>PUFA01000267.1:1304683-1957025 GCA_003508835.1 Eonycteris spelaea | reverse complement strand
GTCAGATCAGCAAACTTATCCAGAACCAGGCGGGCCACAGCGTCGGCCAGCACCTAGGACCACAGCAGGGGTCAGGCGCCTCGCGTGCCCCTGGACGCCAAGGCGTTCTCCCTCTGCCTGAAGGCACAGGTGGCTTCCCTCCCGGAGCGTCACACCGGTAAATCTGGCAAACGTGCGTGTGTGCGTGCCCTCCCCAACGCTTCTTGGAACCAGATGTCCAAGGAGCATGAGGGGCCATGGTTGGAACCCTCACGGGTCTCCGAGGACAGTGACAGCTCAGAGCCTGGCTGCGTGACAGCCCATCCACGCTGCCCCCTGGACGAGGCACGGGGGGGGGTGACACCTTCCCGGGGTCCCCTGCCTCCCACCCCCACGGCTCTGCTGCCCAGGCTCTCCTGGGCGAGTCCAGCTCTGGCTGGCAAGGCCTGGGGCATGCCCTCAGGCCTGACATGCCTATCGCAGGCAGGGGAAGGGGCAGTTTGAAGGGTCATCAAATTAAAGCATCATAGTGCTGCACAGCACTCCCTGGCCAAGGCCCCCGCCCGCCAGGTGGCTCGCTCAGTGATTTCAACAGCTGAAACCAATCACCCTGGCTCAGAAAACAGGCCTGAGGGTCCAGCGCTGACCGGAGCCTGTAGGGCCGTTATCACTTAGACGCAACGATATGAGAACATTCTCAAGACTATGCCCTTAGAGGGAACGTGTTCAGTGACGCTGGGGACACGTCCATTGCTGCCTTACCAGACCCGACAGCCACGTGTCCTAAAGGGAGTGCTTCTCAGAAGCAAACCATCTGTTAGGCTTTTACGGCTCCTGAGCTACAGTGGATGAAATGAACCCAGGGTTCCGGGAACAATGGTATGGGAGCCACGTGGGACCCGCATCTGCCCCGTCTCACACTTGGCTTGGCAATCAGATGGCTGATTTTACTGTCCTCAGCTGGAGCCTTAAAATATTACACCCCAGATGCATAGAAGATGCACTCATTTTAGTGACAACTTAGAGAAGGCACAGTTGTCAGAACGTTCCACTCCCGTCACTATGCCCAGAGGCCCGGGCTCAAGACGAGGAGCGTGGGGAGTGGACAGATGCGGGTGGTGGGGGATGACCAGGAGCGTGGCCGAGGACAGAGGCAGGGGGCGGGGACAGACGCGGGGGGCGGGGACAGACGCAGGGGCGTGGCCTCACACTGCACCTTGGCAGAGGCGCCGTGCTACAGGTGCGGGTGCAGAAAAGGGGTCAGACCACAGACGTGCAAGCACACGACAGTGAGGCTGTCACGGACGAGGGACAGCGCGTTCCAACTTACACAGGAGGAAAGAGCGGTGCGAGCTTAAGGGCACCCGAAGGGGCCAAAGGTGCCCTCGCGTGAGGTTGGGCGTCTCTCCACGTTCTGAGAGAGCAGCAGGAGCCCCACCCGAGCCCGGAGACTTTGGGCCGGAGGCGGGCGGGTCTGGGGACGTGCACTAGTGTGAGGGCGGCATCTGTGCCCGCGGCCCCTTCCGCCCCTCACGCGGCTGCAGCCTCCCGCTCCACGGGGAACGAGCGGCCGGCCTGGCCCTCTAAGCGCGGGGCGCATGCAGTCGCCAAGGGACAAGCCCCAGGAAGCAAACCCGCACGGCCGCAGGCCCGCGGCTCGGTGCCCGCACGGACTCGGGGCGAGGCTGACCAAGGGCCCTGTGCTGGCCGCGTCGCCGGGCTTCACAACCCCTGCGCCACCGCGAAGGCATAGGCACGTGACGGGGGGGCTCGCCCGCGTCCTGCGCGGGTCGCTCCCGGGGGGTCAGTGAGGACTGACACCCAGGCTCAGGGGACACTGGGGATCTCAGCGGAGGGCGTGCCCAGGCCAGAGGCGGGCCGCCCGAGTCCTCCAGGAAAGCAGGGCACACCCTGAGCCCCGGGTCTGGGAGACACTGAGGAGCCACGGACGCCCAGACAATGCTGCTCGCTGCCCCAAGACTGTGGGTGGCCCCGCCCACAGCGCCCCGCCCTGCAGGATCCGGCAGACGCCCCTCCCCAGTCAGGCCGCACAGGCCCCGCCCAGGGCCCACGGAGCCCCGCTCCATGCTCGCGCCCTAGTGGCTGGCCGGGGCACGTGGGCTGCACGTGCGCACGCACACCTGCGGACCACCCTCTGCCTCCCGTCTGTGGCGTCACCCTTCTCTGCTGTGACACCCGGCACCTGCGATGCACATGCTCAACATGACTTCAGTTCTCTGACGCACGACCCTGCCGACGTCCAGGGAGGTCACGTCAGACGCTACTTTGAACTAAGGCTGAAATAATGTAAGAAACAGTAGATCTGAAAATGAAAACGTACTTGGGAACTAGTGCCACCAAGGTGTAAAGCTGTAATGGACTAACGGCTCCGATGAGTGTTAACGAGGGGCCAACGTGAGAAGCAATTATTTGGTTCATAATTGCTTGTCGGTTACTTGGAGTGGGTTACTGTATCCTGATTCTGTATTAAGTTGCTTTAAGCAAAATAAATTTCCTGCTTTTAAAACTGGGAATGATTGGTCATCTCAGAGGACAACTGTACAGAGGCCACTCCGGTTGGTTCAAAGGCCAAAGGGCAGCGGTGACACTCCCAGATCCTCCTCCGAGACTCAAGCCTCCTACCCACCAACTCTGAGTCCTCTTTCCCATCAGGCCGGGATGTTTCATCTGCAAACTGAACAACATTTTGACAAGGGAGAATACAATCGTCTCCAAACAACAGGTTCTTACAGAGCAGAGATTTGGGACTTCCAAGGAAAGAAGCAACAATCAGGGCTGTGGGATTTGGAGGTGACAACTAAATGCCACGTCCCTTCATGCTGCCTCTCTCAGAGAAGCTGGTCTGAGTGTGCCCTGAACCTTTCCTTGTCTTCACCCTGCCCTTGGGGCCCAAGACCAGGCCTAAGCGTGCCACCAGCTCCGGCCAGGCGGAGGCGGCCTGCACCGACCCCACCTGGGGTCCCAGGCACAGAGAGACTGCGGAACTTGCCCTGGGCCCCCAACATGTGCCACCTACTGCTGCAGGCCACTCTCCGCCCCGCTGCAGCCCGAGGCTCGACCCCTGACCCAGACTGGGCTCTGGCTGCTGACTGGCCACTCTCTAGTGGCCCGGCCCCATCCTGCCGCAGGCCGCTGCTAACGGGCTGGGGCCCCCAAGGGCAGCCGTGCGGGGACTGTGGCCACCGTGCAGAGTGAGGCTCAGCATAGGCAGGGCTGATAGCACCACACTGGTGCCCCCGCCTGCACCGCGACAGCCTCGGGCCAGTTCCCCAGTGACCGCATGGCTGGTACGATCCAGGAAAGGCCACCCAGCAGCCGGACTTACTGGTAACTATTTCTGGCTGGGGCACAGTGACCTGAGTGGGAAGTCAACAGCGATAGTGGCACCTAGTCCTGTCTACAAGCACAACGAAGGCGCGACCGGACCTTCCTCACCTGGGGCAGGTGCAGCTGGAGGCCCTCGCTGGGCACGGGCTGGCGTGACGGCGTCTGGTCCAAGTGCAGGTTGAAAACAGCAGCCAGGGCGGACTGCGCGGCCCGGGCCTTGGCGAGCTTTTTGTTCCTCCCCGAGCCTTCGAAGAACTGGCCGTCCACGACCACGGACATGACGAAGTTCTTGGCGTGACTCTCCCCGCTCTCCGAGAGGAAGTCGTACTTCAGGCCGGGGCGCAGCTCGTTCAGGATCATCACGGGGTTCTTCCCGCTGGGCGGCGGGAACGGCGTTGGCACGGGGAGCGGAGGCTGGGCCAGGCTGGCGGGCACCGGCGACGCCGACAGGCTGAGGTCCCCGCTGGAGCTGAAGGCGTCGTCACCGTTGGAACCCACGCAGAAGGGCGCCTCCGCCCGGTCCGGGGTCTCGAAGCCGTTGAAGAGCGCGTCGGGGAAGTCGGCCTGGTCCGACGTGAAGTCCGTGTGCGCAGGCAGGCCGCGGCCCAGGGCCAGGTGCGCCTCGGAGGCATTGGGGAACTGCACGAAGGAGCGCAGGGCCTTCTCGGCGGCGTGCAGCTTCGCCTTCTTCTTGGTGGGGCCGGCGCCCTCGAAGGCCTGGCCGTTCACCTCCACGGCCACCACGAAGAGCGGGGCGTGCACGGGCCCCGTCTGGGACAGCAGCGCGTACTGCAGCCCGGGCCGGATCTCGTTCAGCTGCATGAGCGCGTTCTTGGGCAGGGCGGGCCCCGGCGCGCGCCGCCGCTTCTTCAGCCGGAACTTGGCGTGGCCGTTGCTGCCCTCGTCCAGGGCCCGCTTCCTGCCGGCGCCGCCGCCAGCCCCGCCGGAGACCGGGCAGCCCTCGGCCGGCCCCGGCAGGCCGCGCGTCCCCGGCGGGTGCGCGGTCCACGCCGCTGTTTTCCTGAGCATCTGTGCTGCTTGAACCTGCGGTGCCCAGAGAGAGCAACTTACAACGCCTTCGTTGCAGGATCTTGTAAATGCAAAATTTATGGATTCCTTTACCTCTTTGTAACTGGTTAAGTGATGTGTGTTCACGGTCCATCCCCTCACGCCGGCCACGAGGACCGGCCCGAGCTCTGCTAGGGGCTGGCTCCTCCCGCCTCTGGGGTCGCCCACCGCCCTCGCTCGAGAGCTGGGTTCTGAGCATCCTGAAGCATCTAGACACTGCTCAGGCTTACGGAACTGCGGGGGGCGAGTCGGCCCCGGGGCCTCACTCAGCAAGTCTGGGATCCGTGCTGCACGCGTCAGTGACCGTGGCACTTGCCCCCTGCCAGTGTCACTCGCTCCCACTGGGCTTTGAACTGCAGCACCTCCCTTCAAGATGGGCGTCCACAGGCTGATTAGCTCCTCGGCTCTAAAATATTCACTCGCCACGCGCCGTGCTAGTTTTGGCTCATGAGTCAGTCCCAGACACCTGCCTCGAGCTACGCAGAGTGTTCTGGCCTTTCGGGTTTTCCTTCTGAAGGAGGCAGCTTTATTACTAGTGTTCGATTTACCTCTGAATCCTTAATATATTTCACGATAGAAAATAATATATAAGAACAGGATGTAAGGACGAAGTTGCAGGCCGGCTACAACTTCCTAGCTAACGCTGGCAATTTTGTCTTTTGTCGATGCATTATTAGATGGATTTGCCAAATAAGTTGGTTTTCCTACCTTTTAAAGGTAGTTACGTTTGCAGTTAATAAAAACAATTTTAGAACTCTAAAAGTTCATGGCAAATTATGATTTTACTTTTAAAAGTGGGAATTAAAAAAAGCGCTCACTCTCTCTGCTATTGTAAGCTTTTTAAAAAAACGAGCTGTGACCCCTTGTTTTCCTGCCCTGTCCCCATGGGCTGGCTGGAGCATGAGGCCAGGGCGTGACTAAGGGCCTACACCAGCTCCCGCAAATCCAGTCCGTGAAGGGATCGAGACGTTCTAACGGCTGTGAAGCCAGTTTCAGGTGGCCTGGGTGCGTGTCTGCTCCTGACGTAAAGGCAGACCCGCCCTGCCATGCGAGCTGACCGACTCACATGCCAGTCAGCCCTACCCACGGGAGGGCCCCCGGAAGGGACGTGGCCGCCAAGGCCCGGGGGACGCTCCCGGCTCTGCCGGGCCGTCGCCACTCGGTGAGAGGTAAGGAACGACCCCGGCTTAACCAGCCCGCGGGCACCGTCCCGTCCTGCGCAGAGGCGGGTGACGGGCTCTCGGTCACAGCGCCCTCCCCAGTCCTGACACACACACCACTTCTCCCAGTTGACAAAGCTGACGGAATAGACACTAAATTTCCATTTATAACATCCTCCAGCAAAAGCTCGATAGGTTACTCCTTCGGGAGCTCAGAGGAAGCAGAAGGCTCGCAGGGCAGCGCGGGGCAGGGTGGAGGGGCAGCAGGGCGGCCCCGCCGACGGCCCCTCGGGCTGCGCCGCGGGGCCCGGCGGCAGCCAGGCCGCCCGCCACGCCGCCGGGGCCTGCGGCTCCGACGTGGCCGGACGCTTCCCTTTAAGAAACAAGAACGGTCAGGACAGGGTCAGCAGTCTTGAGAAGGTAAGAAAAATACGCCTTCAATAGCGCGGTTCACACACTTCCTACGGTCGCGTTTGCCTCAGGAGCACAGCAGCACTACGCACGTCCCGTCTTATTAAAAGTGCTACTGAGGAGAGAAAAAGGAGACGTTAAAGTGCAGGGAAGCGCCTGCTGCCTCGCCTCGTCTAGGCAGAGGCTCCTCCTCGCACGCCGGGCCGCTTGCTTCCACCAACGGGGACGTTCATCACAGTGGCATGCTTGTCTCTCTCAAAGCGCCAGGAAAACAGAGAGCTGGCACCGCACAGCCTCGGCGCTCAGACCGGCAGCTCACCTCCCGGGACCAGCACTCCGCATTCCTGACCTGAGTTTCCGCAGGACCCTCTGGGGACAGTCATACGATCTACGCGCTGTAACGTTTCCACCCAAACCAGGTGACCGCCGTGGATGGCAGCCCAGGGTCCTGACAGGAAGGAGGCTGGGTACAGCCACACGCACTGCTCACAGGGGCAGCGCGTGGCACTGACCAGCGAGAACGTACGGCTGGCTCTATGAGGACCTCACGGGCACGCCCGCCTGAGGACGGCTGCCCGGGGCAGCCCGCGGCCACGCCCGCCCGCAGCAGGGACAGCGACTGCCACACACTCCTGACACAGCACGCAGGGCCCAACCTCATGCGGACAGAACGTCCACTGGGTGTGGAGCACAGCCCTGGCCCACGGGCCCCCCACGAAAGAGCCCGGGCAGCCTGGGAGGCGCAGCGCCCGCCGGCAAGCCTGTGGTGCCCGTGCAGACGGCCAACCCTGAGGCCTCTGCTGGCCCGTCCTGGGTGATGTCACAGGGGATCGGCCTGGACTGTGCTCCAGGCATCAGCGACTGTTCTGATGAAATGCCACTCGTCACTGAGACCTGCGTGCCCTTCCTCGGCAGCGACCGAACACAGGCGAGCAGGCGCGTATCTACGTACACGGGTTAGAAAGGACGTCTCAGGGCGATTCTGCTGACGCTCCCTGCACCATGGGAGCGTCTAAACCTTACACTCTGGGGCCAAGGGCGACTCGGGAGAGAGAGGGATGTGTGCTGGACCCTTGGTGGGGGACGGCGTGGAGAGGCCAGGCTGGCACAGCCTGGACCTCCCTGTCCCCTCCGTCCCTCCCCCCGGAGAGGACGCTGTGGGAAGAAGGGCCCCAAGGCGAGTTGCAGGCCACACCAGTCCTAAGGCTCAGCAAAGTCTGGAACCTCAAGGCCACAGACCCGTGTGAGCCCGTGCCTAGAACTCCGGGGGGATCGCTGTGTGTGACCGGAAGACACGGGCAGCATCACCCCAGGGGGCCCAGCGGCCCGCTGCATCTCCCGGGTCATCTCAGATGTGCGCAGCCTGGCAGCATCGTGAGAACCAGGCCAGCGGCCCGCTGCATCTCCCGGGTCATCTCAGATGTGCGCAGCCTGGCAGCATCGTGAGAACCAGGCCAGCGGCCCGCTGCATCTCCCGGTCATCTCAGATGTGCGCAGCCTGGCAGCATCGTGAGAACCAGGCCAGCGGCCCGCTGCATCTCCCGGGTCATCTCAGATGTGCGCAGCCTGGCAGCATCGTGAGAACCAGGCCAGCGGCCCGCTGCATCTCCCGGGTCATCTCAGATGTGCGCAGCCTGGCAGCATCGTGAGAACCAGGCTGCAGCTGAGCGGGAGGCAGCTCTGTGGCATGTGCTCCAGGGACACGTGTGTCACCCAGGACAACTGGGAGTGATGACCCTACACACGTGGCTTCAAGGGAGATGCCCGCGGTCAACAGGGAATGGATCACAAATCTAAGACAGGCCACTGCGAGCGGCCCCCGTCAGCGTAAGCCCGCTTCCCCCACTGGCTCCCGGGATGGCTCGCAGGGACACGGGCCCGGGAGGCGCCCGGCGCCGCGCGGCAGGCCTGGGCCTTACTCATGTTCTCTTCATCGTCTAGGTCCGCGGCAGAGCGCTGCTGGGGGCTTCTGGACCGGCTCAGGCAGCTTCCGTCTGAAAGAGCAAGGAGAGAATGCTCAGTGGGCCTGGCGTGCGGTGATGCGGCGGCGGTGGGCCTGCCTGTGGAGCCACAACGAGGTCACCACAGCCCGGGACAGCGCAGAGGCCAGGACCCGGGTGCCGCCGCCTCCCCCGCACCTGTCTCCACCTGGCCCGAGGGCTCTGCTGTGCGGAGGCACGATGGAGGGGGCCAGGGAGAGCGCCCCCCAGGAGAAAGGCGTGGGCATGCCTGAGCGAGACCCCTCCCGCGGGAGGGCCGAAGACCAGGGCCTCGCGCCTCAGGGCAGAACCAGGCCTGTCGCCCCTAGACCTTTGCCCTGGGCAGACTTTCGGTTTGGGTTATAAACTAAGGCTACACGCAGGGGAAGAAGAAAGGCCCACGGCATCTCAGGTGCTAGCGAGTAGCATGTCACGTGGATGAAGGGCAGAGCAGGGCACTTTCAAATCTGATCGAATTTCTCAGCCATCAGGAACTTGTTTTGTTAGCGGAGAAACCACGGGAAATCCTCAAAGAACAGTCACTCCAGTTATCTAATCGTGAGCAAACGTAAGAGCTTCCTCTTCCTCGAGTGGCTACCCTTAGCAAAGGTCGTCCTAACACAGGGTCTGTCAGGAAAGCATCCTATCCAATTGCAACCGAGGAGAAAGAAGACTTGCATACTTTGTAGCCACACGTTGCTTTGCACGCATGTAAAACTTACATTGTAAGTCACCTGAAGGCAGATTCAGTACCTTGAAGAAAATGTGACTAAGATGTGCTAAAGCACAAAGACGTTGGGCAGCGCTGGCCGCGGGACGCCCGACCTCACACCGCGCGGGGCGCCGCGGCATGCCCGGGAGAGCGGCCCTCACGAAGCCTGCGACGAGCCGGGCTGGCCAGCACGCGGGCGACCCTCGCCGCGAGCTGGCGGGGGTGGCGGGCAGCGGGACCCCGGGAAAGGGTCCCGCAGCGTCTCCCAAACCAAACCCAGCGTTTACCCCGGAGAAACGCAGACGCACGCTCACACGGAGGCAGATGCTCTCGGCGGCTTCATGCACAGCGCCGCGGCCAGCGGGACCCCAGCTGCCCGTCCAGGGCTGGCCGGTGAGACCGGCTCTGACTCCCGCGTGGCAACACAAGGGACAGACTGCGGGTGCCCGCAGCGACCGGGGCCGGGGGCCGTCCGGACGGGACCAGGTCGGCGGCGGCGCAGAGCGGCGGGAGCCGTCCTGGGCGGTGGAGTGCCCCGGACCCTGCCCGGTCCAGGGCCGGCGTCCCGTCTGCGACAGGAAGCGCGCAGAGTGGACGCGGCTCTCCCGCCGGTGGTTCTGACAGCTGCGTGCGACTCGACCGTCTCTCTGAAGAGCGTGATGAAGCAGCAAGCAGCAGGCGCACGTGACGGTCACGCTTCGCGGGCGACGCTGTGCTCCGGAGGCCCCTGCAGGCCCGGCACAAGGGGGGACGCGTCTGCCCGGACGCTGACCGCGGCGTGGGCCGCGGGGCTCCCCCGATGCGCGCGCACCTGGTCCCCGCTCCCACGCCTTAAAGTCCCGAGGGAAGGACACGAAATGTCTCGCGGTGGACGCCGCCCGGCGCGGGGCGGGCTCGGTGCGCGCGGGGGAGGCCAGCAGTGGAAGCCACTGGCACGGTCCACAAATGCCAGCCCGGCGGGCACCGAGGCCCCGGAACAAAGCCGAGCAGCAGTGCGCACGCACGCCGGCCCCGCCACGGCCGCTGCCCTTCTCCCTGAAAGGCGCCCCGCACGGCCGGGCTGCAAAGACGCGAGATTAAAACCCCATGGAAGGCCCACAGGGAGCGACTCTGGGGACGGCGGTCAAAGGCAAGCTCTCTTTGGCAGTGACATTCAGGACGCCCAAAGCAGGACGTGGGCTCCGCCGGGGGTGGCGCCGCGCAGAGGGGGCCGGCCGGCCCGGCGTCCGAGGCCTGGGGCGGACGTTTCTCCCGGCCCCCGTTACAGCTGCAGCTTGTCTGTTTCTAACGGGACCGGAGACGCCGGTGCTAAGGTTTGTGTGGAAAAACAAACAGGTCTGAATACTCGGGAAAACCTCTCAGCTAAGGGAGCAGTGGGGGGGCCGGCCCCTCCGGCCGGAGGCGTCGGAGCCTTTGCCGAGGCGGCGTGCAGCCCGCGTCGGCGCGGCGTGCGCCCGGTAGAGGCGGCGTCCCCAGGCAGTGAGCGTGAACGCGCCGTGCGGGCCGGGGGCCTGGACATGGGGGACGTCAGGGAAGACGCGGCCGGTCCACCGGTGTCACTCCCTAGTGTCCATTTGGCTCTCCGCGGGCTACTGTCAAGTCACGGGACTCGATGGGCACGGCTGCCTTTGATGAGCGGGGTAGGTGGAGTCACCTGCCGTAGCATTCCTTACGCCTTCGTGGGGGCTCACGTCGTAAAGCAGAGTATAAAGCACCCAGTCCGCGGCCACGCCACCCTTCAGTGCACGTGGCTAAGTGAGGAAAGCCAGCGAGGAGGCCTCCGACTGCCTGACCTTCCGGAGAAGCAAAACCAGGGAGACGGCGAGATCGGGTTGCCGGGCTCAGACGGAGGGACGAGGCGTGGGGCGCTGAGGGCTAGGGGGCGGGGGGAGCTCGCCGCTGGCCTCTGCACACCAGCCCCTCCCCCGGGCCGGAGGTGACTCTGAGCGAGCCCCCTGAGGCCCGTTCCCCGGCTCACGCCGCAGCGGCCGCACTGCTGTCCGCTGTGCAAACCCCGAGGCACACTGCACGGCCCTCTGAGCACGGTGGAGACTCCGCCCACCCCACCGGGCGCCGTGTGCGGGCAGGCTGGGCCCTGCCCTCAGCGTTCTCGTCCCAGTGCGGCCATGCACTGGCTTCTGTCCAGATGGAAGTCATGGGCTTTATCGAGTTTTCCTAAGTCATAATTTTTACGGGGCTAGGCAACGAGATGGCAGCCTGTCCACATGCAGACGAGCTGCCATCATGCGTCACCACCTTCCTGGGGGGCACGGAACCCTGTCCATTGCCAGGCTCACTCAGCACCCCAAAAGTCCCATGTACCAGGCACCCTGGGAGGGCCAGTGGCATCCCAGATGGAGTGGAGACAGCTGTGACAGACAGTCCCCAACCCCTGACCCGCTTCTGTGAGCTCTCTTCCACTGGCTGACGCCAGGGCCCTGGGGCCTCCTGAGTTGGCCGAGAGACCCCACCCCCAGCCACTGCTCCCCCAGAGGGGCCATGGGGCACCCCAGCTGACCTCCCTCCAAGGTCGCTCCTGAACCCCATGGTGGCCAGCTCCCAGGCTGCTGGCCACTGCGCCATGTCACCTCCCGATGAGGCCAGGCTCCTAGCGCAGAACGGGTCACCTCCCTGCTCCCTCCCGGCAGCCTGAGCTCCCAGGGCTGGTCTCAGAGCTGGCCCTGCGTCCACAGCTGTCAGTGGGGCGCTTCCTGGTGTGACTAGCTGGAAGGACTAACTGATCACATCCGGGCCATCACCCGCGTCGCGCTGTGCTCCCCTGGCTTTCTCGGAAACAACCCTCACCTGGGCAGAGCACGAAGCTACCTGGGGCCTTACGCCACGAACACCTGTAGATGGCGCAGGTTGCTACCGCTGGAGCTGCCGATACCAGCCAGGTGCAGAAACACCTGCCCAGCAGCTCCGACTGTGCCCCGCCCACACAGGTGCCCGGCCCTCTGCACCAGGAGCCCCACCCGTGCCCTGGGTGACAGTCCTGGGCGACACTGTTTCCGTTTCCAGCTGTGTGGCTTCAGCCAGGGCTTCAGGCAGGGCTTCAGGCTTCAGGCGGGCGGGGGGGACCCTAGAAACCTTGGCACCCGAGGGCACGGCGGGTGGGGCGGGGCGCGGCCGGTTCTAGTCCTGCCTGTGAGTGACCCCCGTAAAGCGGCGGTGCACGAGGGGACGGGGACACTCTGGCGCACTGCGTCCTGGCCGGTAGACACGCCGCCGGCAGCGTGCGCCGCAGCCCCACCAGGTACGCGGAAACGGTCCCTGTCCTCTCCTGTGTCCTGCCCCATACCCAGCTCGTTCGGGGCTCTGGAGGAGAGGGACGAGAGGCCCCAGGAGGAGACGCGGGTGTCCGGCAGGTACAGTCGCCACCTCTGCGGGCCCTGATGGCTGCGTGCCTGCTCCCTGGCCCCACTCTGAGAGGCCGATATATTGTGGTTGCCCTGTCCCCATGTCCCCCACAGGCCGCCAGCCCAGGAAGCGCCACATCTGGACAGGAGGGACCCCGAGGGACCAGGCTTTGGAAGTGGCAAGTGAAACAGAGGCCTGTCTCCCGCAGGGCGCTGTGGCCCTCCTGGCGTGGGCCCTGGGTCCAGGCTGCCCGCACGCTCCTCTGAGCTCGCCCAGCTTCCCACTACTGGACGGGCTGGGGCAGTCCCGGGCTGACTCCAGAACCTGCCATCCAAGACGGAGGCCCTGGCGTGGCCACAAGGCGCGCTGTGTTGGAGCACCCTGCCTGCGTCTCGCCGGGTCACTGCCCCTCTCTGTGCTCACTGCCCCGTGCGTGTGTGCGCTCGGGTACGCACACCCATGCGTGTGCACACGCCCTCGGCTCAGCTGCCTGAGCGACAGCCGTGTTCAGAACCGGACCAGACCGGAGCCGAGTCCAGAGCAGCAAAGCCGCACTGCCGTCCAGTCGCCCATGGGAGAGGAAACACTCGTGAAACTGTTTATGACCGAACCTCGTCCCTCTAGACGGACACGGGGACAAGGTGTGGGACATACTGCCCAAGCTTGCTCTATGGTGCAGCCTAACCGAAGTCTCGTGTATTTGAAAATTGTACTTTATTTTCTAGAATCAAAGAGAAGAGGTGCCACGTGAGCTGTATTTTCGGTACGATCACTAATGGCTACACTAAGATCGATCCTGTTTCCACAGCACGCCAAGCTCAGCTGCTCACTCCCACCTGCACACGTCTGTGCAGAATTCCAGCTGTCGCCCGGGTGCACCTACGGCTGACAGAGCCCGTCCCGGGAGCGGGGCCCTCAGGTGTGACAGGAGGCCGTCCACACACAGGCCACGCGCACCAAACCCGGGCCTTCTGTCCACGGCCTGCTGCTCCCTGGCGTCGGCGTCCTTCCTCACGGGCGCCCCTCCCCAGCGCACACGTGACCTCTGGCCCTGCCAGAGGCTGGGGCCACCCCTTCCCCTGCTACGCACAGGGCGGACGCAACACGACCTGCAAACCACCTTCTCGTCCACCAGGTGCTACCTCAGGGGGCCCATCCCAGAGCACGTCCCGAGTCCGACAGCTGGGCGGTCCCTCTGCTGCTGCCTTCCCGTCACCCCCACGACTGTCCCGTGCATCCCGCCTCCCTGGTGCCGGTACACAGAAAGCCCTAATGGGTGCTCGGACAAATGGATGGTGGGTGCATAGGTGATGGGTGATGGGTGGGTGGATGGCTGGGTGGCTGGCTGCATACGTGGGTGGACCAGTACGTGGCTGAGGAGATGAGGGGATGAGTGGGTGGGCGGATGGACGGATAAACGTATGGACAGATGAGTGGCTAAGTTCCTGGGTGAATGGGTAGACAAATGAGTCGATGGATGGATGACGAATGTCTGGGTACAGGGGTGAACAGGTGGGTGGACGAGTGAATGGGATGGGTGGAGAGTGGATGGGGAGACAGGTGGATGGATAAATGCCATCCCACCCTACACCTCCAGCGGTAGCCACGCACCTCACAAAGAGGGACTCCCTCAGCACGGAGAAGCCAGGGCTGGAACAGGCCCGAAGGCAGGCCTGATGGCTGCCTGCCCCCACGGCCAGGAAGAGGGGACAGCGCAAACGCTTCGGCGGCCGGCCCCAGCAGCCCTCGGGGCAGCACACTGCCACGGGCCTGGGTCCCCATTTCTACAAAAGGTCTCCTCACCGTTCACATCCCCATCCTGGAAACACAGAGACCGCGGCCTCACACTGCAGCGAGCTCAGAGCTGCTGCCCACGTGATGGGGGTCTTCACACAGTGAGCGGAGTGACCGGGCGCAGGTAAGGGCCTTGTCAACGGGACAGAGTCCTCGACGAGAGAGCCCGTGATCTGGAAACACAGGGCCTCAGTCATACAGCACGCGGGGCGCCTCTGCGTCCCCCCTGCCCCCCACTGCTCCTTTACTCCGCAGCAGAGCCGGGGTGGGAAGGGGCAGGAGCCACTGGGCAGTGTGGCGCAGGGAAGGCAGCACGGGGGCTCTCACTGTCCCCGGCAGTGTGGCCTGGGCTTCAGGCCCACCTCGGGTCTCGGGCTGGCAGGATCTGCTTGGTGGACGCCCAGGGCTATAGTTTCATTGCACATTATTCTCTTCTAACCAAATTTTCGATGACGAAGCAAATCCATCTCTGCCTCGTGCCCAGCTACCTGCGGAAGGGGGTGGCCTCGCGGGCAGTGAGGAGCCCTGAGAGTCGCCAAGACCGTGTTGCTGCGGAAGCCCGGAAGGAGCCTGCGGCTGCACTGCCCTCGGCAGACGACGAGGTCTCAGGAAAAACCCGGTACGCGTGACCTGGAGCACCTGAGGGTGACACGACACTAAAGACCTACGTCCCACGCCTTGTGAACCTCGGTCCAGTTGGTAGAAACGGCCGCCAATTAAAAAAAATCTTTAAAGGCACTTTTAATAGTTTCAATATAGTGCACATTGCAGATAAGCACAAGTACCAACGTATGATGGGATCCCGTTTGGTGATATTCACAGGAACACAGAAATGTCCAGTGACTACGACATTTATCACCTGGGCTTAACGGCGACATCTTGTAATATCTTGTAATACTCTCAGTTTCTCAAGACTTTGCTCCAGAAATGCAGCCTGTGTGAGGAAGGTTTTCCTGCTGAAGGGTGAGATTCCGTGAAGACACCTGCACCTGTCCCCAGCGGGGCTGGCTTACTCCCCTGGGAGCACCGCACGTCCCCACAGGACGCCGTGGAGCTGCTCCCACACCTGCCAGTCTCCCCCCAGCTGCAGCGCTCAGTGAGGAGGGGCCGTGGGGACAGCGCAGTCCTCTACCGGGGGGTTAGGTAAAAATTTCTCTCCATTTTGCTTTCGCCTTTGTCTTACTTTTGTTGCTTTTAAAAACGCCGTGCTTTCACACGCTCAGCGGAGGGGACGGACCGCGCCAGCCCTGGAACCTGGGGCGTGTCGAGGGAAGCAGAGAGCGGCCGTGAAAGCAGCACTGAGACCCCGGCCGGCGGCTGGGCCACCAGCACCGCTGTCCTGGGCACGGCGGGCGGTGCCACGGCGCTCCCAGACACGGTCCCACCAGGCACGGCCGCTTGTCGTGTTTAGCAACATGCCGTCTCCCTAAGATTGCTGGCTCCAAACGTGATTTCTTCTTCCTTTAGGAAACCACATGAACACTGTGGCTCCCTGTATTTCCTGACGGGTGACCGTCCCCTGCCACAGAACACCCCGCGGGTGGTGTCGTGATGGCAGGCTGTGTGTGGTCCTAGCCATTGGTGGGTGGCGAGGTGACACCCAGGAACAGGCTGGCCGCACACCCGGCCGGCCCCCTCACTGGAAGCATCTCCACCTGAGACACCGTCTGCTGGTTAACGCATGTGACGTGAAGACAGCGAACTCCCCACCCTATGACACCAACAATTCAACCCCCAAAGCTGGCAATGTGTAACTGCTATAGTCACAGAGAACTTTTGAATTTGGTGGTAAAAAAAATATATAAATTTTAATGCCTTAAAACGTCAGGTTGAACTAAAGACTGAGATTACCCGGAATGTTGAATGCAAGGCATTTGCTCTCTGTGTTTTTGAAAGGAAGGTACTTCAGCAAGGCTTTCTTCCGCAGGAAAAGCACTTTTAATGTCAGACAAGCCACAACGGGGCCTGGCCGCGGGGGGACCATCACCAAGCATCTGTCTCTGTCTGGAGGAGAAGCTCTTAATACTCAAAACTACAAACTGCTGTTTCATAAACAGCTTTCTAAAATGTCCTTTAAACTTTGAAGCTAAAATGATTTCTGTACACGTTTACAGACATGTTTTTAAATCCACCTTCTAGATCAGCTCCTATCTAAAATTCTATAAAATGCCAACGGAAAAGAGAGGCACCTTCAAAGAGAAAATACGAAGTACCTGGCACTGGCAAGATTAGCTCACGAGCAGTCCCCCCAGAAAACATGCCTGTGTGGCATTGACAGTGCACACTTCACCCTGTGGGGTAAAATGAAAGGACTCACCTCTCCTCTCCGAGCGTTTCCTGCGCCTCCTTCTATACCGACGCCCCGGGACGCTGAAGAGGGCCCCCATGGTCACAGCCCCAGTGCCCAGCGCGGCCGTGCAGCCCGTCGGACGCCAGCCCGCGGGCCGCGGTCTCATTCTGTGCCCCCGTCACTGCGAGTTGCTTTGGCAGCGCGGCGACAATGGCCAGCCCCCCCCCGCCGACACGCCCCTCCTCTGCCAGGCCCATTCATCACAGGGCGAATTAGGGCGATCCAGCTCCACGGGGACTTCCAGCACGCCGCCCAGAAGTGACATGTGACAGTTAACCCTTCAGTGCCATCACAGGCTCGACCCCAACAGTAGGGAGGACGAAAGACGCACCCGGGGAAACAGGAGGCTCCGCAGCAAGCAAAGCCCGCTTAATCGCCCTCTCCTCCTTAGCGGACACGGTCCCCGGACGATGGTGTGCAGGTGTCACTGCGGGGCCAGCACGCGCCCCGCCGCACCGCTCCGCCCCGCCGTGCTCACCCCCGGTCCCCCTGTGGGCTCCCCGCTGCACGCTCGGCTCCCGGGGTGCCGCGGACCTGGCACCTCGCGTGCGCACCCCCGTGCACGTGCCTGTCGCCCGGGCTCAGCACTGAGCGCCACAGCCCACAACGTGCTCTAGGCCAGAGCGACGCTGTCCAGGCCCCGGGAGACGCTCTCCCCAGCCTGGGCCCCGTCCTTGGAGAAAAGGCTGCGGCACCCGAAAGCCCCGGGGCCGCGTCGCCCTGGCAGGGGTCAGGTTACGGGGGAGAGGTGAGCGGAAGAAGCACCTAGGTAAGTCTTTGTGCTCCAAGCAGGCGCTGCGGGTGCAACAGAGTCCCTCGCCCGCAATTCCACGGGCACCGGGGGAATGCGGGGGTCCCACCACCGCGCATGCGCCGCGTCAAGCGCGTCCCTCTGCGCTGGGACTTGTGCGCCCGGAGCGGTCACCCTGCGCGCGAGACGCGCACGCGTCTGGGCGGCGGTCAGACGCCACCGTCGCCAGGGGCTTGACTGACTTTTTACATTATTAATATGATTTCACGAAACATTCAAAGTGTTAAATTAAAAATTCGGTTTCCTTTAGATAATATTGATGTAAACATTTGATAGTAACTAATTTCTATAACTTAATTTTAACAAATTATTTTGAAGAGCAGTTTCCAAAAACATGAAAATTAACGTTTTGCTTTGTTGTTTACTTAAATTCACTTTTTTAACAGAAATACATTCAAATTTTGCATACCTTAAATTCAGTGACCTGTTTTATTTTTAATCCTTTGAATCAAGGGCCATATAATAAGTATTTTAGACTTCAGGGCCATACGTCTCTGTGCTTACCAACTCAATGGGGCTGCGCGGCCTCGGGTTGGGGCCGGCGGAGAAGCTTCCAGCAAAGGCTGCCCCGAGTCCGGGCAGACCCCTTCGAGAAACAGAGAAGTCCTCTCTTACAGCTTCTGAGGTTGTGGCCTGGGCTCAGGGTGACAGTGACACTCCACGGTGCCGGAGCCCCGACAGGCCGGTTCTCGGACCCTGTGGACCTCTCCAAAAACCCTGACAGTCTACGCACGCTGCAGAGACAGGGACAATGGCCCACCCTCAGGAAGGAGGCGGAAGGCTCGGGGCAGAGCAGGGACCCCAACCAGGCTCCTAGGGACTCCAGGAGGGACCTAGGGGCAGGACGAAGAAAGCATGGCCTGACGAGCGGGAGGGGAGCAGGCGTGCGGCCCTGGACTCCAGGTCCAGTGCGTCCGCGTCCACGACATGACGGCTCCGAGGTGAGCGCGCAGACTGAAGCCACGGGTGGGCGGAGCTTCGTTGGCTCCGTGGTCGAGGCCGGGTCCCCCCTCTAGCTGCTGTGCTTTCACTCGCCCCAAAGGCCGGCCTCGGGGATCCCGAGCGCCCGAGCGCCCCATTCTGGTGAAAGCAGCACCGAGACGTCAACAACCCCTTCTCTCCGCAGTCCGACGCGGCGCGCTCACGCCTCTACACTGCAGGTCGCCTTGGACAAAATCCTCACCGACAGTAACATCCGCGCGGGCATTCCTGCTGGCTGCCCCTTGCGGGCCTGGGGGCTGGAATCTGTCAAGTTCAGGTACACCGTGTACCTGAAAGCAACATGGGGATTAGAATCCAGCAACCAAATAAGAGATTGAGCAAAAGGAAAACATAAACCTTCAATTGTTTCAAATAAGAAATGAGACAATCTCCTTGGCCCTGTTATAGTTGCCTACTGTATTTATAAACTGTATTTGGGGACTTCCACGGGTTTCTTTATTTATTCCCTGATCATGCAGCAAAGCAAGTTACTACCCACACACAGAAGTGGGCACGCACTGTGACTAACCAGGCCAGAGCACGCAGCTGCTGGGACCAGCCCCAGGGGTCCCCTAACGGGGACAGAACCGGAAGAAACAACCTGAGAAATGGAGCCAAACTTCTGGAACTCTCTTATCCAAGAGAAAGAGCTTGACGCTGTTAGAGTGTAACCCAGACCAAGGCAAACACGGATTAAAAACAAAAAAGTGTAGAGGGTGAAAAGCTGTTCAGATTCTGGATTCTTTATGATGAAATTATTCTGGGGAAATAATGCTTAAAGAAGTCTGGTAAAATGAGGACATCTCCCTGGCTGCTGGGGGCAGGGATCTTTGGAAAGTAAACTGTCACACCCTCTCTCCGCACCCAGGTCTCATCTGGGTTTAGTTTCTCCCGGAAGCGGAGCCCGTCTCTGGTTTACTCCCAATGTGAGAAGAGGTAGCAAAGAGGCAGGCGGCTCCCAGGTGTGGCTGTGCTCTGTGCCCCTAACCCCACAGGTACGGCCTTGAGCAAGACCACCGCCAGCTGAGACCGAGTTGCCGCGGTGACGTCCTGTCAAAGGTTTCCTACCTGGTTCCTTGAAATGAGAAAATTATAATTTCTCCATCTCTGCCATAACCCTGACCTAAAAGGGACAAAACATTTTACATCAAGACATAGCAGAACTTATGAGTATATTCCTAAAAAGAAAAATCTGCAGTGTGCATATACGCCTACATTTTAAGCTCCCGTAGCATGACTCAGATAAATCTCACACGCTAAGCCCGGGGAGACGCGGGGCCGGTGGCTGTCCGGACTGGCTCGTAGGCCCCTGGTGCGTCAGAGCCCGTGAGCCGCGCAGGTTCACGCAGACCCACTGCCCACCGCAGAACCTCCCTGACGGCTGGCTCCTCCGGACTCCGTCAAACAAGTTGCTGCTTGCGCTGGAAATGCACTAAAACCACAACCCACGAGGTATGCCGTCAGGGGGAGCGGTTTGGCACAGCAGTTACTGCAGCAGGAGGCACAGTGTAGGCCCGCGAGGGCGCCCTTTGCCGGCCGCCGGCCGCCTATGCGTCTGTCCACGCCACATGCGCGTGGTGACCCACGGGCTTTCCAGTGTGTGTCCGTTCGGCGCCCATTCATCGCAGGGCAAACCGCACAGATGGGATTCACTTTCCTGGCGCTCTGTTCCTGGGGGGCCTGCAGACCCGAGGAGAAACCCCCCCCCGTTCTCGTAGGTGGGGGCCCCACCAGCAGTGTGCCCCGCTCACACAGGCAACCTGCTTACCTAGCTCTCGCTCTCCAAGCCAGCATCTCCCCTGCCCTGCACCAGCCGGGTCAGGTACCAGGCACCTGGTACAGAGACCACTGAACAGCCCAAAGCCCATGGGACTATCCAAACTGGCCAGTCCTGCACGTGTGCCCCGGGCTGCGTGCCTCTCCAGCAGAAGCCCCAAGAGAGGCTCTGTTGGAGCCATGAACCCCCCTCCCCCACTTTCTGCTTCCGGGCTGGACCTGGCACGCCCCCTCCAGGCTTTCCTTAGTGGCCCTGGCCTCTCCCTGGTGTCACTCAGGCGCCTGCAACAGCCACGGTCGTGAGGGTCCATGAGGCCGCGGCTCGCGGTCCAGACTTGCTGGACTTGACGGTGCCAGTCCACACCGGCTCCTGCTGGGGAGGCGCACAGAGCGCACAGACACGCCTGCCCGCGGCCGAGAGGGCGGACGCTCCTGCATCCACAGGCCAGTGCAGCGAGAATGCCGGCCACACGTTGGCTTTCATCTCGGAAAGCGATCCTCTGCTTTTTCCTCAGTACATCTCCTGAGCACACAGGTGCCTCATGCTCTGCTTTCGCGAGAATCAGAGTAAGTCCGACCCCGGCCGCAGGACGAGGCAGCGGCCTAACAGTGCTGGACGCGCGGGGCGGACTGCACACGGCCGGCACCGCACGTAGTTCCGCAGGAGGCCACCAGGGGTCATGCCCTAATTCTGCATCTGACGTTTCCGTCTCCTCTCTCTTCCCGAGCCTTCCTTCTACCTGCAGGACTATTTAAGAGAAACAAAAATAGGACGCCGGCGCCCGCAGCATCCAGAGGCTCACGCCCAGCGGCAGCGACGCCACGCAGCAGGTATGGCTTCTGCAGCCATCGCGCTGACGGTTTATATTTGGAAAAAATACTTCAATGCTCTTTTTCCGACTTTAACCGTACATCAATTTCTGAATTCAGCTGTCACATCTTTGCAAGTTAACAACTGCCGAATTCTAGGAGAATGTCATAAATAGCCACATGCCATTTAGCATCTGACATTCCTGGTATCTAATTAATTTTATTTTTATCTATGTCCTCTGAGTAAAGCCTCAAAAATTTCATGTTCCTAGAATATTAATTTAGAATAAAAACTCCTAAAAACCGTTTTTCTACTCTTACAGGAAAAAAAAGTTTATTCCATTAGAATTCTAAGCTCTGCATGAGCTGGTTAGTCATTACTTACAAATAATTGACACGTGAGAAATTATAACGCCACTTAATCTTATATTAAAGTACCCTAAAAATGTCTGTTAGTAAGACGCAGGCTAACAGTGCGGGAGCCCGTCTGGGAGCGGGAACGGCCGCCACGGAGTTGGGTCGCGGGCAGGACCACCCCGATCGCGCGGGGCGTGGCTTCAGGGGACGACATCCCAGGGAGGCGGGAAGCGACCGCTGACACACGTCTGGGGACACAGGATGGGAGACCCCAGCAGCCCCTGGCCACGCGCCCCAGGAACGGCCGGCGGGGAGGCCCGGATGGCAGAGGCGAGGTGGGGAGGTCCTGGAGGCGGGGCTGGTGAGGCCTCCTAGGCCAGTGCGCCACAGGTGGTCACTCTGCCTGGGAGTCCTGCGCTGGTTCTGGCCTCCGCCTTGGGCAGAGGGGCTGTGGGCGCAGGGCTGCCGCCCAGTGAGAGCAAACCCAGGCTCCTCGAGTTTACTTTTTCAATACGTCAAGATTCCTTACAACAGAAAGTCAAAATACCATACACGCCATCCTTTAACACAGTGGTTTTCCATATAAAGTGGCTTCACACCGGGATCGGTATCATTTTCTGTCTACGAGCATTGTCCCTCCGCTCCACTGAGACCCCAGACTCAATTAAAGCTTTGTCCCTTTCCTTTCACCCTGACTTCACCAAGCAATTTTGGATGAAAATCAAAATCTACATTTCTCAAATGTCAACTGTTGATTTGAAAGAAAAACAAAGGGGAACAAAGCACTTGATCTGAAGGCCCTATATTTAGTTCCAACAGCCTAAAGCTACCTAAAGCAAGGAAGCAGCC
This sequence comes from Eonycteris spelaea, assembly GCA_003508835.1. NCBI lineage: Eukaryota > Metazoa > Chordata > Mammalia > Chiroptera > Pteropodidae > Eonycteris > Eonycteris spelaea. The sequence continues at coordinate 1,935,280 of PUFA01000267.1, read as the reverse complement.
ACAAGCCGTAGCCGGCAAGATGGCTCAGAGGGCCCGCGGGGCCTCAGGCGGCCTGCGGGGCTCAGGCGGCCGCGGGGCTCAGGCGGCCTGCAGACGAATGCCGGCAGAGGACGGCTCCAGCACGCTAGGCCCGGGCCACGCAGGGCGAGCTGGGCTCCTCGCTGCAGCCTGAGGCGACGTTTGAAAGAAACGCTGTTACCACGTCTGAACAGAAATTTGAAACGAATTGATCCACGGTTTAAACAGATTTCTTGAAAGATTAGTTTTCGAATCACTCTTAAAAACAATGCTTACTATAATTGATTCTTAAAAACAAAACAGGATGCAAACTTTTGAAATATGAAGTAAAACTGGCTGGCACTTAAAGAAGACTGAGAGGCTGGCTCACGCTCGAGCAGGGAGCTGGGCGGAGGGCCTCCAGCGGGAAGGATCCGGGGTCTTCAAACCGGAGCGGTGTAGATTAAAGGAGCGGCACAAGCAGCGGTATGGACAGGAGTGTAAGATGGGACAAAGGTGTCAGACACCACTGAGAACTCAGACAAGATGGAAAAACAAAGGCCAGAGCGAGCCAGCAGGGATGGGGATGCGGCCAGGACAGGGCACACCGCCCGGGCATGAAGGTCTGAAGGTGTCCCGACTCGGCACTCGGCATGCAGAAGGAGCGTGAACAGCATAAAGCGCGTTTCCTCAGCAACGTCACGGATGAGGGGACGCGGGGCGGCAACCCCAGCGCGAGGGAAGGGCCTGGACGGCGAAGCCGGGCAGGGCCACCGCTGGGCAGCGCCGAGGACCAGGAGGAGGCAGTGACGCCCAAGCTGCCCTCCCTGCTGCTCTCAGACCGTGAGACCCTGAGGAGCGTGTGGGCACCCCGCTGCGAAGTACAGGCCTGAGCTCCCCCCATCTGTCCCCCGAACTGCCCAGGGCCCGTGGGGCAGGCAGGGGGATAACCCCTGCGGCTGCCAGCAGAGCGGGGTGCCGATGGGCCAGAACCACGAAGCAGCTTTGGGGCCGGTCCCCACTCGCGCTGGGCCACAGAGAGAGAGCCACTGGCGGCCGGACGTCACCCCTCACCTCGCGTGCCAGCACTGCGGACCGGGCTGTGTGCGCAGAGCAGGGAGGAGGCTCTGGCCCCAGATCACGCTGTGGACCTGGGCAGTGGCCTGGGCAGTGGCCTGCCAGACCCGACCCGTCCAGGACCCTGTCCTCACACAGCCTCTGTGACAGTCTGGGAAGGGCAGGGGTGAGAGGCCACAGCAGTGGGTCCTGCAGGGCCGGTCAAGGTGACGGATGCAGGGTAGGGCTTTATGGAAGGTGGATGGATCTCGAGCTTAAATACTTGAGCTACTCCCCTGCTTTATACTGGCAATTAAGACCAAACACGCTCAGACACACATTTTGGTAATTCAGTCTTATTAAAATTGGCAATCTGTCACCACATACTTATAGCTTGATAGTATAGGACTGTTTTTTTGCATTTTATCTTAATTATTTCCTAATTGAAATAGTAAGCTAAGATAGTAGAACTGTAAAACCGTGTTAACGAACTATATAATCAAAGCAATAATTTTTTAAAGATTGGAACAGAATTGTGAAACGACACTTCAATTCCATAACACAGTAAGCCCCTCCACAAACTCAATTTATTATAATTAAATTTGTAAGTTGTTTGATAAAACTTAATTTACGAACCAGCTATAGGTGCATGCTGCCTCACGGGTCTTCTACAATGGTGACAGTGAACCAGAAGTTTCTGCAGGACGTGGTCCAGGACAGCGACGCCTGGAAGCTGAGCAATGAAAACCAGGGCTTTTCCTCGGCCCTCCTCATCCTAGAGCGACCCGACAGCGCCACCTGCTGTCCGGAGCCATTGCCTCCGTGACCCAAAGAGGCCTGCTCCCCGCCAGGCCTGCTGTGGGCGCTGGCCTGTCCCTCATCGCATGGTCTCGGTGTTCTGTCACACACACACAAGGTCACAGGCACCAACATCAGACAGGCTTGTGGCCATAAATCAGGACACCTGCTTGGGCGAGAGGGCACCTCAGGGATGATGGAGGTGTGCCAACCACACACGTCCGTCAAAACACATCAAACTGCACCTTTAAAAAGGGTGTTTTACCGTATGTAAGCTACGCCTCAATAAACCAGCTTCAAAAACAAGAACCGCAGAAAAAGCTGTATCGGACAGTCACAGCCTCAATTTGAAGTAAAACGGACATGCAGATTTGAAGAAGCAGGAATGGATGTCTTCCCAGACTGGCAGTGATGTAAAGGAAGCACGAGGTTCCTCTGCAATGAGCGGACAAGGCCGAAGCACTAACGTCCCCGGCCCTGTCACTGTGCCACCCTCGCCGCATGGGGGAGGCGGGCCACAGGCCCAGGACGGCCAGGGTCTGAACTCAGCCTGCACCATTCCCACGGCTCCGCAGGAAAGAGGTGGAACCCAACCAAACAGCACGATCCAGCGGTTAAGGGGACCAACACGCAGTGGCATGCGGCGACCAGAGTGTGGGAGACCCCATGCTCGCAGGAAGTCCCGGCGGCATGCGGAGCGGGAGATACGGCCGCGTGCACTGCTCCCGGCTCCTGGGGAAGGCCATGCGTCATCCTGCTGACAGACGCCACGTGCGGGTCTGACACCGGCCAGCCCCGGGGCACAGAGCCAAACGAAGTGTCGTTCTTCACCTTCATCTTAGCCAAAAGGCCAGAGAGGCGATAATCTCTTCTTTGATAATGTAAAAAGAAAGAGAAACAGGCCGGACAGAGGCCCACCAGTGAGTGCAGAGGGAGGAGGTGACGGCGGGGGGCGGGGGGTTAGGACATCACGCGCCTGACGCGGTGCGGAGCCAGGAGACGTCTGAGGTCCAGGGAACGAGAAACGGGCAAGCACACACAGGGCTGAGTCAACCGGCAGGGGACTGAGGCTGCCCCCCGCCCGGCTGACCCCACGCTCCTCCCCAAGCCCCGGCCCCTGCCCCCTTCACCAGGGATGCTGCGAGAGTTCGATATGCATTTTCTCAGCCTCTTTTGTAACTACAGCTGGCCACCCAGCACAGTTCTGGCCAGCAAGACACAAGTGAAAATACGCTGGAGCCTTCTGGGATGCCTCAACGAAAACGACAGACGTGGGCCACACTGCCCGCGCCTTCCCGGTGCTGCACATTCTCTGCGTGCACAGGGAGCTGGGTCACTAGCGGTCACTCCACTGTCCCCGACAGGCAAGGAATCACCGAGGCGCCTCCTCCCCATGCACGGACCTGGGCGAGAGGGCTGGGCAAACTGACCTACACCCGGGCGTCCTCTTTGAAAAGGGGTCTGGTCCCATGGGCCTTCTGGAAGGAGGAGGGGTTGCTCCGTCTGGTGCCACCCCCAGGGAGCTGGGCTGGTCCACGCTGTGCCTCACAGGGCAGGATGCGAACTGCCTCACGGGCCTTCAGTGTGGCAGCTTGTGGCCGCAGATAAAGAAGCCACCCCAGCGGGCACGCTGCTCGCTGGGCTTCCTGGACAGAGAGCAGCAGAGCCAGTGGGAGCCATCGGAACTGCGGAGTGACAGGGGCTGAGCTGGGGAGGCCTGTCCCCACGAGGGAAGCCACAGACGGAGCCCTCCTGACCTAGGGCTGCTCCAGACCTGGGACCTTGCAAAACAGGTGCTGCGTGCTGACGCCGCTTGGGGAGCTGATGCCAAGGGGCTGGGCCAGCTGACAAGGACACCGGCTTGGTGACGACTGAAGCTGGAAATCGCACTGAGAACCGCTCGGCCACTTTCATTTGACCTCAGTGACCTTTGGGGATGGTTCCCCACTCAGGCGCCATCTGTGCTCAGTAGGTTAGTTTGGCCAACAGATCACTTGAAAGAAAATAACACTGAGGATTTGTAACAACGCACAAGGGTTCAGGACTCGGTGCCACTCTGACCCCGCACTGTGCTTGCGCCCTCGCTGGGGTCACACAGCTGGATGCTCTCACAGCCAGTGCGCCCGCACCGTGCGGGGGCGGCGCCCGCTCGGGGCGCTGCTGGCTCAGCCAGGAGCGGGGAGACAGACGGCGACGCCTGAGGGAACTGCCGCCGGCTCCCGCCCCGGCCCCCACGGCCTCTCCACAGCGCCGGCTCCAGGGGGCGGCTCCATCCTGCTGCCACCTTCTCCTCTCAGCCAGGGCTTCTAGAGACCCCAGTGCCTGCTCGGCCCAGTCCGGTGGCTGTGGACGGTGGCAGAGGTGCCCCGCGGTGGCCCCGCGTGTAAGTCGTCTGGGCTTCAGAGTGCGGGGGCTCCCAGCGCCCTGCTCAGAGGGACTCTGTGGGGTGCGGCCGCTGCAGCCACGCCCAGACCCCACCCGCGCTGAGAGGCCGCTGGCACACGCCGCGCCACCCCGGTCCCCACCGCGAGGCCGGCGGGCTGCGCGGGAGGCGTGCGCCTGCGGCTTCAGCGCGCGGGCAACGGGCCCGCCCTGCCCTGAGCAGCGTAAGGGCTGAAGCGCAGCCTCAGGCGGTCACGCGGCGCGCTATCCGTCTCCACTCCTCTAAAGCGGACTGAGTCGTGTGACAGTCACCGAAAGAAAGCGCCACACAGGTATTCTTTTGATCATTTCAAAAGGCGCGACCCCTCGCCGTCAAGCCAAATATGGGCAGGTGGGCAGGTGGCACTCACCTTGCGGCTCCGAGCTCGTGTCCGGCAGATCCCGGGCCCGTGCGCACGCACGGCGGAGAGGGCGCTGTGTGCACGCGCTTCAGCGGCTCCTCGCGCTCCGGGAGCCCAAGCCAGGGGGCTGCACTCTGCGGCACAAAAAAGACCCAATTACTTTGCATTCCTGCACCCCGTTAGGCGCTTTTCACCCGCTCAGACACGAACGCTGATAGGAAGTACCCCGTTAAACATCCGCTCTCTCAACGCAAGTTTACATTACTTTTAATGTGTTCCTACGACTTTTTAAAGCTGCACCCCACCATCCATCACGTCTCATCCCACCCGTCAGGGCAGGAAAGACGCCCACATAACACCCACCACCCTCCTCTGCTCCGACGCGCGGGAGGGGTGCGCGTAGCACCCCTGCGCACGCACCTGCCCGATGCACGCGCGCGCGGGGCCGACAGACGCGCACGCCCAGCACCTCCCAGTCCACCCAGGCCGCGCGCCGAAGGCAGCGAGACATCGCATGTCACTTCCCAGGGGCAGCATCCCCTAGCAAGTCGCTAATGCACTTTCAAAACCCAAATATGTAATGTTCATATTTCCTTTTCGCAAAAACCTGACATCCCAATGGGAAGTCCTGGGTGCAGAGCCTCGAGCTAAGGTCGAGGGGAGGAAGGGGCGGATCCCTGAGCGGGCCTGGAAGATGGAGGCCCGCTGGGCAGCCAGGTGTGTCTGAGCCCCGGGAGCCCTGACTGTCGGACCCAGGGGGCCCCCACAGCAGGTCCTCTAGGCTGAGAACTGGCCCCTTCCCCGTCTCCCAGCTGTGACCACTTGGGGTCCCCTGCATGGTGTTTCAGGGCTCCGCCAGGACCGTCCCAGCTGTGATGGAACCAAGGAGCCGCTATGCAATTAGCCACGTGACAACTGGCGAGGGCCCCGGCCTGCCACCTGCCATGGAAGAGCGGAGGACTAAGACACTGTGCTGCAGGTGAGCACGTGAGAGAGGGCAGGACAGCCGTGGAGGTCGTCTCTTTCTTGCACGAGAGTCGGAGAGTGACCGAGGGGGAAGCACACAGGTGCTGCACCGTGGGGCGAGCCCGCCAGCCGGGGACAGCCGAGCTATGGTCCTGCCCCCCTCCCCTCGCCCGGACCACCCCATGAAACAGGCAGGGGATGTGGCAACCCAAAACCTGGCGGGGGCACAGAGAGGACGGGCGAGCAGAGCGCCCAGCGGGGGCGGCTCCGTGGCCTCCCGCTCCCCACCCGAGTGCAGGCGCGTGGCCCGGCTGCAGCCCCGCTCACCGCCTTGCCTGAGCCTTGTCCTGCTCAGCACCCCGGGCTCGGGAAGCCCCCTGGAAAACAGCGGGGCCCCAACTGAGTCAGGCTGGAGGGGCTCCTGCCATGGGTTCACATCCGACGGTCTGCCAACACGGGAGGTCCGACGCTGCAGCCACACGGGGCCGTGCAGGACGCGTGCCCCGCGGACCCGCGAGCCCAGGCGGGCTGTATTCAACGAGCGTGTCACTCGCCACCAGACGGACTGTGGGCCAGTAACCGCTGTGCATGTCAAATGAAGCAACTGCGTCTCCTTCCAAAGCCACATTACCTCTGCAATTTAATTGGAGCGGACATCAGGGCCCCACTCTGCCCACACGAAAGTGCTGTCTGCTTGGACCTTGCAGGTGCATGAGACCATCACGTGAGTGTGCCGTTACACAAAACTGTCCCACAGAGCGGGCTCGCTGACGTTTAGAGATGCCGGTTATTTCAAGACACAAAGGCTCGATGTGCTCAAGACAAGGGGTCGACAGGTGAGCAAGCGGCTGACGGCGGCGAGCACCAGGAGCCTGCTCCCTGACTGCTGACAGCGTCTCCTGCTTTCAGTGCTGAGAACGGGCGCCCCCCCCATGGAAGGACGGAGGGGTGCGAGCGGGGCCAGAGTCACAGAGCCCGGGGCTCGGGCAGGGTGGGAGGCCCCCGCGCAGACACAGACACAGCAAGGCAGCCAAAGTGGGACGACAAAGCAGCAGAAACCACATGAGGGAAGAAAGCAGAGATCCAGAAATAACGGAGTCAAGCAATCGAACAATGCAGAGTTCAAAACACTGGTCATAAAGATGCTCAACGAACTTTTGAGAACGGCAGAGAACTCCAATAAAGAAAAAAAAACATAAAAATGGAAACGGAAATTATAAAAGGGAACCAGTCTGAAATGGAGAACACGTTATCTGAGGTGAGAAATAGATTAAATAGAAGAAACAAAGTGAATCAATAAAAGGATCAAGTGCCTTATCTAAAGGACACACAATCAGAATGGCAAGAGATAAGATGCCAAGACTTTAAAAATAATTTAAGAAGCGTATGGGACACTATTAAGGGTCCAAATATCCGTCTGATAGGTGTAACTGAATCCATCTGATCAGCGTAACTGAAGAAAATCAAGATGTTGAGCAGCCGTTTGAAGAAATAACGATGGAAAACTTCCCTAACCTGGTGAAGGATATGGACATAAAACCCCAGGAACCTCAGAGAATTCCAAAAATCAGGGATCCAAAGAGGCCCACACCAAGACACATCATAATTAGAATGCCAAAGATTAAATACAAAGAAGAAAATACTAAAAGCAGCAAGAGAAAAACAAATAATTACATATCATGAGACACCCATACAACTGGAGCTGATTTCTCAAAAGAAACTATGCAGGACAGAAGGGCTTGGCAAAAAACATTCCACAGGATGAAGACCCAGGAGCTACAACCAAGAATAATTTATCCAGCAAAGCTATCATTTAGAGTTGGAGGACAGATAAAGAGCTTCCCAGATAAAAATAAGCTAAAGGAATTTATCACCACCGAGCCTGTGTTATAGGAAATGTTGGAGGGACTTCTTTAAGAAGAAAAACATGTATCAAAAACGGAAGGTCGCAGCTACATTCCTATCAACAAGTACCTTAAGTGGAAAAGAAGTAAGTGCGCCAACCAAAAGATAGAGTGGCTGAAAGGGTAAGAAAATAAGACTCCTACCTATGAAAAGGAAGAGGAGGGAAAAAGATATTGCTTTAATGGACCTAGAAGGTATTCAAGTCAGACAGAGAAAGATAAACGCTATACAATCTCTCTCATATGCAGAATCTAAGGAATAAAAAGAGCAAATACAAAAGATTCACAAACATAGTGGACAATCTGGTGATGAACAGAGGGGAGGGGGTTTGGGGCGCTGGGAGAATGGGGTGAAGGGTTAAGGATGCACAAATCAGTAGCTGACGGGTGGCCATGGGGACGGGGAGCACGGCACAGGGAATGCGGTCAGCATCATCACATTGGGTAGGTGGAGGGCCAGGGGAGGGAGGGAGCAATTGGAGGGATCACTGTACAAACTATATAGATGTCTGACCAACGTACAGTATACTTGAAACTAATTGAAATTAAAAAAAAAAAAAAAGAAAAGAAATTTTAAAAAAAGAAAGAAAGAAAAAGAAAAAACCTCCCCGTCGGTCTCGAAAGCATGGCCCTGAGGGCTCTGCAGGCAACGGCTGGAGGGGCCAGGTGGGAGGCTGGGAGGCCAGAGGGGGGACAGAGAGATGGCAGAGACCTCTCGGGTGTCGTGGGCGGAGCTCGGTGACAGGCAGTCCGGGTGGAGGAACACGATGAAGCCGGTGACTCTGAGGGTCTCAGCTCCGTCGAAGGGGTGGATGGATGGGATTCGACGACCAGCATGCAGGAGTCAAAGCGGGACGTCGGGAAGATGGGCCAATTCACCTGTCCGGCCTGCAAAGCCCCCACAGCACCGGCCGTGGGGCTGCTACTGCGCCGTGGGCGATGACAGAGGCTGCCACGGAGAACCAGAGGCCCGAGGAGGCAGCCGGGGCGTGTGAGCGAGCGTGGGGAGAAAGAGCTGCCGGGCCCCAGCCCCAGACCCACAGGGCCCCCTCGCAGCGAGAACAGGGGAGACGGTTCACACAGGTAACGGCTGGACGGCTCGCCGGGAGCACGGCCCCCCAGAAACCCTGAAGGGTACGTGTCAGGAGGAAGGGGGCCTGCAGGAGAGTCGGAACCGACACGAACGAAGATCAGAGCCCGTGGCACGTGGAGACGCAGATGGTCTGCGCAGAAACACACCTCGCAGGCTGCGGAGGAGGCAGGAGGGGCGTGTCCCGGCGCGGCTCACGAAGCGGGCATACCCTTGGCAGTGAACCTGTCCAGGGTCTGACAGGAACCAAAAGTTAGCGCCCTACTTGTCTTATAAGCAGAGACACAAAACTTAAATCCAGTGGTTTATACAACAGAGCCCATCGCAACTGAGTTAAATATGTGCGCACCAAGGATGCACAGCCAGCCGGGGACGGGGGTAACGGGGCGTGCAGGGGCAGCAGTGACGTGTATTCAGGAGCGCTTTGACTCAGGCGCCTCGATAATTCAAGCCGGTATGTTCCTAAATTTTCATTAGTACAATGAACCTGACACTCTGTCTAAAAAATACGCTCAGCCTTAAAGAAATAACTGAAAACAGGAAAAAAAGAAAGAAGTGGATAAAATGAAAACAAATGTGTCTGCCAATCATGGAAACAAAGAGCCAGCACACAAAGGCCCCTACGCCCTCCTCCCGTGGGGACACTGTGGAAGGTGTCCTCAGAAGACGCCAGTATGTGCATCACAAAGTAGAGCCAAGGAGAAGGCAGGAGGGGGCCCGGCCCCCTGTGAGTGTGTGTCCCCACACTTGGAAGCCCGCCCAGGTGGGTGCCATGAGGGGACACGGCTGCCTCACACCCGCACCCAGGCCAGGTGCTCGCCGAGGGCATCAGCCCACGTGACAGCGCAGCTGCGTACAGAACGGGCGCTGTGGGCACCTTCGCAGCGCAAGGTACGCCTGGCGGCCTGCACGCCCCCCAGGGGCTGCGAACGGATCCAACGCCCAGTCCTCTCCTTGGGACTTAACCAGGAAAATCTCACAGCCCTTCTCTGTTGCATACAACTGCGGCTAGTTGATGGTAAGCTACAGAGTGAATTATTACGGGCGCTAAGATTTGGAATTCGTAACCTAAGCTGGGCTGTTACTAGTGCTGGCAGAGGTCTAATTCACTCGCAAGACACATGGCTCCCTTGGCTCGCAGGACACCTGCCCACGGGGGGTGGCCACGTGCCCCAGGGGGAGGCCACGTGCCCCAGGGGGAGGCCACGTGCCCACGGGGAGGCCACGTGCCCCGGGGGGAGGCCACGTGCCCCGGGGGGAGGCCACGTGCCCCGGGGAGGCCACGTGCCCAGGGGGGCCACGTGCCCAGGGGGAGGCCACGTGCCCCGGGGGAGGCCACGTGCCCCGGGGTGCCCACAGCCTCCCAAAAGATAGTTTGTTGCCAGCCAGGACTAGTGTATCAACTGCTACCATTCTTGTTTTTATAGTTATGATGTTAGTTTTTCTCATCATTTCACATCATTTGAAGGTGGGTTGTTTGCATATACGGCGATGAAAATTTCATCAGTCTTTTGGGAACCATAATTTTTCAATAACAAAACAGTATCATAAATCATCTTCAACCTTATTGCAAAATAAATGAAGGACCTCCCCCCTGCCCCCAAATTTCAAATTTTGATGAGGTAGTTACATTTAATTTGTTGATGATGTGCTGACTCAGAGTCTGTGAAATTTAACTAACTTGCGACACACTATCGAGGTAAGTGTAATAAAATTACCCAGCTCTTTCTAACTTTAGTGCTGCTACAGAACATAAGATGGCGTAAAAGCACGTGTCTCATGAAGGATTTTACACACGCTGCTGACGCGTGGACCTAGCCCATTTAATGTCTCCCAGTTCTTTAATAACGTCGAGCAACCTTTCCACGGGACAGAAAGAACCACCGTGGTTAGAGACATTCAAGGTTTGGGTCTTGCCGCCAAGAGCGACCTAAAAAGACTTTTAATTCACAGTGGTGAGAAGGACACAACTTCTTGTCTTCTTCGCAAGACCCCGTCAGAGTGGCAGGAAAGGTGCTTTCTGCCAGTAAACGAATCATGATGGTGCTGAGAGAGCACAGCGGTCCCACATCATGGTGATGGCATGAAGCAGATGAGATCAGGCTGACTTAAAGAGGAAACAGCAGTGCGGGAGGCGGGGGGAGGGGTCCCCAAGAGTAAGAGAGCAGTACTCCACGCCACAGCCCAAACCCGAGACCGCGTGTCCGAGGACAGCCGGAGGTGTTCCAGGCGCGCGGCGAGCACGGCCGCGGGGGCTGGAAGAGAAGCAGGCCAGAGCGAAGGCAGCTCCACACCAAACCGGGAGCTGGGGGCGCAGAGGTTCGGACGGCGGGGCCGTGCTGGCACGCGCTTCCCCCGGCGCCGCCGCACCCCGGAAAACAGCAGGGACGGCCTTCGAGTTCCACGGGGAATCGGGCGATCCCAGGAGTCTGGACCGGCCGAAGTGTCAGCCAATGTGCCGAGAAAGCAAGTCCAAAGTCAGCCAGGCGCCCGGCAGAACGGGGAGGGAGTGGAGACGGGGACACGGCGGGTCAGGGGGCGCTGCGGCGGCCGGGGCACGGGGCCTCGACCACGCGGGGGGCTCCCGGGACGCGCCCTGCCCTGGGGCGGGTCTCAGGTCCGCGCTGCATGTCCTGTCCCCTCCGGCCACGCGCTCGCCCCGCGGTGGGACGCACGCGCACCGTCACGAGGCCAGACACACCGCGCTGTGGCGTTGGCATTCCCAGACCAGAGCCATGGGGGGGGCACAGAAAGCACGAGGCTGGACGAGAAGCGGACTGTAACGCCGAAACCGTGTCCACATAACTCCCCGGACGTGGCTCCCGGAGACCTGAGCCAAGAGGCGGCACTTAGTCCTCAAGCAGACCACACACGACAGTGACGTAAGGTCGGGTGACAGCTCAGAGGACGGCGAACCGGGGCGGGGGACAGACCGAAACCCTGCGCCTCCGGGCAGAGAGACGGCGTCTTTGCCTTCATTTCCACGCACTGCTGGGCCAGAGCGTGTTCCACACCGTGTTCCGGCGCCACTCCAAGCTGTCGCTCTAGTGACATGAACGGCAGGTCGCCCGTGGGCGCTGGGGGACCCGCAGTGCATCCACCGGGCAGGCCGAGGGGTGCTCGTGGCAAGCCGGGGTGATGCGCATCACTTCAGCCAGATAAAACCAGGACTTGTTTCAAACGCTAAATCTTACGGTGAAAGAAAGAAGATAAAATGCATCAGTCCTATGAGGGAGGTGCCACGTGCCCTACAAGTCCCTGGTAACGAAGAGGGCACGCCACAGGCTGATGACAGGCTAGACCGTGTGCGCCCGTGAACCCCAGGTACGCGCCGGGAGCCGAGCGTGTGAAGGCGGCCAGACGCGTCACAGAAACCCCGGCACGCAGCATCCGCCCGTCTGTGGCCTTCCCACGCGCACCGCATACACCAGCTCTCACGGGCCCACAAGCGGCCTCGAGTGAGCGCAGACGTCACAGGATGAGCCCGAGGGCGCGGGGGAACCGGCGTCCCTGGGCGAGGAGTGGCCAGAGCGGCACTCTGCCCTCTGCCTTTCCCCGAGGGACAGGTCCGAGAACCCCAGCAATGCTGGCTGCTCCTCCTGGGGCCGTGGGAGCTGCAAGACCGTCGCTAAAACATCGTTGAACTGTGTGCCTGTCGACATTTAAGCCCCTGCTCCGTGTGCCTGTCGATCCGTGTAAATCTGTTCCACCTCTGGGTGCAGAGGCCTCTGGGCACAGAGACGCGGACCCAGCGTCACCGACAGCGGCTGCTCGGGCAGTGGGTCCAGGTCCCCTTTCCTTCTCTCCCCCCTTGTTCCGCGTCCCTCCAAAGCACACATAGTCCACCATGAACATACTTTGCTTTTGAATAAAATGTTTAATCTCTTGAACTCAGAAATCTAAGAACCGTTCTTGAAAGGCTCAGTCCAACCAGAGAGCAGGAAGCATAAGCACGCGCCTGCCGGGGGCCCCGGCCCCTCAGGTGAGGCCTTTCCCAGCCTGGTCTTGTATACAGGGGCGAGGCAGCCAGCACAGAGCCAGACGTGGGGTGGCTGTGACCTGGCGGGGGACATGGACAGATGCGGAGGAGGACACCTTACCCAGCACCCCTCAGAGCGTCACCTCTCCCCAGCACCCGCCCCACGCAGAGGGCCTGGTCTCCGCCAGTGGAGAGGCCCAGTTCCTGCCGCAGAGCAGCGGCGAAGCCCGGACCGCTCCAGCTTCCGGCTTTGCAGAGAAGGATAAAACGAAGGCCCCTCAAGGCTAAGTTCGGCCCTGACATTTAGCCAGGAGGATCTCCTTGCCCCATGTCTGCTGAACCGCTCACCCCCTGAGCAAGGCCACGGCTCCCGGCCCCCACCCCCCACCCCCCCGCCGTGTGCACACGCCAGCGTATTCAGAGCCAGTGCCTTCCAGACGAAGCGGAAAAAGCACAAGACTTTTGCAAGAATCCTTGGCTTTAACGGACACGAAGGAAAAAAGTTGCCTCCACTGGTAAACGTACGCAGTAAACATGCCCATTCGAAGCCCGAGGCCCAGGAAGGGTGGCGATCACGCGGAGGGTGCTGGGAAGTCGGGCCTGACGCTGGCCGGGGCGGGGGGAATGCCCGAGAGAACGCCGGCAGCCCCCCGGGAACCACACGCGGCCGGGCTGCGCGACCCAGGCCCACCGCAAAGCCAGCGGCCACCCTGGCTACGGAAGGCCCCACCGCACTGGGGCCCCTGGAGCTTTCATAGGCGGCGCTAGGCCCCTGGGCCACTCACTGTCTCCTGGCCACCAGCAGATGAGCTCAGATGTCCGGACGTGTGTGGACTTGCATTTCCGGGACGAAGGAATGCAACTAAGTTTAACACGCTGTCTGCCCACAGGTGACTGGTCACTTACCTCTTCTGGGGCCCTTACAAAGCTGGTCCGTGAGTGGCCAGCGGCTTCAGAGCTGGGAGAGGTGCACCCCCAAAGACCACCCCGCTTTGCGGCTGCTGCTGTGAACAGCCTGAGGACCCCCACCAAGCCAGCACCAGCGGTGGGGAGGGGCCTTCTTCTGGAGCTGCGTGGCCCACAGGCCAGGTTCCCGTCACCTTGGCCACTCCCTCGGCGCCTCGGGCCTGCCTTCCTGCCACCCACACGGGCCGCACAGGGACAGAATAAAACCCGGCAGAGAGTGTCGCCCCTCCCCTCCCCCAGCACTGACCACGCCTCCGCCACCCAGCACGGAGCGGGCCAGACGTGAAGGGACATGGCTGGCCTGTCACATGGGACGCCGTTCAGCTCACGCCCCACCTCTGCCACGAAGGCTCTCCACCACACAGCCCTGCCGCCAGAGTCCGTCCAGCCCCCCACAGGCCACCACAGGCCACGGCACGGGCCGCGTACGCCCCGCGGGGACAGACGGCCGCGCCCTGGTGCCTCCGGGAAAACGAGCCACACGGGATGCGCCCCAGCTTGGTCTCGGCCCCCGTGGGAGGGGCGTGGTGGGGACGCCAGCGTGGAGGCCTGTGTCCTCCCGACCCCCCTGAGGCGCGAGCTTCCTCCCGCGCTGGCCCGGTGTGCCCGCGTGCCACCTCGACACCTGCCTGCCTCTGCGGTAGGAACCGAGAAAACCCCAAGCGTCCTGGGGCCCAGCCGCCACCGGCCGCGAAGGCGAGAGCAGATCACTCCGGCCGGCCACAGCGCTCGCTGAGGGACGCGTCCCGCAGCGCCGAGTGCGATGGCCCGGCGGCCTCAGCCGGCAGGACCCCAGGAGCACCCCGAGGGCACGGCAGTCCCCGGAACGCGGTCTGTGCGCGCGGCCCCGGCGGCCGCGGACCGCCCGCGAGAGCTCAGGCCGGCGGGGAGAGTGCCCGGCACAGGAGGGCTGGGCCGGGACAGGGTCACAGAAGCGAGCCCACTTCCAGGCGGTGGTGTTCAAGGCGCCTCAGGAGGACCCGGGACGCGGCGGCGCTCACTCTGCAGATGAACCCGCCGGCCATGCAGGAGCCAGGCTTCAGACAAGGAGCCCGGCCCTTCTGCCCTCGGGGCCTGCCCAGGAGCAGGCGAGGCGCCGGGGGCGGGGAGGGCGACCCAGGCCCACACACGGTGAGCTGCGCCACCAGCCGTCCCTGGCAACAGAACCAGCCGGAGGACGAGGCATGACCACTTACACGTCCTGCCTCCCTCACCAGCCGTCTCCCCGCGGCCCGCAGGCAGCTGGCAGTGGCTCAGGGGGCACACGTGCACCGAGGGCCCCCAAGGGGCTGTGGTGCAGGGAACACACATCCCCTTACAACTCACGCGTCACCCTTTACCCTCCTGGGGCCGCTCTGGGTCTGGGACCATAACTGGGGCCATGACCTGTCCACCAGGACGCCAGGTCTGCCACACCCCGGGTAGCAGCGAACGCATGGTCACCTCCTTTAACACAGCCCACGCCCACAGCAGAGGGTCTGCAGAGGCTGCCAGCTCCTCCCCTCTCCCACGCCACACCAGGAGGGTCACCGGGGAGGCACGTGGGCGATCCAGCAGCCCCGCCCCCTCCCGCCTGGCAGGCTGCCTTTAGAACAGTGCTGTCACCGGGCAGCTCTGCGGGGAATGACCAGGCCGGGCAGCTCTGCGGGGAATGACCAGGCCCGCCCCGCAGCCGGGAGCAGGAGAGGAGCCTGCAGGGCCCAGAGCTGTGAGCGGGAAAGGCCGCCAAGAGCCACAATGCGTCTCCAGGGAACTTTCCACATGTCTATTAAGGACATGAAGTATTTATGCCTCTTAAAGAACTAAACAGAACAGCCCACGCCAGCGAAGATGCCAAGATGCAGTTCAGAGGTGAAGAGGCAGTTTGTTTAACTCACTGCACGATTCACCTTCCAGAGACGTGAGGTAGGTTTGAGCTGAGCCATGCAGAGAGCCCCGCGTCCGCGCCCTGCCCTGCTGACCCAGGTGCTCGCCGGGCACTGTCGGAAGGGCTTCAAGGGCGGGTCTGAGCAGGCACTAAGCACATAACGGAAGGGCCAAGGGGCGAAAGCTGGACCCGCAGAGACCAGCAGCAGCACCCGCAGGACGGTAACGGGCAGCGAGACCACAGAGCCCAGTGCGGGCGGAGCCTGGCACACCTGTCGGCCGCTGGGACTGCCACACGACCAGCCACCTGGGAAGCCTGAACTCCTTTGCCCAAAAGCAAAGTGGCGCTGGAGGGCCAGGCTGCGGGGGAGGTCTGGGGGCGGCGCGGGGTCCACTGCGGGGGGCTCTGCTGCCTCCCCTCTGCCCGCGTACCCCCCACCCGTCAGACACTTCCCTTCAAGCTCCGGTGCCGGCCAGGCCAAGCGAGGCCCATCTCCCATGGAGGGTGCCCACCCCACCGGCCCAGCCGGGGGCAGCCGGCACCCGCCCAGGGGGCACGCACCAGAGCGCCCGTCCTGCCTCCGCTCTGTTCGTCCAGGTCAGTGTGTGAGCGCCGAGCCACCCCAGAGGACAGGCAGCAGAGAACCCCAAGTAAGCGCTCCAAGTGGGACGAGGCGCACGCAGTCCGCGGGGAGGGGCCCGCGGGCCCAGGGGGCACCACCGCTGTGCACAGAGGTGCCCCCGTCCCCGACGCCCGGGCTGGGGACCCAGGCCCTAGCCAGTCTGGGCAGGGCCATCCACTTCATTATAAAATCTCTTCCACAGGGCAATGCCCGTGAGCCGGGAGGGCACCCGCCAGGAACCCGCTCTCTGCAGCGGCCCCACCCGCCGCCCGCACGCCAGAGCCCGGACACGGAGCGCTTGCGTGTGGGGCCTGCGTGTGCGCGTGTTGGTGTGCATGTGTGCACGGCTGCGTGTTTGCGCACACACACACACACACACACAGACACATGCATTCATTATTTTTGCCTGTTTTCTTTCAGGATCTTGGTCTTTTCCCCTGCAATTTTTTAGATATTTATGGTATGTTGCAAAGATTTTCTCGGAGCTGATCTTCCTGTCTTCGGATCTCACTGTGTTTTTGTTGCTTTGTTCTTGGTCAAGCAGAACTTCTTCATTCTTGCCCTATTTTTTAATCTGACCACCTTTTCTTCTGCGCCTTTAGAAGCCTTCCCAGCACAGCGGTCACGTTCCCACGGCACCCACTGTCTGTCTGACGCCCAAACGGCCTCACTGTCTGTTTTCGCTCTCTGGCCGCTTTTTTACAAAGTGCCCAGTTGTCCCCAGATCCCCGAGTAAAAGCCCATCTCGACCGGGCGATTTGGGAGACCACCCGGAGCGTGTGCCGGAACGCGGGCCGGCCGTGGGTCGCCACGTGCCCCGCTGGCCTCAGCCTCTCGGCCCTCCCTCCGCAGACTGCCCGGGGTATTCACGCGTCCTTGTCCTTCCACGTCGATTTTATAATCGACGTGTCCAGCCCAAGAGGAAAACATGACTCTCGTGGTCACGTTTTTACTGGAATCCTGTTAAATTTGTAAGTTAACTTAGAATAGCATCTAAATGACGCTGCGACATCCTGCCCCAAAACGAGGTGTGTCCTCCCCGCCAAGGCCACTCCCATGTCTTCCTTGAGAGCTCTGCAGAATTTCTTTGGCTACGCTCTTACCACGTGTGCCTAGTGCCTCGCCTGGATGGCTGCTGCTGTGAGGGGACTGTCCCCCATGGCGCCTCCTGGGTACCGTGGGTGCGAGGGCCGCGTGACGCCCGCGCGCTGTGTCCACTGCCCTACAGGCTCTCCCCCACCGGGGCCGCTCGCCTTGCAGCCGGGCAGTGCCACGTGGAACGTCCCCCACGGCAGGCCGGGCTCCCAGACGCGGCTGCAGTTCTGCCATTTCTGGGGACACTGCAAACATGTCCTCTGACCTCTTCGAGTAAATTCTAGGCCTCTGTCTTTTGTCCTTTCCTGGACCTGCCTGGCGGAAACGTTAGGGTCCCCGGTTGATGTTTGACTCGACCACACGTCAGGGTTTTGTGTAAAGCCTGCCCCTCCCCCGAGGTCCCCGAGTCCAGCACGCACCTCTGCTGTGGGGGGAACGGACCAAGAGCACCCACAAGTTCACTCCGCCACACTCATCTTCAGCAAAGCCGTCTGCCCTTCCGGCTCTTCTCCATGACGGTCTTGAGGAGGCTGCCCAGGCGTGCTGCGGGAAGCCCCTCAGCCGGGATTAGCTCGGAGGCCCCTCCTGACTGGACGCTGGACGGGGACGGGGCTGTTGGGGGAGACCAGAGGGGCAGCGCCCGCTCGTCACGCCCTGTACAGGCCCCTGCCATCGACGTGACCCGTCGCTGTGGGTGCTGACTTCGGCCCCTGGCGGAGGCGTGTCCGTCAGGCTCCTCCAGCCCGTGTCACCCTTCACCCCACACCCTCTTGTGCGAGGGGGTCACGGGGCACAGTGAGGACGGGCGGCCCCGGAAGCCACCGCACTGTCTGCACGGGACACTGGCTGCTCCCCCGCCGCCGGCCACTCGCTCAGGTCGGTGTCACCGGGGACGTTTAGACGTGGGGCTGTCGCCCGGCGCACTTCGTTCTCACGCTGGCCTTGCCCCAGCTCTGGCCACGGGGAGCTTTCACCGGCCCCTGGGTCCTGACACAGCCCGCGGGGTGGGTGCCGCCTCCAGGGCGGGCGCGTCCTGCCTACTGGCACGCCCAGCCCGGGCCCACCGAGGGCCCTTCCTGGACGCCCTGGACAGGCACCTTCGTTCGCTGCTCACTCACAGGGCATTCACGGGGCGTGCAGTCACGTCTAAACACTCCGTGGACAATAGCTCTGCCTACCTCGAATCCATCCCGCTCCTTCTGATAACCGCACCCCAAATTTCTTCTGCAGAAATGGATCCCCCCACTGGACACTGACCGGTAGCCATGCGGGGCGGGCTGCCTGAGTGCCTGGCATGCGGGAGGAAGCCTGAACTTCTCATTTTAATCTACTTGCAGTATTCCCGAGGGTACGGTGTAAGAGCGTTTTCAACCCTTGTGCAGCGTTAAGTAAGAGCGAGCCAGGTCCAGGTGAGGAAGCTGTCGCCAACACTTTCCAGTTAGAATGAACACAAGCTCCGGCGAGCGCAGCCTGGCCTGACTGAGCATGCGTGGGCCCACCCAGGACAGCTGCCAGCCCCTCCCATTCCCGGCCTCCTGCCAGCAGGGGCTCCGGCTGCTCACACTGGGGTCCCAAAAATTCAAGCGTCTGTGCATGAAGTACAGAGGGCTCGGAATTTTCACATAGTTCTGCTCCGAGAGAAAAATATCACCGCCCTGAAGAGGGTGCAGGGCACGTAACTTCCGAAAGCAGAAGGTTGCAGATTTTCCCAGGAGATAAGTGACCCTTAGACTCCAGCACAGGAAGCAGATGTTACACAGTAGTGACTCTTTGGAGAAGAAGTAGCAGAAAATGTTATTTCCCGGACACATTGAAGGTAGACTTCCCAGGTTTCTACAAAAAAAAGTTTAGGATGTGCGGGTCCCCAGAACAACTGAAGCTGGGGTTTCCAAGCGGGAGGGGACCAAGCGGCCCGCGTGAGCCCCGAGACCCCTTGGCCTGTGCCGGGCGGGTGGGGGACCAGGCTGGAGCGGAAGGTGATGGCTGGGGCGGGGTGGGGGCGTGGACTAGGGACGAGGGCCTGGGTGGGGCGGGGCACGTGGTTGGGCGTGGACTGAGGCGGGGCCTTGGTGGGGCAGGACTGGGGGCGGGGCTTTGGTGGGGCATGGACTGGGGCGGGGCTTTGGTGGGCGTGGACTGAGGGCGGGGCTTTGGTGGGGGCGTGGAGTGGGGCGTGGTTTGGTGGGGCGTGGACTGGGGCGGAGCTTGGGGCTTGGGAGCGCGGGCACCCGCAGCCGGATAGAACCGTTAACAGCCGCCACGGGCGTCAGTTGCCCGAGGCAGGCGCAGGATCCAACCAGGACTCGAGAGGGCTCCACAGACGCCACCGACCGCCAGCGAGGTGACACGCCGAGCGCACGGCCATGGCGTCGCCGCCCACACCTGCACTGCTGCTGCTGTTGGCCCTGCTCCTGCCCGCGCAGACCCGCACGGAGTCCACGGACACGGAGCCCACCCCGACAACCGCCCCGATTTCGGCGAGCAACTCGTCGGGCAACGAGCCCCTGCCCGGCGTCGAGCTCACGGCTGGCACCCCGCGCCCTGCTCCCGGCCCGCTCGCCCTGCTGGTCCCGCCTGCCCTGCGGCTGGTCCTCGGGTAGGGGGCCCCACCCCCGCCCCCCGCACGCGTCCAGGCCTGCCCGGCGTGGACATGGAGCGCCAGCCTCCACTCCTTGCCGTCACTGAAAGAAATGGAGCCAGGAAAGAGAATCCCACCGCGACTGCAGCAAGTGGACGCAAAGGTGACGCCTCCTGCGGCCGTGACCAGACTGACAGAAGACGCAGCACCCCAACGAGTTCAAGATGCACCGGGAACTGTGGGTGCCGCAGCTCTGCCGAGCACAGCTAAAGCTATCTTACCATTACTTGGGTTTATTAAATTCATAAAGTCAAAACGCGAGTGGGTGGCGTGCCAACTGCTTCGCCGTCTGGGGGTGATGGGCCCCAGCTCTCTGAAGCTGGCAGTTTTCTGGGAAGCTGGTGGCAGCATTAGACTCGGGGACAGTAAGTGGCAGGGGCTGGCATAATGACACAGCACCGCTGCCCCGCTAAACGCAGGCCTAGCGAGCCACACTGCATTCCATGTTTCCTTCCCCTCGACACGGGAGGCCTGGGGTCACATTTCCCCTCACTGCGAAGGCGGGACGTAGGCCCCCACGTCGGCTTCAGGTGCTGGGTTCTATTTCCATGTGCTGGGTAATCATTCTCACATTTTAATGGTGACTTCCTAAAACACACGTTTAAATCGTGAGCCTTAGGTTGGGAGGGAAGCCAAATCAGGTGTTGGGCAGAGGCGACCAGACGCTGGCCGTGGGTAAGGGCACACGAGCTTCACGCTGCTGCTGTGCATGTCTTCCTGTCTTTGCACACCCACACACTCCCTCCTGTCAGCACATTTAGACAGTACCTGGGACGAAGCCTAAAGCAGCTTCCGCATGGTAAATGTAGTACAACCGTCGAGCCTTAGGCCCTCTGTACGTCTCTGGTCCATGGTCACAGCCCCTCCACCACCTAGCGGGGGCCTCCATGACCAAGACGTGCCAGCCTGACAGGCACCCCAGATGTGAGACCAGGGAGGGCCACATGTGTCTGCACTGCACACCGTGCTTGGCAGTTACGCTCTGATTCACGGAAAATGATAGTGTTTTGCATTGAACATAAATGGCACGTTATTTTTTAAAGACTCCCAGAGCTGTGTAAAGAGCAAGAGCCTGATCTAGCAGGTGTGACTCCATGCGTTAAAGGCTGGCCAAGGACAGCCTCGTCTGGCATAGAATGACAATGCTGCTCCCGCACAGAGTGACGCTTTCTCAGTCGCCACTCCCACCCCCCATCAGAGTAACGCTGAGCTAACAACCCTTAGCTCAACAACCCCTGTGGCCATCAGACGGTCTGAGGCTTAATTTCAACCCCAGTGTCTCCTGGTTTTACCTCCAGAGCCTGGAGAAGCCATTTCTGGCTCCACCTGCCTGCAGGTAAAACGACTGAGGGACTCGTTTAGTGGGGAAACTGTGTCACCGGAGTGGGGCCCATCATTTCTACCCCAACAGGGAAGATGCTCAATCAGGCCTGTCAGCCTAAAACATGAAGAATAACCTGGCCTCATCTGCAGCTCCCAGGCACAGGGAGCGAGGTGCAGGGATAGGCGCCCACTCCCGCCTTCCTGAGACCTGCCCTCCAAGAGGCACTTGCCAGCCACAGACACTGTCACAAATGCTCTGCACACTCAGTCCTCACTGGAAGGAGGCAGGGATCAGATAAGGAGACAAGCCCAGAAGGTCGAGTCACACCGCTGGTAAGAGGCAGGGTTGGGACGACCCAACCGTTTGGGTCCAGAGACCAAGCCAATCACCACATCCCTGGGCTGCCTCTCAAAGCTAGAACGCACCTCCACAAGCAGGTGAGTCGGGGCCACCTCAGGCAGCGACAGTCATCGGGGAAGAGCAGCGTGGAGAAAGCGGAAGGAGGGACAAGCGAGGTGGCCAGGAGCTGGACCCAAGCAGAGTGGCCGGAGGGAGGCTGGGGACAGGTGGGAGCTGGCGGGGCACTGGTGGCCTAGACCCAAAGATGGGTGCCTGGGACCGTGAGCATGGGCAGGATGACGGTGCTGGCCGCATGCGGAGGGCGCTGAGGAAGCCCCGGGTGGGCCAGGAGGCGTCTGAGGTCAGAGCAGAGAAAGGGGTGTGATGTGGGCACAGGGGAGACACAGAGACACAGGTGTCCAGGTGGAAGATTAATGTGGGACAGCAGGCACAAAATGTGCTGGGGACTGGAGGTGACAGTGAAGAGTCTAGGATGACTGCCAGGTCCCTAGCACCGGGGAGCGTTGTGACGTTCCCTGCCAGGAAAAAGGGTAGCGAGTGTATGAAAGATAAAACGGTTGATGCCGGACATTCAGTCTGAGACGCCTGCGCAAGGTTGGCTCGGAGAGGGAGCTGTGCCAGGCTACCTGGCAGGCCTGGGGGTGGACAGGCCGAAGCAAGTGACGCCGTCCACTGCGTGCATGTCACAGTGCGCACAGCCTAAGCCGGCCCGCTGCCGCCCCTCCTGCCGCCTGCCGGATCCCTGCAAGGCACCGCCTCCGCCCCACTGCCCGGTCCCAGTGTCCGGTCTGCCCCGCCTGGCTCCCCACCTGCCCTGAGACGTCGCCTCCTGCTTGCTCTGGGTGCCCCTCCCATGCCCATTCTCCAGCCCACACTAGGCCTTCCAAACCACAGCTGATGTCAGACCCTGCACCCCGACTCCGAGTACGACAGGCCTGCGTCCGGCACACATGCCTGCCTCCGGCCCGTGCCCTCTCGCCAGGCGCCCAGCAAGGGCATGAGCTGGCCTTCGCCTTCCCAGAGACGCTCTGCCCTTTAGTTCTGCTAGCGGAGAGTGATGCTGTGAGCACATCACAGTGGGGACCATCTCCCTGAGGGGCCGAGGGGCCCACCCCCGCTCCTCCGGACCTGCTGAGAAGGCAAGAGTCCATCCTCCGCTGCCTTGGGGGGCTGCGTGAGGACGGTGGTGGCAGCCACCCCGGGACAGACGACGAGGACAGATGGCAGAGGGGCAGGTGGGGCTCCTCCTGTGCCCTGTGGACAGAAGCCAGGTGCCTCTCCTGCCAGCAGGGGGCGCACGTTACTGCTGAGGAAGGACCCGGCTGCCCGGCCTGCGGGGGGGGGGGGGGGGGGGGGGCTGGCTCTGTTCCTCTCCTGTCTTCCACTGGGGACAAGGACCATGCACGCAGGTCTCCGCACAGAAGGGGCTTGTGCCTGTGAATGCACCCCACACTGTCCCCAGCCATGCCTGTCACCAGGTGGGTAAGCTGCTCTGATTTGGGATAAAAGATCAGCAAGCCCAGATGGCCACACCTGTCATTTTTATGTAAAACGCCCGCAGCTGATCTCCGCTGGCTGTCCCAGTATGTGGGCTCCCAGCTGGCCTGGAGCTTGAGACATGAGACCTGGGTGCTAAACAGACCCCAGCACCGCTGAAGCCCCGGTCAGCTCACACGAGGCCTCCTGCTGATGTGACTGTGGAGACCCGATTCAGCGTCACCCACTGCCCGTCTCGCCCCCTCACAGAGCCTGACCTTGTTGACTGCTCCCGCTGTCCTGGTGACCAGAGGTGGCCGTATGGCACTCTCCCAGCCCATGGGACGGGAGCTGAGGATCCCACAGTGATCCTGGTAGAGATGCAGCCCCTCCCTGCTTCTCTGCTTCCTGCCGGACACCAGGCCACAGTGGGACAGCACCACCTGACTGAGGGGCCACACGGAGGCCAAACAGCAGAGTGGAAACAGAAGGGTCCGGAAGTCACTGTCCCAGTCCCAGACTGCCTGATTCTTGGTGCAAAGGGCCCAGGAGCTGAAGCTGCACTAGACAGGTTTTCTGCTAGGCCAGCCACGGGGAATGCCAGGGCGCAGGTGCTGTGGACAGGCCTGCCACCAACCTCGAGCCGCCAGCGACCAGACGTCCATCTCTGTCTGCACGTGTCTGTCCCTCTGGTCCAGAATAGAGGGACAGACACGTGCAGACAGAGACAAGGACGTCTAAGTGCTCATAAACCATGACTCGGGGAGGGGCTGGGTGTGCACAGGCAGCGAACTGGAAATGGGGGAGGGGCTGGGGCAGCCTTGGAGGAAGCACACTTCCCGCATTGTGACCCATTGTGACCGGAGTCGCCAGAGGGGTGACCTGAAGAGACACGCAGAGGGGGCTGCCTGGGGGCCAGGCCGGACCCAGGAGAGCCAGCGAGGCACCCCTGTGGCCAAGCGCCTTCCGAGGAAGACAGCACAGGCAGGAGCGGCTGGCAGGCCTGGCCAGGAGGCGGGGCCGGGCTGAGAGGCAGAGCAGGGGCCGTGGCTGCAGCCACGCAGGAAGCAGGGCTGGCCACAGTGCCGGGGTCAGGGGTCACGAAGCGCGGGGCAAGGGCAGGGGCCAGCAGGACGGGAGTGCGGCCTCTGGGAGAGCCAGGCAGGAGGGCAGGAGGAGAAAGACCAGGCTGGCTCGGTGGTGCTGTCAGACCCGCTGCAGGCCTGAGTGACGCAGGGACAGGATGGCGGCCAGAACCTTTGACAAAGACAGGTCACTAGTGACTTAGAAGAGCCACCTCAGAGGGACAGTGAGGTCAAGCAGATGAGAGATTAGGGCGGTGGGGACAGGCGTCCAAACCGGGAGACCCAGGGCCAACAGCAGTCACCTTTCTGCAGACGGTCCCCCTGTCCTCCCAATCCGGGATCCCGGCTCCACTCCGGGGGCTCAGCGTGTGTGTGTGTGTGTGTGTGACCTGAAACATCCCCATTGGCACCACCTCTGTGACAGCAAGGTCCACGTCTTGTGTGCGTGCACCCTCTCCCACCCTGTCACAGAGCCCAGGGCGAGGGAGGGAGAGCCACGCAGCGGCCCAGGGGCCTGCGCGTCTGCTCGGGCCCAGGGTGCGACTCAGACAGGTGCTGGGTGCTGCCGCACAGGGGTGTGTCCCCCCAGGTGACCACACCTGCCCCTAGCAGCAATGGGCTTGATGGGTGTGGAGCCAAAACAGAAACAAGCCACCACCAGCTCCATCATTCAAAAGCATCCTGGGGAAAACACACATAAAAACTCAACGACTTCCCAGAATGTTTCGTAAGGGTTTCTGAACGTAAAGGTCAGGCAGACAGCGACCCACACAGGCCCAGCGCGGAGGCTCCGCCCCCAAAAAGGGCCGGGCAGGCGGCCTGGCAGGGCTGTGACCGTGGTGGTCGAGGAGGCCCATCGAGCTCTGTGCCATCCCCCCGCCGGGGAGCGGTGGGAATGCATCCTGCTGCCTCTGCACGGCAGGCTCCTGTATTTTCCTTCTCAAAACAGCCTCATTTTAAACACAAAATCACCAGAAACCTGTCTCGTGATAGAGAACATTACACATCACAGCGAAACCCAGAAACTGCCTCCTGAAGCTGTGGGTGAGAAGGTCACGACCAGGCAGAGCCACACGGGCACCAAGGTGAGCTGCGGGGCAGGCGGCTAACTGACCCCTGGCAGCCGTGGCCGTGGGGGCAGCTTCCGCTGCACCTGCCATCCCCTGAGCAGCCAGGGGCCACGGCTGTGCCGGACACGCGCCCAACCCCAAGGGGCTCAGCAGGGCAGGTGACAGGTGTGCCCAAAGTGACAGCCAAGTGGGCAGGGTCAGGGGGTCTGGACTGCCTTATAAGTTTTAAAAAAGAAAAAGAAAGGAGAACAAGGCCTCGCCCGGCAGCCTGCCTCACGGAGCCGAGGGGCAGGGCGGGCAGGCCAGGCGGGAGGACACTGCTCTGTGCACACGATGACGTGATGGCAGGCTGTGGCACGAGCCCCTGGCCTCTCATCCCAGGACAGGAACTGGGTCCAGAGCAGCACGAGTTGGACAACCACTCTCTCTTCGCCCCAGAAATGGCAGCGGGCACTTTGGGACCCCCGCAGCGGGGCGGTGAGCAGGCCTGGACGGCCACCGAGGCCCGTGCTCCGGGGCGCCCCTGAGCCGCTCACTGCTCCGACGCTTACGGGACGAGGCATGGCTTGGATCGGTCCCGCACTGCTGTCAGGAGCAGTCTGCCGTGCAAGTTCACGTGCAGGTAAGCGCGAGGCCACCACTCGTAAAATCCAGTGGGAGCACCACGCACAAACGGCTTTTGGCACGTGCTCCCGGACTCTGGTTCTGCGATGGAAAGGTCGCCTGCAGATTACAGCTGGACCCCCAGAACCGTCACTTTCAGAGATCAAGCCCACGGCATAACTACACAAAAAGAGGATAACATTTATTCCCACGAACTCTCCTCCTGTGACGTGATCCTTGGAGCTCTCCGTCAGCCAGGGGCAGTACGGCTGAAGGAGCAGGGGGGGGGGGGGCACCTCAGGCATCCCTGCGGGAGAGGCCAGAAGCCACCGACAAGGGGCCTTTGAGTCTCCCTGCCCCCTGGCACAGACCCGGGCTGCAGACACGGTGCTGAGCAGGGCCAGGCGAGGAAGGGATGCGTGGCTGGCTTCGTCTTGGCTGAGGGCCAGTCCACACCTTCTGGATGGTGACCTGTCCCTCCTCAGAAGGTCCTTCTCTATAGAGGGGATGCTCGGGGCCAGGAGCCAAAGCCCGAAGCTGCTTTCTACAGACTCTGTTCTTCAGTATCCTCCTCAAGATTCCCAGCCTGCCCTCCACGGCAGCCAGACCCCCCACCCCGGGGAACCGCAGAAGCGCGGGCACCTGAGCGCCCACCTCCTCCCCTGCACCCGGTTCTGAAGCACGCAGCAAACACTAGGGACACCGGATGGTGCTTGGGGACCAGGCCTCGGGCCACCAGGCTGCCAGGAGCCGCCCCACGTACTCCAAAGTCCCGGGGGCCGGAGAGAAGCCATGCCGGTGGGCGAGCCCGCTGGCCTGCAGAACTGCAGGGGGGACCGGAAGCTCGTCCGGAGATGACAGTCCGACCTCCGAGACAGTGTCACTCCACTCGGCATTTCCACCTGCTCTGGTATTGCAAACCTTCTCAAACAGGGACCTTTCCCAATTTAAAAACCACCACATTCGATCGCTTTGCCTTTTCGCTGTGAGAATTTAGTCCAAGCAGGAACCATCACGTACACAGTCAAGCCGAACGTCAGCTCGGACGCCAGCCGGGGGGTCCGGAGCTGGAGCGGGGGAGCATCGGAGTGGATCGGGGTCACTGGCGAGCATGGGCTCCGGGGGCAAAGGCGAGCGGGCGTGCGAGAGCAGGAAAACGGACACGGGTCCCCCGGGGGACACGCGACTTAGACTCAGGCGGACCCCACCCCGCGGAGACGCAGGCCGCGGGACTTCGTTCGCCGTGACACCTTTGGCATCCAAAGTGTCTAAAACTCAGTGGGAATTCAAAACTGCTCGCTACAGGACTCATGAATAGGGCATGAGAAGGGCTTAACTTACAGCAGGAGGGCAGGGCCCGTGAGCGGAAGGTGCTGGCGGCCCCTGGCTGAGGGCCCCGCCTTCGCCGACCCCACGCGAGCGCGCGACACGGCCCAGGCACACTCACGGGGCAGAGGCGCCGTCGGTCACCGAGGGGCACCGCGGGCCCTGCACCTGCCACCTGCAGACCCCGGGGCCGAGGCAGCTCTCTGGGGACGACGCTCTGAGTAGGAAGCAGGCAGGAACGACTTGAAAACAGACAAACGGGGTCTTGGGGCCCGGAGCGAGGCCCTGACGCTGACCGGGAGGGGGGAGCCCTGGCTCGGGGAGGGGGGGGGCGTGTCGTTCACTCCAGCCCGGGAGCACAGACGGGTCACCAGGCTGCACAGGGACTTCCAGGCCCCGCTGGCACCAGCTGAGGACAGAGGGCCGTGCTGCTTCCCGGGGCCCCGTGAAGCAGCCGCAGCTTGACACAGGCGAGGGCGAGACTCCTCCTGCCACGGAACCGTGAAGGCCGCGAGTGTGGCGCTCCGTCCTCCCCCGAGGACGCCGGCTGCCACGCACCGCTGCGGGCACCGCACGGTGCGCAAACCACGTCTCAGAGAAGGGAAGTCTGGGGGCTGAGGGAGGAGGGGGCAGAAGACTGACTAACGAGCTTGCTTCAGTGCGGCACACATGGGGCGAGGGTTTCCGGAGGGTGAGAGCGCGTGGGAACGCTCCAGGGAGACGAGCCCCCGGGCACGCCGCGGGCGCCGCGGAGCCCCTGGACCGCGCGGGGCCGCGCGGACGGGTCGGCCCTGAAGCCTCGCGCCCCGGCGGAGGCCCCGGCAGCACGGGCAGCCCCGCTCGGCGAGGCGACACAGGGGCCCCGGCCGGTCCCGCGGGGCGAGCGCCGCCGAGGCCGCCACCGGCTCGGCCCACGGGTCGGGGGACACGCACGAAGGCCCCAGAGCAAGGGGCACGTCCACACCACTAGCCCCCCGCCGGGACGCAGAGGACAAGCGGTGGACGTGATCCACGCAGAAAAGTCACCGCCTCCCACACGGCGCTGAGCAGCAGTGACGACGCTGGAGGCCGGAGCCAGCACGCGCACAGTGGCACTGCTGGCCCCTGGGCAGGGCACGCGACGCGAGCGGCCGCCGGAGGAAGCGCTGGGCGACCTCGGAGGCTGATGAGCTCGAGGTGAAAAAGAGACTGGAAAACGCTAGAAGAACCCGGAGCCTCGGCCGGGCTAGGGAGGCTTCACGGCCCACCCCTCAGCGCGGCAGGGGGCGTGTTCCCAGATGGGCCCGATCCCGTCCCGGAGGGGTGGGTCTGCAGTGTCCAGGGACGGCCCCCGTGGACGTGCTTCCAGAGTTTCATAAAATCTGCATTTTCTCCTTAAAGAAAAGGCCACATCTGAATGTATACAGATGTACAACTCCTCTTTGAACAAAAAGCAAACAAAATCAAAAGACCACGGATGACTTGGAAAACCACGGCAGCCATGTGAGCAGCGCCCCAATGAAAGGGCGGGGTCCCCGACTCAGCCTCCTGCGCATGCGCCGCGCTGCAAGGCCGCCTGCCCGCCCCGCGGCCCGGGGCGTCGCGGGGGCTCTGCGCACGACCCCCTCAGCTCTCAGTTTTGCAGCGTTCGGCCATCGAGGCCGAAAACAGTGCTGAGGAGCCCGACGCCCTTCACCGGCTGCCGAGGCGCGTGTCTCAGACACAGGGCCCCCGCCTGAATTCACAGCTTTCTCCAGTGACATCACCGTGTCCCCATCCAGAACCCTTGGTGACATCACTGTGTCCCCATCCAGAGCCCTCGGTGATGTCACCGTGATGTGATGTCACCGTGTCCCCATCCAGAACCTTCAGTGCACGTCACAGCGGTGTCTCCTTAGGCTCCTCCGTCCACCCTCGCCTATCCCGAGAACCTGGACGCTAGCAAGCACTGGTCCCGTGTCCTGCAGGACGTCCTCTGCTGGCCCTGGTGCCCGTGCGTGTGCGTGTGCGTGTGCACCTGCCACAGGACGCCAGGGAGATGACGTGCCAAGCCTTGCAGGCTGGGCGGCGGCCTGTCTCGCCAGAGGCGCTGCTAACCTGGGCCATCTGGGGAAGGTGGCTCCTGCTGGTCTCTGCTCTAGTGACTGACTTTCCCCTTTAGGAAGTAACTCATTGGGGAAGGTACACTTTGGACGAGGCCGCTATGCTGTTTCTCCTCAAACTTGCGCCCGCTAACCTCGGCATTGGTCCCTGGATCTTGCCCGAGTGACCCTGCTGCGGTGCCGGCCACCACAGCGGCTCTCTGTCCCCCTTGCCCGTGCCCATCAGATGGCACCCCCCTGTCAGGAGGAGCGTCCCCACCGTTTGCTCACTGCCGCATGCGCCCACTGACTTAGACCAGACGAGTGAGGACGACGGCTAGCTCGCCCTGCCGACCGAGGCCCAGGACTGTCCTTGCTCACTGCCCAGCAGACTGGTCCAGCCCGGCCACCCCCTCCTTCTGGCCGGCCCTGTGCCCCTCGCCACCTGGCCTTTCTGAGCCCCCGAGTCCACACTGCCAGGTGACCCCTTCTCCAGAGGCCCCGCTCCTCCCCGCTCAGGGTGACACCAGGCGTGCGCAGGGCTGCTGGCCGGCTCGGGGGACAGAGCCAGGGGTGGACGTCCGCACCCCTACACCTGCCTCTCTGCGAGCCGCCCACCGGGGTGCCTGGTGCCCCACTCACGCTGACACCGCACGGGCCCTGCAGCCCGGCCCCTCATGTGGCCCCTTCCCGGCCCTGCATCCCCAGTGTCCGGCCTGCTCGGTCCACGCACACGGACCCGGCCCCGCGAGGAGCAGCACACTGCAGCAGGCCGTGTGGACGGCGCTGCCTCCGTCTGGCAGAACCCAGTGAGAACCCAGTGAGAACGCAGTGAGAACCCGGTGAGAACCCAGTGAGAACCCAGTCAGAACCCAGTCAGAACCCGGTGAGAACCCGGTGAGAACCCAGTCAGAACCCAGTCAGAACCCGGTGAGAACCCAGTGAGAACCCAGTCAGAACGCAGTGAGAACCCGGTGAGAACCCAGTGAGAACCCAGTCAGAACCCAGTCAGAACCCGGTGAGAACCCGGTGAGAACGCAGTCAGAACCCAGTCAGAACCCGGTGAGAACCCGGTGAGAACCCAGTCAGAACCCAGTCAGAACCCAGTCAGAACCCAGTCAGAACCCGGTGAGAACCCAGTGAGAACGCAGTGAGAACCCGGTGAGAACCCAGTGAGAACCCAGTCAGAACCCGGTGAGAACCCAGTGAGAACCCAGTGAGAACGCAGTCAGAACCCAGTGAGAACCCGGTGAGAACCCAGTGAGAACCCGGTGAGAACGCAGTGAGAACCCGGTGAGAACCCAGTGAGAACCCGGTGAGAACCCAGTCAGAACGCAGTCAGAACCCAGTCAGAACCCGGTGAGAACCCAGTGAGAACCCAGTGAGAACCCGGTGAGAACCCAGTGAGAACCCAGTCAGAACCCAGTCAGAACCCGGTGAGAACCCAGTGAGAACGCAGTCAGAATCCAGTGAGAACCCAGTGAGAACGCAGTCAGAACCCAGTCAGAACCCGGTGAGAACGCAGTGAGAACGCAGTCAGAACCCAGTCAGAACCCGATGAGAACCCAGTGAGAACCCAGTCAGAACCCAGTGAGAACGCAGTCAGAACCCAGTCAGAACCCGGTGAGAACCCAGTGAGAACGCAGTCAGAACCCAGTCAGAACCCGGTGAGAACCCAGTGAGAACCCAGTCAGAACGCAGTCAGAACCCAGTCAGAACCCGGTGAGAACCCAGTGAGAACGCAGTCAGAACCCAGTCAGAACCCGGTGAGAACCCAGTGAGAACCCAGTGAGAACCCAGTCAGAACCCGGTGAGAACCCAGTGAGAACGCAGTCAGAACCCAGTCAGAACCCAGTCAGAACCCGGTGAGAACCCAGTGAGAACGCAGTGAGAACCCAGTCAGAACCCGGTGAGAACCCAGTGAGAACGCAGTGAGAACCCAGTCAGAACCCGGTGAGAACCCAGTGAGAACGCAGTCAGAACCCAGTCAGAACCCGGTGAGAACCCAGTGAGAACCCAGTGAGAACCCGGTGAGAAGCCAGTGAGAGCCCAGTCAGAACGCAGTGAGAACCCGGTGAGAACCCAGTGAGAACCCAGTCAGAACGCAGTCAGAACCCGGTGAGAACCCAGTGAGAACGCAGTCAGAACCCAGTCAGAACCCAGTCAGAACCCGGTGAGAACCCAGTCAGAACCCAGTCAGAACGCAGTCAGAACCCGGTGAGAACCCGGTGAGAACCCAGTCAGAACCCAGTCAGAACCCGGTGAGAACCCGGTGAGAACCAGTCAGAACCCGGTGAGAACCCGGTGAGAACCCAGTCAGAGCCCGGTGAGAACCCAGTGAGAACACCGTGCCCCCAGGAGGCTGCTCCCGCCCCGGCTACTTCTCCTGCACCAGACCCTCCTCCTGCCCCGTTTCGGGTCCCCCGTGCTGGCTGACGGGAACTTACCTCGTTTTGGGGTCTATGAAACACAGCTGAGGCTCTGAGAGTCGGCTCTGCCGGGGGTCTGCTCAGATAGGTGCCCCGTGCTCCCCCGAGTCACCGCCCCTTGGTACCAAGTCGCTTGGGTTCTGCTGATCCCCGTCCCTCTGCACGCTGTGCAGACCCCAGGTGTGTCCTCACACCCCTGCTTCCCACGGGCAAGGCCACACGCCGGACACCCCTGGGTGCTCTGCCCTGGCCACTCCCAGCATGTGCTGGGGTCACCTCCTGTCTGCATGCAGACTGCCCCCTGCACCCCGCCTCTGTGGTGGGGTCCCCCACGGCTGGGCGACCAGAGCAGAGCCCGCTCCCCTGCGCAGGGGTCAGTCGTGGCCACGCGAGCCTGCAGTGTGGGCGCGGACCAGGCGGACCCGGCAGTGGTTAGGAGCAACTCAGGGGCCCGTGTGGCTTTGCAGGCCGGCCAGGGTCTCCACGACACCTAACGGTTCTCACTGACACCCCCTCTGTGGAGTGACAGGACGTGGCTTTGCTGGGAAAGGGTTCGTGTGTGGGGACCTCAGGGGACCCCTGCCCAGGCCGGGCGCCACGGCAAGAAAACCCAACAACCTGCATGTGACCTCACGACCTTGACGCCTCACCCAGGGGCAAGCGCCCCTCCCCCCACCCCGGAAGCCACATGCCACCCCGGACACAGGCCTGGAGTCCGACATGTGGCCTGTGCAGCCCGTGGACGGGCGCTGTCACCCTGCACCCCGCCAAAGCTGCCGTCACGCAGCGTGTGAGCACGCAGAGGCCAGCGTCCAGTGCAGCGCCGCTCTGGCCAGAGCAGGGGGATGCCGCCGAGGTCCGCCCCGGTGAACGGACGGACCAGAGGTGCCGGCTCCACACCATGGAGCACACGCTCCAGTCAGGGGACGAGCCACGACCCTGCCGTGACCCGCCCGAGAGGACCCGGGCCCGGAAGCCTGCGCACTGCCCGGCCCTCCACACGGGACGTCGGCGCGGGCGGCGTGTGGAGCCGGCAGTCGGTGAGGCTCACGCAAGCGGGTGCGAGGAACGTTCTGGGCCACGGCGGCGTTTTAAAATGACTGTGGAAGTGGCCGCACAAGATGAACCCCAGGGCGGCCGTCAGACAGAGGCCCCCAGGGCCCTCGCAGCCCCCGCCCTGGAAAGGGGCCGCGCCCGCTGGGCCGTGTCCTGATGGCCGGCGAGGCTGTGGGCACGCGGGGACAGGGTTTTCTGTGGCAGGTCACACAGACGACGACGCACCGCGCGCCCTGGCCGTCCACGACCCCCGGGCACCTTTCTCCCCCAGGCCCCCTTTCCTGCGGCATGGCGGGGAGAGCCACCTACACCCACGAGGACCCTGCCTGCTGGTGCCATGCGCCCCGAGCCGGCAGTGGGGCCCGGTAGGGCCTGAGGGCGGGCCGCGTGCCTTGTGCTCGGAGACGCCTGCCGGTTGACGTGCTATCTGCCCTGTGCGAGTGACGGCCATCGGTCCCCTCACGGTCTCAGCTGAGGAATGAAACCGAGGACCAAACGCGCTATGAAGTCGCCAACCATGTCGCTCCCTTCTGTGCGTGCGGTGCCAACCGCCCACCACTGCCCCAACACGCACGGAGAGGGGCGTGGGTCTGGCCCCGCCCTGCGAGAGCCGCCCGGGCCGCACGGCCGAGAGGCTCGGCTCACGGTCCCAGCACAGACGTCCTCAAGGCACCACTATGACGACCGGCTCAGCCTGGACGGCAGTGACCTCTTCTAGGGCTTCAGTGACGCTCAGACTAACGCGAACTCTGTGACCCCGAACGGCCGCGGCTCGGACTCCGCTGACTCACTGCTGAGCCCGCGTCCGCCCGCACGAAGAGTTTGCGTCGCGACCCCCAAACCAGCTCCCACTCGCAGCACGTTCCTCCGTGTTCCGCCTGCGCCGCCCCGTCCCGGAGCTGCCCGTGCGGTTTCCTGCGCGCGGCTCTGCACACGGGCAGACGGCTCCTTCGCGACAGGAAGTCTGGACACAGCAACAGAGGAAGGACAAGCCTCCAAAGCAGCCGGCCGGAGAACGCCGTACGGGACAGGTTCACGGTCAAACCTCGGGCTGACGCCCCACTCAGGAAGAATTCTGTCTGTGCGTCCCAGGGGCAGACTCCTACTCCCACAGGCGTCCATTCCAGCGGTCACGACTAATTACCACGCACGCAGCGTGAGGGCCTCCCCGCATCTAAGGGAGTGGGGCAGACAGCCGCGGCACGGCAGCCCGCGCACGACCAGGGCACGCGGGTCTCTGGAAAGCCGCTTCCCCGTTCACGGCGACCGCGGGCTGCGGGCGCCTGGCGGGCCCGGGCCCAGGGCCGCAGGAGCCACCCAAGCTCCTGTCACTCTCCCTGTAGTGCTCGGGCCCCACGTGGGCCGCCCCGACGGCCTTCCTGTGCTCGGTGACATCCCTGCGGTGACCCCTTCCCACGGCAAGAGCCAGTGACCGGTTCCCTGTCCGCCCCCAGCCAGAGCACACAGAGGGCATGCGCACACGCACACGCACACACACGCATGCACACACAACCTCACCTCGAAAGAGAGAAACCCCAGAGAGCCAGTGCCTGGCAGAATCGATTCCCGAGAAGGGAAGGAATGGGACGAAGGAGGTGACGAGGGCGGGGGCCACGCGCAGGTGCCGGCTCCGTGGCCTCGCGCACACGGTGAGCAGCTCCCTGACACCTGTCCCTGCGGCCATCAGCCCCGCCGGAGCAGGGCAGTGCTCAGAGAGAGAGAGCTGGGCAAACCGTCACCAACCCAGGCGGGTGAGGCCGGTGAACGTGGAGGTGCACAGAGCACATGGTGCCACCGCGGACCTCTGTCCGCAGCCCAGCCCACCTGCGTGCCGAACGCCCACTCCCAACTCTGACGGCAGAGCCAGGCCAGCACGATGCTGCAGGCCACCGGCCTGGGCTCGCACACCGCAGACCGACCCCCGCTAGGTTTGATTCACGAGGAGCAACACGGGCTGGCCCCTAGGCCTAAGGGAACACAGCGGGGGACCCTGGAGTCTCATGATTTCTCAAGGGGTCAGAACCCGTCACCCTGCCCCCGGCCCTGCCCCCTGACCCGCCTGCCTGCCGGCCCCCACCTCACCCCTTCCGGCAGTGCCCTGGGTCCATGTCCGGGTCCGAGGGCGGACAGGACAGTCTGGGCCACATGCTCACCTCTCGTGGACCTTAAGCGCAGGAAGTGAGGGGGCATCGCCCGCGTGCAGCCTGGGGCAGCGCTCCGGCCAACGACGGGAGACCCCTGAAGCGCTGGGCACCACCTGCCCCACGCGGTCTTCTAGAAACGGAGCGATTCACCTGGCACCCCTGACTCGAGCTGCGGTTGCCCCCAGAAACCCTGGCGGCGTGAAGGCCGCAGGGGCCCTCCACGCGGCCCGGCACCCCCGCCTCCACGGCGGCGCCCAGTGCCTTCCTTCTTACTTGGCTGCTTTTCTGAAACGTCCCAGAACGAGTCGAAGTATTTTCTTGTCTCTCCAGATGCAGTTGTAACCATCACGTCTCTGTTACAGACCCTGCTGCTGCTGCTTCCGAGAGCAAGAACCAAGAAGGGGGTCTGAATGGGGGCGAGGGGCAGGGGCAGGGGCGGGAGGGAGCCATCTTCCCAGGTTGATTATTTTACTGTTTTTGAGAGATCCACTTGCTATATTGCACTTTATGGTTTCAGAACAATTTTCAATGTTTTGTAAATGTTTCTACTCCACAAAGAAAAGCATGGAAATCTGGAAATCACACAGACATATGGGGCGTAAGTAGATGCCTGATTCACCACGTAACGGGGGGGGGGGTGGCAGGCAGAGCAGCACAGGTTTTCAGAGGCAAACACCCCACCCAGGCCCCACCGTTTACCGCCAACACAAAGAGTAAGAACGAGCAACTCGTTCGCTCGGCAAACAGGGGATGCCTGGTACGCACCAGGCACTGTCCTGAGACAGAGCGAGACCCCTGCCCTTCAGGAGCTTCCTGTGTGCAGGCTGAGGGGACTGGGGACAGGGCGGGGAGGTGGACAGCGGGGCGCACATCAGGAGAGGGGCCGGATGCAGCCGGGGAGTGGGGGGGGGGGCTGAGGGTGCAGCAGGAGAGGAGGCCCGGGGGACGCGGAGTGGGGCACTGCAGGGCTCTGAGCAGGCTGGTGGCCTCTCCGCTTGGCCCTGGCTGCCGGTCAGCAGCAGATGGGGGCAGGCCGGGAGGAGAGGAGCGGACACCTGTAAGGAGGCGACTCAGGTGAGCGAGGCGAGCCTCATCAGGAGAGCAGCCGAGGTGGCCCAGGGAAGGCAGCCTGTGGACTGAGCCAGGTCACTGAGGCCCCTCCATGCCCAACACACAGGGAAAGCCGACGGGCGTTACCTGACGCTGCCCAGCTGTCCCGGGGACTCCCTGCTGGACAGCGGCTCCCGACCTGAAGCGGGGGTGTGACCTCCACGTCGGACAGAGGAACAGTGGACAAGGACGCCCGGTCACTCGCTGCCCGCCAGGCCGTGTTGGAGATCCTCACGCCTGTCTGTCCCCCACGGCACGTGCTGCATCTTAGAGACCACATGCAGGTGTGCACAGACATTCTGCACGTCGCCCAGTGGGGACAGGTGACCCACGGTGCACCGTCCAGTCTCAGAGAACGTCCAAGAGCAAGAACCCCCTGCGGACGGCAGCTCAGCCCCCAGAGTGGCCCCTCTCCCTCCGCCGGCCCCCCTCTCCAGACCAGCTCTACCGAGAACAGCCACCTGCTCCCTCCCGGGCTCCCCCCCCGCCGCCCCCTCTTCCCAGCAGGAGAGGCAGGGCCAGGCCTTCAGGCTGTGCCACCTTCTGGCACTTCCCCTGCCCCCACAGGCTGCTGGCCCCACTACCCCACAGCAGGGCCCAGCCTGCTCCCGCTCCTGCCGTGAGGAGCTCGCCCCGGCCCCCCGGGGTGCAGCACCCCACGGCACAGCCCTCCAGAGTGCAGGCCGCGCAGGAGCGCCCTTCCCCGGACTCGCCCACGACAGCGACGGACGTGGAGGCTTCGGCCTGCGTGGGCCCAGCTTCTGCAGGGGGCTTAGCTCGCAGGGGCGGAGGCCACCTCCTCCCCGCGTCCTTCCGCAGTGACGCCACGCTGTCCACGAGGCCGAGGGGGGGCAGGGTACCCGGCTGTCCCACCTGCTGGACCAGGTGGCGAGGCGAGGAGAAGGGAGGGGCAGACCTGGAGAGCCGCCCTGCCCGAGGCGGAGCAGCAGCTCAGGGGAGCGCGCGCACGGCGGGCGATCGCAGGGCACGCGTCACCGTCCCGCAGGCCGCGTGGGCGCAGGCCGCGCCCGGGCGCTGAGGCCACCGGCCCCAGGAGGCGGCCCTGGGCCTGGGCGCAGCACGCCATCTCGTCCCCCCCGCACACACACTTTGAGACACACTAAGGGTGGACTGGCAGCCCAGTCCCACTGGTCCCGATGCCACTGGATCTGGGGAGTGAGGCGCCACCTTCTAGCTAAGTTAGTGGCTTAGCTTGAGGGGCTTGTGAGTTTCAACGAAGAAAACGCCCTTTGCACCTGCACCTGCCTGCGGGCTGCCCCGGGAGCACTCCACCCCGCAAGCCCACGAGACCAGAGCCCGGGCCCGGCCGGGCGCGGGGACGGCTCAGCACACGTCCCTCCCTCCGGCGACGCCCTGCACAGGACCAGGCGCCCTGCGTGCCGTCCGGCCGGTCCCCTGCCGCGCCCGCCACCCGCGGGCTTCACTCTGCAGCTGTTGCCTTTGCCGACGCCCATGACCGGGTGCTCCACGGCCCCCCTTCCTGCCAGCCCCCAGCACGCCATGCTCCCCTCCTTCCAAGGCACCCTGGGCCACCACCCCTCCAGCTTCGTCCCTGCACTCCGCCCCTCCTAAGGTAACTCCCAGGTTCCTTCTACTGGGGTTCTCCCCTCCTCGCTCCCGCCCCTCCCCACAAGGCCACGTTTCCCTCCGAAAGCCAGGAGGCCCTGGCAGAATGAGCCGGAACCAACCGCCCTCGGCCTGGACCCCAGGCCACGAGCCCGTCCAGGTGTCCCCCGTCAGCAGACCCTTTCAGGGGGTCCCAGACCCTCCTGCTGGGGCCCCCGGCTCCGTCCTCTCTCCTGTGGTGCTCGCTGCCTGGGCTCTGGTTTCCAAAGCAGCCCTGAGCGAACAACTCCCAAGGTTCCGGGCCTGGCGTTATCCAAACATCCGCGCTCGGTGACTGATCACGGAAACGACAAGCAGAGTAAACCCTCTCGAGTCTGCGAGGGAGCCTCCACTTGAGGCACTTGACAGGGCACCACTGAGCCGCCCAGCAGCCCCGGGAGGCGAGAGGCCACGCTTCCCCCTGGGCCGCGGGAGAGCACAGCAAAGCGCGAAGGTCACACAGCTTGCGTGACGGCCACGCACCCGGCACGTGCTGGGACGGGGACCCCACCGCCGTGGCAGGTCTGGTCCGCGGGGACCTGCCAGCACCTGCCTCGCAGGCGCACCCCCGCCAGCTCCGCCAACAGCCCTGGGGGCCCTCCGGAATGTTCTGTCTCACAGTCTGCTGGCAACCCTGACGGGGCTGCCTGCAAACACGCCGCGGTCCGTCAGCGCTGAGCACACGCGCCATGAAGCCGGCGTCCCTGCACTGGCAGCGTCAGCGGCCCGTGAGCACCGCTGCTCACGCCCGGCACACTCCAACCCGGCCGTCACTCCTGGCGGCGTGAAGGCCTTGCGCCGCCGGCAGGCCGGTCAGCCCGTCACCGAAGGAGCCGAAACCCTCAACACCCGCCGTGCGAGCGGGGAAGCGCCCAGGCCTGCAGACGGGGTGGGCGGCCGCCAGGAGACGGCAGGGCCGGGTCAGCCACACCCGGTGGCAGCACAGGGGACAACGCCTCTGCCTGGTCTGAGGCCCCGCGCGGTCACTATGCGCCCTGCCACAGGGCCAGGGGTCCCGCCGCCCCCCTCGGCCACTACCTGTGCCACTCTGGGCCTGGTGTTTTACCCATGGACGATGAATGAGAATAACTACCTTTCAGAGTGCCGTGAAAATGTAATTAACACAGTACAGCATTTATGCAGCCCGCATGTCACAAGCTCCAAAGGACCTAAGCTGTGGAACAGCCCAAGGGAGTCTCTGTCCACAGGGAGCTTCGCGGAAGGCCAGCAGTGAGCAGCGAGGCGCAGGCTCCCCAACACACGGAGGTCGGAGGTCGGCTGCCTCCCTGCCGTCACCAGCAGGACAGGAGCTCAGGGCCCAGAGTCCCCCAGCCTACACCTGGCTGCCAAGCAGCACCCAGCTCCCTCCCGCCATTGAGATCCCCACTGCCTGGGCACCCGGGACTTCAGGTGGGGCTTAACGTCCCCTCCTCCCCTAAGAACCGCAGGAGGGCAGGCCAGCTCCTGTCAGTAACGACCTGGGCAGCCCTGTGAGTGAGACAGTAACAGAGAGGCGGAGAGGGATCCCAAGACAAATCCAGGCACCCGGGAGCCCCTCCCGCCTGTCACAGCTTCACACGCGTCCTTCACGAGCCAGCTGGGGTTCCCTGCAGGCTCCTGGAACACCTCGCACACGCACAGGTGGGCAGCAGCCGGCAGGACAACCTTGTCACAGAGGGGACAATTTGATGCTAATCTGGGCCCAGCCACTAAGCTCTGCAGGATGCCAGGGGACCTGGCTGGTTCCCTGTGCCCTCCCCACGCTCCCAAATGACACGCACGTTGCAAAGAAAGTCCCTCAAGGAACAAGGGAATCTTAATGGCTCTGACGCACACTTTGTGATTCTCACCTCTGGCCTTTCCTACCTCACATGTTAGGAGCATATTTTTAAAGTTCGTTTTTTGTTGTGGTTGTTTATTTTTAACACCGCCACTTCTATCACCGAATTATAGATTTGGAAATTCACACTTTAGAAAACTGACACTAAAAAAAACAACTTTCCCAATCAAATTGGACCTCTGTAAGCCTCTCAGTTTCATATGGAGACCAATACTTTTTCTTAAACAAGTTTTTAATAGGCCGATAAGTGTACAACTTCACCCAGTAATCGCCTACCTAAGCCACGTGCCACCGTCCCACGGGCTGACCCAGCTCATCACCGAGCTCAGGGGAACAAAAGCCTGCTCTCAATGAGCCCTAGAGCTGAGGAATTTTGAGGCTCAGTAAAAGGCGATGAGCGGGTTTCGCTTGCACCCCCGTGTGACAGTGTTCCCTGCCACCTGCTTCTCCTGGCAAATACTAAAAAGAACATCAAAACCCGTGCACGGCTGTGCATGGCCCCTGCTGCAGAGTCCGCGGCCGGCCGGTCACCGCGGCCGAAGGCGCTG
This sequence comes from Eonycteris spelaea, assembly GCA_003508835.1. Taxonomy (NCBI): domain Eukaryota; kingdom Metazoa; phylum Chordata; class Mammalia; order Chiroptera; family Pteropodidae; genus Eonycteris; species Eonycteris spelaea. The sequence continues at coordinate 1,895,462 of PUFA01000267.1, read as the reverse complement.
GGGGGCTGGGATGGAGGGGAAGCAGCTTTTCTCATCATTTTTGTGCCTTTTGCAAGTGCTGTGTGCACGCTTACATGTCTGTTCATAAATAAAAATGTTAATGCTATGCACTTTAACTTTTATAAATTTATAACTAAAATTATAAATTTAATTTAAAAAAAATAGAATACTGCAAAAGTGATTAATAAAACAATCTGCCAGCTTTTGAACTTTTTCGATCTATCTTGTTCAGCACAGTGTTCCCTGGGGTCTAATACAGGGCGGGCCTAGCCTGAAGCAGGCCATGAATAAGTGTTTACCAAATAAATCCAGTTTGCTCTACTCACTCACCAGACAAATCCAGGTTTAAAGACTTTTCTTATTCCCCAAATTGAAAAGCAGCGGGAATGCTGTTACACCTGGCGAACTCGCCAAGAAGCCAGGGTGTTCAGCTGACGCAGTTATTTGCCGAGCGCCCCCTCACCCCCCAGCTCTGACTTCACGAGCAGAAGCACCTCAAGCTCTGTGCCGTGGCCCTCTCGGAGCGGGACCGCCCCACGCGGAAAGGCCTTTCCCTCTTGCGGCTGCAGCTTCACGTGGAGATGTGGCCGAGCATCCTGACCTTGAGGCCCTCCGGCCACGTAACAGGCATTACTCACAGGCAGCGCATTCCTTCCGAAGCCCGGCCAGGCCCTCGCCTCCACCCAGGCAGGACGGGGCACCCAGCTCGGCGTGTCTCATCAACCACTCGACAGGCCCCTGCTGCGGGTGCCCGCGGGAGAGGCCCTGGCCCTCGGGAAGAACGCTGCACCCGGGTGCAGCTCACCCTCGTCCAAGGCAGAGCAGTACCACCAGCCTCTCCCCTTTTGCTCCTTCTCCCTGCCCCCCGGAAAGCCCCAGCAAGGAGAGGGAAGAAGAGCCTCAGCCCCAAGAAAATAAGGTAATCAAAGACACTGGCCCGGCACTGTCCTTGAGACAGCCCAGTGTTTTGGAAAATGCAGCTCTGGGTGACACCTTTCAAAGGCGTAAACCTATGCGGGTAACTGTCAGAGGCAACAAAAAGGAGTAAACACGTTTCTATTTCCAAAACTTACTGATCAGTCATCTTAAAAACACTGAGCACAAGGAAGCAAGTTTGGTATCACCCTACTTTTCCGATGCTTGGAGAATGGAACGCTAACCATTCGGGTTTGTGTAAGTAGGAAACGAAATGCCTTTACCTTAAGTGCAACCCAAACCGGCTAAGAAAAACATTAGGGGCCAATCAAACGACGGTGTGGGTCCGGGTGGATAAATTGGGGCCCGACACGTTTTATACTCTCTGGAACGTAAACAGGGTCTCCAAAACGTTGTAGCGTCCGCAGCCCAATGTGACACCTTCCCTCGGACCGTTCACAACCCGGTAATTTTCCTACTGCAGATGTGGACACGTCAGAAGTCACCTCGCGCCCCCAACCGCCCCAGTTTGCTCTGGGTCGCTCGGACGCCCAGCACTGGCGAGAACTTCCGCGCCCCGGGCCGCCCGCCGCGCAGAGCACCCGCGCGGACACGGACCCCCAGAGCGCACTGCTGAACCCCGGACGCGGCGTGCCCTCCCCGGAGACCCCTGCTCTCCTCCCCGCATCCCGGAGCACCGCGCGCGGACTCGGGGCTCTCGGGAGAGGACGCAGGGTCGACCCCGGCAAAGTCTCACCGCGAGTCGCAGCCTTCCCTCCCCGGGGCCAAGAGAATCCGGGGCACACGAGGCACGCTCCGGGTGGAAACGGGGCTGTCCCCACGCAGTCTCCCCTCCCCGGGGGCACAGCCTCATCCCAGGGCACAGCGTCCCCCCCTTTATTCCGGGGGCGCAACCTCCGCTTCTCCGGGCGCGGCCTCACCCCAGGACGCAGTCCCCACTCCATCCTGGGGCGCAGTCTCATCCCGCGGCGCAGTCCCCGATCGATCGCGGGGCGCAGGCTCACCCCAGGACTCAGTCCCCACTTAATCGTGGGGCGCAGCCTTATCCCGGGGCGCAGCTCATCCCGGGGTGCAGTGCCCCCTCCATCGCGAGGCGCAGCCTCATTCCGGGGCGCAGCCTCACCCCAGGGCGCAGTGCCCCCCATCGCGAGGCGCAGCCTCACCCCGGGGCACAGTCCCTTCCATCCCGGGGCACAGCCTCACCCCGGGGCGCAGTGCCCCTCCATCCCGGGGCGCAGCCTCACCCCAGGGCGCAGTCGCCCCTGCATTCCGGGGCGCAGCCTCACGCCGGGGCGCAGTCCCCTTCCATCCCGGGGCGCAGCCTGCTCTCCCGCGGCTCAGAGCATCCGGCGCCGACGCGGCACCGCGCGGAGGAGACCCAGGGCCGTCCGGGACGCAGCCTTGTCCTGGGGGCGCAGTCTCCCTCCCCGGCGGCCCGGCCCGCAGCCCCTCCGGGCACCCCGCCGGCGGCTCGGGGTCCTGCGGGAGCCGCACGCCCGGCCCGGCCTCCCCACCTGCGCGGCAGCGCTTACATAAACGCGGCTCCGGCGGCGCCCAGCGACGAGTGTCCGCCCGCGGCGTCTCCTGGCGGTGTCCGCGCCCGCGCCCTCCCCCGCCCGCCCCCGCCTCACCTCCGCCGCCGGGCTCCGCGCGGTGCAGACGCTGGCTCCGCTCAGCCGCCGGGCGCTGCGGCGCGCGAGCCGTGGCCTGGCGCGCCCCCGAGCGCGCCCCCGTGCGCGGCCCGGGCCGGCCGCCGCCTCAGCCTCCGCGCCCGCCCCCGCCGCAGGCCGCGCGCACGCCGGGGTGGGCGACGCCGTGACGCAGGTCGTGCGTGCACGCACGCACGCCGGACCCGGGGTCCGCGGGTCCTGGGGCGCGGAGCCGGGCTCTGCGCGGGGAGGAGGGTGGCCTGGCGTGGGAACCGGGGCACCGGAGACCCCTGGGAGGACCCGCCAAGAACCGGACGTTCAAACGCATTCTGGCCGGTCGTCCTCCCCAAGAGCCATGTAAAGTGCGAAATCGGGGTCCCCAAACTCCAGAGGGGTTCCCGCGTTTCCGTGTGGCACTCGCAGTGAGTTCTGAAGCCTGTCCAAATTGCCAAAGTTAAGGTGGTCGTGGGTTAGCTGGTTTTGCAGGAAAAGCAGTTTTAAAGCCTTTTTACGGTGTATGCAGCGAACTCGTTCCTCTATTGCACAGCGATCCTGAGCAGTGTCTACACGCGATGATGAGCATGTATGGAAATGCAACCGATTTGAAGACCAGAATTCCCAGCTCAAGGTCGTGATTCTATTCAGAACAGAACGAGCTTAATAAGGAAAAATACAGTTCTTGAACACAGGCGCTGAGAGCAGAGGAGCAGGGAATAGCCGAGCAATGCCTTTGGCTGTTGGGTGATTTCCTAGAATCCAATAGTGTCAACCCGAAGAACAGTTATTTTACCACCAAAGATGGGTTTATTAGAGAATAGCAGGGGACTTGCAACCTGAGACGCACGAACTCTGAACCATAGGCCAGTCCGGAGGGGAGGGAAAGAAGGGGAGCGAAGTTCTGTAGAGAGAAATGGGGCGCGTTGGGAGCAGAGTACTTTGGAGCAGAGCAAGAGTTTCGGGTGGTGGCGGCTCGCTGGGCTGTTGCTGGGCAGGAGAAAACCTTGCTTCCTCCTCCCCGAGAGAAGTAGCCTTCCCGTGGGGAGTGCCAGGTAGCTGCTTCCTGCGGTGGGTGGTCTGAGTGTGGGTTTCCCCTTCAGGACTTCGCCTCCAGATTTTAAGGAGGTTTTTAAATTCATTTTCACAGCAGGTGGAGAGAGTGGTCAGGGCCTGGCAAGCCTAGGGCCAGGGCAGGGCCTGGGCAGGGCCAGTGGGTGTAGAGGCTGGACTCCGAGGTCAAGTCCAGCTGCTCCCACTTCTGGCTGTGGGGCCAGAGCTGTCACTCCGGGCCTCCGCGTGGTTCCTCGTGTGTAAGACGGGAAAGGAAAGGCACACGGATGGCGAGCCGAGTGCACGCTTGGTACGTGTCACCATCCCATCAGTGTTGCCTGCTCAGAGTCACGTGACAGCAATGCACATGACAAGAGCTCAGGGATCAGCATAAATTAACCACAGGGGAAAGTGCCAGTCACCTGCGTCAGGTTGCTGTCTGACGAAAGGGAACACCTGCGTTTGGGGCCAGCCAGCGCACAAGCAAGCCCATCGCCCTGCCGGGGGGCCCAGTGCCAGGCACCGTGACCAAGGGCCGCTGGTTGACAACTAAGCCAAAATCAGGCTTCCTGGGACACCCTCTGCGGACTCATCCGGAATGAGGGAAGCGTGAGGACCTTTATCTATTTCTGTGTAACACACACCCCAGAAGTAGGTGGTTTAAAGCAGTCATTGCTCGGATCCTGTGGGCCCGCAGCTGGGGTGGCTCGGCTCTGCCTCCTGGGGTGTGGACTGGGCCCTGGCGCGTGGGCCATGTGTCACCCATCAGGAGGCCAGCGGGACCGCTGCTCCTGGTGGCGGGGCTCCAGCCTTGGCACCACGTTCACTAAGGTCCCATTGGCCAAAGGAAGTCGAGGGCTAAGCCCGGGTGTGTGAGAGGGGACTACACAGGGACTTGGCAGAGGGATGCGCGGCTCACCGGGGGCCATCGCTGTGGCCACCTTCCTCAGGCCGTCATTTAATGTCGACCCTGGTAACTGCCCTTCGGTTGGAGCTGGAGCAGTGGCTCTCGTCCCCTCCCTCAGCAGCAGTGGAGAGAGCAGGCGTCCGTGTCCGAGCCCCTCAGGCTGCTCTGGCGACAGGCGAGGAGCTGGGGTGGCCCCTCGCTGTTACACCACCTCAGACACCGTCGCCCCCAAGGACAGATGTGTCATGGCCTTCCCTCCAGCTTGGCAGAAGGGCACATAGAGCATGCCTCTTTATGCCGATGGTGGGGGAACAGGGCCCAGACGTGGGGCGTTCCCAGGGGCGTGAGCAGCATGCCCGCTTGGGGACCCAAGAGGTCAGGTGCTCCGGTGAGGGATCCCGCCACCTCCTGAGGAAAGCCCGTCTGCCCTGTGTCCACCATCAGTGTTGACGCCGGGCGCCCAGGATGGGCGTCCCCACGGAGGTGCTGGCAGCCGTAATCACACACGGGGTCTTGCCGGGCCTTCCGCACCAAGGGCAGCATCCAGGCCTGAACCCCCGCCCCATCCCCGGGCACCCCTTCTGTTTACCCTACTCATATGAGTCCCAAAAATAAAACACTGTCTTGTGTTCAGGAAAACAAGCGTGATGCACCACCACTCACCTGCAGGACCCCAGCTGTCCCTCTGCCTGCCCGTGACGTGCCGTGAGGTTTTACAAAGGCACGTGAAACCTCGGTGCCCGGATCGTTGTCTACACAGCGCAAAAGGCGCCTTGGGCGCTTGTACGTGGCCACGTAGCTGTGGGCCACAAGCAGAATCAAAATTGCTCTGGGCATTGCAGACACCTGTGGGACACAGTGGTACGACCAGGCTTGTCATCGCCCGCCACAGACGCAGGAGACAGGTAAACGGGGCCCCAGACTGCGGCCCAGAGTGGAGCGGAATGGATAGGATCAGAACCACCGGGAGGGGAGGGCTCTGCCTTTACCACCCGGGCTTCCGGGCAGCCTCTGGGCCACAGGAAGCATTCAGGGTTCACAGGTGTAGAATCCACTCTTCTGTCCAGCTCCCTGGCAGAGCGTGCGGGCACAGGGCTGAGCCACAGGGCTGCAGCACAGAGGGCCCCTGTCACAGCCTGGCTTCTGGCCCTTCAGTCTGGGCCCTCAGGCGACCACCCCTCTGCTGCCATAGGGCGGCCGGTGTGATTCCGTTACCGCCTCCGAGGGGCCAGCACGTCCCTGCCCTGTGCTGCTGAGACCTCTCAGGTCCCAGTAACCGTCACTCAGGCCCAGTGTGGGTTCCAACCCTTTAGTCGCAAGGACAACCTTGTTCTTTTGTTGCCTGTTTCACTGTAGACCCTGCGTACAACCAAAAACCGTGCTCGGAAAAACGTGCATTGCCTTATTTTATTGAATTCTGTCCCATCCGTTTGGAAAAAGACACGGGTACTTTAGATTGCAGTCTAAAAGTAGGTCATTGATTTCTTGGTTTTTAAAGGACTTGGGAAGATAAAACTGCTAATGAGAAGTAACCAATATACCGAGATGCGTTTAATTGAGATGTAATATGTTCTGTCCTATTTAAAACAAAAAAGTGAGACTGGAGTGATGAAAACAAGGTGGCACCAAGCCTTTCGGTCAGCTCTTCCTGGGGACAGCTTGCAGGGAGTCTGCCCAGCTCACCACGTACCTCCCCCTGGGCACCCCTTGGCCCACAGTGAACCCCTGGTCACAGGATGGCCCAGGAGGAACCTTCTTTGTGCTCTGGGACACGCACACACTCCCAGGACCCGGGAGCGTCTGACCCAGTGTGACCTCCCCAGGAAGGTGGAGCTGGCGCTGAGCTGCTCCTGGGTCCCCGTGTGCCCAGACCTGAGCTGTTGAGACCCAGCGGTTCGTATGGTCCTCCCCACGTGCCCCGTGCCCCTCCCCGGGGAAGCCAGCCCGAAGCGAGCGGCACGGGGACAGGCAGAGACTGGGACCTGAGACAGCGCCCTGGCTGCCCGACGCGGGCGACGTGTCCTGCGCTCGGTGGACGCAGATGAAAAGGTGACCCATGGCTGCCGAGTTGTCCACGGTCTAGTGGTGACATGGGCAGGAGGCAGGCGTTAGGGTCAGATGGGTTCGGACCCGCGCCGTGGCCATGTGGCCCTGGCGCCTGTCCTCGGGCCCCCCGAAGATAACGTAGCACCTCGCCAGCTGCCCGCGCCAGGTAGCAGAGAACGGGGTGCCACGGCGCAGCGCCTCGTGCCGCAGCTCACTGATGGGGCCCCTGGAGCTCCTACCCCGCCCCCCGGAGCCACCGCAGAATGGGGCGGGCTGTGGGGCCAGAGCGGAGCGCGAAGGCCAGAGGTGGGCACACTGAGGCCCGTGGCCGGTTTCCGTGCAGTCCGCAAGGCCAGGACGAGCGTCACACTGCGTAACAGGAAGAACATGCAAGCGACATAGGTGGCCATGAAGCCCAGTACTGACCACCTGGCCGTTTACAGAGGGGTGCGCCCGCCGCTGCAGTAAGCCCAGTGGGACCCGCCGTCACAGTAGTACCCGGATGTCTGGGGGGCGGGGCAGGAAAGAAACGCAACCCCAACGCGGCCATCCCAACAGGGCGAGGCGTGGGGCCTCGTTCCGCCTCCCCGGTGTCTGCGCCAAGCAGATGCACGCGCCCAGGTGAGTAGCTCAGGCGGCGGCACGGAAGCGGGGAGAGCTACGGGCTCTTGGAAGGAGACTCGATTAGACTCCGTGACAGGCTGCGTAGGGCTGTGGCGAGGGAGGGTCAGCGAGCACCTGTGCGGGTCCTGGCTGCGCGTGCCGGAGGGGACCGTGCAACGTGACGAGGCGGGAGGAGAGTGACAGCTGGCTGGGGAGGAGCCGGGAGTGCTCCTGGCTGCACTGGGTTGCGAGACCCGTCAGAAGCCCGGTGGCTGTGTCGGGAAGACAGCTGCGTGTGCAGGACAGGCGTCCCGGGAAGGGAACGATGATGGGGACTCACGTGTGGGAGCCGTGAGGATGGAAGTGGTCGCCTGGGGAGAGGGGAGAGAGAAAAGAGGAGAACCTGGGCCCGGACCTGAAGAACGTCAACCATTAAAGTGGGGTGCGGGGCTGCAGGAGCGGCGGGGACTGGGAGACAGGTAAGTAAAACAAGAGTCCGCAGAAAGTGAGGGCAACATCCACTGTGTGTGGCGACACAGAGGTCATGGTGACTGAAGAATACAGTGGTGTGTCGGAGACAGTGCTGACGGAAAGGGGACAGTTGCACCTCATAATGAAGCTGTTATAAACTCGACTTCCAGACCTAAAAAGAATGAAAGAGAGAAGGCATGGACCCATTTCACAGATGAACAAAAGGCCTAAATCAATGACCGTAAAACCCCAACACGCAGCAAACCGAACTCCAGTAATATGTGAAATGATCACCAGAACGTATGGCCCAGCTGGTTTCCGCGAGACTCTAGCTCCGGTGCGACGCTTTAAAATCCGCAAGTGCGAATCACTGCGTCAGGAGATCGCGCAACAGCACCTGTGTGATCACCGCAGCCGACGCGGAAGAGGCTTTTCCTGAAACCCAGCACCGCTCACGCTGAGAAGAGCAAGCTCTCAGGAAACTGGGAAGCGAGGGAATTTCCTTGACCTGGCCCAAGCTGCCTGCGAATACCTAAAGCAAACATCAGACCGAGGTGAAACGAATGCAGGAACATTTAAATCAGAAACCAAATGAGGACGCTCGCTCTTTGGGCTCCCATTAGAGCCCAAACAACAGCACGACGCAGCAATGGAATAAAATGTGCAAAGGTTGGAAAGGAAAAGAGAAAAATCACGGGCGATGTGACTGCACACGCAGAAAACTGAAAATAACCTACGGCTAAATTCTTAGATTTAATAAACTCTAGCAAGGTTACTGAGTATAAAATCAGCACACACACAAACTGATTTTTAAACAGCAACAAACAACATGTAATTTAGAAAGAAATCCTGTTTACAATTGCAACAAAATTATGAGTTAAAAATAATCTAACAAGGGTTATGACCTTTAAGGAGAAAAGTATTTTTAAAAATTCTTGACAGAGCAAGTGAATGTAAAGACACCATTTAATAAGTCAGACAAAGTCAGTGTCATAAAGATGTCACCTCTTCCCCAAATTACCTATAAAGTCAATGGGATTCTGGTAAATATTCCAACAGGGATGTTTATGCAACTTGGCTGACTAACACATGTGACGGGAAGGCAGAGGACGAGAGGAGCCGAGACATCCCTAAAGAGAGAGAAGGAGGTGGGGATTTGCACCAGCAGGTGTCGAAACCTACTTTAAATCACAGTAACTTACCAGCCGAGGAGGGACAGATGGACCCATGAGACACACAGGAAGAGAAGCGGCCCCACACGTGTTTTTCCACATGACAGGTGAGCGCTGCAGGTCGGTGGGAAACAAATGGCTTCAGTAAGTGATGCTGGACACTTGTTTGTCCCTGTGGGGGGAACGGAATTTGGTACATACCTTGCACCCCACACAAGGCTCAGTCCAGATGAATTAAGAAAAACAAAACTTTTAAACTTAAAATACAGGCAAATATCTCCATGACCGTGGGGAAGGAAGATTTCTTAGGGTACGATAAGTGCTAACCATGAAAGGTGAGACTGATGAATGTCTGTTCGTTGAAGATGCAAGGACATTAAAAGACACGTAACAGAGAGGAAGATGTTTGCAACACGTACAACTGTTGGAGGATTTGTATGCAAATAAGAAAAGCAAATGACTTAATAAAAAAAAAAATGGACAAAAGACAGGAACAGCAGAGGCACACGTGGCCCCGAAGCACACGATGAGACACTCAGCCTCATCCACAGGGCGCGGATCTCAGTGATACTCTCTCACACTCCCGTACTGGCACACATTTCAAAGACTGACAATATCAAGTGTTGGAGAGGATGCGGGTTGCCAGAATTCTTCAACATCGCTAGTGGGAGCGGAGTTTGCTCCCACTTTGGAAAACAGTTGTCTCATGAAACTGAGTATTTGCAGACCACTGCCACTGGTCCCTCCCAGGAACCCGGGCACGTGTGCTCGGGACGGCGCGTGGAACGGCCATGTTCGCGCTATCCACCTACCCCGCACAAGACAGAATGCTTCAGGTGAATCCACACCCCGCCCCGTCCACACGTACATGGGGACGTTCAGCAGCTCAGCTACAATGACACCCGACAGGGGGATCTTGGAAATAAAATGTTGACTGAAAAACATGCCACTTTGCAAAGCCTGAAAACAAGGCAAACAGAACATGAGAGGGCTTAGGCACGGATACAGCACACATACATGTTATCATGTCTGCATGTGTAATTCATGGTGCGCACCAGCGTGTGCACACACATGTACACACGCACCTGCACACAGCCAGGCAGTGACAGGCACAGTTCCCTGCGGTGCTTGCCTGCGGCAGGAACCGGCGAGGGGAGCTCCTGTGGACCGAGGTCCCAGAAACAGCCCCAGCCCTGGGCTCTGGCGAGGATGGAGAGGGCACGTGGGATGCTTTATAAGTTACGTCCGTTTGCATGCAACCTCTTGGTAAATCGAATAGCATATTAAGTATATTTTAAAGGGAAATTTTTGAAAGCAGAGGAGGACAGGCAGGACGGGACTCGGGCGGGGCGGGGCGAGCTTGGCACACGGTAGGGACTCCCTGCCCGCGGGCCTGGGGAGAAGGACAGGCCACTTTGGGAAACGATTTGGAATCTGACGCAGACACATGCACGTCCCCTAAGAACCCGCTGCCCCGGAGCAGCTCGCCCACGGTGCCGGGAGGCGCGTGGCTGTGTGTGTGTAGGATCACAGCCCTGGCACTCGTGGCGTGCTGTGCACAGATGCGGCTTGCGTGGGGGTCTCCTGGGACGGCGCGCGGGGGGCAGTCAGCAAGGAAGCGGGTTCTCGGCGGGGACACCGGGGCAATAAGGCCACATGTGCTTGTGAAGATTAAATAGGATCAGCGTGAGGGATTAGCATTGCCAAACACCCCAAGGGCTTTGTGAGAAAAGACGGGTGTAAATCAATACACACACTAAACAAATTAGCAGCTTCGCCAACTTCGCTTGAGCAGTAGATTCTTTTTTTAGAAATCAGATGCAAAGCAGAACAGCCCCAGCCCCAAACCAAGCAAAAGCTCAAGGGACCAGCCCCATCCAAGACCTTCCCTCCTTTCCGTGCCGCGTCGCCTCTGATGGGCCAGCTGAGCGTCCTGGACCACGGGGACACAGTCGAAGCCGCTGCCGGCGGGCTGGGCTCCGCGAGCCACGGGAAGAACTGAAAAGCAACCTGAAGCTTTACCCCGGGGACCAGAGAATGCCAGTGTCACGGCGTGCGCTGTCCTGCTCCTCGACCCCAGGCGCTTGCTCTGTCCAGACCCTGGGTCTGCCGTTCACCCTTTCTGTCGTAACTTAATTAAGCTGTGTCCCTTTGTCCCTGTGACTCAATGGGAGTCGGCCAGCAGGAAGAGGGGTGCCCCAGGAAGAGTCTTTGGCCTGCCACCATCCGATGAATGCGGCGAGTTTTCCTCCAAGTGTGGCCTCCAGACTAGCTATGGGACAGTCACCTGGGCTGCTCCTCACAGAGGCAGCCCTGCGCCCCCCAGGCCAACCGTGTTAGGCCCTGCAGAGGGACCCCGGGAGCCCGTTTCCAGCAGGACCCTGGGGGGTTTGAGCGTCACTGAGCAGATGTGTTGTTTGCTGTCTGGAGCTGATGCCCAAAGCCCTGTGCCCCCCCCCAGCTTCCTCAAAGACCCAGACAGGCTGCAGAGCTCTGGGACTCTGTCCCCTCTGGCGGCAGCACTCCCTGGAGAGATGGCACCCCTCGGTGCCCTGTGCCTCTGAGGCATGTGTGCCCCGCGCTTCCTAGGTGTCCCGTGATCCTCCCAGCACTCTTCCTGGAACCCCTCTCTGCTCTGTCCCTTACCCACAGGGTCACTGCAGGCGCCGTGCCCAGGAACAAGCCGTGGGAGGCTTGGGAGAGTGTGGGAGAAGCCCCGGCCTGTGGCCTCCAGCTGGCCCTCTGCCGCCCATGGCTGTGTCCTCACAGCTGGACGAGGCCTGCGGGGGTGGGGAGTTCACGGCCACGCTTTCTGCCCAAGTGTGGAGGCAGCATGGCCAGAAAGGGGACGGGCCCCCCCTCAGGTGAGCCTCTCTGGGCCTCCACGTCCCCGTCAGAGGGGTCGCCTGTAAATCGCATGTCAGCAAAGTGTACGGGCCATACTGTGACATAAGCAATACGTGAAACAAAGTGTCAGCTCGACACACTCGCAGGGTAACTACAGCAGTCGGGGGCACGTCCTGGTCTCCACCTGCCGTGCTGTCCGGCCAGAGAGAGACCCGTCCCCACGCGGGATGTGGGGGGCAGGATTCTAGGACAACTTAGGCACCTAACGCCAAACCTGAGTCCTCCTGTCACATGCCAGCTACCACAGGGACGTGTGGCAGAGGCGCTGCTCAGTAATTCAGCAAATCTCTTTCTGAGGGAACATTCAAGTGACAAAAAAGTCTCGGGAAAGGATGTCATGTTTGTCATTGTCCTATGGGGGGGTGGGGAGAGCACATCCGTGAGGGCGCAGGGTCACCACGCCCTGCATGGACCCACGCCAGGGCGTGTCGGGACGGGACCCACGCCAGGCACGTCAGAGCGGCCGCGGTGGAGGGGCCCAGGGCCTGGGGAGGGTTGGGTGGGGTGGCTGAGCTGCTGCAGGCCCGAGCAGGTCCCAGACTCCGTGCTGCCTCGGGTCCAGGACCTCAGGGAAATGCAGGCACACATTCCAGAAAGATGACAGCACCGTGGCCTACGTGGGTCCGTTTGAATGGCCGAGGTCCACAAGCCCAGCTAGTTTGGCTTTCCAGAACTCCACTTCTATTTTTGGTAGAACATAAAAGCTTTGACTATTTCCCAAAATGGAAAAGCACATGTTTTTCCTGCCGGTCTTATCATATCTGGTTGCCCACTAAGCGCGCCCGCGGGGTCTGTGGGCGCCGGCGAGCCCCCTTCCGGTTCCGGGCGCGCCCCCTCCGCGTCCCCGAGCAGGGCCGCGGAGCGCACGCGCACAGGCGCTTCCCGGGCTTCGTTTTGGTTTTTCACGCTCTGTGTTTAACACACACACCCACAGTGGGGTGTGCAGGGGGCAGCAGGCGTGCCCAGGCCTCGGGTCCAGCTGCGCCCCGGGAGAGGGCAGGGCGGGGGCGGGGAGGCAGCCCTGGCTCCTCGCACTGCGCTCAGCGGCCAGTGTGCTGGGCACGCGCTCGGGCTGTGAAAGGAGAGGCGGGCCTGGGAGAAGGGCGGGGGTAACTGACTGTTTCCGGAAACTCTCAGTCCCTGTCTTGCCCCTAAGTGTGACCAACGTGCCGGCCTGGCTCACGCCCACTAGTGTGTCAGCCTCCATCGCAACCAGGTGATTGACAGGCGGATTTCGGCTTAATTATGAAAAACGTTTCTGGAAAGTAAACGCGTTAACGCACTTGGTAACACAGCAGTTCCTCTACATCCCCCTCGCAAAGGAGCCTGCAGCAAGTGCGCCAGGAACGCTAGCGCCGGCAACCCGCCCGGCCCGGCCCGGCCCCAGGCCCTCCCAGGTCAAGTCCTAACCCGTTGCCCTGACTGGCAGTACTCGCGGGAAATGCAAGGACCGCGGGGTGACTTGTGACAGACGCACACCCTCTGCAGCCAGAGCAACCACCCCGCCTCCAGAAAGTCCCTTTCAAACAAACCGACAGACAGGAAGCCGTTCTCGGGATTTCTGACCCACAGCGGGTCTGCTTCCGGACCCCATTCCGTCCCGTCCACCGGCTGTCGTCACCGCCGCCGCTCTGCCGTGCCGCCAGGGCCCAGGACGTGCCAGGGCCGCCAGGCTCCGGGGCGCGCCTTGCGTCTCCATTAGAATCAGCGCCGCGCTGTCTACGCAAATGCCAGGCGGGCTCTCGGTGAGGACTGTGTGGATCAGGAGGGCACTTCGGGGCGAAGGGATGCTCAGCGGCGCCTGGCGCTGCGCCCTCGGCCCGCGGCCGTGGCCCGGCCCTCGCTGAGGTAGTGGCTTTCGTTTCTCTCTGCAGCGATTTTTTTAGCGTTTTCAGTATACAGGTCTTGCATATCCTTTTGTTCAATTCATTCCCACGCATTTGATGAATTTTGCTGCTACTGTGAAAGGCGTTTTTAGATTTACATTTCCCGTTGTTTTCTGCTCTCATAGAAATGCAGTTGACTTTGCATGCTGACTTTGTGTCTGGCCTGGCTGCATTCACTCACTAACTGCAGTACTTTCTGTAGGTTCTTTAGGATTTTCTACATCCACAACCATGTTGTTTGTGAAAAGACAGATTTCCTTCCACCCCTTCCATCTGTGTGCCTTCTATTTTTTTTTCTTGCCTTATTGCACTGGCCGGGACTGGGATACAGTGTTGCAAAGAGCACTCCCTGTGCGCATCTGACTGAGCTAATGAGATGGTGGAGCAGATGGTGCCGAAGTCCCGGAAAACCATAAAAGGAAGGACAATTCGGGATTTTCCTTTTGGGGCCCAACTGCTTTCTCGATTTTCATTACAGAGCAGACCTGGAAGGGGATCGCATACGAGTATAATGCATGAGAGGCAGGTTGGCTACGTCATATGCAGGCCTCGTGAAAAATAAAACCGTGGGCACCTTGTCCAAACGGCAGGACTAAAAGTCCTGTCCTTTCTTGCAAAGTCCATGTCAGTGCTGCTCTCTCCCTCTCTCTCCTCTCCTGGTCATGGTGGTGTTTATTTGTTTGTTGTTTCATGTCATGCTCCCTGGGGCATGGGATACTTGCAGGGTACATATAGTCCCTGAGGGCACTGGGGACCCCACCCTACACCCTTCCAGGATTTTTTGGTTCTTTATTGCTTTGTTGTAACTTTTGCAATTGTTTGACCCCTTACAATGGGCACACATCCCTCCTATAGAGAACAGCCGGTTCCTTATTCTAAAAAAGGATTTTAAAAAGAAGGAGCAGGGCACTCAGATGGCCTTGGTGGGGGAGGGGCAGACATAAGTGGCAGTCTGCAAATGGGTGCATTAATATTGCCTAAAAATATCTCTAATTTGCATCTCTGACAAGCAAATGTTTTATGGGAAAACCATTTTTATTTCAGGATTTTGGGGCAGCTGACGGCCCCCCTCTGCCAAGACCGCCGTTGGCCCTGCGTTTCCTTTTATTCTTCTGCTGCTCAATTCTGTCCTTCCACGAATAGCAGAAATCAAAGGTGCAGGAAGAGAGATAAACGTCAGCGAACAGGAGCGGCCTCTGCCCCAGAGGTCGGCTTCTGGGTTTTCTCTTCCTTTTCTCAACAAAGGATTGGCACTTTGTTTTGTTTTGTTTTGTTTTTTCTCGGGGATAATTTGAGAGCCTGGTTATTTAAGAGACAGCGTCGGACGACTGCAGTCCAGGCTGAAGAGGTGTGTCTCTGCGTGTGGGAGCAGTGGCGCCCCGTGTCGCTGTGTGCAGCGGGGGCTTTTCACGCCTGGCTCTGCTAGTCCTGCTCAAGCCACTCGGCAGAAAAGTCTAAAAATACCCTCCTCATCGAGGCGGCTCTGGTTCAGTGAGACCAGCGCCGCCCTTGGGTTGACGGCATCTGGGTAAGGAAGGGCGGGCACCGACACCGCGGGCCTGGGGGCTGCTGGGCGGCAGCCCGGGACGCCGGACACGCCCACGCAGCGTGGCAGCCGAACCGGAAGTCGGAACCCCTGCCCCGCCCTCTGCTCCCCGAGTCTCCTCCAAGGGTCCCAGCCTGGCAGCAGCGTCCTCTCCAGAGGCCCCTGCGCCGCGCCTTCCCCGCGTCTCCCAGGAGCTGGGACACCCGTGTTGTTGAGGACACTCCGACTCCTGACAGGTGCACTTTTCTGTGCGACCTGAGGGCCAAGTGGGCTCCTGGCACTACCTGGGCATCGTGCCTCACCTTGATGCAGTGGAAGGCCGTGGATAAAGAAGGGGCGTGGCCTCGGTCGTTGGCTGCCCTGGTGATAACCCCTTTAGAACCGCCCTTCCTCCCAGCCCTCAGTCCACCCATTCCTGCCCAGCAACCCAAGGACTCTGGCTCCCCCCCCCCCGGGACGCTCTGCTCACCTGCGGCTCCTGGCCTCACCCACGCCTAGGGGAGGGCCGTGCACAGTGGACAGGCAGTGGGGTGCAAGTCAGAAGGGTGGCTTCCGGGGGCTCCCCACCCGTGGCGGAACCCGCTGAGGACTACCCCAGCTCTGAAGACGCAGAGGCTGGCTCTCACCGTCGGCCTCCTGGCAGGCGGCAGGCTAGATGCTGCGCCCCGTGCAGGGGCGTCATGGTTAACCTTAGTGCCAACGTCACTGGGCTGCAGGGGCCCCACATTCGGTTCAACACCACTCGGGTGCATCTGTGAAGGAGACGAACAGTCACACGGGAGGACCGAGAGAGCAGACGCCCCTCGCCGTGGGTCCCAAGATGAAGGTCCCAAGAGCCGAAAAGACTGGCCCCGGCTCCCGCCCCCAGGCCGCAGGGACTCCAGGGCCCGTCCATTCCCTGTCTTCCCCGGCGCCAGACGCGCAGCTCTCCCGGGTCTGCGGCTGACTCAGCTGCAGGTCCTGACGCGCCAGCCTCGAGACTCGTGCGCCAAGGCCTCACGCACTCTCCCCGCGCGCATACGCCTCGTGCTCCTTGGCTCCCGGGCGCCGGCCCGGAGTTCCAGGGGGAGGTGTGGACGGCAGATGTGGGTGCGGGTTTATTGCCAGGGCGAGGCGAGGCCACGCGGGAGCGGCCGCAAGGGAATGAGGGGCAGCGGGGCGCCGTGCTGGGCGCGCGTGGCCTGCGTGGGCGGCACACGCAGACGCCTCGCCCTTCTGGCACGCTTGTCCGTCATCTCCAGCGCGTCCCTCCAACAACAGCAGGTCCGGAGCTGCCGGGGACCTTCCGCCAAGTCGGTATTGGCCGGGGCGCGCTCGTGCGCAACCCTATGGTGTGGGAACTGTGGCCGCCAGCTCTGCGTGAGCTGAGCTCATCGCTTTAAGATGACAAATTGAGCAACAGCCTACAGCCTAACAAGCCCGGTCCGATGGGCGCGGCCGCGTTCCGGCTCCTGGGCCGACGCCCCGTGGGCGTCTGGGGGATGCTTCTGTGTTTCATGGACAGTCTCTGCTGGCCTCCAATTTTCCTTCCAGGCTCCTCCTTCTTGGGGAAACCGTCTTCGCTGACCATTTCCCTCCGCGAGGCAGCCAGTCCCGGGGCCCACTCTGCGGCAACAGAACCCTCTCCCCCACCCACAGCCCAGGTCCAGCATCACAGTGAAAACCCCAGCTGTACCATTAGGCTCCAGGTGTGTCCAGTGCAGCCTATTCGGATCTGATGACTTGGAGAAATTTTAAGGAGAGCTTATAAAATATTAATTTGTGATTGTGTTCAATGAAGCACCCATACATCTCCATAAAATTAAGATCAGACTCTACAATGATAACGATTCTATAGCGCCTGCCAGGTGCCAGGTGAAACATGAGCACACACTTCCCGTGTGTTTCCCTGGCTGACCTTCAAGACAACCGTGGGATTGGTACGATGACAATGCCCACCCCGGGTGAGGAGATGGCGGTTCTGACAGGCGCGCCTTTCCTGGGGCCCCTTCTGGCAGGCCCTCTGGCCCGCACAGGGGAGCCAGGCACAGGGGTGCTGTTCTCCCACTCACGTGTCCCAGGGGACGGAGAAGTCACGGAAGTTAGTGCCCACAGCCACAGAGCTGAGCGTAAAGGCAAACACACAGACACGCACAGAGCCACACACGCTCGCACCGTAATAACAGGAGACAGCCACACTCAGAACGGGAGGGGAGTGGAGAAAGTGAAACAAAACACCCACTGTGGAAGCACAGAGCAGCAAACCAAAAAACGAAGGACCAAGGACAGGGGAGAGACGTTGGAACGCATGCCCCAAACAAAGGGTTAATATCTTGCGTTTAAAGAACCTTTTATATGTCAATTAGGAAAAGACAAACTAAAAAAACAGGGAAAAGGCTACAGGCAATTAAAGAGAAGAGCAGTGAACTGTCAATTAGCACGAATCGATCAACACTTACACAGCTGGAAAGTAAAGGAGCAGCAACACAGCCACTTCGCAGATCAGCAAATACCGAGAAGAATACCCTGGGGTGGGGGGACTTGAGGGACATTGAAGCTTTTGTCAGTTGCTTTTGTGAGATACTTTGATGTCACCTACCAGAAACCTTAAAAATGTGTCCAATTTCTTAGGATTTATCCTGAGGATGGCCTAAGAGCTGCACCCCAGGAAGATGTGCATGACAGTGTTTCCACAGCGTCCTCACGAAAGCTCGAATCTGAGCAATCGGAGCGGTCAGCGATGCAGGGTCCGTCACGGACTGCGTTGATTCGGACAGCGTCCGTCTACACGACTCCTCACCGTAATAACTGAGGGGGCCCAGCAGCCCCCCTCACTGCCTGGAAGATGTGAGAACGTGCGTGGCAGGTCACGTGTTGCACGCACACGGACAATGCGTGTGGTTCCCCATGTTCACATAGATGCAGGTAAGAGGCACTCTTCTGTGTGCGTGTCTTTTTCTTCTTTCTGTCTATTAATTTGATTCGACTCCACAGCCCATGCGTTAGGTGTCAGGCCTCTCAGCAGCCAGCCCGCTGCGGCCTGGCTCCGCCCGGGCACCAGGCTCAGAGCAGAGCGGAACCTTCTGGAAGGAAAGGCCTTCCAAGCTCCCTTTGCTAGGCGTCTGCAGTTAATTAAAGGCTCGCCTCCAATATCCTCCGTCTGGAGTCTGGGCCGGGCGCTCGGACACACAGACTCCCTGGGGATGGAACGGCCTAGAGGTGCAGCAGGGTCAGACGGGGGAGGGGGGCGCTGGCGCGGGGTGGGCAGGGGGTGGCCACAGCTGCCACTCTGCAGTGACGGCATGATGTTGGGGACGCAGCCTGGGTATGTATCAGGGAGCGACGCGTCCGAAGAGTCCAGTGACAGCAGAAGCCAGTGCCATGTGCTGAGCTTGGCTCGCTGTGGTCACAGAGACAAGTGTCCACTGGCTCGAACACAAGACGAGTGTGTTTATTGTGCGTGTCACACTGAAAGAGGTTCTAGCTGATGGCACGCAGGGTGGGGGTGGTGGGGAGCCTGAGCAGGACAGAGGCCCCTCCCCCGCTCAGCCATCCGGGGACCAGGCTGCCCCCTTCCACGAGAGACTCCCAGGTCACCCGGCTGCCTCCTTCTGGCCTGCTGGGAGGAGAGAGCAGGAGGTGAGGGCTTCGGGAAGCATCACTCCTCTCCGAAGTCTGGTGGCTGGAACTTGGTCCTAGCCCATCGGCCACAGGAGGCCGGGAGGTGTCATTGGAGGGCAGACTGGGAAGGGTGACAGGGTCTGGGAGACAATGGGCGGCGTCTGGTGCATTGATAGTTAATAGATGACTATGCTGTGAGAAGGTGCAAGGCTTTCTGGAATAAAAATGATTAAGAAAAGTTTACATGTGGCAATGACGTGTAACTTCACGAGAGGCTCCCTCATGAGACATAGCGAGTCTCTTCGTCTGCCACTGAAGTCAGGAAGCAAGGGGATTTCTGGACCCACGAGCCCAGCACTTATGAACTTCTCTTTTCCTTTACGTGAGCAAATACAGGTAGTATAGGTATTTTATGACCTTACAGAGAAACGTAATGATTTTAGACTCAAAATTATTTATCCATGTGGCTCTTTTCAACCAAAATTAATGTAAATACCATAAAAATGTTGAACTGAAGATTTTGTTTCTAAAAAGAACTTTCGTGGCAAACATTGCATAGCTTTGAATGGTTTTTAATTTTTCCAACAAATTTTCCTGTTTTTCTTCCAATGTGTTTTTTTCTGTTTTTTTTTTTATTCCCGTACAACTTTGTTCTGACCGCACTTGTTTTTCTAAATTCTTTTGTAATCGAATACTGTATTTTCAGTTTGTACCAGAACTGTGTGAAAGTCACCTCGACCGAGAAGTCCCTGGACTAATGCTCACCAGAGGGGTTGATATCTGGCTCTGTCCTCTGCAGGGTGCATCTGAGTCCCCACCCTGTGGGTCGTGAAGCATCCTGACAGAGGACTGGGTGGGAACAAGATGGCTGTCACCTGCCCTGTCACCACCAACGTCTAGAAAAGGAGAAGAGACTGTCCCTCTTATCAAAATTGCTTTCAGGTCAAAGGACATCAGATGGCACATCCTGATCAGAAGAAAATACATTTAGCTGGTCAGCATCATCACTGCCTTATTAATTGATAACAATTCCCACTCAACATGTTGTTAGCATGGGGAACCCAATAAAAGTAACCCTTTCAGCTGCATCTATGGAGTATGGAATTTTCCTTGCAAATTATTTCTTACTGAAGGGATGTGTCATCTGGTGATGGTGGAATGCCCAGAGCCCACAGCCAGACGGAATAAGCCGGACCGTGGTTTCACGGTAGCAGGCGGCCAACTCTGCAGTCTCTGGAGTTTCGAAATGCTGAAATGTATTCCTCAGAAAAATCTTAAGTTAACATCCAACCTCATGTTGGCCTACAAAATGTAATCTTCAGCAGAGACATAAAAGCAACTCTAACCGTCTGTTATCGTGCTCCTCTGAGAATATAATTATACAATCACAAAATGGAAGTGGCTTTTTTTTTTGTCAGAGCTTCTGGCCTCCAGTCTGAACCACCGCAGCTTGGGGTACGAAATAAAAAAGACCAGCGTGAAAGGAACAGAACCTTAACATTTTAAGGACAACTCCGGACATATTTATTTCCCTTTTTAAATGTGAAGGATTCATTTTTGCACAACCTGCAGCTACTCATCGACCTCACGGAGCAGGAGATCCTCCAGAATGACCAGCAGCTGCGGTATGAGCAGGACGTGGTGCTCCACCTCTCCCGTGTCCTGGAGAAGATGTCGGAGGTCCTGGACCGCGAGGAACGGGTCATCTCCACCCTCGGCAAGGTCCCGGAGATGGTGGAGGAGTGCGAGCGCAGCCACCCCTCACCCTGGACGAGGGCGCCGGCACCCTCGAAACCCTACAAGGAGTGCCAGATCTCCGGTCGCGTGGGCCTCGCCGTGGCCTTCGTCCATCCACTCAGGAAAGAGTACTTCAAGGGGTGGGGTCCCCTCAAAGTCTGTACTTATGGCACCAAGCTCATCTCCAAGTGGAAAAGTCTCCTGGAGAATGCCCAGCTCCCATCTCATGGTGGGCAGGACCTCTCAGCGGACGCCTTTCGCAGGCTGATATGGGAAGTCTGGATGCCTTTTGTTCGAAATATTGTCACCCAGGGGCAGCCAAGGAACTGTGAGCCGCGGTGGACTTCTTGGATAGCTGGGTACACATTATCCCCGTGTGGACCTTGGACAACATACTGGACCAGCTCATCTTCCCCAAGCTGCAGAAGGGGGTGGAAAACTGGAACCCGCTGACAGACACCGTCCCCATCCACTCTTGGATCCACCCGTGGCTCCCCCTGGTGCGGGCGCGCCTGGAGCCACTGCACTGCCCCGTCCGCAGCAAGCTGTCCAGTGCCCTGCGAAGTGGCACCCCAGCGACTCTTCCGCGAAGCTCATCCTCCAGCCCTGGAAAGATGCCTTCACCCCGGGCTCCTGGAGGCATTCGTAGTCAAGAACATAGTGCCCAAGCTGGGGATGTGTCTTGGAGAGTTGGTCATTAGCCCTCATCGGCAGCACGTGGATGCTTTTCATGGGATCGTCGACTGGGAAGGGATGATCTCTGTCTCCAGCTTGGTGGGGCTCCTTGAAAAGCACTTCTTCCTCAAGTGGCTTCAGGTACTGTGCTCCTGGCTCAGGAACAGCCCAAATTATGAAGAGATCACCAAGTGGTACCTGGGCTGGAAGTCCATGTTCTCAGACCAGGTGCTGGCACACCCATCTGTCAGGGACAAATTCAGCGCCACACTTGATATCATGAACAGGGCGGTGTCCTGCAATGTTGGCGCCTGCATGCAGCCCGGGGCACGGGGGAGCGTCGCCCACCTCGCCCGCACAGCGGAGGAAAGACTTCCGGAACGAGGCAGTGCAGGAGCGGCGGGAGGCTGAGGACACGGCCCAGAAGGGCGGCGGTGTGGCCGCCAGCTCCGTGCCCATGAACTTTAAGGACCTCATTGAGACCAAGGACCAAGGCCGAGGAGCACGATATCGTCTTCTTGCCTGTCACAGGGAGGCGACACGAGCGGAAGCAGCTCTGCACCTTCGGCCGCATCGCCATTCCACGTGGATAGGGGAGTGGTGTGCGTCCAGGGCGGGAAGACCTGGGGGTCCCCCTCCCTGCAGAGCCTGACTGCCATGGCCAAGTAGACTGCGGCAGGCCCACAGCAGGGCCACACAGAAGCGGTGACACTGGGCATCCTGGTTTTCCCCCACGCTGAAAGGGAAAACATCGCCTCGCCAAGCGCAGTGCTAGCTGCGCATGCGTGGTGGACGCGCTGCTCGGGGTCAGGGAGCTTCTTGGTTTACGAGTTTTATCGTCAAACGCTTTTGCGTTCCTGGATGGTAGCATGACTTTTCCCCTTTAATCAGGTAGTGCCGCTCGATGTCTTGTTAGGAGATTTTTCTGGCATTGAATTCCCGCAGCGAACCTCATAGATGATTCTGGCTTGTGTTTACTTCCCCAGAGCACTATGGTATCAACGGAAACACTTTTTAAAATTCTATCAGCATTAAAGAAAAGTGAAAACGCTAACGCATTTATTTTTATACATTAACACATAAAGTATGGTTTTTTACTATCAACTCCATCTTTTTTTTAAAGCCATTTTTGATGGTCGACACTTCAGAATAATAAATACATGGGTAACTATGAAAATAATGAAAATAAAATTTAAACTAACGTATGTTTAACAATGTTTAAAAGAACATTGTACACATTCCATGCACGTGGTGGGTTTTCAAGATACCTGTGTTAAGGCAAAGCAAGTCATAATGTTTCCATTTTTAAAACCTAGAGGAGCAAATGAGAGTGAAAAAGAAGGGGGATGGGTGGTTGCGGCCCCCAGCCACGGGTCGGACAGGACGGCCGGCCAGGGGCCTGCGGGGTCCCCCGCACCCGCGAGGCTCCCGCTGCGAGCCCTTAGCGGTGGATGAAGACGCGCCCGGGTCTCAGGTGCGCACATACACACATGCACACACGTGTGCACACATACATGCATCCACCAACACAGACACACACAGACCCACGCATGTGCATGCACCCCCAACACAGACCCCTGACCTACTGGGGCCCGGACTCCGCAGAGGCCCGGCTGCCGCTGCCGACTCAGGAGTCAGGACAGGTCACGTTTTGCAAGGTCAGACTGGATGCGAAGAGTCCGTGAAAAACACCAGCTTGTGGCTGAGAACAGGCACCACGTGACACACCCCCTCCTCAGGCCCCAGCCGGGCACCAGGCTCCACCCGGCTCTCCCGGCTGCCCCACTCGGCATTTCTAGGTGACAAGACGTCCCTGTGACAGTCCCTCAGGGCAGCTTGGGACAGAGGCCAGCAGCGCGGCCAGCCCTGCGTCTCAGCCAGCCCGGGGCCTGGGTCCTTTCTCTTACAGTGGATTCTGGGGACAGCGACGAGAAGCATGTGAAGGACAATGTGTCCTGTCCCTCCGTCACCCCAGGAGACCGAAGGGGATGCAGGAGTTGCCACAAAACTTCGCCGGCACGATCAGCTCTGACACTGGTGACATTCCCAACTCACCACGGCCAAGGGATTTTTCAGTTACTTATAGTTTTGTTATGTTTTCCTCTTTCTTCCCAGAATCCCCAGGAGGACTCTCAGAGAAGACCAGACAGATGAAAAATAATTTTCAACTTCTAAGTCTTGGCTGTTTTTGATTTATCTGTAGGCAAAATGACAAAACACTTGAAGACACTTTGAAAGTGCAAGTGAGGAATTCATCACCTTCCGTAAATTTAAAAATGAAAGACAGTGATTCAGCTAAACTCGAAAATAGGAGTTCAGACAGAAAACTCCAGGCTGGAAACAGACATGTGTGGGGACTTAAACGAGAGTGACTGCGTGAGGGGCTGTTCCCCCAGTCACCACCTCCAGCCACAAACGGGGCGCCTGGGCTGGGTGCCGAGCAGAAGCTGCAGGTACACAGCTTCGCGGCGAGCACAGAGGCCGGGAGGCCCCGGGAGCCATCGCTGGCCGCACACCCAGCCCTCTCAGCCGCCAGAGCACCTGCCACGGGCCACGCACACAGCGGTGTCCACCCTTTCTCCCAGATGAAGTCTGGCCCTGCCTTATCAACCAGCTTAGAGGGGTGACCCCACGTCCTGGAGCCTTGGGAAGCACCCATGGGTGGTGGTCCTGTAGCGCTGGGGGCACAGCACTCTGGGGATACGGCGCAGGGCGAGGGCACAGTGTGTCCGGAGCCATGTCGGAATCTAGCCTGGGGTTAAGGGCACTTCATGGAGAAGGGGACGTTGGTGACAGCCTCAAAGACAGGTGGGCCTGGGCGTGACCCCGTGCCCACAGGCTAGCGGCCTGAGGACAATGGAGTCAAGGACCAGCCCAGAGGGACTAGCTGGGAACAGGGTGGAGGGCGGGGGGACCGGGGCAGGCAGGGGAGAAAGACAGCTCACAGCCCGAGTGGCTGGCAGGGGTGTTACTCTCTCTTGGGGGACAAGATCAGACCCTACGCTGTCGCCTACCCCAGTGGCCTCACGCTGGCACCTGTGGTGGCCTGCACTGGACAGTGGGCCTGGAGATGGCCACCTGCCCCTGGCCACGCTCACCCATCACCGACTGGGTGAGCTGTCTGCTCTTGTCCGCATTGCGCCTTTGTCCCGGGGGGGACTCCCAGCTTGACCCTTGCCCCGGGGAGGAGACTGAAGCCCCCCAGCAGCCTCACTCACATGGACTCTGGCTGGTCCACTGTCCCGGGTCCGTGAGACACTTTCAGCTACACAAAGAACTCCTGGGTGAGGTGTGGCGCCCAGAGCCCCTGCCCAGCCCTCCACGGATACTGACACCCCTGGGCCTTGCCCAGAATCCAAACAGACCCTCTAGCCCACCTGCCAACCCTAGGGACACCTCAAAGCTTGCCAGGTGCCCCCCAGGTCTGAGTCCAAGTGTGGGGTGCCTGGGGGAGGCCGTGACCAGGCTGCCTGCGAGTGCCTCCCGGTGGCTGATCTCCCTTTCTATCCTTTCTTAATTGGAAAAAAAGCCTTGTGACTTTAAACAACAATAAATAATAAGGAAAAACAATAAGCCGAGATTTGTTGTATTTCTTTTGGTAAATTACAGGTTTGTCCTCACTCAGACCGTTTGCTATGAAAGATGACAACTTCAGCATTGTCATCTCATGCTGCCCACCCGGCTACCCTCCTCCCTCATAGGGATTCGCAATCCTCAGCCCTTGTTTCCGGTTGTCCTGTTAGTCAGCAGTGTATTTAAATTTGATTCTTAATCTTCTATTTTCTGAAGCAACTTTATTTCCATTTCATTTAGTTTTACCCCATTTACTTTTTAAATTCTCAAACATAACAGCCAAAATGGGAGTTGAAAAGCTATAAACTCAATCATAAATACACAAAATATAAAAATGCAAGCACACAACGGCAGAGGCCCTCTCCGTGTGGTGTGTGTGTGTGTGTATGTGCGCGCGCGTGATGGTGACGCGCGTGACTGTGCGTCAGCCTTGGGGGCCTCCGCGCTGACACACACTGAGGTCTTCACCGGGTTCCTTCACCATTAGGGTTCTCCCATCTCAGACCAAGCGGCACCTCGGTCCGCAGGAGGAGCGCAGGCATCTGCCTCCGCCCCCGCCCCCCACGCCGCAGGCCACCACAGCGCAGGGGGCGTCTCTTCGAGGGCAGGGCGCGCATGCAGGTACCCGTCCCCGTGTCAGGGCCGCTGGCGCGCTGTGCCCTGTCCCGTCCTTGCTTGTCTGTGCCAGGAACCAGCACATGCTAGCACCATGTTTGTCGGAAAGCTAAGCGCGACCCCCTGCTTCGGGTCTGCGCACTCAGCACGGGCACGCGCAGTGTCGGCACACGGCACGCGCAGTGTCCGCACACGGGGACCCAGCCAGGAGCCGCCACACAGAGCGCCCAGATAGGGGACTGCAGTCTCTGACGGGCACTTTCCTCTTGCGTTTAAAGCCATTCTATCTCACGAGCGTGGATTCTCGGGCGTGTCCTTTGTCCCCTGCTCTGTCACTCTTGGTTCTTGACTTCCAGCAGCTCTGCACGTTCAAGGACTCCGGCTTTGGCCGAGAGGCGACGCGCACAGCCCCGTTGGTCTCTGGACTTCCTGCGCGGCGGCTTTTGCTGTGCAGAAGTCGCTTCGAGTCCATCGGCTGTGCGAAGCTTCTCTTCTGGGTCCTGTGTCAGTTTACAAAGCCTTCCCCTTCTGAAGCGTCAAAGAATTCTCCCGTTTTTAACAAACACTTTTAAGATCTTACTGTTAACTAGGACACGTTTGAGCCGTTTAAAATTTATCCTGCTGTTTGGGGCGATGCATACATTTCTTTGGGATCCCAACCCAGGCCCTGGTTCCCCGAGGCTGCCAGGCGCTGTCTCGGCACAGAGGACGTCCCCGTGTGCTCTGGGTCCGTTCTGGACCTTCTGCTCTGTCACTGCCCTTCCCGCCTCTTCACCTGGCACTAGTCTCCCGTTTTGACGCTGAGCCTTGGAACATGCCCTGAACGCGCTCTCGCTGTTAGGAGTTATCCCGACTGCAGAGCGTTCCGAAAGCCGTGGTCAAGCTCGCTGCCCTCCTGCCTGGGCGCAGGCCGCCCTGCACGCCGGTCCCCCTCGGCCGCACCCACGCCCCACGCCCAAGATGCCCCCGGGGTCACCGTCCAGAGGTGCCCTGCGACCCTCTGTCACCATGACCCGGCGCCCGGGCGCTCCAGGCAGTCCCCGTTCTTCAGGGTCTGGAAAACGTCTTTGCACATTTCTTTCTCCCCCTTGCTGCTTTTGGGTGATTTCTGGAAGAGAAGAGAGAGATTCTGGCTGTACCCGTGGGACTTGGGACTCCAGACCCAGGACCACTGTGGACTTCCCCAGCGCGCTGCCCTGCCTCCTGCCCTCATCGGCTGCAGTGTCACTGTCACGTCTCCAATGCTGACGTCACTTGCCCTCCCTTTACGTCCAGGAGTTGCAGGCCTCCACTTGCGGGTCGAGTTTTGGCGCCGCAGCAGCGTCTTTGCTGTCCCAAGCTTGGGCGCACTTCTGCGATGGGGAGACTGGGAGTGGCCCATCGTGCGCCCGCACACCACGCTGTTCACGGCGAGTGTGGGATCCAGACCCACGAGAAGACGCAGACGCTGCAGTCCAGGTGGCTCCCAGGGCGGCTCTGAGGGGCTCTGAGGTCCGAGCACCTGCGCAGCGAGTCACGTGGCTGGGGCGCAGTCCGGCACCGCCCCTGGGGGCGTGGCCAGGACGCCCTAATGGAGAGCATGTCAGGGGCGTGGCCAGGCCATCCGCGGAGGAACCGTGACAGAGCAGAGCACTGACCACCTCGCAGGCACTTCATCTACTTACCTCCCTGGACCAGAACGTGCCCTCACCTCTACCCGCTCTGATCAGCACAGAAAAGGGATCTACAACTTCATTTAGAAAAAGAAAAACAAAACGAAGTTCCATCAGGCCCAGAGGGTCTGCTCCAGGATTTGCTTTCGTGGGAGCCGTTCGTCTCTGAACGCGCGGCTCGCGCTCCCGGCGCCGATTCCCGCCGCCAGAGAGAGGTGGTGGCCTTATCCCAGACCACGACCCTGAGACGCGCACGTCCTCCCGTGCGATGAGTCACGAAAGGGGGCTGCGTCTTGAGGGGGCCCGAATACGAGGCACAGGTGGGCGCTGTCACCCCACAGCTCCGCCGGCTCTGGCCCCACTGAGTTGGCTTCACATTTGGACGTCAGTTCACTTGGACGAGTTGTGTTTATCTCGGGGGTTCTAATTGCATTTCTGACAACAGAAGCTTGTCTCCACTCAGCAGTCACCCTGTTGTCGAAAGGCCTCTGCCCGCGGGGGAGGCGCGCTGGGCCCCACGCCACCTCGCCCGGGTGGCCGCCGTCTGGACCTGTGCCACACCCGGCCACCAAATGTTCCCCTGAGCTCTTGGGCTGCGGCCGCTGTCACTCGGATCCCATGGCTTCTCGCGTGCAGCAGATGGGAGTGTGTGTCTGAGCCCCTGCGCATCTGAACGCGTCTCTACGTCGCGGTCCTTATGGCCTATTGGGCTGGGTATAGAATTCCAGGTTCTACACCCCTGATTATCCCGAGGCGAGGCCCGACCGCGGAGACCAGCGTCAGCCACGCATTTGCTGGGGGACCCATTTCCTCGGCCACCAGCTTGTCTGTCTCTTGCTCTGCCTTATACCTGTCCCTTGCGTACGACGTCGCCCAGTTTCAGCAGGTGTACTTGGTCCTCACCCATTTGGGACACTGGTCTTCTCATCCTGACTGTCTTTCCTGGAGCTTGGGAAGTTGTCTTCTATGAATTCTTTTAGGATGTCCTCACTCAGATTTTCTCTTTTCTCGTTCTGGACTAGGAGCAGGCGGTTTGGGAGGACGCGGATGAACCCTGCACACGTGTTAACAACCCCCCCCCCGACCCCCCCAGTCGTCCACATCTGCGTCTATTTTCTCTGCATTTTAGAGATTTTCTGTCTTCCAATCTTCCCACTGAAATTTCCTTGGAAAAAAATCATGTTTCAAAGTTAATTTCATCCGTAAGGGGACTCATATTGTCTGAGGGTCCACGCCGGTTTTGACTTTGGGGTCATGTGATTGTCCTTTACGGTTTGTTAAAGAAATTAAAAATAAAAAATAAACATCTAAAAATATATAACAACTGGAAACAAATGTGTGAATATTAAATGACTTCAACACCTATTATCTCAAGAGACTTTAAAATCCGGTGTTTTGACTGTATGTCCTCGCAGAAAATGTCCCAAGCACTCAGAGACTCATGGGGACCCACGCACTCAGGCTACACTTGGGGTCACACTGTTGGCCGTGTTTGGGTGCTGTCACTTTGGAACTACTGTGGATGACGCCAGGAGTAATCAGGTGAGTAGCGAGCCCCCGCTGGGAGCCGCACGACAAGAGGGCCACCCGAGACGCCCCTGTGAATCTGAATAAACAGAAGCAAGGACTCGCTCCACCCCCTCTTAAAAATGAGCGTATTTCCTAAATCTGTCCACCGAAGCAGCTCAGAAACCACGGCGGCCTAGCAGTGCCAGGAGCCCCGGGGCGCCCCACTGTGGTCCCTGGGAGCCACGTCTCCCTGAGAAACCGGGGCTTAGAGGAGAAACGGCTGTCGCAGGGTTGGGACAGGAAACGCACGAGGCGAGCGGGACGGTGACGGCAGCGGCGCACACGGCCGCCGTGGTGTGTGACCCACGAGGGCAGGGGGCAGGGTGGCTGCAGTTCAGACTGGCCACCGCGGGTACACGGAGACGCTCAGTTTTCAGAGTTACTGAGGACATTTAAAAATTAGTTTTCTGAATCATGAAGATGTTAGAGAATGTGGGAAACCTAGAAAAATAGAAAGAAAAGGAGAAAACCTGTAAGGTTACTCCTTCCCCACAACACCAACTGGCTTTCTGAGCTCTGGGACGGTGAGCAGAGCGCCCGCCTGGCTCCAGGTGCAGGCGACACAGCCAGGCTCCACGGCCAGCTGCAGAGGGGAACGACCCCGCGTGACGCCTTCGAAACCGAGCCGTGTCCCTGCCCCGGCCGCTCGCTGTTGCGCCCGCTGCTCCAGCCCCGCCAGGCAGCTGGAACCTGCAGAATCTGCGCTTCTCCCCCGCCGCGGCCACGCCCCATGGTCAGCCACTGCGCGGCCACGCCCTGTGGTCTCCGTCCGCGCGCTACGCCCCTGTGGTCTCCGTCCGCGCGCTACGCCCCTGTGGTCTCCGTCCGCGCGCTACGCCCCTGTGGTCACCCTCCGCGCGCTACGCCCCTGTGGTCTCCCTCCGCGTGCTACGCCCCTGTGGTCACCCTCCGCGCGCTACGTCCCTGTGGTCACCCTCCGCGCGGCCACGCCCTGTGGTCACCTTCGGCGCGCTACATCCTGTGGTCACCCTCCACGCGCTACGTCCCGTGGTCACCGTCGGCGTGGCCACGCCCTGTGGTCTCCCTCCGTGCAGCCACGCCCTGTGGTCTCCCTCCGTGCAGCCACGCCCTGTGGTCACCTTCGCCGCGCTACGTCCTGTGGTCACCGTCCGCGCGGCCACACCCTGTGGTCTCCCTCCGCGCGGCCACGCCTCATGGTCACGCTCTGTGCTTCCCCACCCCCGTGGTCATCCTCGGCCCGCCTACGCCCTGCCCTGGTCACTCGGGGTTTCCACTCTCCCCACTCATTAGCTCGGTACATCCTCAACTGGACCGGCTCCAGGAGACCTCTCCTGCGCTGGGCGTGGGGCTCAGGTATATGTGACATGGGCACGAATGTGACTTCCGGGCAGGACGAGGGCCTCCATCACTGAACAAGCACACGAGTCCCTGTCCCACCTGCCGGGTCCCCTGCCCCCAGGGGACAGAGAGGCCGTGCTACTCTCCCGGGCTCTGCTGTCCTCCCGCGCGGTGACTAGCGCAGCCACTTAATATTTGAAAAGCCTCTGTTTCTCATAAAAAAAAAAAAAATCCCAGCGAAAAGGAAAAAATACTAAGCTACTACTCACAGACTCAGGGACTCAGCTTGAAATGTGAGACGCACTGGCTCAGGCCTCACTGGGGACGCTTGCCCACTCCCACGCCCCCCCCCCACGGGGACAGAGCCTGGCTGGAGGACAGAAGCAGGACCCCCCTTCCCCCCGCCTGCCCTGCACTGGGCCTGGGCCTGCAGGGTGGCAGCTGCTCCCACCTGGGCGCTTCCTCCCGGGCAGACCCCCCCACCCCACCCCCCACTCCCCGCTCCTGCTGTCCTTTTGGTCCCGAACTTCAGGATCCGGGGTGGAAGCCCTCCCTCCGGGCCACCGCGGCCGGTTCTTGGGGCCCTGGTGGGGGCTCCTGTGCTGGTAGCACCAGGTGGGCGTGGGACCAGAGGAAATGGCAGGAGGGAACCCGCAGAGGCCGGCTGGATCTGTGGGGTGCCTGTTCCCCTCACCCCAGAGTGAGGGCCCACGCCCCCTGGGGACCTCGCCATGGGCTGGGGCAAGGAAAGTGACTTCTCGGGGATGAGAGCATTTGCACTCAGGCCTGGAGGGACGACTGTCCTAGTGGGAGTGGACACGGGTGGCCGGCGAGGGGGCACTGCGTTTCCGGCCATCTTGTCCCCACGGGCCCTTCCTGTCTCAGAAGCAGTCGAGGCAGGACTCGGGCAGGCGGGGGACTCCAACCAGGAGCACGTCAAGAGACCGTCAAGGCTGTGCCTCCCCCGGGGCAAGCACTGAGGGGCTAACCGTGACCTTGGGCAGAATGGGGATGCCTGGGCCACTTGGGGGTGAGCAGCCAAGTACAGTGGGGTCCTTGGCACAGGTGTGGGGTCCCCCGCTGAGGGCAAGGCCGCCACATGCACTAACTCCTGGGCTGGGACTGCTCGGGGGACATGGTCCCCTGACACACCCCGTGACGCCCAGGAAAACACAAGAGTTGCGAGAAGCCCGCGGACTGCCCACGCGGGTGGCTTCTGGGTTCACAGCGCACGGCCCTGGGTGGGGGGGTCTGTCCCTGGCCTGAGACCAGGCTCCTGCCCAGGCTGGTCCGTGGTCTGCTTTCTGGACCCCGCAGAGCCTGGCTCCTCCCCAGTTGGCGGTGGGGTCTCGGGGCACAGGAAGCAGAGCCCGGGGCAGCTCTTGCCCCTCAGGGTGGAGCCGCGACCCCTCCAGGATTGGCGTGGGGCAAGGGACATAGTTCTCATCCTAAAGTTGGCCCATCGTAAAACATCCAAATACTATCAAGCATCGCATTCCTGAAGCTAAAAATAAAAGTGCAACCCGACATTTCCTAAGACACAAACTCCTGGCCAAGAACTTCGTGGCTGCAAATCCCACTGCAGAGCGAGACTCAGACAGGAAAATAAATCACTGTGGTCCCAAACAGACGTGGGGAGCTGGCCCTCTGCCGCCACTGACCTCTGGTAAACCCTGCCTGTCCCCTCACACGCATTTCCGCACCGGCGTGACGAGTCCTCGGACGCAGGCCACGGTGCGTCAGCAAGGGGCCCCTCTGCTCGGGCGGCAGGAGACCCAGCTTGACCCGCGGCCTCACTCTCCCACCCTAGACCTGGCGTCCGTCTCACCACCAGGGCCTTGAGGACGCCCCAAGTCCTACCCACGGGCACCCCTACTCACCAGTGCTGGTGCTGCACACTCACACTGGAAGCCTGAAGGACGGACTGGCTCCTCCCCTCACAATGTGGGTGCCTCTGGCTTTACAGCCCCCACCCCTCAACTCTCACTGAAGTCCCTCAGAGGGACAGAGAGCCCCGTGGAGGGTGCAGGGACCGGATCCCCTATGGGGGACATCGCTGAGAGTTGCTAGAACACACAGCCGGATATGATGGAGCGCGTGTCCAACACGGTTCCTTGTACGCGGGGTGCACGGCGGTTCAGTGCAGGCCCCCAGTTCACCTTCGGTGGGGCGGGGGCTTCCCAGATGGCCCCAGCCTCTTTCTTGGCATGGCAGGTGCTAGGGGGACCTCACTCACAGAGGGGCCACGGCTGACCTACCCACTGCTGCCGCGCCCCCCACCGACAGGGGTGGGGTTCCCTTGAGGTAGGACCAGCAAACAACGGGGCCTGCAGGGTCTGACACCCCAACCCCACACCGGCACAGACACTAGCCACCCGGCGGGAAGGGGGCAAGGACCCTCGAGAGGAAGAAGGGGGGCTCTGTCTGCGAGCAGAACCGTGAATCTGACCTGGCCCCTCTGGGACGTGGGGGCCGCACTCAGAAACCTGCCAGAGACCCCGACATGTCCTGGAAGGTCCTCGTGTCTACGGTGAACGTGCCGGGGGCAGACAGGACAGTGAGAGAGATGCAGAGCCGGACTTCACTGAAGGGTTTAAAACAAGGAGCCACCTGGGACCACGGGCGGGGGAGGGGCCGCAGGGTCGGGGAGAGGGCAGGGGAAGCCCCGCGTTGGGCCCCCCAGCGTGTTTGCGGGTGTGCCTGGTGAGGTCAACTGCAGAACTTGCGCGGGAGGCGAGGAGGCCGGCGCGCACCCCAGGACAGGGGCAGCACCCGGCAGCTGCCGGGAGAAGCCCTCTGCAGCCCGACCACCGTCCAGCTCTGTCCACCGAATCTTCTGCTCCAGAGAAACCTCCAGTCCTTAGTCCCGCTGGCGTTCGTCCCCGCGGCCGCGCTGGGCCCAGTGCCACTGTCTCCAGCCGTCTCCGGCCGTCTCCAGCCATCCAGAGCTTGTTCTGCGACCCAGCAGGCTCGGCTGCCAGATCCACCTGGCCTGAGCACCTGTGTGCCCGCCCCCTGGAGGCGCAGGGAAACTGCTGTCCGCTCGCTGGTCACTTGGATGTCAGCAGCAGCCCCAGGTGGCCGCTCCATGGGGCACTAGGGGGTGGCAGGTGGCACCTCCGAGTGCAGGGTGTAGGGCCAGGGCCAGAGCAAAGCGGCCCTGAAGGGGGACAGGGACCAAGAGTGTGCGTGTGCGTGTGTGAGTGTGTGTGTGTGTGTGTGTGTGGTGTGTGTGTGGCCCGCCCCCCTGGGACTGTGGTGAGGGGCCAGGCACACCGGGGACACTGGGAGCTCAGGTGGGCTCAGAGAGGGGTGAGTGTGGGGATCCTAGTGTGCAGAAAGGTGTCACAAACAGGCCTGGTGACAAGGCTGCAGCCAAGGGGTGTGAGACGCCCCACACGAAGGTGTGTAGAGGCGGGGTCTCCCCCAGGGCGGGTTGGTGCCCAGAGCCACCACCAGCCTCCTGATGGGCATGGTCACACCATGGGTCTGGCCAAGCCAAGCCTGGGTTGGTCTCTGGTTTCTCTGCACCCCAAGTTCAGGCTCCTGGGGTCACCTCCCTCCAACGACTGCAGGGCCGGCTGTGTAGGCACTGGGTCCTCTCTTGTCCCTGCTGACCTCTGGCCTGGACCTCGCTTTGAGCTTGAGCTGAATCATCCGAGCATGGCACCTCACCCTCCCTGGGGACTTAGTTGTAGGTTTAATGTCTCCTTGGGGACTTCCGGCGGGGGCAACAGGAGTTTCATGGCCGGGGTCTCAGGCACCATCTGCCCCTGCAGGACCCCCCCCCAACCACCACCCAGAGAGACTGTGCTGGATAGCACTTGGGGGCAGAGGGAGGTGGGGGAGAGTGCCTATTCCAGAAGCTTCTTCTCCGTGACAGGAAATAGGGAGGGTGGGGGCTGCCTCTCTGGGGGAGGCTGTGAACCAAGCGTTTGCGTCCAGGGTGCCCCCTCCCACCTGGGGGTCAGGCGACAGGACAGCCCTCCTGCTGCCCGCGGCCGCGCTCGGCACACGGCGGGCCGGGCCATCCTGTGCCCTCTCTGCCGGCTCTGACCATCTGTAACCGGCCAGAACCCGGGGCGGGGAGAAGCGAGACCTCGCCACCCCCGCAGGTTGGGTGACGCGGGACTCACGTCGCACGGAGCCTGTCGCCCAGGGATGCCAGCGGTCCCCTCTGCTGCTGCGTGCCTGTGCTGAAGCCCTGGGTTTGGAGCTGAGCCCACACGGGCGCCCGGTCCGCTCTCCCTCAGGTGGACACGGCCTCGGGGCCAGGCGGGGCACACTGCAGCTCCCGCTTCGTGTGCTGGGGTGTCGAGGTTTAAGCTGTGATGCGGGGCACGCGATGGCCCCCTGACGCCTGCCGTCCAGGCGGCCGAGGCCCCAGCACTGACCTGTCTCCTTTGGGGCGGGCATCCTGCCAGACGGCGAGGGGCAGACGAATGGCAAGGAGCCGCAGCAGCTGTCCACCAGCGGCCGCCAGCCCCCGGGGTGCGTGGGAGGTGTGACCTTCGGCCTGAGCTGTGACAGGGCACCTGGCCGTGGAGCGTCTCTCGGCTATAAATACACGTGTGAGTCACAGGAGACGCACCTGCAGCTGGTGGCCTACTTCCCAGCGTCAACGGAGGATGGCAAGAAAGCAAGGGCTCCTGCTTCTCTGCCCCTGCTTGGGGTGTGTGTGTGTGGGGGGTGCACTGCATGCCCTGAGAGCTGGGGGCGGCGTCCGGGCCTCGCTGGGCAGGGCTGGGCCTCGAGGTGACATGTAGGCACTGGGGGGCCCGGAGGCTGGGAGGACCGGCTGCGTTGCTGCCACGCCCAGCCAGACCCCTGAGTCGATGGCCGCAGGGGACCCTGGGCCCCACCCTGGGCCCCGCAGGAGCACCCATTCAGGCGCACCCCCAAGGCCTGGACAGAACCGTGAAGACGCTGGGATGCACCACGCACCTGGGGGCGGACCACGCAGAGCGCCAGGCCCAAGGGGGAGAAAGGCTGCTGTGACTTCCACGGCGTCCCACGTTTCCCACAGCTCCAGGAGGAGGGCTGGTTCCCCGTCACCCCTGCCGGGGCCCCCCGCTGCCCCAGCGTCCCCACCCCCCACACAGCCCGCAGTCGTCTGCACCAGGGTCCTCCAGGCGACGCCCCACCCGTCCAGCAGGAAGGCGCGAGGGGCTGCAGGTCCTGGGACGTGGCCCCGTCGCAGGTGCCCACAGCTGCTCGGAAGTGCGCCCCCTCCCCCGAGTCAGAGCCTGCGTTTTCACAGGGTCCCGGCCGCTCCCACGGCCTCTGATGAGACCCTGGACGGTTCACACATCACAGCCGGACGCCCCAGGACGCGGGAAGGGAGCGGTCAAGCGAGAGGTGGGGACGCCCGCCACACCCACTCTTAGGGGACGCGCTTTGTCGCTCTGAAGCAGCTTCGCCAGCTTCCGCCACCGGGTCGCATGGTGCCGACCCGGCTCACTCCTCGTGCCACCACCTCGTGGCTCGGGCGGGAAGCGCATGCCATCGTCCTGGTGACACCCTTTGCGTTTGCCCTTTGCCCGCGTAAACCAGCTCAGAGGGAGTGACACCTGCCAGGCCGGCGGGAGCCCCGTGCCCACCAGCTTTGCCAGCTGCCGAAGACGGGGCACAGGGCGGGACTTCCGCTGAGATGGGAGGCGGTGTCGGGTGAAGCCAGCACGGGGCTGAAGGCCCACGGGAAAGGGGTCAGAGCCCCCAAAACCAGGCGGCTGAGGGCGAGACGACCGGACACCGGCCCCGCAGGACCCCCTCAGAGGAGCCACTTTCCAGACGCAGGCTGGGGAGGGGGCGACTCGCAAGGCCGGGGAGTCGCTGAACGCTGCCTTTGTCCAGCAGTGCCACCTCGTTAGTCCCATTTTCTGAGCTGTCACACACAGTGCTCCCTGCCCATCTGGGCCTCATTACACTCGTGGGAACGGAGGCAGGCCGGGTGGGCTCCCTCCTGGACGCACACTCAAGCGTGTCCACTGAGGAGAGAGGCTGAGGGGACGGTTAGGACAGGCATCCAACGGTTGGGCGATACTCGAGCTGAGGGGCTGCCCATCACACCCGTTCTTGGGGATAAGAGCTGTGTCCTTGGACAGGGGACCAGATGCAGTTTGGCCTTAACCGGGTGAGGGCCCGCAGGGGGTCATGACCTCTGTTTTCAACACCAAGTCCTGACCCAGGGAAATGGGCCCCCAGACGCGAGTGCCCTCGAGCTGCGCGGGCCCATGCTGCCTGGGTGGGCAGACCCCTCGCCAGGCCTCCGAGGAGGACAGACCCCGCAGACAGTCCCACAGCGGGCGGGCGGCTCGGTCAGACTCGTGCTGCTCCCCACTCCCCGTTGTCGGTACAGCCGCTCTCCCTCCGATGGCCTGGGCTCTGAGCCGTCACACGTGCACACTGCTCCCCTGCTCCCCTGCGGTGGTGCCCTGGGACCTTCTACAAGGACTGGTGGGTTGGGGACAGCCTGACCCTCAAGGGCGGCCTGCCAGCGGAGGACCAAAACCTCACCAGCCGGAGCAGAGTCTGGACCCAGCAAGGACAGGGCGCTCGGGCTACCCTGCTCAGGCACCCCCTCCACCAGCGACCCAAGCCAGTCCTGCCGCCGGAGCCACGCCCCTCCTGCAGCCGGAGCCCCGCCCATCCTGCAGCCAGAGCCACGCCCATCCTACGCATACGTCCCGGCCACGCCCCCACCCTCAGAACTTCTCCACAGGGCATGCGTGGGCCTATGGCCCGCAGGCTCCTGCCACAGACCCTTCACGCTGGGCCTGCAGTGGGGGCAGAGGGTTCTGTGGAAAGGCGACAAAGGCCAGGCCCGTCTGCCCCGACCCCCTCCGCCTGCCCCTCCACCCGGGGCGCCCCCCATCCCCACGCTGCATCTCGGTCCTCTGCTCTGCCGTAGCAGACATGGCCCCCACGGGCTTGAGCACAAGGCCTGGGCGTGAGCAGGCTCCTCCGTGCGGCAGGACCTTCCCTGTTCCAGGGTGTGTGTGACCCCTGAGGCCCCTGGTTGAGACCCTTCCGATGGGGCCTGTCTGGCCTCCGTGCTGCCCGGAGCGGGTGCCTGCTTCCTGGCAGCACCCCCAAAGCCACGGTCTGCAGGTCGGGCTGCTCCTGCGTCTTCAAGCTAAAAATACGACCGCTGAAACCGTGCCGGAGCACAGCCGCGCTCTGCAGATTTGCTAAGAGCCCTCCTGCCAATACATCCAGACGCAAAACAGCTGCTCGCAGCATCTGCTCTTCTGGGGACACTGGAAGGAGCAAGGTCGCACGGCATCTTGCGTCCTGAGCCAGACTCGGGACCAGCAGCTCTGGGCCCCCACCCGCCCTGGCCTCCTCTCCGTGTCCTGCGAAGGAGCTGGAGGCAGGGCAGGCCGTGGGTGGCGGTGGCACAGCACGGCTCCTAGCTGGGCGACCTCGGGTCCTGGCCTGGGCCCTCCCCTCTGTTCTGAGCAATCGTCCCTGGGCCTCTGGGCCCATTCTGCAGAATCCAGGTGACAGGTAGGTCTGACAAGATAACGCTGGCCAGTGGGGTGGAAGTGGAAGTGGTCAAACAGAGCAGACATACTTCCTTTTCACTGACCTTTCTCCAGGTTTGTGGAGTACAGATATGATGGCCAGCATGTGGCAGCCTCCTGAGCCTCTGAGTGAGCAACCAGGGGTGAGCAGACTGTGCAGCAGGATTAAAAGAGGAGGGAGCCCCGTTCCAGCCCTGGGGTGCCTACATTGACACGAGAAATGAAAATTCTTGTGTTTAAGCCATCTTTCGTCTCTCCCCTATGAGCCTCTCCCAGGACTCCGGTGCCGGCTAGAATTGTGACAGCGGACGCCTCCGCCTTGTCTGCCCTTAAGGGGGGCCTTCAAAGTTCACCATTACGATATAAGCTTTTAAAAATATCCTTTTTATATACCCGGAAATAACTTTTTTAGATTCGAGTCATTCTTTCCTTTTACTTGTGAACTCTTCATGTTTTCCAAGATTTTGTTTCTGCTGAATTAGAGATAATTTCTTCAGCCCTATCTTCCATTTCCCTGGTTCTTTCTTTAACAACACCTAACTGCAATTGACTCAATCCATTGATTACCGGATCTTTATTTTTAAAATTTCATTTATCTTTCAATCCATGAGTTTTATCTCCATTTATTACATGTTTTATTTCTACGAATTCCATTTGGTTTTTCTCAGTTTGGCTTGATCACAGCGGGTGAACAGACAGGTCATTGGAGGAAAGTGCCCGCAGGGAGGACAGGGGCCAGGGGCGGGGCCGGGCCACGCCGTGCATGGGGCCCGTGTGAACAGATGGCTGGTGGCAGGCAGGGCCAGGCGGCGGTGCAGGGTCAGAGGGGCGGTGGGTGGCGGCAGGTTCTCCCGGGAGGTGGTGGCCCTGGGAACAGGCGCCTCCAGCGCATGGACCAGGATGGGGGAGGGAGCAAGGACAGAGCCGGCAGAGCCGGGCAGCTTGGCTGTGGTGGGGGGGGGGGTGCTGGGTTTGGCTTTGGAGGAGGAGGCAGTCTGGGTTTCTGTCGCTGGGGTGTTGCCGAGGTCTGACTACTGCCATGGCACGTGCCCTTGTCCCATCTTCGGGACAGGTGCCCAGAGCAGACCCGCTGACGCCTGGTGCCCAGGCTCTGAGCGTCCTCGGCTGCATGGCCCTGTCCGCCGCCTCGCGTCTGGCCGTGCCCGCCGGGCTTGAGGCCAAGTCTCGGGCGTGTTCTGGACACTGCGTGGCACTGTCCCTGGCTGTACCCGCCAGCTTGTCTGGATGTGCCTTGGTGCCTCCCCGGCTTCCACCCCTTCCTACGCACAGTGAGGTGTCTGGGCAGCATCCCTGGGTCTGGCTGGAAATGCTGCCCAGGCCACTCCAGCCCCCTGCACCAGCCGCCGTGGCACCCAGGGACCGTGCCACCCAGAGACGCTCCCTCCGCATTGCCACCCCCGCCCCTAAGGACCGCCTGCATTGCCGACAGACACTCAGGTGACCTGACACAGGTTGGCGAGGACCCGCCCCCCGAGGGGCAGGAGTGGCCCTTCCGGCTCTTGCTGAGGCCCCTCCCCCCCGGGGCCCACAGGGGAGGCCTCAGCCTTTCCCAGAGGCCCGCGTCCTCTGCCAGGCCCCCAGGCTGGCACTCCTGGCCAGGTCCAGGGCCCCTGCCACGCTTCAGTGAAGGCGGCTGGCCGAATGGTTGGCAGGTTGTTCCCAAAGATGGCATGTCCGAACCTCTGGCCCGGAGGCCGCCTCAGGTCACGTGGTGAAGGGGAGTGAAGGCTGCTGTTGGCCGGCCTTGGATGGGAGATTGTCCTGAGCTGGGGGCTGCGGCTGGCGATGGCCCTGAGCTTGGAGGAGGCAGGCGGGGGAGGACAGTGACATGAGGTGAGGACTGGCCCTGCATGGCTGGCCTTGAGACAGAGATGGGCCAGGAGCCCAGGGCCAGGGAGCCTCTGGCAGCTGCGGGAGGCGGCGGGGGTGGGGGTGGGGTGGTGGATTCTGGAGCCCCCGTAAGGGGCCTGCCCCACCCAACCTCGACGTCAGCCCGGTGACATGGCCTGGCTGCCGGCCGCCCACACTGCCAGGTGCCCCTGGCTGCCCAGGCTGCGGCGGGGAGCTCGGAGGTGGGACTGACCCCTGCTCGGGGACTCCTCCTCACCCGGGACCCCCTCCCTAAGCACCAGGCTCCTCTCTGCAGCCCCCAAGCCCTGGCCCGGACCCCTGGGTTCTGTCAGTGACCCACGATGGGGATCTGAGGAGGGGCCTGGCATGGATGGTGGCCACCGAGCCATGGGAGCACCCACGCCCAGCAGGCCACGGCCTTCGGGGCGGGCACGCTGCTAAACACCCGTCGGTGACCACACAAACCGCTCGCAGGGAGACGGCCTGGCCCCGGACGGGCAGCACGTTTGCAACGCTCTGTCCTGTGGTCCAGACCCGTGGCCTGGTGCTGACGTCACAGGCCAAGTGTCCATGGGCTGAGCTGGTCGGAATGGTCACTACCAGACATGCAGGTGTGAGGCTGGAGGCTGGGGGTCTCCTCTGGAGGCTGTGGTAACATGGAGCACCCAGCGTGGACTTCTCTTGGGCTGGTCCAGTGAACTGCTGCTGTCGGGGGAACCGAGCTTGCTGTACTGAGTCCTCCCGCCCAGAGCACAGCGCGTGGCTGTTTTTCCTGATGTCGCACTGGGACCTCAGACTCCTCACACAGGCAACATGAGTGCGTGAGGCCACCAGCCACGGCTCCCCGGCAGCCTCAGCCTCCTCGTCTCTGGGG
This sequence comes from Eonycteris spelaea, assembly GCA_003508835.1. Classification (NCBI taxonomy): domain Eukaryota; kingdom Metazoa; phylum Chordata; class Mammalia; order Chiroptera; family Pteropodidae; genus Eonycteris; species Eonycteris spelaea. Next base: position 1,855,279 of record PUFA01000267.1, on the reverse strand, counting down.
TCAGGCCATCGGAGGGGCCTGCAGAGCACGGGACGGTGCTGGCCACCAGCCCACCTGCCTGAGCGCGCGGTGCTGGGCGAACCGCACCCCCAAGCCGCGGGGGTCACCCCACGTGATCCACTCTGCCTGCCGGGGCCCCGGGGCCACCTTGGGGAGCTGCCACCTCCTCCGAGCCTGGGCCCTGCCTGTCCGCAGCAGCAGTGGGCTGCACACTGGGCCCCTCGGGTCCGCCAGAGGGCCAGGGCACAGCGTACAGACGGAACCCCCGGTGTGCTGCCCACATGGAGCGGTGGCCGATGGCGTCAGTGGTGACAGAGCTGGCGTGTGGAAGCCAGAGCCAGGCACTTCCCAGCAACGCCCAGCAGGACACCAGGGCCCAGCAGCCCAGGAATGTCTGGGAACATCCGATAACGCGGGGGTCTGGCTGGCCTGGGTGCAGCCAGCCTCCAGGAGGATGCCGGGGGAGGGGCAGATAAGGCTGGCTCTCGCCTCCCGGACCCGCTGCTGACTCCGGCGCCACCATGCCCCACGCAGGGACTGGCACGGGGGCAGGTGGGGGCCCGGGGCTGCAGGGAGCTCGAACCTTCACGTCCAGGTCCAACTCACAGGGCGGATCCGGCGTCCCGTGGGGCTGCACACGACACGGTCCCAGTCCGGTCCCCCTGCTGCCCACACACCAGGAGGGGACACTGCCGGGCAGCAAAGGGCTTGCCCACGAGTGGCAGCCGGGGCCGTGAACGACGGGAGCCGGGCAGGGCCCTGTGTGGGTCTCAGCCAGTGCGGCGCCGGCCGGCGGGGCCTCACGTAGGGTCTGTATCCGCTTCCATTGCGTCTTCGTCAGCATGTCACCTGCACGCAGTGCAGGAGTCTGAACAGCACGAGGGAGAAAGCACGCGGCCCCGCCCAGCCCCCACGGCCACCCCGGCGTCCTCCCGCCTTCCTCCCCCTGACGCCGTGCTCCCCGGCCCCACGCCTTTCTACTGGCTCGAGCCTTCACCCGGGTCACAGGGGCGCTGACCACAGTGTCCGGCCTGCCGCGCCACACAAGGAGGCTGAGCCCTGCTAAGCGCTCCCTCCAGCCCCTCAACTCGCCCCGGCCTGGAGCCTGGTGGCCGGGATGCAGCGGCCGAGGCCCAGGTGCAGGACTGGCTGCAGAGCATGGAGGAGGGGTCAGGGCCGGAACGGCAGCCAGCCGGGTGGTCAGAGGACAGGCCTCCAACATCTGTCTCATTATCTCAGGGGCCACGTGCCAGGCGGGCATAGGGGGCCTGGGGGCTGCAGTACATGAGCCGTCCACTTCCCAGGGTGGGGGGCGGGGCTTCCCAGGCAGGAGTGACCGCAGGCCTCTGGCCTTTGTTTGCAGAGCTGGGGGCTTCTGTGGGTAGACGTCAGGGGGTGAGGTTGGGGTAGGAGAAAATGGCATCTGACCTCTGATGGAAGGACGCCTGGGGCTCCTCATCTTAGGACAGGCCCATGGCCCTGCCCAGCCCCATGGCCCAGAGACCAGGGGCCACGGGCTGGAGGGGAGGCCCACTCGCTCCCCGGCTGCCTCCGGTGGGATGGTGCGTGACAGGACACTGTAAGGGCTGGGGGCGGGGGGTGTGTGTGCAAGGAGGGGGCCGGTCACACCCGCTGAGTGCGTGCGAGGCGGGGCCCAGCCTCCCAGCAGTGTTGGGGGCTGAGCGAGGCGGGACACCCCTGTCCTCTGCAGGGGCTTCTGCTCGGCTGCGCTGCGTCCGTCTGCAGCTCCCTGAGCACAGCGGGGCCGGCGTGGCCGGAAGGCCGCAGGAAGTGGCCAGCGGTCCTGGCCTTGGGAAGCCCCTGGGCCAAGTCCAAGACCCAGCGGCAGGGCAGAAGGCTCGCTCTGCAGCTGCCTGACAGGCCTGCCGGCGGGGGTCAAGGAGCCCCCCTCCAACTTCACCCACACCTCAGGCAAAGACAAGGCCACCGTGGCGGTCATGGCCACACGGTTCACACAGTGACATCCGGGGACAGCTGAGGATGTGGCCACATGGCCGGGTTACACAGATGGGGTCACATGCCCAACAATATGGACTGTCCAGCCACGGGCAGGCCCATGCCGGTGCCCAGGCCACTGCAGTGGTCCCACGCGTATCGAAAGGCCACGGGGGAAAGTGAACAGTGACCCCGTCCGGGGGGCTGGGATTCCAGGGAGGTGGGTGCTGCCCTCGGCCAGCCTGCACTTCCTCAAGGTCCTAAAAGGCACCACACACATTTTCTCATAAAAAAGGAAAGAAAGCTGCTGATAACGCATGGGGTGTCGGCCCGTGGGGTGCCGGCCCCACTCCCAGGGCCCGTGGGCTGAGGTGGGCAGCGGCGCCATTCGCCCACTGACCAGGCGCCCTCCCAGGTGGACAGCGCGGTCCCACCCTGATTCCGCTGGCTGGCCCGCTGGAGCCCGAGGGCGGGTTCCCCATGGCTGGCCCCACAGCCCCCCATCAGCAGCTGAGACGTGCCAGCAGGGCCTGGCCACCCTCAACCCCGACGTCCCCGGCGGAAGGCTGCGTCGCCAGGGCCACACCCCAGGGGGCACAGTCACCCTGGCTGGCCCCGGGCTCCTGTCGGAGTCCCCCAGGGACACCTCGGGCCCCGCTGCCCCCCCCAGCACTCAGCCAATGCTTTAGGAAACACCAAATCCCGGAGGCCCGTAGCTTCCTGATGAATAATTCACTGCTCACACCTAAGAGTGGGTCCCTCCCGCCAAATGTCCACCAAACAAACGGATGGAAACACTTACTCTGACCAGGAGCAAGGGCCGCGCCCGCGATCTGCTTGGAGCTCCCCGCCCCCAACCTGCGGCTCCTGGGGCTGGGGGGGATTGTGGGTGACCCAGGCCAAGTCCACGGTGGATCCCCAACACCCGGCCTCTCCGCCTCGCAGGGCGACGGGTGGAGGGTGACTGCTGACAGTGGCCAGGGCCTGTGGCCTGCCGACAAAGGACAAAGAGGGGCGCCCTCTGCCGCGGACGGTGTCTCCGCCGCGCTGCGCGGGGAGGGCACTCAGCCCCGCGTCGGCGACCCAGGGCAGGGGACGTTGGCATCTGCTGCTATAGCTTCTGCGGGTGGCGGCTCCCGCCCAGCTTCGCGACCCCCGAGCTTCCACAAACTGAGCGCGCCCCTTAAACCAGCAGCCTCGTCTCCGCAGACGCCGGCCAGGCCGTGCGCGCCCGCGTCGCCCCGCCACGTCCCGGTGTCACGGCTGCTCTGCGAGGGCCTGGCCCGGAGCCCCCCGCCCCCACGTCCCCGAATGGAGGTCAGGGGTTCCCGGGCAGGAGCGGCTGCGCTGTGGCTCACAGAGGGACACGGCGAGTGCGACCCTTCGGTCCTGCTTCTCCGGGGCGGCCAGAAACCACCGCCCCGCGAACGCGCAGCGGGCCGGCTGCGGCTCTTCCTCGTCCCTCCACACGCCTCTGCACCTTCTAGATCTCCCATAATGGAAACACAGCACGTCCGAGTAAAAGGCAAAGGGGTGGTCGGCTTCCACCTCCAGCCGCCATGGACCGGTTGGGACTGGACTATTTTCCTGCCTGAAAAACCAAAAAACCCGCAAAACCTATACAACCAGGGTTTTCATTCAAGGTGTCAGACATCAGGTGACAAAGAGCCCCAAAGCCTGGGAGGTGGGGGCAGATGAGGTAAGTACCCCAGCGCAGGGCGGAGACTGAGGGCAGCCTGGGGGACACGCCGGCTGAGGGCGCTGAGGACCGGGGGACCCGGAGGGAAGCGGCTGCACGCAGGGAGACACGGGGTTCCCCAAGCCTGCGGCAGGGGGCCCATCAGCAAATGCGTTTCCAGTTCAAACCCGTCCCAAAGAGAAACTGCAGGCCTCTGGGGAATTCTGTCCGGCAGCCGAGGAAGAACTGGAAGCGCCTTCACATAAACTCTTTCAGTGAATAGAAAAAGAAGGAATTCTTCCCAAGTCATTCTGTGAGACCAGCATTATCCCGACACAAAAATCAGACAGGATGTTTCAAGGAAAAAATGCAGACAAATATCCCTCGTGAGCAAAGATGAAAAATTCTAAACAACAATATGCAAAATCCAACACCATGCAAAAAAGATGATACATCGTAACCAAGTAGCGTGTAGCCCAAGAATTCAGGGTTGATTCAACATTCAAAATTCAATCAGTGTAATTTACCAAATTAGCTAAACAACAACAACAACAAAACAATCAACAAATAATAGATATTCTCACCAAACCGAAAGAGCATTTGACAAAATCCAACATCCGTTCTGATAAAAACTCTCAGCAAACCAGGAAGAGAAGGGAACTTCCTGCACTCACAAGGGCGCCCCCAGAAGACCTACCGCTGACGTGGACTGGCGACAAAACGCTTTCCACCTCAGGCCCCGCGCACCGCTCCCGTCCTGCGTTCTCGCCAGGGCGCCGGGAGACAGTGAAAAGCACCCTGACTGCAAGGGAGAAGCGAAACCATCTTTCCTGGTGGGTGACCAGCTCATCCCTGCACACGGCTCAGTGGCAGCCACGTGAAAGCTCCTAGAACCAGCGAGCGCGCTGGGCAGGACCCAGGATCGAGATTCACACACACAACACCTGTGCGTCTCTATGCTAGCAGCGAACAGCCGAACACCGGAACGGGAAGAATATGGCCATTTGTTATTAAATTAAAGATCAAATATTTAAGGATAAAGCAGACAAAAGATGTGACTGACCTGTACACATAAAACAGCAAAACTGCTGGAAAAAAAAAACAAAGAGAACCTGAAGAAATGGGAAGTTTTTCTGTCTTCATGGGTTGGTGGACTCAGCGGTCTTCAGCATCATTTCTCCCCAAACCGATCTATGGATTCAACAAAATGCCAATCAAATCCCCAGAAGCTACCCCACCCGCCTTTCTAGTAGGGTTTGGAAAACTCGTTCTAGAACCACAAAGAAGCGCAAAGGGCCCGGAGCAGACAGACGAGGCTGAGGAGGGGACAGGCCTGGACGCCACACTGCCTGACCGCAAGATGGCGGGACAGTAACCGCGAGGGCAGCTGCACAGAAGGCCCAGAAACGGACCCACGCGCACGTGGACAACGGAGTTGTGACAAAAACGCGAAGTTGCTTCAGTGGAGAAAAGAGAATCTTTTTAACAAACGGCGTAGGAACAACTGGGTAGCCATATGGAGAAAAAGCAAACATTCGTCTACACCCTGCCACATACAACAACGAACTCAAACTGGATCACAGGTCTAAGGTAAAACCTAAAACTATAAAATTTCTAGAAGAAAACATAGGAGGAAATTGTCATGACTTTGTGTTAGGCAACGATTTCTTAGATTCAACACCAAAAGCATGGTCCATAAAAGAACAAATTAGTAAACCAAACTTCATCAAAATTTAAAACCTCTGCTCTTCAAAAGACACTATTAAGAGAATGAAAAGACACACCACAGACTGGAAGGAAATATCTGAAAACTACATGTCTGATGAGACTTGTATTCAGAATTTATAAAGAACTCTGGAAACTCAATAATAAAACTAATAACCCTTTTAAAAATGGCAAAGGATTTGAATAGACAATTCACCAAAGGTATACAGATAGTAAATTAGAACACATGCACACACACTCAACATCATTAGTCATCGGGGAAGTTAAAACCACATGAGATGCCACCATGCAGCTCTTAGAATGGCTAAAAATAAAAGAACTGGTAGTCTCAAATGTTTGTGAAGATGTGGCGCAATTCACACACCTTTTGAAAACAATCTGACAGTTTTTAAAAGTGGTAACCATAAACCTCCCATATTATCCAGCCATTTTACTCCCAAGGGAAGTGACAGCACATCCACACAAAGACTTATGTGTGGTCCATAGCAATTTTATTTATAACAGCCCAAAACTAGAAACAACCCAAATGCCCGCCGACCGAGCAACGGATAAACGAACTGTGTCGTGCATGTCCACACACCTCATCCTAACCAGCAATGAACAGAAGTGACACAGTCACACGGCGACACGGATGGTCCCAAGCCAGTGATGCTGAGAGCCAGCGTCCGTGCACTTGTACAGAGCTGCAGAGAATGACACCAGGCTGCAGTGACAGAAGGCAGAGGGGCGGCTGCCTGGGGATGGGGCGTGGGGCAGAAGGAGGGGCACGGGGAGATTCTGGGGAATGATGGACAATCGGCCATCATTTTGAGCGTGGTGATGCTTTCATAGGTATATACATAAGTGAAAATGTCAAATTTGCACTTTGAATGTGTGTGGTTTACTGTTTATCAGTTTTACATCTATAAAGCTGTTTTTAAAGTTCTGAGTAATGACATCAGTGAAATGGCAGAAAAAGAACATCCGAAAAGACTCTTATCTATAAAAGCAGTGGGAACACGGACAGGACTGGGCAGAGTCAACTTTGTTAGAGCTCTGGAAATTAACCGAACACTTGAAATGAGAAATGTTTATTCAAGAGAAGCAGCTGAATCTTGGTGAGAACAGTGAGCTCTGTGGCTTTTAATATGCCCTACTCCCATCTGCCAAGCCCATCCCCATAGCGGCCTTGACAAGTGACAGCATGGCAGCTACTGGAGGTGGCAGAATGGGGGTGGAGCCGCCAAGCCCCGTTCCCAAGAGCTGGCATCGCCCGCCCCGCGTGGTGGTCCCTGACACCCCACTTGCAAGTCTGTGCCATCTGACCTGAGTCAGAGCTCACAAGAAGGAACACTCATTTCTCAGAAGGCGTTTGTTTAAAAATCTCAGAGGCCATAGCTTAATACTGACGCTGCCTGAGGCAGTGGATAAGAGTTGGGGCGAAAAACAGGCTGACAACAAATGAGCTTCAAGGGAAAGCTGGGGAAGGAGACGCTCTGGGAGGCTAGGGAGCTCCTACCCTGCCACACACACACATCCCTTACTGCACACGCTCAATAAGGATCTGGGGAGACCCCGAGCCCCAGTCTCTGGCTGAGCTGCAGACTAGAACTAAAAGCTGGGGCAGGCTGTCAACTGCTGGCTGCGTAGTGAAGGTGCAAAGACTGAGAGACTTACTGGTTCCAGGAATTTAAGGAAGATTCTGTTCTGTCATTAGCTGACCACTGAGCTAATGAGGAAAGACTTCAGTGGCCACACATGACAGAGGATACATGACAAATGATTATAGCACTAGTTCAGAAAATCACTAAACTAGCAACAACAAAACAAGTAGCAACAACAAAAAACCTTGAGGAGAGAATCCAATTTCCAAGAGTTGCCACATTATATCTTTTAAAGTATCTAGTCTTTAAAAAATAGAGATATGGAAACAAACAAAGAAATGTATCCCTATACAATGGGAAAAAAAACGATCAATAGAAACTGTCCCTGGGGCAGCCCAGGAGACCTGAAACTTACCAAAGACTTGAATCAGCTATTTTAAATATGTTTAAAGACCTGAAGGAAACCTTGTATACATAACTAAAAGAAAGTATGAGAACAACGTATCACCAAAAGAGGACAATCAACAAAGAGAGACAGAACTTACAAAAAGAACCAAACAGAAATTCTGGAGCTGAAAAGTGCAATAACTGATACCAAAAAAGCCACTGGCCACTGAGCAGGGGGAAGAAAGAATAAGCAAACCTTAAGGTAAGTCTGCCCACCCAGTCTGAGCAACAGAACAAAAACAGAACAAGGGAAAGTGAGCAGAGCTGAGGGACACCACGACACACGGAAATACACAAAACGGGGTCCGGGAGGGGGCGGAAGGGGAGGGCACCGAGCCCACGAGCGGAGCAAGCGAAGAGCACAGAATATTTGAAAAAATAATGGCCCCGAACTTCCCAAATTAAATGAAAAATATTGATCTATACATTGCAGAAGTTCAACAAATTCTAAGAAGGACAAACTCAAATTAATCTACACCTGGACACATCATCAGACTGAAAAATCAAAGACAAAGAGAGATCTTAAAATAGCAAGACAGAAGTGATTCATCACAGACGAGGGAATAAGACCAAAAGTGGATTTCTCGTCAGAAACCCGGGGGCCAGAAGGCAGTGGGGCACCACGCTGAAAGTGCTGAAGGATAATCAGCGCGGCAGCCTACGTTCTATACCCAGCAAAACTGTCCTTCGAAAGCCGAAGGGGAATTGAGAAAAACAAACAAGTTACAAATCAAAACAAGTGATTATTTTATTTGCATTTACATTTTCGATACACGAATATATAAAAATTTTAACAAAAGGAACAAAAAGGAACAAAATCTGAGACTTCGTCACTAGCGAACCCGCTCTGCAGGAAATACTGAACAGAGCCCTTCGGGCCTAACGAACGGTCACTACGTGGCGGCCGCAGTCACGTGGCGAGCGCTGGGAAAGGCCACCTGGGGTAAGTGGCAGCGACAGTCCAAACGCGCTGTTCCTTGGTAACCCCGAACAGGTAGGCGGCCACCACAGGGCCCAGCAAGTCGCTCCCGGAACACACCCAGGGGGACGAAGACACACGACGCCCGCCCAAACCTGTGCGCGGGCGCCCCGCGGCGTCCGCCCCGTGCGTGCACGCCCCCCGCGGCGTGCGTCACGATCGCTTTCCACGCCCCCGCGGCGTGCATCACGATCACGGGAAAGCGAACACGCCCCGAACGTTCACTGCGACGCCGAAGGACCAGATCCCCCCCCCTCGTGCGAGTCGGAGGGGCTGCACGGGAGGCTCCACCCCAGCGCCGGGGTCAATCACCCAAACCGGAGGAAGCTTTTCCCTCCAGCAGGGAGGAGGAGCTTCTCCTCATCGGCCACCACGCGGCCAGTGAAAGCCACGACCCTTCGGACAAACGCCCAGCTTGCTCCAATGGTCTCTGTGTCTACAACAGCGCCACCCCCGGAACGCCCCCTTTCCCAGTGTTCCTCTCCTTGTTCGTGGGGCCTGGCGTGGATCGCCGTTAGACCGCAGGTCTCAAATTGCAACTATTTATTGTCCTCATTTTGCTGGAGAAGTATCTATTTGTTTATGGTCGATACCTCCGAGTGATGGCTGGGTGAAAAACGTGGCTTCGCGTACGATGAGACGTGGCCCGGCCAGGACAGGAGTGAGCGGACGCACGCCGCGACGTGCACGGGCCCCGGACGCCGCGCTGAGCTCACGCGCCATGCGACTCCATCCATGAAGTGTCCGGAGGCGAGAACCCACAGAGGCGCGAGGCGGGGCCTGGAGAAACGGACAGGGAGGAGGGGGTGCTAGTGGTCGCAGGGTTTCCGTTTGGAGCAATGAAACGTCTCTGGAAGGGGACATCGGTGATGGCTGCAGCGTGGGAATGGATGAAGTGACACGAAGTGATACAGGAAGCACATGCTACAATCGTGAATTTCACGATAGGTAAATTATACCCCAACTGTTAAAAATTCTGTAAGAGGTCATGGAAACACGTGGTGACCATGGTTAAGGGCGCTGTGTGCTCCGGGGGTGGGTGCCAGGCCCGGAGGTGGGGGTAAGCAAGCCAGCTGTGCGCCCAGGCGAGGGCCAGCACGGGGGGCCTCCCTGGGGCACAGAGGGCCCACAGACGGGTCTTCCCCGAAGGCCCCAGGAGCAGCCTGGCCCGGTCCTGAGCCTGGAGGCGCTTGTGCCAGGAGCGCGGGGAGCCTCGCGACAGTGGCAGCGCGGTCCGGCCGCGTCCAGCCCTCTCCTGCTGCATGTATAGCGCAGTGAGACCAGTGTGTTCCTGCAGGGGACCCCAGAGCCGGCCCTCGGTATCCCCCCGGCCTGGGTAAATCGCTGTGCTCTGGCCCGGGCACCTGCCCTCGGTCCCGGCCAGGTGGAGAGGCTCCAGGTACCCGTGCCACTCCGGCTGTGGCTACTCAGGACGTGTGATCCGGCTACCGCCCGCGAGGCCGTCGAGTCCTAGTCGAGCTGGGCGGCCGTGAAGTGGCTGTGGACGTGAGCTTTCCATTCGCCGGGATCTTACCCGGGAGGGGACCGCTGCCCAGCCAGGGGGCAGGGGGCGGGCGGCCACGCGGGAGGGTTCCCAGGACACCTGAACACGGGTGCTCTGGCACGCCTCCCCCCGCCTGCAGGGCACCCGCACTGGACCGCCGCACCCACCTGCTGGGCGTCCCCCCACCCCCGCGGAGGGCGTGACCGGGCACAGCCCCGCATGCGCAATGGCGGTGGCAGCCGCAGGGCCTTTCGGGTGTGGCAGACACGTCAGCGACATGGGCACCGTGGTCACCCCCGCTGCTCGGGTTCTGGGGCACAGGGGGCTGAGGTGTTTTGGTGCGCTGGTCTCCGCGGGGCTCCCGTGTCAGCCAACCTCTGCCTTTCCCGTGAGGTCCCCGAGGGCGCTTAGGGCCCACGCGAACACTGCGGGAGAACCTTATTTTTTGATCTTTAATTTAACCACATCTTCTGCCACACAGAGCAATAGACCCCACAAGGAGACGCAACGTGCCCTTGGAGGGCGCCGTTCAGCCCGACGCACCGGCCCCTGCGCCGCCCCTTCCAGACGCGCCGGCTGCTATGCGGGGGCTCGGTGATGCTGTCGCAAGGAGACATCGTACCCATCTTTGGTCCTTTCGCAGTTTTCGGCCTTGGCGTGGGCACTCTGAGGAAGCAGCGGCTCCGCCCACAGTGGTGACCGCCTCCCGAGTGTCCTCTGCCTGTGGCCGTGCAGCACCCTCCCCCCCTTCTGCTTTCTCACAAGAACTCTGGAAGGGCGGGCACACGTCCCCAGGGCCGTGACCATGCCACGCCAGCCAGGCCACGCCACTGCCGCGGCGCTGGTGCCGGGCGAGCGGGACAGATGAGGCCCCCGGCCCCCTGCAACAGGGCCAGCAGCAGGGCGGGCTGCTCCGAGTGAGCGTTTTTCTTCAAAACAGCACAGTGAAGATCTGCTTGCTGCAGTCTGCAAATACCACAGAGCACTGGAGACTGTCCTGGCCTGGGAAACATTTCACACAACTGATCCACCAGCCAAGAACTCTGGAGAGAGGGGACAGGAGAGTCCAGCCGTGCCCTGCCACAGGCCCTCGGGCTCGAGGGGCCTTGGCTCGCTCCCCCACGTTTGGAAATGCCAGTCCCTGGGCCCCGGTGGGGGGAGCCAGCACCCCTCCCCGCCGTCTCCCTGAGCCCCAAGTGTCCTCGAGTCGGGCAGGCAGGCTGGGTCCCTCTCCGCCCGAGCCTGCCTGCCAGGCCCAGGCAGCCAGAGCAGGACCGTGCAGTGCATGGGCCAGCAAGGAGGGACCAGGCACAGGACAGCAGGGGCCCTGGTGCCTCTGCCCGGAAGTGACCCCCCCCCAACACTGCGTCATGGGCAGGTGGCTGGCGGCCCCAGGGCAGACAGGCTGTGTGGGCCGCCTGCGCCCTGGCAGGAGGGGCGCGGGGCACTCCGATGGGCCCTGACCACGGCTGCTGGGAGGACGGCCCACCAGGACCCGCAGTGGTGGACGTGGGGGCCCGGGGCCAAGCAGCCTCCCCGAGGGGCCGCATGCCAGCAGGACGACTGTGCAGGGGGTCGAGGCCGCGGTGGCCAGGGAGAGAGGTGGCTGTGAGGCCGCTTGGCCCCTGAACAGAGGTGGGGTCTCGAGCACTGTGCCTCCCCAGCCCCAGGAGCCACTCCCCATGCGAAGGCTGCCTCCAACCACTGCGCCCTAACTGGGCCAGGGCCCGGTTTGCCCAGCAATGGCCTGCTTGGCCGTGGCCAACCCAGCCCTCAAACACAGTCCCCACGGTCCCCAGTCTCCTCAGTCCCCCCAGGTCCCCCCAGGTCCCCACAGGTCCGGCCCCCGCCCAGCGCCCCTCCTGTATGAAAGCCCTGCAGCTGCCTCCTCTGGGCGTCACGTTGGGGCACACGTGCAGCTCCACATGCACCCGCCCTGCGTGCAGACCCACTGTCACTGGGAAACGTAACCATGAATGAAAAAGAGAGTTCCTGAAATTCCAACAAATGATGATAAATTAACTTATATAAATGCAATTTAAATGCAGCCGCATTAAAACACAGATCGGAACTCGCCAAGCTGCTTACCTTGACTGTGTTTGTTCAGTCATTCAACAAACTCCTCCACACACCTGTCTGTGCCAGGCCAGGACCAGGCAGGCCACTTGCAGGTGCTGGTGAGGGGCGCGTGTCATGAGGGCCAAGGTCCCAGGCAGCCAGGACGGGACCACTGGGCGCACCATCTGTCCAGAGCCCCACTCCAGGGTGCTATCCTGGGCTTGGCCTCTCCCCCAGGAAGCCCCAGGCCTGTCCCACTGCCCACAGCACGGAGTCCTGGCAGCGACGTCGCCGGTCCCGGAGGGCCAGACTGTCCCACTCCGCCTGGCGTTTCACCTCCCACTGTCTCCAGGTTCAATGCCAACCTGAGACGAGGCTGCACCACCTCCAGCAAGGCTCCTGACGCCTGCCAGCACCGCGTCCCTAGGGCAACAGGACCAAAAGGGCCTGGCTGTCACCAGCTCCTCGAGCACGGCCACCCAACGTCCCACACCCCCTCCCGCTGCACTGGCCTGCAAAGGCCCGTCACAGCTACCCCGTGTGTTGGTCGCCAGGGAAACCCCCGCCTGGAATCCAGAAAGCCACACACAATTAGAATCAGAGAGACCAGGGCCCACTCTGCAAGGAACAAGGTCACACGGCAGTCTGCACCCGCACGGACGCCCGGGCCCCGCCCGCATCACACTGGAGAAAGCGGCCAGACGCCCCGGGACCCTCACACGCTGCTCTAAAACCCGACAGTCCCGTGTCTTTGACTTTTTAAAAAAAAAAGCATTTGAGATTCTTAGGGCATTTGAGTCTGTTAAAATCAAAGTGAGCGCGAAAGGCATCCTTCAGTTTCAGATAATGAGAAAGCGAGGAACGGTTGAGGTTTGTGGGGGTTTTGTTTTTGAATAAAAACCTCAACCCATCACATTCTACATTCTTTGTTGTTGGCTATTCTAAAGCAGCATTCTCAAACTGTTCATAAGGCAGTGGTCCCAGAAGCTTCATAATAAACAAACAAAAAACGCCAATTCGCCCTCTCTGGAGGGTCAGAGTTCACGTTGGCCCACTAAGGCTCTGATAAGACGGCCACTGGCTGCAGGGCCAGTTTTTAACCTTCATAACACTGCTTCTCCCAAACGCTTCTGGACAAAGAACTCCTTCTCACTCCTAGCTGATCCTGAAGGAGCTCACACGCCGGACCTTGGCGAAGCCGCCCCGGCAGCACAGAGGGTGAGTCGGGCGGATCTGGTGGACAGAGGCTTTTGCTGAGCAAGGGCTGTGAGGGCCCCAGCCTCAGGGCTCCGGGCAGGAGCGCCTCCCTTTCTCCTGCGGAGACGAGGGTTTGGCAGCCACGATGTGGAGCCCTGCCGTGCAGAGGAGAGACCATCAGAGGTGGGACGCGTGGCCCTGCCTGGCCGAGCTGGGCCTGATGGCACCAGAGCTGTGAGCGCAACAGCAATGGCCACTCCCTCAGCTGCTCCACTGGGCTGCGGCCAGGGCGGCAGGGTGCAGCCACCACGCGTGAGGCCTCGCTCCACTGGGGGCCTCCCAGGCTGGCCCCAACGAGGACATGGCTGCCTTAGGACGAGGCCTGGGGTGCTGGGTGGACCCTGGGGACAGGCCCCGTGGTCAAGACCCCTGCATGGCCTGGCTCCTCCTCAACTCGGACACTTGGCCTCTGCACAGGAGAGACCCCCTGCTTATCCCTAGAGCCCAGAGATGCCAGCGGCCAGATGGGTGGGTGGTCAGAACCCCCCTAGCCTACCACTGCTAAAGCCCCTATCTTGGCTGAGCTGTGGCCCCACATTCACATGTCGAAGCCCTGACCCCAGGACCGTGGAGTGGGACTGTGTTTGGAAATGGGGCCTTTACAGAGGTAAAATGAGAATCGCTGGGGTGGGCAATCCAGCAGGACCCGGTGTCCTTATGAGGTTGGGACACACACACAGAGGGACAACCATGTGGGGACACAGGGAGAGATGGTGCTGCACCCCGAGGACAGAGGCTTCGGGAGGAACCGCCCTGAGACACCAGCTCTGGACTCTGCCTCCAGGGCTGGGAGACCGTCCGCTGCGTGCGCCCCGTCTGCGCCCCTGGCCGGTGGCACTTGTTACTTGGCCTGAGCCAACTAAGACGGCCACGAACTGGCAAGTGACAGACGAAAAGAGCCAAGGGGCCTGGTTCTGTCCTTAATGCACAGCGGGGACGCCCGGATGGCCACTTCCTGCACCGTTTAGCCGTTTGGAGCTGGGGACGAGCTGGGTGGCATGGGGGACCACAGCCGGCCCTTGGGCTCCTGAGTCACATTCGGTAGCTCCTGTCCTCCCTGGGGTTGGAGCGAGTGCAGCTGAGAACCAAACGCTCCTCCAAGAAGCACCGACTGCTGGAGCTGCTCACCCGCCCCTGCCCCGGAGGCCTCCGCGCCTGGCCTGCCTCTCCCCCATGCCTGCAGCAGCAGGGACCTTTCTCCAAGTGGTCCCCACGAGGCGAGGCCCTGCCCGCCGAGAGCCGGCTTTTGCAGCGGGCCTCTGCTCTCTCCCCAGCTTCTGGGGCCGGGCCAGCCTCGGCCCTCCCCTGCAGGCTGGGTGGCCGGGGTCCGGGTCCCGGGGCACTGGGATGAAGTGTGGCAGGAGGGAGGTGCCCATGGGCAGAGGTCAGCAAGACCCACCACTGCAGCTCCCTGGGTCCCCAGCCCCACACAGAGAATGGGGGTGCTGGTAGGTCCTGCGGGGGTGTCCCTGCGGCCCCCTGCATGCAGCTGATGAGCTAGGGGCTGCACAGAGGCACAGCCCTTAGGGCCCAGTCCCCGCACGAGAGGGACCTGCCTGGTTGCTGTCAAACCATTGTCCCCATCACCAGCTCGCCCAGGGACCACTCACGTGGCCTTCTGCCCCCAGGCGTGTCCTCGGGGAGCAGCTGGCCCCAGAGGCCCCGGGTGGGGGGCCTGGGCTGTGAGGAGGGCAGGAGGGGCACTCCAGCTGAGGGGGCAAAACGTGTGGTGACAGCTCAGAGCCTCGTGCGCCCTCCGCCCGCCGGCAAAGCTGGAGACACAGACTAAAAATAGAAGGCGTTTCTCCGGGAGGGGCCAGCCCCACGCTCGCGAAGACGCCCCCAGCGCAGCGGCTCCCGGGCGACACGGGGCGCCCAGCTGGCAGGGGCTCTGGGCCCCCTCCCCAAAACTGACTGAGGGATCTCAAAGGTAACTGCACGGGAGACTCAGTGGGGCAGGGCTCCCACCTGGTCCCCATCCCCACCTCAGCCCCAGGGACCCGGACGTCAGGACCGAGCCTGCGGCCTGCGGCTGGGAGCTGGGCCCAGCAGAGGCCGGGCCTCCGGCCCCTTCCCCGTGCATGGGGGCCCGAGGGCCAGGAGCGCACGGGGCTGGGCTGCAGCCGGCGCCCACGCGCCAGGCAGGGCGCCCCTCACACACCCTCCCCTCACTGCCACCTGGGTCCGCACAGGAGGTCTCCGAGCTGGGCCGGGCTCCGGGTCCACAGCTGGCTTCCAGCTGCCAAAGGCTGCAGCCTCAGCGGACAGACACGGCTGAGCTGAGCCCCCCAGCTTGTCAGACTAGTGGCTCGTGTGCAAAACGGGAATGGCCAAGTGGCATGGGGTCAAGCCTCCTGGAGCCCTCGAAGGGTCAAGGGCTAGAAGGAAAATGCAGGTTCTTCTCAAGAATGCATAGGTGAGTCCTGACAGGGCTCAGGCCAAGCCCCTGCTGCCTGCCGGACATCGCATCCCCATGGGCAGGGCCCGGGGCAGAGGCCACAGCCTGGGCTGGGAGGGACCACGGAGGCAGAGTCCCCTCTGAAGAGCTTGACTGTGTCCCCAGGTCCTCCTGGAGCTTTGTGAGCTCAAGGCTGCAGGCTGCAGGGTCTTTGCATGGGCAGAGCTGACCTTCCACGTGCCCACTGCCAAGCCCAGGCCCTCGTCACCCAGGTGGCCCGCATCTGTCCCCATGTGGCCGCCAGCAGCTTCCTGTTTTCCTTCCTCTCCTGGGAGACAGGCTGTTCCTGGGCTTCCGGTAAGCGTGTTTGTTGTTTGGCTCCTAGAAACGCCTTCTGACTAGTCAGGCTGTGCCCTGCTCACCAGTCAGAGGCCCCGGGCACCCCGGGCTGAGGCAGAGAGGAGAGGCCGACGCCTGGCTCTAAGCAGGGAGGGGGAACAGGGGTCCCCTCTCAGCGAGTACACGCCGACCTCTGCCAGCCCCCTGCCATAGACGCTCACTCCGCAGCTCAGCGCCCTCCAGCAGATGGGTGTCTAGGGTCCAGGAGCGGGAGTTCAGAAGTGTCCACACGCACAGGCACACGCAACGCCCCCGTGTGGATGTATATATATATGTGCACGCACATGAGCACACACGCACCACGTGGACACATACACACACGTGTGCAGGCCACACAGGCACTCACGCGGGAGCCCGTCTTGGCACGACGCACTTACAGAAACACCAGGGAAACGCTAACAGCTGGACAGAAGCGTGAATCCTGACGAAGTCTCGCAGACAGAAGTCAGACGGGAATCGCTTACAACACGCAGGAGCCATGGGCAGGCAGCTCGGTCCCGACCCGCTGCACACGCGCACCAGCTGCCTCCACTCGCCCTCCCCCCCCCGCCCCATAGTCCACGGCCTTGGGGACACAGGCCATGAGCAGGGCCACCGGGCTTGGGCAGGACCCGCCTGGCAATCTCCAAGGCCTGCGTCATTCATTGCCGTGTGCACGGGGCTGAGCCCCGTGGGGCAGCCGGGGGTAGGAGGTGGCTCTTGTGAGCTGGTGACCTGGGCCTCAGGCTCCACTCACTGGGGCAGGAGCCGTGGCCCCCGTGCCTCAGTCTGTTCTTGTAACAGGGGGCAGTACCGGCCCCCCTCTGTGGGGGCTGGGAGGGTCCCACGAGGTCACGTCCGTGATGGTCTACACGGTGAGCGGCAACTCTGCAGCTGCCTCTGGGCCGCGGGCCCAGAGTCGTGACTCAGGTGACAGCAGAAGCACCCATGGGCCTCATGGGATGTGATGCCACATGGGGCCGAGGACGCACTCACGTCTCCTAGGTGCACACAGCGGGGGCAGAACCAAAACGTGCCGAGGCTAAGTTCTGCTTCCAGGGACCGTATCTCCAAGCCGGTTCCGGTTCCGTCTAAATGGCCTTCGCCCCGGCCGCTGCTCGTTGTTCTGCTCAGGGCCCTCGAGCTGGACGCAGGCAAAGGACAGCAGCACTCACAGGCCACCTGCCCAGCTAGGAGAGGAGCCACGGGCACGGAGAGCCCTCTGCCACTGTGTTCCCCAATGATGCTCGAGGCTCCAGAGAGACCCCCACTTCCTCCTGGCAGAGAGCCCCCACTTCCTCCTGGGGGGGTGCTTGGCAGAGCAAGCTCCGTCGTTAGGGCTGGGGGGGAGGAGAGATCCTTTGGTATTTGGGGTGTCCGCGTTTCAGTGGCTGCTGCGTGGCCTGTGGACACCCGTGAACTGACGTCTGTGCCCAGCTCTCTGGACCAGACAGAGGTGGGGTCCCAGGACGCACCCTGGGGCTCATCCAGAACTCGCGCCCCACCCAGGGCCCCTGCCCCAGGCCCCTGCCAGCATGTGGCACCTTCCTGGCCTGCGGACCCCTGCAGCTCCTGCGTACTCAGCAGCATGACACCATGTGACCAAGGATGCCATCTGTAGCCTGTCACTGTCCTTGCTTGTGGGGGGCGGGGTGAGGCACAGAGGCGTCATCCAACTGCGAGAGGACAGGCTGGAGCCTGCGGCCACCCGGCCCCAGGCAGGCCCTGGCAGAGCGGGGGGAAGCACCTCCTGACAGCCACCCGGGTCGGCGAGATCAGGATACCAGAGTCCCTCACAGATGCCACCCAGGGGGGTAAGGTCTCAGCTTTACCAATTCTAAGTTCTGTCATTTTCCCATCTGCCAAACCTGCCACTTCTTTCAACTTTTTTCACATGCTCCTCCTGCTTCCTCGGGCTCCGCTTCATGTCCCTCCTCTGCGGTGTGGAGTGACCCCTTGGCGCACGCGCCGCTGACTCTCATGCACAGTGGAGCGTGTGGGACGTGAGCTCTCTACAAGCGCGGTCCCGGCTGCCGCCCAGGCGCGTCCCTGCATCGCGTCCCCATCGCGTCCCCTGCCCTCACGTGGCCGCATCCTCCCAGACCAGCCCCTGCAGAGCGCGTTTCTGCCCCGCGCTGCCCGCCGGCCTCAGTGCGCTCAGAGGGTCCCTTTGGGCCCCACCAGGCAGGCCGGGGCTGGCCTTCAGGGGCACAGCCGGGGACCCTCCCTTGCACCCTGCCCAGCCCCGGGGCTCCCTCACTGTCTGCCAGGCCTGGTGCTGCCCACACGGCAGCACGGGGCTGCCCCGCCCGCGGGAGCGTCCGGAGCGACCCCTCGTGGGGGAAGGAAGCGGATGCGGACAGTAAGGGACGCAGCGCGGGCAAAGTGCAGACCCTGCGGAAGAATTCGGGGGCGGGGCTGAGGTCCCCGGAAGGAAAGGGCGCCAGGGAGGGGCCCCATGTCCCCCTTTCCAAGACCTCTGCTGTCCATGGCTGACTACGCCTTCCTGTCCCCTGCTGCAGCTGTCAACGTCCCACCCCGCAGCCTCGGGACACCTGGCTCTGCGTAGACGTCTCGCTTCCCACCGGCACTGGGCTCTCGTGATCTCGCCCACTTCTGAGCACTGGTCCGGTCCACCAGCCTTGCAAAGCTCCGGAGCCGGCCCCGCCCCAGACGGAGCACGTGCGTCCCCAAAGCTCCCGGAGCCTGGAACCTTGGGACATGGCCATCCTTGGAACCTGGCCTTCGCAGATGGAGTTAGTGGAGGGACCACGCGGGGGAGGGTGGCCCCCGTCACGTGACTGGCGTCCTCATGTGGTGGAGGCGGGAGGGACGACAGAGACGCACGGCACGCACGGTCAGGCCGAGAGCCGCCGCGCTGCCCGCAGGGAGCAGACGCTGGAAGAGCGAGGCCTGGTCCTCGAGCTCTGGGGTGGGGGACGGCCCCCCGACACCGCGACCTTGGACTTCCGCCTCCGCTGCTTCTCCCGCCCCTTTGTGACTTTCTACCCAGGAGGCACTCAGTGGGCGGGGCGGGCCGGACCTGGGGGCACCAGGCTGCCTGAGTGTGGGGTGTTCCCTATGCAGCTGTGTTCTCACTGACACACGAGCCAGCAGGCGTGGACTGTGGACAGAGCGCCCAGGGGCCCAGCGGGGGAGGGACAGTCCAGGGGGAGGGCGGATCCAGGCAGGGCCGCCAGACTCCAAGAGGCAACTCGGGAAACAGACCAGGTGCTGGGGATGCTATGGTCCCTCGGCCTCCCTACCAGGACACTCGCAGTTGGGGCAGGGCAGGCACTGGTCCAGTCCAGCGTGTTGGGGGCCCTCACTCCCCGGGGCTCCTGCCCCTACCCTGACCCATGGCTGAGGCCTTCACCTGCTTGTGTGCCGCCCACCTAGGGTGCCAGGGTTAAGGCGTATGACTCACCAGTGGGGAAGCCACACTCGTTCCAGACCAGGACACACACACACAACGGCAGGCCGGCTGGACTGCTCCCCGCCCCCACTTGGGGCTGGGGTTTGGGGAGCGCCTGCGGGCTCGGGCCCCACCCAGAGGATACCCCAGGACCACGCCTGGACACCCTCAGTCACCGCCCACAGGAGCCCCAGCCTGTCGGTTCAGCGGCTGTCACCGAGTTCTCGGGTCCGGGTGACGTCCCCATGGCTGCGGCTTCTTGGGCCATTCCTTGGGGCAGGCTCCCACGTCCCCCTTGGTGGGCGGCACTGCTCGTACCTTGCCCTCTCGTGACAGGCCCACTGGGCCACTTCACAACTCAGAGCATGGTGACCGCAGGCCCCGAGGGACGGTCCTGGTTCTGGGCAGTGAGGCCCTGTAGGGGACGCCACGGGGGGCCCGAGCTGCCCCAGCCACGGTCACGGCCAGGCTGGCGGGGCGGGAGGCCAGGAAGAGAGGCTTTCCTCCAAAGAGACACAGTAAACACGCAGTAAACAGGCAGCCATCACGACGGGCTCATGACACGGAAAAGCTTGGCGAAGACAGGCCGAGGGGCCAGCACCGCACGCGGCGGCCAGCACGGTGCCCCGGTACATCCCGCCTTTCCCTACGCTTACCTTGTTTCAGACACAGAGCTGTCACAAGTGACACTCTGCAAACTGCTTCTCTCTCAGAGATGCCATCTGTGTCGAGGACAACAGTTTGTGTCACTTGGGGGCTGGCTGTGCCTGGTGGGGCCACTGTGCTGACCTCCGGCCATGGGGGCTGGGGCTCCTGCTGCAGCCCCCATGCTCCCGTCCCTCCATGTCCGGTTCCTGTGATGCGTCCAACTGTGTGTGCCCAGCGCGTCTGTCTCTGCCAGGAGCGGGGCCGGGGCGCAGGTCCACCTCTGCTCCCCACCCCCCGCCCCCGTCCTGAACGGCACTGCAGCCAGGAGGCCCGTGTACCAGGCACCCGGACGTGCCGATGCCATGGCCCACGCTGCTGCCCAGCCCCCACGCCACGCGGCCCAAGGCAAAGTGCTGGCTCTCCAGGCCGTCCTGTGAGTGACCGAGTGGTCACCCTGCAGAGCCCGCCCCAGCTTAGAGCTGCTGCTGGTGGCAGCCCTGGCCTCTGAGCTGCACGACCCCGACTGGCCCTGCACAGCACGGGCCCCACTCCCGTCCGTGATCCAGGAACACAGCAGCCACGCCCTTCCACATGCGAAGTCCCCATCTGCCGGCAAGGGCCGGCGCTGCTAACGACTGTCCTGCTCCACGGCATTGGGAAGTGGAAGAAAGCGCCGAGCCTCAGTGAGTTCACAGGGTGTTTATTGACGCCCTGGGGCTCAGCCCCCCCATCTCCAAACCAGTTAGCAGGCCAAGGGGGCTGCGTGCACGACGGTGAGGAGCTGGCCCTTGCCGGCACCGTGTGTGTGTGGCCTCCACGCCCACGGCACCCCCGCCGGGTCAGAGCAGCCCGCCACCCAGCTGCACCTGCTGTGCCAGCTGCTGCCCGATGGCCAGCAGGGGGCTGGCTCTGTAGGCCGGACTGGCCAGCAGCTCCCGAAATCGGGTCCTTTCTTCCTCGCTGAAAGAATCAAGGTCAGAGGTCAGCGGGCCCCACATCCCGGGGGTCACAGGAGCATTCAGCACCTAGGACCCACCTTGGCTGAGCCCCCCACGCCCTGGCCCTCAGGGAAGGCTGGACACTGGAGTGGACAGTACAGGCCACAGTCAGCACAGGGAGGGACCCTGGCAGCGGCCGGCTGTGGGTAGGGAGTAAGAAGGCAGCCCGGCCTGTGAGAGCACCCCGAGCTCGCGGAGTGGGCGGCCTTGCTGGGGGTCTGAGGCACTCTGAGAGCTGAGCAGGGCTTCGGGCAGCAGCAGCGAGACTGCCCTGGGGCTGCCTCATGGTCCCAGGGACCCTGGAGCCACTGTGCCCACCCAGGAGGTTGGGGAGTGCTGGCACCCAAGGAGGGCGTTCTAGGCCCCTGTCCTGGCCTTGACGGGGAGCTGCCATTAAAGGAAACAGGCTGCCAGCTGGGGGCGGCAGCCTGCACACACCCTGCACACATGTGCCCTTGCGTAAGAGGCGCCCGCCCTCCATGCTGCCCAACCCAAGTGGACAGTGCAGGGCGGGGGGGCCCAGAGCTCGGCACCCCACAGCCCAGGCCAGCTCTGCTCACTGAGGGGTGCTGTGGCCCCCAGAGAGGACAAGAGGGACACCCTTCCTCCTGCGGGAGGCCCTGGGCACCCTCCCCCCAGTCCACAGCGGTGGCTGCTGCTCTCTGCGCCTCTGTCCCTGGCAGTGGGTGTGGTCACACCCCTCTGGACACGCTGGAGACAGCTCCAGCTCTGCGGGCCCGAGGCCCAGCTGTGGCTGCTGGTCACTGGCTAGGGGCTCCTACGGAATAACCCCACCGCACTCTCCCAGCCAGGGGACGCGCTCGAGCCGCCTGGGACAGCAGGGGTCCCGACAGGGACCTGAGCCCAGTGGCAGCCGCAACGGCCCCCCTCACCACCCCAGGGGAAGGGGCTTCCTAGCCCCGCTGGGGTTAGGCTGCTTGGCTGTACCCCAGCCAAGCTGGCCACAGCGCCCAAGGGAACTAGCTGGGTTGGGGCACCTGGCCACCAGGGAGAGTCCTGGGGGTGGGCGGAGGCAGGCGGGGGCCCGTCTGGCAGTGGGCGGTACTCACAGCAGCTGCAGCCTCTGAGCCGCGCTCATCCTGCTCAGCTCCGATGGCCGGGGCTTGCTGCCTGCCCTGCGGGGACAGAGAAGCTGGTCAGTGCCACCCGCGTCACCTGGACCGGCCTGGGAGCGTGTCTCTAAGGTTGTGACCACAGACTTTAGGACCACGCTGGGACCAGCTCTCTTGTCACTGAGCACGACTCCGGGAGAACACGGGCTGGGGCACACGGGGCAGGAGGGGAAAAGCTGCCTGGTCCTGGCCAGCTCCTCACTTCGGCCGCCAGGCCAGGCCTCACCTTTAACTCACGTCCTTTAGAAATCCTAACGAAGGCACTTCCGGGACACCCAGGACGGTGCGTGCACCTCCCTCCCTGCACCGGGCACAGCCTGACTCTGGACTTGTCCCGGCCCCTGCCCCACAGGCATGCATGCCTGCAGAACCGGGCTCGAGCCCCTCTCTCTCCAGCCACTGTCCTCAGACAGCAGCCACATGCTGGGAGGTCAGCACGGGCCCAGCACACCCGACGGTCAGGGCCTCAGGCCGTGGTCCTCCGCCCCAGACTAAAAGACAGAGTAACAGGTGGACTGACGCCTCCCACGGCCCCTCAGTGCCCACGGAGCTCAGGGCCTGCCCAGGCCGGGTCGGCAGCTCCCCGGGACGCGTGACGTCCTCCCCGACGGGTCTTCCCCGAGTCGAGGACACTGCGCTCACAGCCAGGCCAGGCAAACCCCCTTCGGCTGAGGCACAGGGGCTGGGCTTTCCCACGTGGCACCCACCCCCAGCTGCCCCCGCTGTCCGGGCAGGCCTGGCAGCGCGGCCATCTTGCAGGCCCCGTGGGAGTGTCCAGTCGGCCATGTGCAAGGCTGGCGCCGAGGGCCCCCCCACCCCTGCCACACGAGGCCTCATCCCAGATCTTCAGCCAGCTCGAGTTGCCCACAGCCTTGGTCAGGGTGTCCCAGTGGTGACTGGGGACCCCGGCCTGGCACTCGGGGTCTGGGTGCCCAAGATCACAAAGCTGTCCCCACACTACATCCAACGGTGACTTCAGGACACCCCTGGAGGGGCAGTGGTGACAGAGCCAGCAGAGAGGGGTCCCACACGTCCCATCCACGTGCTGTAAAAGCCCCCCCTTGGTGTGAACCCCCTGAATGGCATGACTTTCTCCCTGGATCCAGGAAGCACTGCCCGGGACAAGGGCCAAACACTTTCTGTGAGAAAAACACAGGGCTGGGCCTGCCCCAGCTGTGACCAAGGGGTGACGGCAGAAACCCCCAGCTCGTGAAAGAGGGCAGGGGTCCCCTGGGCACCAGCCAGGCAGGAGGCTCAGAAGGGCACAGGGATGGGGTGAAGGGGCCGGGCACCCTGGGGGGCCTGGCTGGCGGCACCCCTGCAGATCACCGTCCTGACCCCATGGGGAGGGGGGAGCTGGCAGCTCGCAGTCCGGAACTCTCCTGGGCCCTGCCCTGTGCGTCTGCCTTGGCGATGTTAGTCTGTCCCCTTCAGCCACACAAACCTTAGTCCTGAGTGTGACAGCCTCTGTGAGTCCTAGGAATGCTCGCCCAAAGAGTATGCTGGGGACCCCAGATCACAGCTGGTGTTAGCAGTGAGGATGGACCTGTATGCTGTCCCCTAACTGGGCGGGAATGCACAGGGTGCGTGCAGGCATGTGTCTCCCGGACCTGTTGGCTGGGGGCGGCCAGACACATACCCCCACCCCCAGTCCCGCACGCCAGCGTCCACACTGTGGTTCCAGACACTGCTCCCAGAGAAAGGAACCCAGCCTCCCTGGGGAAACAGTCCAGGGCGTCCAGGAAGGGCCCTTGGTGGGCCCGGGCGTGCCAGCAGGCAGGACGCGCCCGCCCTGGAGGCGGCACCCACCCCGCGGGCTGTGTCGGGACCCGGGAGCCGGTGAAAGCTCCCCGTGGCCAGAGCTGGGGCAAGGCCAGCGTGAGAACGAAGTGTGCCGGGCGACAGCCCCACGTCTAAATGTCCTCGGTGACACCGACCTGAGCGAGTGGCCGGCGGCGGGGGAGCACCAGTGTCCCGTGCAGACAGTGCGGTGGCTTCCGGGGCCGCCCGTCCTCACTGTGCCCCGCGACCTCCTCGCACAGGACGGATGGGGTGAAGGGTGCGGGCTGGAGGAGCCTGACGGACACGCCTCCGCCAGGGCCGCGGTCAGCACCCACGGCGACGGGTCACGTCGATGGCAGGGGCCTGCACAGGGCGTGACGAGCGGGCGCTGCCCCTCTGGTCCCCCAACAGCCCCGTCCCCGTCCAGCGTCCAGTCAGGAGGGGCCTCCGAGCTAATCCCGGCTGAGGGGCTTCCCGCAGCACGCCTGGGCAGCCTCCTCAAGACCATCATGGAGGAGTCTGAGGAACTGTCACAGCCCAGAGGAGACCCCAGGGGAGGCATGGGCGATGCTGTGTGGTGTCCTGCACGGGACCCTGGACAGAGAAAGGTCAAGTCAAACCTGCAGCGATCTGAGCAAACTTTGGGCATTGGTCGTTACCATCATTATGTGTTGTGTTGTGTCCTAAACTGTGACAGACACCAGTGACATAGCTATTTTCAATAGGGAAACACAGGGACCCACGGCACTGTCTGCCATTTTTCTGTAAAACAAACTGTTCTAAAGGAACATTTACGCAAACAGACAGCTCCCCAGCGCCAAGATGCATGTGAGGGGGGATGGTGACCCCCGGCCACAGGGCCTCCATGGGAGCCATCTGCACCAGAGACCCCAGGCCAGCCCCAAGCTCAGCAGCAGCCAGAGTGGCCAGGGCCCAGCGCCAGCCCCCTCAGGGCTGGCCCACTCTCCGACGAGAAGCCAGAAGCAGGGGAGGCCGCCTGGGCCGCCTTTCTCCGTCAAGAACCAGGATGGAACCCGCACCTCAGCCTCAGCTCCGGTGGCCCCCTCATCTGGCCTGAATGTCCGGGGCACTTCCGCCCTGGGAGCCGGCCTGGGGGGCTCTGCACGCCCCCGCCATGCTTGCTGTGAGAGTGGCAGTGGGGGACCCTTCCTCCTCAGAGGGAGCGGCAGCGGGAGGTCATTTTAAAAGGCAGATCGGAGACGAGCCCGTGCGCGGTGACGGCGGGCCGGGGACAGTAGAGGCCTGACGCTGCTGACCGGCCTCCCCGAGGCCAGGCCGGGCGTCCCGCAGCACCCGCATCGCGCGGGCAGAGCGAGCCTGGAAGGCCACGGGCTCCTGGGAGCACCTGCAGGGGCGGGAGGGGCTGGAGCCCAGGGCTGCGCGGGCAGCAGTCCGTGCCGGCCGGGCCGCTCGCCTGGGAGCCCGTCGTCGCCGCCTCGAGGGCCACCGCCGGCTCTCCTGGTGGCTCGGGCCGCGAGAGCCAGGGCTTTGTGTGAAGACCGGCCGCAGTGCCCGCTGGCCCCGGCCCCACCGCCCTCTCCACCCTGACCAGGGCCGCGGCGCAGCACGGGGAGCCGGCCCGTCCCGGTGCCACAGGGGACACTCACCTGCTGGGGTGCGGCCGCCAGGAGCCCGCCTCCAGCTGCAGCAGCTCGGGGAGCGCGTCCCGCAGGGGCTGCAGGTCCCCCACCACCACGGTGGCCCGCCGCCTCCGCTCCGCCTGGCGCTTCTGCTCGGCCAGTTTTATGGCTTCGATTTCTGAGGAAGGGGGTCGGGGGTTAGGGGGAGGCGAAGGCCGAGGGCCCTCAGGTCCGTCCTACTGGCACCTCTAAGCCACCCTGGCAATGGGGAGGGGGCGGGGGGAGGTCTCCGCGCTTTCATCTGCCCTCGTCACGCCGCTGATGACAGGGCTGGCGGTGGGGCTGGCGGTGGGGCTGAGGCCTCGGCCGCGTGGGGGGCCCGGCACGCGTGGGGGGCCCGGCACGCCATCCTCCTCCGCCTGCCGGGCGCCTCCTGCGGACGCACAAGGAGAGTCCCCATGGGAGGAGGGGACAGCCCGGATCCCTGCTCTGCCCCGGGGTCTTCTACACAGAAAAGGCTCAGCTGCTGAAAATGCTGGGAAGCAGGGCGGTGCTGGGTTGGGCCGAGACCCGCCAAGCCGCCCGCCTCACCCGCACACGCCACACGGCGTCTGCTGCACTATGCATGACGGCGCGGGCTCTGAGTCACGTCGAAACGGGGACCGAAACGCCACCTTCTCGACAGACGGCCAGGGCTCGGAGCCGTCCCAGAGCGGGCAGCTCGTGGCCACACAGGCCCCACAGGGGCTGCTCCCTCGAGCCGCGTGCGAAGCCTGCCTCCCCGTCAGCCCCGCGGGGCAGGCGCAGAGAGCGACAACGGCACGGCACCCACAGGCCGGGGGGAGGAGCCGGGCCGCTGGGTGGGAAGCCAGCCCACTGACCACCGCAGGCAGGGCCAGCTTCCCGCAGCTCCCCGCCGGGCAGCCCGGAGCCGGCTCAGAAAGGCGCATCCTGACTGAGCCCGAGCCAGGGACACGCACTTGGTCCCAAGCGCGGCCCCCAGCTGGGAGTGTTCCTGCGGGCCCGGTGCAGTGAGCTTCCCCTGCACCAAAGAGCTGAGACCAGGGGACAGGCTGCCCCACCTCCCGGGGCCTTGCGCCCTGAGCCCCAGGTCGCCTTCCGAGCCCAGGGTGACTGGGTTTCAGGGTGACGACATGGGACGTTCCATCCTGTCAGGACGAGGGTGACCCATTTACTCAGCACCTCACTAACCAGGTGCCGCGCCCGGGGGGGGCCAGGCGGCTAGGGCGGCCGGAGTGGGGGCCCCGAAGCCACAGCTGTCACACGCTGGGCCGCAGACCCGGAACAGGGGAGCAGGGACACACCAACGCTGGGTGAATCAGAGCCGAGCATTTTGAAGTGACGTGCCGTGTCCAATTCGGGAGTGTCAAGGCACATGAGCACGGTTCACGTGGGGACATCTGCTGGGGGTCGACGGCAGTGGCTGTCAGTCGCCAGGAGACGCGCCCAGAATAGGACAGAGCTGGCTGCCCACTCACGATAACGACGACGAGGAAGGCAGAACGGCGGAGAGCGCGGGGGCGGCCGGGCAGGACGTGGGCTTCGGGCAGGAGCCACGTGTGTGCAGGGGCAGGAGGCGGGGGCACGGCCCCCGCACCCCACGCACGGAGTGGCATCACGAAGCCCTCAGCTCAGCCTCCCTCGGCCACCCCTGCCCCTCCGAGCGGGAAGCCACATGCGCGTGTGGCAGTGAATGTCCTGTCACCCGAACAGCTTCACAGCTTATTCACTCTCAATTCAAACATCACTGTCTCCAGGTGTCCTTCCGCCCCAGCCTGGGGCGCACTGCCAACGTGAAGGAGTGAATTTAAGGGGTGTCCGTTCCATGCCAGTGGGCTCAGCTCAGGGCTTTCTCGGTGCCTTCTCAGCGCCCTCCACTGCCACCCCCTACCCCTGCCCCCGCCCTGTGCCCGCTGAGACAGCGGTGGAGGGAGGAGGGGGAGGCTGGGGCACGCACTGCTCCCGGACTCCTGGACGTGTCCTGAGGCCCAGGCCCTCTTCCAGGGAGGCCGACGCCCGGCTCTGCCCTGCAGGCCCCTCCGCGCCTCTGTGCCTGACCCATGCACAGCCCCTTCACTAACTTCCCCCCAGGAAACCCTGTGGCCCGGATGGGAGCTGGAGCTGGATTGACCCGCAGGCTGACATCCAACCCAAGAGGAGCGGGTTTTCACGGCCAGCCCACAAGTGAGCAAAGTGGACAACCAAAAAGTCCCTCTGCCAACTTCTGGGTCTCGAGCAGTGAGTTCTGAAGCCCTGACCAGGGGCCTGGCCGGGGCTCAGGAAGGCCCACACAGACTGACACTCCTTCACCCCAAGGGTCTATCTTAAAACTTGCTGGAGTCTGCAATTAGGAAAGCACTTCCTATGCAAATCAGGCCTCGGAGATGTTTTTGGGCTGAAACCTGCCTTGCTATCCGGACCCTAGAAGGCTGACGCCAGCTGCCTTACAGCCCACCCAGGTCCCAGCACCGAAGTCAGAAGACAGGCAACAAGAGGCTTCCCTGTCGTCCGCTCCCTGCTACCCAGCCCACGTTTGCTAACTGGCACACAAGTGAAGTTCCTCATGAACGGCTGACACGGAACACATGAGCTCGACCTGCGCCACGCAGCACGGAGGCCTGGGGTCCGCCTCCTGCACAAAGCAGGCTCATAGGACACGGGCCTGGCCCTGGCCCCTGGCCCCCAGGCCCGGAACAATCCTCACACCTTCTGCGACACCACAGCAAAGGCTGAAGGCTTGGAAGGGAGACAGAAAACGGTCTCGATTTGAGTGGCGTGAGTATTTACGCAGAAAACACTACGGAAGCTACAGAGAACTCACCAGAACTAATGCACGACCTTCGCAAGGTCACAGGACACAAGGTTAACATTTGAACAAAAACACTTTTACGTACTAGCAGAAAACTGGAAGGTGCAGCTCTTGCGAATTCCATTGTAACAGCTTCAAAAACTACAAAACAATTAAGCTCATTTAAAGAAAAAAAGCCACACGAGGCCTCCACCCACGCCACGCTGATGGCAGGAACGGGGGACACACGCACCGCGCCCATGGACGCGGGGAGTCGCTGCCCTCAAGGCGGCAATTCTCCAACACCGACCCCCCAGGGATCGGGGGCTTAGAGCCCCCCGATCACCGGCCCGCCGGGCTCCCAGCGCCGGGGTGAGGGCGCAGCTGGCCGGCTGGCAGGACCGTTTCCGTGCACACGCCAGGGGCCTGCACTGCCCGCAGGGTCCAGGGACGAAGCCCCAAGGGCAAGACCACGGCCCGCGTCCCAGGCCCACTCGGACATGCAGCGTCCAGGCTGCCCGGCTGAGGTGCGACCAGCAGCAGCGGCCATCTGACCTGTCACACACTCTTCACAACCAACAGTGCGGGAACAACTGAATAGCCACAGTACATAAAGAGAAACTCGACCAGCACCTCCCACCAGTCACTCACTCACGATGGAGCAGACTCAGATATAAAAGCCAAACTAGAGATTTAGAAGAGCAGACGGCGCCTTCGTGACCTGGACAAGGCAAAGTTTTCTCAAACAAAACACATACACACGCTGACCGGGTAAGAGAAAAAAACGTAAATTAGACTCCTCAAAATTTAATTTCTAGTCATCAAAAATTAAATAATGAGGAAACGAACAAGCCAGTCACTGTCTGGCAGAAAAGCACTTGTAAAACACACGCTGACGAGGACTGGCGTGCAGGGCACAAGAACTCAGAGCTCGGCACCAGACGCACGGCCGCGGGACACGCGCGGGCGCGGGCAGCACGACCGGGCCGCGAGCGGCATCCCACGAGCCACCGCCTGGCGCGCAGGGGCCAGCCACCACCGCACGCCGGCCCAGCCGCGCGGCTGCGAGCCCCCGCCGGCGTCGGTGGGAGTGGAAACACTTCACTGTGGAGAAACGTCTGGTAGCCGCTTGTAAAACTAAACATACAACCACCCTGTGACCCCGCATTCCATTCCCAAGTACTTGCCCAAGAGCAATGAAAACACATGTCCACAAAAAGACTGGAAAGGAACGCTCGGAGCGGCCTTAGTCACAGTGGCCGAAAGAGAAAAAGGCCAGGTGTCCGTCAGCAGGGAACTGGGCACCAAGCACCATGTCCATATAAAGAAACGCTTCTCAGCACCAGAAGAGCACGGCCACAGGAGCACGGGGGAGGTTCCAGAGACCCAGGAAGCACACGCCCTCCGTGACTGACCCCTGCGGAGCGGGAGCGAACCCACACTGGGACCCGGACCCACCCGACAGCGCCTACCTCTGGGCACTCAGGGGGTGCCTGGGACGGTGAGCTTCTGTATCGTGAAAGGCACTTCGGTTGCACGAGTGTGTGCATTTGTCATAAATCACGCATGGCACACTCAAGATTCGCACTTCACTGTATGTAAACTTTACTTAGAAATAAAAACAAAGAAGACTCCAGCAGAACTATTTGGGAGAAGGCTTGGAATGCATAGATAAAACAGGGGTGGGGTGGGTGGGCCGACAGGAAGGGACAGGTATAAAGATACATGACAGAAAGTGTCCACTGTCAAATCCGGGTGATAGAGGAATGGGTGTTCTCTCCTACTTTTCCGTATGAAATTTTTCATGATAAAAAATTAAGTAAAATCAATTTGGGAGATGGGAGCTAAAGCAACATTCAGAGGGTGATTTATAGCCCTTTATGCCTCAACAAAACATAAAAATAAATGAGCTAAATAAGCAACTCAAACAGACCTAAAGCAAGAACAAGGTATTAAAAAACAGAAACAATTTAAAAAAACAAAACAGTAGAATTAACAAGTAAATACAAGAATTAATTCTTGGAATGAAAGAGACAAAACAAACAAATCAGAAATTAGACTAGATAAAAGTAAAGAATAATAAACAGAATATTTAATAACGGGAAACCAACAACCCTTCGCTAAAAAGGTTGATTTAATCAGATAGATGATTTTACGGGAAAATGAGTGGCTAAGATGGACTCAAGTAGTAAAAAAGACCAAGCACTGTGGAAGGAAGCGTAGACATGATCAGGAGCGGGAGCCCGGCTGTTCCGAGTCCACACCACACACGCCGCACAGCGCCACAGCGAGGGGCTGCGGAAAAGCGGATGAAGAGCGGGTCATTCCCTTAAGAAAGCGCCAGAGGGACAGAGAGCAACACGTTGCTCGTAGGGGTCGCGCAGCGCGTGCGAGGCTCCCGGCCCTCGCTGTGGCGCATGAGGTGGACAGAGGCCAGGAAGCCACCGCCGCCAGGGGACGCGGGGGAACTCACTGTGCAGCCACCTCTCACGCCGCAGCCTCAGCTTCTCCTTCTTGGGCAGAACAGCCTTCGCCTGCGCACCTGAGGACAGAGCACACGACAGGCACCGTGGTGAGTGTAGCGAAAGCCTGGAACCCCCACCCACGGCCACCTTCGGGCTGCGCCTTGGTGCGAGGCCGGGCCCGGCCCCTCGGCCCCCAGGTGAAGATGGAGCCGCGCGGGCTCCTGCGGCAGCCCCCCGAGGCCACAGCCCAGCACTTCCCAGGGCTGCCCAGGCAGGCCTCCGACACACCCACCCCGCCGGCCCTGCCGGGGTGACCAGCAGGAGGCGGCTGTACAACCGCTGGGGAGAGCCACACGGCTCACAGAGGACGCGAGCGAGCGAGGGCTGGGTGGGAAGCTCGCAGGCCCGGGCCTGGCACACTGGGGCTGAGGCCCACGGGCTCCACCCCGAAGCCCTGTGCGGCGTGCCCGCAGCCACGGGCTCAGCGAGTCCAGTGTCAGCCAGGGCAGCCCCGCCCGCAGCACTGGGAACCGAGGACACTCACACCAAGACGTGGGGCACGACGCATCCCTAAGACGTCTCCATCCCTGTCAGCTCCTGCCCCATCCCCCAGCGCTGGTTGGTCACGGTGAGTCCTCCTGGCCCAGGTCTGTGGCCTCCCTCCCTCGTGAGCCTGTCCTCACCCCACAGCCTGTCTGCACACCTCCACTGTGCCCGGCTGACCTCTGTGCCCCAAATTCGGGTGCTGAAGCCCTAATCCCGGCACCTCACAACGTGGCAAGCACAGAGGTGGGGGGTCTGTCATGAGGTAATTAAGTTGAAATGAGGGTGTTAGGGTGGCCCTAATCCAACGTATCCAACAAGTGTCCTTGTGAGGGGGGAAATCAGGACACGAACACAGAGGGACGACCACGTGGGGACAGAGGGTGAAGCCGGCATCTGCACCCCAAGGAGAGAGACCTTGGGAGGAACAACCTGGCCACACCGTGACCTTGACACCAGCCTCCAGAACTTGGGGGGACGCCGGTGGCTTGAGCCCCTAGTCTGCGGTGTTGTCATGGCTGTCGAGCTGACCAATACACCTACAGTCTCCCGAATGACAGAGCACTGTGCTCCCCGCCGCCCACCGGGCCTGAGCCTCGCCTCCCTATAAACTGGCCACCTGTGACCCTCTTCTGCCCACACCCACGACAAGGTGGTGCTGGGGATCAGCTCAGGCGGTGCGGCATGCCCTCAGAGCCGAAACGGGTGAGCTGCATGAGGACACCCCAGGGAAGGGGACAGCCCAGCCCCTGGCAGCCAAAGAAGCAGCTAGAACACAGGAGGCCACCATGGGCGCGGCTTCCGGAAATAGAGGGTCACCTGGGAAGGGCATGGCCCCAGACACCTCGCTCCTGCCTTTTACCTCCTTCCCGAGTTTTCTTCACTCTTTACAGGGTACCTTAGCCACTGGGTGGCCATTGACAAACCCAAAGATATAAACACAGTGGGGACCAAGTGCCCCAATCAGACGGCATGCTGGAGGACTCCTGGCGGGATCACAGGGCCGGCGGCCCACATCGCTGTATCCTCCAGAGCACGCCACCAGGCTAGGCGGCCCAAACTGCCCCCTGTCAAGGAAAGGCCTCCCCACGAAGCGCTGGGACACGCTCCAAGGCGCTGAGCGCGGCCGAGGATGCGGTCCGAACCTCAGGGCCCGCCGGCCGCGGACGGACGCACCACGGTCTGCCCTCGGCACTGGGGGCGGCTGTGGTTTCTGTTCTGCGCCCCAAGGAGCTCTCCCCAGAGCTGCACCCCGAAGTAGGGCGGCCCCACCCGCCCCAGGAAACCAATGAGGGGATGGAGGAGGGGCCGAGCGGCTCCACAGCTGAGGGGGGCGGGGCTTGCTGCATGTGTAGGGCGGGGCCTCCATGCTCCGCCCCTCCGCATGCGGCCCTGTCCCCTGGGGCCCCACCCCCGCACCGTGGGGGGCGACTCCTGTCAGCTCCCCGCTACCACAGAAGGGACAGGAGCCAGCCATGTGCGGACCACTCCGGAAGCGCTATGAACGCCGGCTCCTGAGCACGCCAGGCCGGCCGGCCGGCCATCCAGCCTCCCAGCACAGTGCATGCACGCGTGCCCCACACGTGTCCCCACACGTGCCCACGGGCCGCGGGCCAGGTCCTCCACATACCACCGTCCAGAGCCAGGAAGGATGTGCTGGAACGGAGCGGCTGCAGCTCATCCTGTCCCGAAATGAGGACGGAATTCACGCACAGCACAAGGTGCGCCCGTGCTGCCTCCCAGAGCAGGCAGAGTGGGACACAGGCCACTCCCCAGCCAGGCGGGGCCGGGACCCACAACCCAGCCCCACGCCTGAGCCACCACAGGGCCCCAGCCTCTTCCTCTCAAAGGCCCAGCAGGGTCCTCCCAGGCTGCCTCCTTGACCTTGCCCTTCCCTGCCGGTGCGTTAGAGACCAGGCTCCACACAGACCAGGCCAGAACAGCCCACCTGCGGGTCCCCTGTGTCACTGCAGGGCCAGAGCCACAGCATGGGGACTCAGCAGCACCCCAGTTGCCAGATGCCTCCCGTCCTGCACTCGGCCAACCACGCGGGACTTCAGGCCCTGTGGCCTGATGGCCCCGGAGGCCGTGGGCGCCCCTCCCTGGGCCTGGCAGAGGCATTCCTGCCAAGGACCCACTCCCCACGGCAGACGCCCAGGGGACATGCCAGGAGCTCTGGGCCAGCAGCTTGCGACCACTCCACCACATGGCTCACATCAGGAACACAGCCCACCCTCAGGAGACCCAACGCGGCTGCAGGCATCACCAGGTGGTCCTGTTAAGGGTGGAAAATTTTCAAATGGCCAACTTCTGCTTCTGTAATCTGCTTGCTTGTCTGATGTGGCTTCAGGCTTTATAAGCTGCCTCTTCTGGAAGCTCGGGGCTGATTCTCTGACCCCACGTGGTGGAGAGTCAATCGCCAGCCAGCTAATAAAGGCTCATAATTCATCTCAATTGGCTCTGTGGGTCTTAGATTTGAACGTGCCACAACAGTCCGTCTTGGGGTCCACTCCCCAGAGCAGTAACGCCCTTCCCGCGTCCCCCACCTCTTCCTTGGTCTCCCTCCCACAGCTTGGGGACGGGGTGGAGGCGAGAGAGGGAAGTGGTGCAGAGGAGTCTGTCCTATGACCGACTCAGGGCTGGAGGACAGGCGGGAAGCGTCCTTGAGTGGGCTTTATGGAAAACCCCTCAACAGGGGAGAGCGGCCTTCTCTGGACTTCCTCTCCCATCTGGGCTTTGCGGACGCAGCTTTGCCGCCCTCTGCTGGGAAGCCGCGCACCTGCACCCCTCAGGATGCGCTTCCGAGGGAACCACAGAGGGGAACCACAGTAGCCGGTCCTCTGCAGCAGGAGCAGGGCGGGTGGGGGTGCGGGTCGTCTGCAGAGAGCACAAGGGGGTCAGGGTGGGTGGGGGGTCTGTAGCGTTGCACCGCAGCCTATCAGGCAGAGCCCAGTGGGGTCCCCCCTGGGCAGCTCGGCCCCTGCCTAGAATCAGGTGGGCCTGAGGAGAGCAGGGGGCAGCGCAGGGGGCAGACGGGGCCCCGGGCCCCAGGGCTCCAAAAGCTCTGTGCAGAAGCCCAGGAAAGAGGCCGCGGCACAGCCACACAAGGTCACGCAGGCCGCCCCCCGCTTGTGCTGGCAACAACGGAGTGAGTGGGGAAGGGCAGTGCTCATGAGCCCGTGGGGCCCCGCTCCCGAGCGGGCTCAGCCTCCCGGGGGCACCCTCGCGGCACGGCAGCAGCACAGTGGCAGCATCGCGGGGGCAGTTCTATTTGTGACTCAGCCTAGGGTGAGGACTCAGAAGGACGGATGTGT
Source organism: Eonycteris spelaea (assembly GCA_003508835.1). Classification (NCBI taxonomy): domain Eukaryota; kingdom Metazoa; phylum Chordata; class Mammalia; order Chiroptera; family Pteropodidae; genus Eonycteris; species Eonycteris spelaea. Next base: position 1,820,608 of record PUFA01000267.1, on the reverse strand, counting down.
CTGTGCTAATCTAGGCAGACGGACGCCCTCGCCTTCACGGCCCAGCAGGTCGCTGAGCGCGGCTGAGTCATCCATCAGATGCCACTTTCCACATGACCTGCACCTGCCCCGGGCCACAGCCCCAACTCAGGTCAGGGGACCACAAGGCCCATTGTCCTCCTGCGGGATCCAGGCACTGGCCAGTCGGGAGGCAGGCTGCAGGCCTAAGCAGAAGCGCTGCTCGGGGAGGTGAGGGGAGGGAGGGTAGAGGCCATGACACAGACACCAGCTCCCCGGGAGTGCATGAGGTGCCCACAGCAGCTACAGCACCCGGGGCCGGATCTGGAAACCAGAAAGGCCTGGCAGAGCACAGCTCAGAACCCAGGGCCAGTGTGGGCTCCACACTCTGCACAGAGATGAGAGCAGATGACGCCCACAGCTGTGATCCCCAGATGGGTGAAAATGGGCTCAGCAGGTCTGAGACGGGCCCACCCTGTGATGCTGCGCAGCCTCAGCCTCTCTGTGTGGGGGGCACGAAAGGGGGACGCTGTGACGCTGTCCCACAGGGAACCACCCAGTGGTGCCAGAGGGAGGCCCTGATGGGCCCCCCCACTCCCAGGTAGGGGCCTCGCAGCCCTGAGCTCAGCGGAGGGAGGGGCCAGACCCTACGATGCACCACGTCCTTGTCCGTGAAAGGGGACAAAGTGGCTAGCTCCTGACAGAAGAGTGCCACTGGCCAGCACGGCTGAAGTAGTCCAGGAGGGCGCAAGGCAGAACCAGGTGGCACACCTGCCCAGCAGATGGCACACTCGTCCAGCAGATGACAGGCTCACTAATGCACGAGGAACTAACAGTCCTGGAAAGTGACACAGATGCCCCAAATCCAGCAGCCAACAAAGCACAGCACTTGGGCTCCAACATGGGTCCTGTGACTGCAGACTAACGCTCTGACCCCTCCACTCCCCAAACTGCTCGGGACACCGGCTGCAACACAGGTGGCTTCTCCTTCCTGGCGGACGCACCGCCAGAAGGCAGGGCAGCATACCAACCTGGACCAACAGGGCTGAGCCTGTCCCAGGGCAAACAGCAAACTCAGCCCCACGACCAGCAGGGGCAGTGGGAAGGAGAGGCCCCGGCTGGCAGGCAGGGAAGCCGGCAGGAGACAGCCTTCATCAGCTCTCTGGGGCGAAGCTCAGCACACTGAATACATCTGAGGACTTTTGCACAACACGTCAAAGAACTAATATCTATCACCTGTGAAGCACTCGTCTGAGGTTAAGGAGATCAGAACCGCTCCAAACACGAAAAGCCTTTTATCATATTGATTGCCAAAGAAACTTCTGAGGAAGGAGCACGGCCAGGAGTCCCCGGTCCATTGAAGGCCTGGAAGCTGGCGTGGGATGCGCCTGCGCGGACCCCGCCCTCCACGCGCCGGCCACCACGTGGCGCCCTGGAGCCGCCAGGTGCACTGCTCTTGGCTAAGACTGCAGAGACCGGGTTCCCACCGCCCCTTGGCTGCAGTTTCTCCCGCGCAGCGGCACCGCACACGTTAATAAACTGCTTTTCTCTGTTCGCAGAGCCCTTGCCAGGCACCCTGGAGGGCAGGGAGGCGTGTCTGCCTCCCTGCGCTTTCCACGCACGCCGCAGTGGCCGGGAGACGCAGAGTTCCCTGCAGAGACCTAATGACGAGCCACAGCGGACACGCGAGCAGGAGACTACGGAAGGCGCGAGATGAAGGTCGCAGCTGTCGGATGACCACACCTACAGCTCCAGGAGCTGCGTACACACTGGGGATGGAAACCTGGAAAGTGACTCTACTAGAATCGCGGGCGCTGCTTCATTATCCAACCAGATAATTAAGAAAAGTCTGCAGGTCGTCACTGGAGAACCGTGGGACCAGAGACGGAGCGCTGAGGCGCCAGGACAGCTGCTTGCGGCGTTAAGACGGACACGTGCAGGAGCATTAAACGTACGGACGCAAGCGTGCAGACGAAACACGGTCGCACGGGACCGGCGCCGATGGCCCCGCCAGAGGCCCGAGCGCCCTAACGAGGACACACGGCCTGCCTGCCACCCAGCGCTGGCTCGTAGGACCAGCACTAAGGCCCATCTGCAGACAGCGTGCTGGGGCGCCCAGGCTTGAGGGAGCCAGCTGGCCGGGAGCTCTGGCCAAGGGCTGGGCTGGGTGTCCTGAAGGAGACAAAGATGCCAGGAGGAGGTGGCCAGAGTGCCCTCCCCGCCACACGCCCACGGGAGGGCCAGAGGGGCCCTGACTCCGCACAAGGAGGTGGTGAGGGAGTGCGCACCGTGTTTGGTGGCGGATGGCTGCTCGTGCTCGTGTTTGTTGTGGGGACGGCTTTTCTGCTGAAAGCCATGGATATGCACGGTGGCGTTCGCGAGGGAATGCCATGTGCCGGCAGTGGCGGGGCACGTGGGATTTCTTCATGGCCTTCTTTCCACTTGAGTAAATCTGACTTTTTCCACGAATAACAACCTTCCAAAAGCCTGCAGGGCCACTGAGCCCTGCTCCGGCCCATGCGCACAAGGCTCGGGGCAGGCCGCACCCGCGCTGTGACCCGCAGCCCCGAGGCTGCCGTGTGCAGGCTCACCTTTCCGGCGGACGCCGCGGTCGCTGCATCCAGGTCCAGCGTCTGCACCAGGGCACCAGGCTCGATCTTGGTCCTGGCAAAGAGGTCGGTGCTCATGAAAGCCCTCTCCTAGGGACGGGAGAGACAGGGTCCTGAGGACTCGCCCGCAGCTCCAGCATGAACTGTAGGGCCTGTCACTCGGTGGGGAGGCCTGGCCTGTCATGGAATAGGTCTGGGGAAGCCACCCTCGCTCCCCAAAACCCCAGGGCTCCAAGGCGGCACCTTCCCGCTGGCCCCAAATCAGCAGGCAGGCGTCTCTAGCTGAGGGGCCCTCTAAGACCCAATTCAGGGACCCCCAAGCCCGCCTCTCCCTACCCCTAAGGAGCTCACTCTCCTGCCACACACCAAAAAGTGGTGTGATCGAATTGGATAATTTCACTCGAGAGGTTCAGAACTAGATTTTAGCTGGCAGAGAAAACAATCAGCAAAGTTAAAGAAAGACCAATAGAGAGGATGCCGACTGCAGAAGAAATAGAACAGAACATGACAGGAAAATGAACAGAATAAAGCTTACAGAACAACCTTGCAGACGTGAAAAGTAATATAGGGAAACTTCACTGAAATGGAGCGACCAGGCGTGGGGGAGCTGCACCCAGTGCCCACCTGAGAGCAAGCACCGGAAAATTGATCAGGAAGGCCCCCACAGAAGAACCCTCCACGGGCAAGAGCTGTCGGTCACAGCCCCAACAGGAAAAGCTGTACAGGGCTCTCCTCCAAGAGAAACAGCCTCACTGCTCATCAACCTAAGAATGGATACACAAAATGTGGTGTGCTGTGGTATTCCCACACATGGAATGTTCTTCCACCACAAACATGAAGAAAACAAAGAAATGATGTGACAAAAACAATGCTATAAGGAGGAACCTCGAAAACATGCAAAGTAAAAGAACCCAGACATAAAGGCTGCATGTCGAATGATTACATTTATAAAAATGTCCAGAACAGGCAAATCTATCAGGTACGTATTTGCCTGAATGATTGATGATAAGTATAGCATTTCTTTTAGGGATGATGAAAATGTTCTCGTATTTGTAGTAATAGTTGCACAACTCTGTGAATATACTAAAAAAACATACCCACTGAATGTTACGCATTATGTGGGTGAAGTTTGGGGCATGTTAATTATCTCTCAATCGTTTGTATGAAAGCCAGAACGCTGTGCCAAACCCTGTGTTCGAACACCGGCTCCTCCATCAGCAGCTGTGTGTCCTGGGTAATTTATTTAAATGCTCAGCTTTTTCACCTGCACCATGAAGGTTAGGGCTGTTGGGAAGATGTAAAGTGCCTGGCACATAGCAAGCGCTCAATAAACATGGCTGTTCTCACTAGCATCACTGAACCAAAGGCCATGGACCCACGAGCCCTTGGCTGCTGCTTCGTGCTAGCCCCCTGGCTACACACGCCACTAAATGCCTCCAGGGCAGCTCAAGGGCCTGGCCTTCCATCCACAAAACGTGGCTTGTCCGCGCCGTAGAGCACTATTCTGTCTTAAAAAAACACCGACGAGCTCACATAGGACACAACCTGGATGAACGTCAAAGACGTCATGAGAAGTCCAAGCGACCCAACGCAAAGACCACAACGACATGACTCCGACCGTGAAACGTCCAGACTACAGGCAGAAAGTAGGACAGTGACGCTGAGTGGGGGAGATGAGGCAGGGGTGTCTGCCACCTGGCGCAGGGACCCTTTCCAGTATGCTCTTCACTTTTTCTGCAGCTTGGGGAACTTTAACGTTCCTGGGAGCTCGGCAAGGGCCGGAGCAGGGCCGAGCCCACCGGGAGCCCCGAGGCGGCGCCGCACCCCGGCCGCCCGCGCACCCCACTCACCTTCTCCCCAACTCCGCCGGACAAGGCCTGCAGCGGGGCCGCCTCCCGGGCCGGAAGCGCGGGAACGGGCGCGGCCTGTCCAGTGAGCCTCACCGCAGCCTGGTGCACGCGGGCCCGCAGCCCCCTCACTTTCCCCATGTCCCGGCTGGAGACCCACGGCCGGCCCGCGGGGCGCACGGAAGGCGCCTGCCGGAAGCGGACCCCTTGCTCCGAGGGCCGGGTGGAAACTACGGCTCAAGTGGCCGGGTTCCGCGAACCTCCGGGCGACGACTGCGCAGGCGCGCGGTGGGGCGGGCAGTTCTGGCGGAGGGGCGGGGCCATAGAGGACGCCGTAGCAACGGGGCGGGGCCGCGTTCCTGGCCCCGCCTCTCGGGAAGGTGCGGGCTGCTTGCTAGAATCCAGGCAGCCAGCCCCGTGAAGATTTGGAGGATGAATATGGTGCTGAATGAGGCCAAGTTTGGTGAAAACACACAATTGTATTCGCCACACCACACATGTGCCTTTCATACAAGCTCTGGGGGAGAGAAAGATTGGAGAACTGCGACAGTGGGCCTACCTGCTATGAGAAGGGATGTCCTGTCTGCAATGGCTGAACGTGGTTGAACCTAAGGGAGGCCCAACAATCCTTGGCTGAGCGAGTTCATTTGTTTTATTAACTGTGCTCGAACCTTTACTTTGTGTCCATGTTTTTGTTTGTTTATTTTTTTACAGTATTTCATTTAACTCTTCAAAACAACACCTTAAAATTGGGTTCCCTGGTCCGTTTAAATGAGAAACGGACGGTGGAATCACTTGCTGGGTGTGGGTTGCATGCTGGGAAGCTGCAGGACCAGGACCCGGGCAAGCTTTGCCCTTCTGATCTCTGCAGTTTGCCTCCAGCCTCCCGGCAACCACCCCAAGAGGCACATTCGGGAAAAAAAGTTGGCTGTGTGTGACAGCATTCCCCAAGGAGCCACGTGGGAGTCCAGGCTCAGCCAGGACAGCAGAGAGGCCCTGGGGTCCAGCACTCAGGACTCAGCCCTGACCAGGAGCCCAGTGGAAACCCACCCACAGGCATGAGCTTCGGACAGGAATAGACCGCCCCGCAATGAGCTGGGTGCCACTTCTCAGGAAGGATGAACAGGTGCACGGCCTGGAGGGTGGACTGTCACTATGGTGAGTCGATACCCTACTCGGATTGTTACAGGTCATTTCAGGGTTGCAGAAGCTGGCCTGTCCAGTTCTAGAATATCAAACATGGACATTTGTAGACAACGTAGGACCCTAGACAACAGGCCAGAATGTAGGGGGGCCAAGTCACAGTGCAGATCCATGCTGAGGCCAGAGAAAAATGTTCCTGGAAGAACTTCAGAAGCTAGCTCCCAGGTGGGGCACCCCACTCCAGAGCAGCCACCCACGGTCAGTGCCCTGAAGGAGAGCTCAGCCTCTTTCGGCAGACCTCTGGCCAGGCTGGGAGCTGGACTGGTGGAACCTCTGGGCAGAGAGAAAGTTGGCCTAGCAGGTGGCCTTTCTGGAATATGGAGAATGTTGTGCCTGCTCCCCAGTCGTGATCCCACCCACCCGGTGGCACCTATGACTTCTTTAATGTGGTGTCAACAGAAGTGAGAGAAGCCTGGTTCCAACGAGTTGTCAGAGGAAACAGCACGTGGAGACAGAATGAGACAGCAGAGGTAATTCCTGCAGGTACGGGTGCAGGGGCGAGCTTTGGGCACAGCGCGCAGGCGCAGAAACAAAGCTCAGCCCGCACGGAGGACTTCCCCCCCGCAGCCCACGCAGAAACACGAGGGAGCATTCTAGAAGCAGCAGCCCCGGCCCGGCGTCGCAGACCTGATCTTTAACACACTGTGTCCTCGGCGTCCTTTCCTGAGCCGTCCGCGGCAGGGAGCCCGCCTTGGCTCCTGGCAGTGGTGGGAGGACACAGGGTCCCCTGCCTGACCTGGCCAGTGATGTTGGCACCTCGGCAGTTCCAGAAGCCCGCAGGACAGCCTCCTTTTCAGGGTTTATTTTTGCCTCTCTGTGCGGTCAGCGCTGTCTCAATAAAAGGAGAAGACTGTGCAACTCCCTCACAGCGGGTCTGTCTCAACGTCATGGAAGCCCGGGGGGCCCCCCTCTCTGCGTCCCTCTTCTCGGCCCCCTCTCGGCCTCCCGTCCAAGCCACACCCCGCTACTGACTCTTCCGTCAGCCGGTCGCTTGCCTTCTCCACCAGTTTCTCAGGATCCCAGAAAGGAATCTTGTTCCTATCTGCCCCAGTGTCCCAGTGAGATAGTCCCCTTCAGGAGAAATGGCCCCGTCCCCCTCGTAGCTGCCCTGACCCAAAATCGAGATGCCATCTTCCCTAGTCCCCTGTCACATCCTCCCCAACAGCTCCGTTCGGCTCCCCCAAATCCCACAACCCACCGGGCTCCCGCCCTGGTCTCCTTCCTTTCTCCCTGCCTCTGGCTCCGCCCTCGGCCAGAAGGGACACCCTCGCCCCCCCTTCCCCAACGCCCCCATCCCCGCCGCTTATAGCACCCTGCCTCTCTGAGGGGCCCCGCAGGCATGATCTCCCTGAAAACGCCCCCCTGGCTTTGACCTCCCTGTTCCTCCTCTCTCAGCCGCTTGGCCTGCCAGGCGCTTTACCGCATCGTGGTCTGTCCGCGGCACAGTCTGACTCCCCGCCAGACCTCTCTGCCTGGGGGTCCCTGGCGTCCACACGTGGTTGAGGCTGCTCAAGATAGTTCTTCGTTTTCCCTCAGACTCAATCTTTTGTCGCTGGAGGGCGCTCACGGACAGCGAGGGCGCTCGAGGCTGCTCCGCCTGGCTGGGGGGTGGGGCGGGGGGACAGGGCAGACGCAGGCTGCAGGAGGGTCCCGGAGTAGGTGCTTCTCCTGGAACCCAAGTACCTCCAGCCATCGCTCGACCCAGCCCACATGGGAGCCACAGGAAGGCCTCAGCACACGGGTTCTGGGGTCTGGCACAGTGGGGGAAGGATGGCTTCCGGGATGGGCAAACACCCTCGCCACTCTTCGCCTCCACCCCATCCTGGGGCCCTCCAACAGGGCTTACTAGTGAAGCCCCGGGCTCTGCGCTCTGGGTACCCAATACCCCGGATGTGCATTAGAGCAGATGGTGACCTGTGAACAGTGGATGGGGGTTCCCAGCCCTGCCTGGCCCCCGTCCAACGCCCTAATCCCGCAGGCATCCGTGTGCTCGGTGGCAGGCCTTCTTTCCTAGACTGGTCATGGAGGTCAGCTGCCGGCCCCACCCCCACCCCGCCCAGCAGCCCCGGTGCCCCGCTGAACCTCCTATGAGTTGTCCTCCGCCCAGGGAACTCGTCCTATCAGCCCTCTCCCCACAGTCCCTTCTCCTCCCCCCCTGCCCCACCTGGATCCAGCTTCATTTCTGGGTAGGAGGCCCTGATCACAGTCCCCAGGGAGGTGGCCAGCCTTGGAGGTGACTTGGGCAAGGCAGGCACTTCGGAGACTCAGTCTCCTCACCTCTACAATGGGGTCACCTCGGGGTCTTTGAGGGCTCACAGGGGGAGCATCAGGGATGCCTGGTAGCCGTACTCAGGAGAGTCCAGGACCCCAGAGTAGATAGGGGCAACGTGGACAGTTCCGGTACCCTGGTTGAGTGTTGTGATGTGGGTGTGGGCACCAAGCAGCACACCCCAGCAGGCGGAGGCTCGGAGCCCTGGCCTTAGGGTGCCTGAGTCCGGCAAGTACCAAGTCCTGAGTCTGCCCCAGTCCTTCCTGTCCGCACCCAGTTCCGGGGGCCATGGGGAAGGACGGCAGCTCCCACTCCTCTTCTTGGGGCCCCTCCAGCGCTTCCAGAAAAAGCAACCTTGGGAAGGAGGCGCCTGCCTCAGGGCGCACCGAGACGCGCTTGAGTCTCAGCGCCCAGTGGGCAGTCCATCTCCATCCCGCAACCCGTAGGGAGACAGAGCAGGGCCTAGCCCCGCCGGCCTGCCCGGGCGCCCCCTGCCCCCGTGGCTTCTCCTAACCCGGGTGGGATTGCCCACGCGGGATGCAGGTCGCCGGTGCCTCCTGTGCGCATAAGCACCTGGACGCATGTGCTTCAGTCGCATTGCCCAAGGAGGAGGCTTGGGCCTGGCGACCCTGGGCACTGGCAGCAGGGACCCGGCCCGCTGGGACAGTGGTCGCCTCTGCCCCCAAGACTTCGCCCTTTGACTGGTTCAGGGACATCCGCGGTTTACAGTGGTTGCTTGAGTCTCTACGGGGGGCCTTTTGGCGCCTGCGAATCTTCTCCGTAAGTGGGAGAAATTTCCTAAAATCCGGCACACACGTCGCTTCCTTGGCACCTGGGACAGTGCGGCACGGCCCCAACCTACACATCTCCACGCAGCTGCAAACTGTCTGGGGGTGTGGAGTCCCGAATTAGTAAACTGTTAGGGTAAAATGATGGGTCAGACTCACGATGGTGGGGAGGTAGCGGGGAGATCTGGGGGAAGTGGGCTGGGCGGGGCCGAGGCCTCAGGAAGACATTGCCCAACGCGAGATTGCGCACCCCCTCCGCCGCCCCCGCGGAAGGCGGGGATGTGGCCCTCCTGGGCTGTCTCCACCCCGGACCTGGCTGTGGCTCTGTCCAGGGGCTGCCCCAGGGCCCCATGCCCATCCTTGGGCTGCGTTTCTTTCCTCTCCTCCCCAGTTCTCCCAGCTCCATACTGGGCGGGATTCTGGGGTTTGGGTCCATTTGGTTTGGTTTTGTGTTTGATTAACTTGATTTATAGCAACATCCCTTGTAATTGTAGAACTGATCTGTGGCTGTAGTAGCCGAATCAGAAAATACAGAAAACTATTTTAAAAATTAAAACTCCTTCGATCCCATTGCTCATGCTCAGAGATGTCCGCAGTGCACCGGGTCAGGGCAGGGGGTGTGTGTCGGGGGAGCAGGCAGTGCATAGGGCCAGCCCTTGCCAGCCTCCGCGTTTTCTCCGGGTCAGGCGGCCCGTGTAGCATGGGATACTCATTGCCGCGGAGGTGCGGAAGGGGTTCTGTCTGTCCTGGTGACCACCCAGCAGCACCAGCCGGGCCTAGCTCCATCCACCCGCCTGGCCCAGGGACACAGCATTTGGGCGGGAACCCTCCAGGAGGGGAGAGCAGGGGGTGTGCTGGAAGGGCTTCGGAGTAGCCTGTGGGGTGGGACACACACAGGTGTGTTCAGGGATGAGGCGGGGCAAGGAGGTTGTAGGGTGGGGCTCTCTGTAGACCCCGCCAGGGGCGCGAGGTGGGGAGTGATGCTGGGAGCACCTGTAAGGCTCCTCCGCAATCCCGGGCCTCCCGAAACCCACCTGCTGCTGCGGTGGGCAGGGCCGGTGCCGCCCCTGCGAGGCCTTGGCACCGGGCCTCGCCCCGCCCTCTCACCTCATGCTCTCTGCGCTCAGAGAAGGCCGGGGTCTCAGCAGCGCCGCGTTTGTGGGAGGAAGTGGGGGCGGAATCCGATTCTGACTCAGGAAGAACCCAATGCGGGAAAACGAAGTCATTCCTGCAGGTTTGAAAGTTAAAAGGTAGAAGCAGGAAATTCAATGAGAAGAAATTTCTCCGTGAGCCCCGACATAGACCCTCCGCTGAAAAGGAAGGAAAGGGGGAAGGAAGGAAGGACAGAGGGGGGTGGGACAGGGAGAGGGAAAGAGGAAGTCTGTGACTTGATCCAGACGCGGGATCTGTGGCCTTGTCTCCTTTTTATTTACCTGTCTACATTTCTGACACCTGCTTGGCAGGGTCCTTTCATGTGTCCTCGTTTTTCCTCACAAGACAGGGGTGGGAAGGAGGGAAACTGGGCTCAGAGAAGGAAAGGGGCCCGGAGTTGTCAGGGCGCCCCCCCCCCCCTACGGTGAGCTCCGTCCTCGCCTCCGCCTTCTGACCCCCCAGCCAGGCCCCTGGGGCAGGAGCAGCTTAGGAAGCACCCATGGAAAACCGCGCCCTGCGACCCGGGTCGGGAGGCGCACGCCCGCTCTGACTGAGGGGCTCAGACCTCAGGGGGCCCCCATCCCGCAGAGGCCCTCCGCCTCCAGCACTGGCGTGACCAGGAATCCAGCAGCGAGTGCCCATTGGATAAGTGCCGGAGGAGCGGCCGGAGGAGGCTGGGCGGGGCCAGGCGCCCCCCACCCCCCCGCCGGTCCCCAGTCTCCCAGGGTGCCTGACGCCTTCCTTTGGGCGGGTCAGGGAGGCGAGAATGCACCCCTTCAGCTCCGTCCGTCCCACACGAGAGAGGAAGCAGAAAGAGGAAGGTGAAGGAGAAGCTGCGTGAATGTGGGTGGCGGCTGGCAGGAGCCGCGGCCTCACGCCAGGGCGGCTGGAAACTCCCAGGCCTCCGGCACCTGCTCCCTCCTTTCCAGGTCACCTGGCTGCCCCTGTGCCTGCATGACCTGAGTCACACTTAGGGACCTCGGTCGCCCAGGCGCTGGTGGCTTTCTGTCCATCGTGTGCCTTTGCAGCAGATGGCTGAGAAAGTGCTGTTTGGGGCACCTCTGGCGGGCTGGGGCTGCTTCCTGCTTCGTTCCCCCCCACCCCCCCACCCCCGCAGAGCCGCCTGCCTCCCCCCTGCTCCCCTGCTCCCCCACAGCTGCCTTTGACAGCTCCTCCTACCCTGCCTCCCACAGAGGGGCAACAGCTGAGTTAACACTGCACAGGGAAGTTAGAGGAGGAAGAAATTTTAAAACAAGAAAAAAAAAGCAGAGATGGGTTGGCTCAGGAGAAGATGAGCTTGGGTTGCTGGCGAAGTTGGCAGAGGCTAGGTGGTGCAGGGGCGAGAGGGGGAGTTGGGGGCCAGGTAAGAGCTGGGAATAGGGAGCAGAGAACAGCCTCGCCTTCACCTGGATGCCCTTGAGTCACCTGGGGTGAGGTTGCTTTCTCCTTTTGGTGACAGGTGATGGGCAGTGCGTTCGTTCTCTGAATGCCCCCTGTTGGGAGCCGGACCCCAGGCCCTTCCAGTGATGGGGGACCCCTCGCTCGGCTCACCCACACAGCATCCTGGGCTGCAGGGCCAGAGCCCTAACCGGCACCCCGGCCTCAGTGACCTCTGCCACCCCTGCCCCCAAATCTCTGTCAAGTGGGTCTGGGTCCCCTCCCTCGCCTCACCTTCCCTACCGTGAAGACACCTCTTCAGACCGTCACACAGGAGCCCCTTCCGGGGTCTCGGGCTGCCTGTCGTGGGGCTGTGGCTGGGCCGGGGGGAGGGCTGGGGGTGCCCGGCCCGTGTCAGGACAGCAAGGAGAAGGCATCGGCCGCCCCTCACACCTCTCCCCGCCCTCTACTTGCACCCGGCTGCCCCTGCACCCCACACCGGATTACGCTCTGCGGGAGGCCTCTCACTCTGGCTGGGACAGCTGTCATGTTCTGGAGGCCCCTGGGCAGGCCCCTCAGCGCCAGGCGGGGCAAGGATGCAGTCCCGGCTCTAAGGACTGTGAGAAATGGCAAATGGAGTTTCCTGACTGAAGTGGGGAAGGCTATTCCCAGAATCCTGCCCCGAGCCTCGTGCTGGTTTCTGGCCTCAGTCCTCCTGTCCCTGACACACACGAACACACACACACCCGCCCCCGCCCGCAGTGTCTCCCCTAACAGGTCATTGATACTCAGCGTTTTTTAACTTCTTTTATCCTGAGTTGTGATAAAATGCACATAAAATAAATTAACCATCGTTACTATTTTAAGTGTACAGTTCTGTATCAAGGATATTCACATTGTTGTGCAACCAGTCTCTAGAACTTTCTCATCTTGCAAATCTGAAACTCTATACACATTAAACAGCTTTATACTTCTTTTCAAAGTTAAACACATTTTTTTTTTCACTACAGAAAATTTTGCACGTGTACGAAAGTGCACAGAACAGTCTGATTGGTCCGAACATCCCCAACTTTGGCTTCGGTGACGATCGGCTCAAGGCTGATCGCGTTTCATTCGCAGCCCTGCTCACCACCCCCCCCTGCCCCCGCCAGTCCTTGGGCGCAAACCAGAAAGGTTATACCATGCCAACTGCAGTGTCTCTGGAGGTAACTCTAAAGGTTGGGGCCTCTTAAACATCATCGGAAAATCTTTGTCACACCTAGAAAAGTAACAGCGTTATTGCGTGGTCTGCAATGTGGTTGGTGGAGAAGGCTCTTAAGTCTCTTAACCTGTGACCTGCGCAGTGGCCCCCTGTCCCCCTCGTCCTTCTCCCTGTTCCTCTCCCTCTGTCGTCCTCACTGCCTTTTCTGTGCTGTGACAGGACAGGAGGAACCTCGCTTCAGGCCCGCCCCTTCCCGAGGGCACACGGGAACTTCAACCGGGTCCTCCTTGGCCCCCGTTCGCTGCTCCTCGGACAGGTGCATGCCACTGTCCGGGTGCTGTGGCTGCGGGCTGGTCCTGTCTCTCGGGCACTCCCTCCATGAGTCCTCGTTCCCTCGCACAGCCACCTCCTTGGCATGTGGGCGAGTCCCTCGGGGCCATCATGGGCCCCCCTTCCGGCTGGTCATGCCTACTTTCACTCGGCTCTGCATCTCGCCGTGGCGTGCACAGCGGATGGTGGGACCCCATCTGGCTGGTCCAGGTGTTCCCCTGACAGCACCGCTCGGGAGCCTGTGTAGAGCAGGGGGCTGGTGCTGACGGGCCACATGTGCTGCAATCACCCACACGTAACGACTTCCTCCTGTCGCGCCTTACCGTGCGCCTCACAGCAGGAAGCATCGTGACTTCACCATCAAGGGCTCGGCTGGCCAGTGTCACCCCAGCCGTGCCACAGACTCAGCCGGGTGCAGAGTGGGCAGAAGCCCCTGCCAGCTCAGCTGGACGCCCCTGCCGCGGCCTCAGGCTGTCAAGCACGGTGAGTGGCCGGGGCTCCTGGGCCCGGGCTGGCCTTTCTAATGGGGACAAGTTCCTGGGGCTCTTCCCTGGGGAGTGGCTGCCTCCTTTCTCAAGGGTCCTGGTGGCCCTGGTGGCCCTGGTCCTCTTCCCTAGCCTGGGGTCGTCCGCTCCAGGCCCCGTTCTCCCGAGGTCCAGTGAAGGGAGCTCTGCGCCCACCACGGGTGGATCTGTGAGGCGCAATGGGAGTGTCCGTAACCCAGGGGACCGGGACCTGGTGTGGCGGAGGACAGGGCATAGACCCTGGGCCTCCGCTTCCAGGTCTAGGGCCTCCCACAAACACCCGCCGAGCCCCTGGCATGTGGCAGAGCCCAGAGGAAGCTGGGGGGTCGGCAAGCCCTCCCCGAAGCTGGTGGGCGCCGGGCCGGGCGAGGCCAGGCCGTGATGGGCATTGCGGGGCTTGGCCAGTTGTGCCTTCCTCTTTCTGCCGAGTAAACCCTCTTCTCCTCACGCCTCCAGAGCGGCCCGGGCTGGTCTGCCCCCGGCAGGGTCTGCGTGTGTGTGTGTCTGAGTGTGAGTGTGTATGCTTGGGGGGCGTGTGTGTGTGTGAGGGATGCGTGAGTGTGTGGTGTGTGTAAATGTGTGTGAGGTGTGCACGTGTACACGGTGTATTTTCCTGGTGGTATCTGTTGCTTCTCCTGGATTCTTGAAGGTTTGCGAGCTCAAGCCTGTGAAGGCACAAGCTCAAGGCCGTGAAGGCACTGGGTGACAGCTGAGAATTAGGGTGACAGGCATTAGGTGTGTGACCTAAACCTCTCACGGCCAGGCCTGTCTCAAGGTCTCCTGGGAGCAGGGGGATTGGAGCCTGGGGTCCACCGAGACCAACCACACACGGCTACCCCTCGTCCAGCCACCTCCCCCGGCACCACCCCATCCTCTTCCCCTGACCCGGTGCGTGTGTGTGTGTGTGTGTGCACGTGTGTGTGCACGTGTGTGTGTGCTGGGACCACCACTGCTGTGCCTGGCAGGTCTTCCTGCACCTGGCTGTGCCCAAGAAACTCCTCTTCTGAGCCCAGGGGGTGCAGGGGGAGGGGTAGCCATGAAGGGGGAGGGGCAGTGACCTCCCAGGCCAGACCGCATCCGTCCCGCATCCAGCGTCCAGCGTATGGTGAGGCCAGCGGAGAGGCCGGGTGCTGGGGGTCAGCAGGGAATAGCTGCTGAGAAGTGCCGGGGGTCCGTCAGGGCGGCCCCCGCCCCGCCCAGCAGGGGCTGAGCCCACAGCTCAGTGCCACATCCTGAGCAGGACCACGCACGGGCTGGACTCTGCAGCCGCCGGCCTCCAGGGCTGGCCCAGGCCTGTGGCTTTCTGTGAGGTTAAGGCCCAGGTCTGCCGCGTTAGGGGTGCATCACCACCGCCCCCACACGTTGCTTGTCTTTCCAGCCAGTGAATGAAATAGGCGGGCAGCTGGGCAGCCCGACACGTGTCCCTAGGAATCCGGGTGGGCTTCCCGCCCCGCAGCTCGGCGGGCAGCGAGGAGAGGCCTGTTACCGGAGCTTTCGTGGGGTGGGACGGCCCAGTGCCTGTGGGAGGGCGCACCCGCTGTCCATCCCCACGTGCCGCCCTGGAGGAGTGTCGCTGGCGCCTGCCTCCTCTGTGACATGGGAGGGCCGGGCTGGGCCAGGGGTTTAGGGGCTTTGAACTCTTGCTGGCTCTATAATGAATTAGAGTTCAAAACATCCTTCCCTGGCACGGAGCTGTGGGGGGCGTGTGGGCAGCGGCCTGCGTCTGGCTGGCCGGCGGTCCGGTCCGTAGGCCCAGCTCAGGCCCAGGCCGACTCCACGGGGAACGGAGCAGCGGACAGACACCCGCCCGTGGACGGGCTGGCGGAGCCCGCGGTGATGCCGTGTGGTGCCAGCCCGGGCCGGCTCCACGACATGAGTCCAGGGGCTCACCTCGGTGCACAGCTGTCACTTTGTGAGCGTCCGCCTGGGGCACGGTCATGGGGTGGCATGCTCCGTTAGGACACTGCCTGCAAGGGGTTAGTAACACTGGTGTCCCCCAGAGGACAGGGGCCTGGCCCTGCGAAGAACCCCCAGCTCCAGGGCGGCCCTCGGTGTCTTGGCAATGTCCAGGTGACACCTGCCCAGGTGGGCCCAGTCAGGGCGCCCACTGCTTTTTTCGCACAAGCTGCACCTAAAACGAGGTGTTGGATTTGTTGTTGTCACACCTCAGGTCCTACCTGTGCCCGTGGGCTGGGTCCCGGTAGAGGGCGTCTGCTGAACCCCGCCTTGCGAGGGGGGTGGGGAGGGGGCCCCACGTCTCGGCTATGGTCTTGAGACCCCGTCTTTCCCAGACAATGCGGGCCACCGGTGACTGCCCTGGCCGCTGGCGCTGGGCCTGCCCTGGATGTGAGCTTCCCCCCAAGCTGGGCGTCTGCCTCACTCGGAGCCCCACGGGCGGCCAGCAGGAGGGCAAGGGGTGGCTGGGTGCTCCCAGGGGCAGGAGAGAGCCCCCCAGCCCTTTTCTCCTGGGCGGGGCGGGCTGTGAGCGGAGCAGCAGCCCTTGACCAGGTTTCCAGTCGCTTCCACCACTGGCAAGCGGGCGACTTGGTGATGTGGTGCGGGCCAGGCAAGGCTTGGCAGGCGCAGCCAACACCTGGAACTGCCCCACCTGCGCCCCAGGCCGGCCTTTCTGCTTTGGCCCAGGGCCCCCTCCTGTGAAAGCCCAGGGTGTTTAGGCCACTGCCCTCCCAGCAGCCCAGTGGCAGAGCTGGGGGGCGTCGGGGAGCAGGCAGCAGAGCCCAGCTTCTGAATGAGCCCCTCACTCGGGTCCCCGCTCAGCAAAAAATGCACACAGCCCAGGTCTGAGAAGGGTGTCACGCGGTCTTCTGGGTTCTGGGGAAGGTGTGATGCCACCACCCGAGGCTCTCACGGGGGCGGGGGGCATGCGGCATCACCCTCACGGCCTCTGGAGCCACGAGCAGGAAGCCACGGTGCGGCCACCCCCTCCTCTCCCAGGCCGTGACAGACACCTCCAGCGAGTTACCCTGAGCCCGGCTCAGGGTGGTCAGGGTCCTCCCGAGAAACAGACAGACAGGACACGTGGTGTGAGTGCGTGTGAGTGTACGTGGTGTGAGTGCGTGTGAGTGTGTGTGTGTGCATGTGCACACGTGTATGCGCACATGTCTTGTGCGTATGCATGTCTGTGCGCACATGAATGTGTGTGCATGCATGTGTGTATGTGTGTGCATGTGTGTGTGCACGAGAACGCATGAGTGTGCATGTGTGTGAGTGTGTGTGCATGAGCGCACTATGTGCATGCATGTGTGTGCACACATGTGTGCATGTGTCTTGTGTGCCTGTGTGGGTGCACATGTGCATGTGCGCACATATGTGCGCATGTCTGTGTACATGTGTGCATGTGTGAGTGTGCGCGCATGCACGTGTGCATGTGTGGTGCGCGTGCATGTGTGTCTCTGTGTGCATGTATGGGTGCACGTGTGCATGTGTGTGCGCATGCATGCGTATATGTGTGAGTGTGCATGCACATGTGCATGAGTGTGCTGTGCACCTGCATGTGCATGTGTCTGTGTGCATGTGTGCATGTGCGTGTCTGCGCGTGTGTGTGCACGTGTGTGTGCATGTGCATGTGAAGAGGATTCACTTTGTCCAGCTGGCTGCCTCACGCGATTGCAGGGGAGGGTGGGAGCCGGCAGCTCCGAACTCTGCCGGGCGGGCCTGAGACCCAGGGAGGCGTTGGAGCTGCAGTTGGAGCTGACAGCTGTGTGGACATGGACCTGCTTTCCGCCTCAGGAGACCGCAGTCTTTGCTCTGATGGCCTTCGACTGACCGGACGAGGCCCACCCATGCTGCGTTCTGAGGCCTTCCAGGTTACTGTTCTCCGTCGCCTAGGAAACCCCCCGCTCAGCGCTGTCTGGACCAGTGAGTGCGCACGGAGCCGGCTGCCATGGCCCGTGGTGCCGGCCAAGCTGGCATGTGCGCTTCACTCTCCTGCCATCCTTGGTGCTCTGGACAGGAGAGGAAACTGAGGCTCAGAGGGCTGTGATGGCCTGTTCGCAGCCGCTCAGCTGCTGGGTGTAGCTTTAGGAGTGCCCGGGGTCAGGCCGATGGGGCTCCTGTCACGGCACCTGTCCTGGCTGTGTGGCTTGGGGAAGGCACTGATCTCTCGAAGCCGTTGGTGGAATGGGGAGCAGGCACAGCGCCCCTGGTGGGTGTGGCCGGAGTGAGGCCGGGGGTGCCGAGCGCAGCCAGGCCAAAAGGGCGGGCGCCGGGGACAGCGCGCAGTCTGGTTCCCATGGGCCAGCCCTGAGTGGCTGTCCAGGCAGGGACCACGGCCCGCTGGTGGAAGCTCCCGTGGAGACTGGCCACGTCTGCCATGATGGGGCCCCACCCTGCACCCTGGAACCCACGGCCTCCGCCCAGCAGAAGGCGGCACCCCTCCTTCTTGGCGGGAAGTGCGGGGCTGTGGTGGAAGCCGGGCATCTTGGGTGCCGAGATCAAGCCGGTCTGAGGGTCTGAGGTGCAGAGTCCTCTGCGGCCACACAGCCATGACTCTACTCGCTGGCAGCTTTAGGGGTCCCCTGGGGGTGGTGCCTCCTGGGCCACAGCTAGAAATAGTCTGAGGGGTCTCCTGGTGACCCAGAGCTCAGGCAGGGGCTGAGGCCGGCCTCATGAAGGGCGACACCACACTAAGCCTGGAGCCCTGCCTGGGAGGGGCCTTGGGCAGAGCAGGCCACCCCGGGCACACCGGGGTGCACCTGGGGCGCGGGCCGTGGTCTCCCTCAGTGTTCCAGGGCGGGGGTGCTCACCATCAGTGCAGGGGGCAGCACTCCCCCAGTCCACTTTAAACAGTAGGATGTGGCCGCTGTGGGCTTTCAGAGTGGGGGGCCTATGAGTGTAACGGAAATCCAGTGGGAGTATTGGGGTGAGGGTGCTGCGAGGTCTCGGCAGGACCCCAAAATCCGGGAGAGGGGCACCTGGAGTGGTGGGTGACGAGCGAATGAACCACGAGCAGCTGTCCCCTGCCCCTCCCACCATAGTACGGTGAGGTCCCCAGAAGTGCTGGCCGCAGGAGCAGAAAACTGACAGCTTCCGGGGCCGGGAGAACACTCTTCGGGGCCGTTCGTCGTCAGTCATCACGGGGTTCAGATTTTTTTAGATGTATGAATTAAAAAAAAAAAATCTACATGGTGGTTGTAGAACATTTGGAAAATACAGACAAAAATAATGAAGGAAGTATAAAAAACTTATGACGGCCACACCCAGAGGCACTGAGTGGGACAGGCGAGACGAATCTTTTCCCGGCTGCCCAGTCACTTCCCACACTGAAAACCTGGCCGCTGGCACGTCCCTGTGCTGCAGGTCCCGGGGGCGGGGCGGCGGCGTTCGAAACCTTCAGGACGTTTACACCGGACAGAAACCTAGCTGCTTTGAGTGTCACACCTGACCACATGCCAGGTGACTTTCACAAAAGTTTGCTCACCAGTTGCATCTGCTCTGGCCCGTGGCCTCTCCTGTGGGGTGTTTGCCTTTCTGTCAATCCCTGGAGGTGAAGATCGCCATTCTCCTTTGGTAGTGGATAGTGACTAAACATTTTCACCCGTTCCATTTTCTTATGGACCAGTTCGTTGTTTCAGCGTCATCTGTCCTCTGGGCCTTTTGTTCCCCTAGGGTTTACGCTGAAGTTTCCTTACTGTAGACACACACACTCGTCTACTTCTTTTATCGTGTTACCGCCTGAAACTGAGTTTACGTGACCGCGGTATGAACGGGCACTGAGCTGGCGTGTCCCTGACCGTCACCAGGCACCGGGCTGTGCGACGTGAGCGTGCCGTGGTCTGTGTCGAACCCGCTCACGCCCCCTCGCTGGGTCTTCCGACCACTGGACTGTGGGCCCGAAGCTTCTTAGGGCGCTTACGACCCTGCGAACAACACCCCCAGCTGGCTCGTGGCTTCCTTTCAAGGCTCCCCAGCGATCCTCACGCATTTCCTCTTCCAGACGATCCATTTTATTGCTTTTTCCCAGGAGATGGGTGTCGATGCCCTTACCAATTTTGGCTTTTTCGTTGGTTTTCTGATTCACCGACTTCAGCCCCAATCCGTGTGTCCCCTGCCTCCCTCGGGGAAGCTCTGCCGCTGGCGCCCTCACTCCGGACCCCGTGCCGAGCGCCCTGTCCTCCGCCTGGCAGGAAAGCATCTGGGGCACCGGCTTCACAGCCCCGAGGGGACGGAGGTCCCACCGCACTGCTCGGAGGACGTGTGCGTCACCCTCTTTTCCAAAATGTCTGTGAACGTGAGCTTGATTTCCCCTTTGAGTTAAGAGATACTCAGCAGCGTTTTAAAATTTCTAATTCACGTGCGCGTGGCGGGAGCTCGCGCTTTATTCCATTTAGTCCAATTTCTGCTCTCGGGCTTCAGCGACGGTGAAATTCACAGCTGCGACTCTGTCCACAGGCACTTGGACCCTCTGTGGGGCTGGAGGGCAGGAGAGCTGGAGGCCGCGTCCTCCGGGGCCCCTCGCCCTTCCTGCCCCCCCTCAGCCCTGACCGTGAGGTGGGCGGTGGGCACGGTGCACCCGCCCCTCCTGTGTCCTGATTTAAAGCGGAGGAAAAGATCACGCGCTGACGGTGGGTCCGGCTTGCAAAGGCCGGGCCTCTTCGGGGCCTGTCACCACGTTCACTTTTCTCTCCATGAAACAGCCTTGGCACGTCCACGTCGGGGGAGGGGGGACCCCTGCCTTCCCTTCCTCTGCGCTTCTCCCAAGGACCTGGTCACCTGTGCTCCCCGCTCTCCATCAGGACCTGGTGCCTCACAGGAGCCTGCCTAGGCGGGTTTATTCTCTGGCCCTGACGGGCGGCGGACAAGGGCAGGCTCCCCCCGAAAGGGCCGAGGGGCGGTGAGGCTGCAGATGCCGGAGCAGCCTCCTCTGGGGGTCTGCACCTCGGTGGGAGCCTAGTCCAACCCCAGCTTCCTTCCCGCCCCCCACCCCGCCCAGATGCTGTGCCTTCTCCGCTTCTCACTCAAAGTCCTGTTTCTTCACCAACAGTTCCCCTTTCTCTTGTCTTTTGCCAAATAGGGATATTTTCGTGAGAGGATGTGATTTGAGACATCTTCCATTTTCCTTCGGCGTCTGAAATCTGAGGTCTTAGCGCTTCGTTCGCGGTGCAGTGGACCCTCCTTCGCGGCGTTCGTTGGGGGTCTCGGGGGGGGCCAGCACAGGGGACTTGGGGAGCTGCACCCCTTGCCCTGAGTTGCACCATTCCTCCCCCACTGGGCGTGGCCGGGGTTCTCACAGGCCCCTGGGGCCTGGGCTTTCTCCAGCTGCCTGGCTTAGGGTTTTGCATTTTGCGTCTTGGCGAGTGGGGCGTCTCAGTTCTGGGGAGACAGGCCTAGCTGGTGGGGAGGGTACCCAGCACTCGGGTGGTGGGCGCAGGGGGCCGTCGGGGACAGCCTCTGGCAGGAGCTCGCAGGTCGGGGCCCAGGCGGCCTGGTGCGCGAGCCCACGGCCCTCCCCTCCTGCCCTCACCTCTCTCCCTCGCTCAGCCCAGGGCCTCCCACCTGCTTGCTCGCTCTTGTGCCGCTGTCCTTACTGAGTGCAGGGACCACAAGTCCCAGGTACTCGGGTCGCTCCACACACAACTGCCATGCAAGCCTGTCCTCCCCAGAGCAGGGGACAGGCCTACCAAGCCCTGGCCACACAGAGGAAACTGAGGCAGAGCGAGCCGCTGAGGTGGGCCTCCTCCTAGGCTCGGGCACTGCCAAGGGCTGACCCAGTGACCTTCGGATCCCACCCAGAGGGTGTGGGAGCTGCATTCAGCCCCTGTGCCCCCCGAGGGCCAGCCTGGCTATCAGGCACACCCACTGTGGACCCCACCCTGGGCCCAGTGAGGAGGTTCCTGCCCCCATCCTGCAGGACCCAGGCGGAGGGGAGGGCTGACTGGCCGGATCTGCACTCCGCCTCCTTCCCTTGGTCCACCCCTGAGCCCCCAGAGCCACCAGGTGTCCAGGCGTCCGACCCCCACTCAGCCGGGGGCGGGGGGTCTTCCGCACTGGCCGTCCCAGGGTGGAACCCGTGAAGTAACAGTCGGGGAAGCAGCAGCTCCACCCCTCCCCGCCTGGCTTCCTGTGGCCAGGGTCAGGGACTTGCTGCCTGTGCGGTCTTGCCCTGACCAAGGTGCTCTTCCCCTGTCTGTGGGAGGAAGCTGCACCAGGGTCACCATGCCCAGGCCCACACCCCGCTGCCGCTCATGCCTCGGTTTCTCCCTGCGAGGACGAGTTGTTTACAGCTGCTCGTCGACCACCGTTCCAGGGGTCTGGTCTGTGCCGCGGGACAGAGGACCAAGCTCTGCTTGCGGGTCCTGCCCCGGGAAAGGGGGACCCGCTCACCTGCCAGACCACAAAGCATGGTTGGGGTGCTGGGGACGGGGCTCCCCACCCTCTGCTTGGAGCAGCCCCAGCCTCAAAGGTGGGGGTGCTACCCTGAGGCCGACTGGACCTTGTGCCCCAGGGCAGTGCTGGTCAGCTGAGGGTTCGGTGGGTACACTTGGGGCACCAGTCCAGCTGCTGCACTTTGACCCAGGTGGAGAGCTGAGGCGGCCTTGACTGGAGGCCCATGACCTACAACGGAGAGACAAGGGACTCTGACGAGCCAGGGACCTGGAGGGAGCCAAAACCGCCTCCTTTCTGCCTGCCGCTGTGGCCCAGGAGGCCAGTGCAGGCAGGAGTCCTGCTTCCTGCCCGAGTGGGAAGGACCAAAGGTTCTGTTTTGACACTTCTGGGTCCCGGGTATCATCGTGTGGGGAGCAGGGACAGGGCCACCTCCACAGAGGCAGGAACTTGGGGCTGGGCGGGAGAGCAGAGGACAAGGCAGGACCCCCGACGGGCACACCCAGAGCCCACGGCGGGACCGCGCAGTTCGCTGGCGGGCGAGCCCGGCCGGTGCCTCTGCCCGCCGGCACAGACACGCCCCGATGCAGGGGCCCCCGGAGCTCCGGCACCGCCTGACCTTCTGGGGCGGCACGTCGATCACCGTTGCTGATAAGGCGCAGCCCCTTCCTGCCCGCGAGCTCCCGGCTGCGGGCGCCTCAGCACCTCTGCTTTCTCGGTGTCGATAAAAGGCCCAGCCAGCTGGGTGGCTCAGACCTGGGGCCCCCCGCCCCCCGGAAGGCCTGCCACCCTCCCCGGCCTGCTGGAGGGGCGCAGCTGCTCTGTGCCCTGCCTGGGCCTGCACCACGGCGCCCCTGCCAGCCCGCCGCGTGGGCAGGGGTCAGAGGTCCTTCCTCTGCCTGCGGGAACCGGAACCGGCGCCCGTGAGGGAGCCTCGGGGAGGGCCGGAGCCGGGCACCCGGGTGAGCCGCTTCGCCAGACGCCATGTCTGGGCCGCGTCCCCGGCCCTGGGTAAGGACGGCCGTGTGGATGGAGGCCACGTCCACGGTCCCCACGGCCGGGGCAGGCAGCGGTGGCTCTGCATGGCTCGGCACGCCGCGTGACGGTGCCCAGCAGGCGGCGGGCGCGGCTGGGTGGCCCAGGCATCAGGGGGGCTGCTGTGCCACCCGTCAGGGCTCCGGGCGCCCGAGTCTCTGCTCTGGGCTCAGCGTTCTTGCCGAGGGCTCGGGGTGTGTGGAGGCCGCCCGTGGCCCCGACCCAGAACATGCGGCACCGCGTGTGCGGGTGTGTGTGGGGACGGGGTACACATCTCTTTATGTGCGGTGTGTGCACGTGTGTGTGAGGTGTGAGGGTACGTGGGTGTGTGTGCGTGCATGTGTGCTGTATCCACATGTGCATGCGTGTGGCGTGTGCAGCACGAGTCTGTGGGTGTTTGTGTGGCCCTATGTGCTGCGGGCAGGGTCCCCCTCTGCTCACCCTGGGAGGTCCAGCGGGCTCGGGGTGTGGCAGCGTATGTGTGCACGTGGGTATGACGTGTGTGCACACGTGTGCTTGCGCATGTGTGAGTCTGTTCACGTGTGTCTCTGGCAGGCCTCCCGGCACTCATCGGTGTGACGGCCACAGCCCGCCAGGCCCCGGCCCCCTGGCGCGCAGCCCCACAAGGAGGTCAGGGAGACTGACCGGTCTTGGCCTGCCCCGTGCTCCAGGCCCCCACAGCAGGGGTGCACCTCGGGGCTCCGCGCTCCGCCTACAGGCTGGGGTGGAGGGCTGCATGGGGGTCACCCACCTTGGGGTCCTGGGCACTGTCACCAAGACCCTCCCCTCCACAGGACATGCTGCGTCATGCTCCCTGCTGCTGGCCCTGGGGTCTGCTGTCCCTTGGGTCTGGTGAGTCCTGCAGAACATTCCGGGTCAGGAAGGATGGGCCCACCCTAGCACCCCCATGGAGGCCCCCTCCCTGGGGCCTGGCACACATGCCTCTGGTTCATCCCGCCATCCGGGTCCTCCCACTGACCACCCCTCTCCGCACACCCCCACGTGTGGCCTGGTCACCCGTCCACCACCATGCACCACCGCAGCCCCCGTGGCCACCGGCTCTCCGCTCACGGGGCCTTTCTCGTCTCGCCCACAGTCCTCTCCCAGGAGTGCCCCAAGTACAAGGTTGGCACCTGCCAAGACTGCATCCAGTCGGGGCCTGGCTGCGCCTGGTGTCAGAAGCTGGTAAGAGCCCCCTCCTGCCCGGCCGGGGGCCCAGGGCCATCACCTGGCCCTTTGCTTGTGGGGCAGGAGCAGACAGGACGCAGGGGCGTCTGACAGACAGACCCGGCTGGCCCCAGGGCAGCCTGGAGGCCGACTGGAGTGAGGTGTGCTGGGCCGGGGCCAGCACTGGGCCCTGGGCCCCCGGGACAGGAGGCGGAAGGCCGGCTGCATGCCGTGTCCCCTACAGCCCCCGCACGCAGGGAGGCCGGCGGCGGTCAGCTGCCAGCACATGGATGGGAAGCGCAGCAGCGCCCTACGGGGGCCTCACCCCCTGTGGCGTGTTCCAGGGGCGGGGCCCCTGAGGAGGAAGGCAAAGGCCAGCACAGTCAGGGGCAGGCCGGCCCTTGTCCCTGCGCCACAGCCCCCGTCCTAGGCCACCCTCCCCCCGGAGAGGCACGCTCCCCTGGGGACCCCCAACCCTGACCATGCCCTCCTCCCTAAAGGTCCCCCCTGACCCTGACCCTGTCCTTCCCCTGAGATTCCTCCACATCCCAACCACGCCCCATCCCCAGGGTGCCCTGAGGCTGTGACATTGCAGATCGAAATGGAAACACACATTATTAATTTTTCTCAAATTTGGGAGTATATTACAGACATTAAGCCACTTTGTCCTTTACTATTGTAAAGGTGCAAATTGTGCCAATTCATCCAGGAATGTTCTGATAGCCACTTTCCCCGGCCGATACTCTATTGTACGCCGGGAACACGCGTCGGTTCAGACGTATGGGAGGCTCGCCTCGCTCTGCTCCTGTTCACGTTATTCCTGCCGTACGTAGAGCGTTCGGGGCTCGGAAGATGACCGTGGTGCGGCCCCGGCTCAGGAGGCGGCCCCCACCCGTCCCCACCCCCGTGCCCACAGCCCCTGCCCTGGCCGCCCCCCACCTGCCTGGCTTACTCTCCCCACCGCCCTGTGGGAAGCAGCTCAGCTGTGAGCTCCTGGTGGGAGCGACGCCGCCCTCCGCGCGGCTGGCTCTGGCCCGTGTCAGGACCCACCCCGCGCGGCCCCCTCTCTCTCCTGCCATGTCAGGATCTGGGGAGCCTTGGTGGGGGCACAGCGGTCATAAGGAAAGCACCTTGGGTCCAGGACTCCTGCTTCCCTTGGCCCCATGCACTCTGGACTGTGACAGGCTTGGCACGGAGCCCTGGCCTGTGTTCCAGAAGGATCCTTGGGCAGCCACGCAGGCTGAGGGGGCCCAGCCACGTTCCCTGGAGAGAGAGCCGCTCCCTCTGACAAAGGGTGGACCCTGCAGCCGGACCCTCAGTGAGGCCGCCCCCAGCTCTGGGCTGCGGAGTGTCCAGCTGACGGTCAGCCTGGGACGGAGACTCGGCTCTCCAGTCTCCAGTCCGCTGCTGGAGGCCCAGCTCTGCCATGGTCTGGGAGTCCCATGGAGAGGCCATCTGGGGGCAGGTGTCTCCCTGGGGGCTGTCCAGACCCCCGCCGTGTCCCCATGCCACAGGAACACCATCAGACCTGGGGGAAATGAGGAGGGTCAGCTGCCTCACGTGACATGGGGTTCAGCCTGCACAGCTCCCCGTGCTTTCTCGTCCCGGTTCCTGACTTCTGACTCTCTCCCCCACCAGAATTTCACAGGACCCAATGAGCCCGACTCCGTTCGCTGTGACACACGGGAGCAGCTGCTATCTAAGGGCTGTGCAGCCGACGATATCATGGACCCCAGGAGCCTGGCCCAGACTCAGAAGGACCAGGAAACAGGCAGGAAGCAGCAGCTGTCCCCACAGAAAGCGACGGTCTACCTGAGACCAGGTGGGCTTGCTCCCCTCCCCCCTGCTGTGCCAGGGTCTCTTCCAGCCCCGTGTTCTGTGTTCTTTGTAAAAGGAGCACGTTCTGTGCCATCACCCTCTCAGATGGCCAGGCGCCTGGGCAGGGCCAGGCTCTGATGCCCCACGTGCCCCCTCCCCACCTCGCACAGGTCAAGCGGCGGTATTCAACGTGACCTTCCGCCGCGCCAAAGGCTACCCCATCGACCTGTACTACCTGATGGACCTCTCCTACTCCATGCTCGACGACCTCATCAACGTCAAAAAGCTGGGGGGCGACCTGCTCCAGGCCCTCAACGAGATCACCGAGTCCGGCCGCATCGGTGAGCCCGCCCACCCCACCGCCAGCTCGCCCCAACCCCACCCCCAACTCCATCCGCTGCCCCATCCCCACCCCCCACTCCCACCCCGCAACCCCCTCCCCTGCACCCATGCCGGGTGGAGGGCACGCGTCAGGGGCACCCACACAGGGCCCCAGGGCGTCTCGCCGAGGCCTCCCCTGTACCTGCTACCCTGGCACCTGCGACACCGCCCAGCCCCCTCCTCCCCT
Organism: Eonycteris spelaea; assembly: GCA_003508835.1. NCBI lineage: Eukaryota > Metazoa > Chordata > Mammalia > Chiroptera > Pteropodidae > Eonycteris > Eonycteris spelaea. The sequence continues at coordinate 1,794,380 of PUFA01000267.1, read as the reverse complement.
CCCGTCTCCTCGGGTTTGTTCTTGGATACGATGAAGGAGAATAATCCCACGGTGCTAGTTACGGGAAAAATTAAAGACCCGAAAGCACGTGGACTGCGGCGGAATAATCGCGCCAGCAGCGGGGCCCTGACCCGCCGCGGGGCCCAACTGAGACTGACGGACCAGGGACTGGAGGGCGGAGCGCAGCGCGGGCGCAGAGCGCGCGGGGCAGGAGAGGAGGTGCCGCCACCGCGGCTGCCTCCTCCAAGCGCTGTCTCGGTGTGCGGGGACACGCACGCTCCCACACGTGCATGACCGCACGTGCGCACACACTTGACACCCCTGTGCACTCACACACCCCGCAGGCTGTCTTGCTTTCTCCCCCGCCCTGTACCAGAGGAACTGAGGGCTTGTGGTCCTGCCATCTCACCGCTTAGTGTCTTCCTCACCTCCCACTCACGCCCCACCCCAGGCTTCGGGTCCTTCGTGGACAAGACGGTGCTCCCCTTCGTCAACACGCACCCGAGAAGCTGAAGAACCCGTGCCCCAACAAGGAGAAGGAGTGCCAGCCCCCGTTTGCCTTCCGGCACGTGCTGAAGCTCACCGACAACTCCAACCAGTTCCAGACGGAGGTCGGCAAGCAGCTGATCTCCGGGAACCTGGACGCGCCGAGGGCGGGCTGGACGCCATGATGCAGGTGGCCGCGTGCCCGGTGAGGCCCTGTCGCAGCTGCGTCTGCAGGTTGTTCTAGGTGTGGGGCTTCAATCCCGCAGACACGGGGCCGACTTCACCGGCTGCAGGTGCTCTGGGTGCCTGCCTCCCGGGTGCTGTCGGCCACCCACAGGTGCCGCTGTCAGCTCGGGATGCGGGGCAAATCCTCAAAGCCTAAATTTGAGGCCACCTCGTCAAGTGAGACCGCCAAGGGGCTGATCCTGGTGGTCCCTGGAGCAGAGCCACCCCGACCCCGGGCCCCTCAGGAAAGGGGCATCCTGGCCAAGCCTCCCGGATCACACGGCTTGGTCAGCTGGGCCAGCCGGCCCCCAGCTCAGTGGCCCTGCCCTGGCTCAGAGCCCTCAGCCCGGTGTCTGGACCGGTGCAGCCCTGACCCCTCATGCACCGGCCTCCACCCCTGCGGCTTCCCCGCGGGAACCGGGCTGTGCTGTCCTCGCACCTCAGACCCCTGGCACTCGGGGCGCAGGCCGCCTCCCCCACCCATCCCGGGGCCCCTGGGCCTCTCCCGGCGGTGTCTGCAGTGTGTTTACAGTCTCACGTCATCTCGACGATGGCGTCTCTTCTCCGCTGGGGCTGTTCCGTGGGCTGTGGTCCCAGGTCCGCACTGGTTGGGCCTCGGGGGACGCGTGTAGCTTACCGTAAACACGCATGTCGGTTCCCTTGCGACCCCCGCGTGTCCCCGGGCACTGGGAAGTTGTCCTCCTACAGAAGTTCCTGAGCCTCCTCCCCCCCCCGGGCGCCGGAATCTGGGCCAGACACGGGTCCTTGAGTCAAGACGCAGGGCACACCCTGGGTCTTGTCTGTGGGTCCCCCCATTCCTGAAAACCCGAGGGAGGCGGGCACAGCGCCTCGCTCCCTCTTGTCTGCGAGGGCCCGCAGGGGGAAACTGAGGGCTGCACCCTTGCCGTCTCGTTCTCAGAAGGAAATTGGCTGGCGCAACGTCACACGGCTGCTAGTGTTCGCCACAGACGACGGCTTCCACATTGCGGGGGACGGGAAACTGGGCGCCATCCTGACCCCCAATGACGGCCGCTGCCACTTGGAGGACAATGTGTACAAGAGAAGCAATGAGTTTGTGAGTGTCCCCTCCCGGGGTGCATGGGGGGAGGGGACACTGAGCCAGAGGGTCCGTAGCGCAGCCTGGGGGACCAGAGGCCAGGGTCACCCCAGGCCCACTGAGGGGGCACAGCTGGGGCCAGGGGGGCGGGAAGGGACGGGGTGGAGGGCCAGGGGGGAGCGTCAATGGCTCGGAGAGATCACACATTTTCTGCTCTGCGGGTGCAGCGAAGGCCCGACCCACCGCCCCTTGTGGGCATTTGCATGGCCTGCCGTGCAGTGACATCTGCACCCGAAAACTGGCATTGGGTGTTCAAAGGACCTGAGGGATGCTACGAGTCAGGGGTATCTGCCTGGAGCCTACACCCTCCTGGGTGGGTGCTGCCGGTCGGTCTCAGGGGCCCACAACTCGGACAGGACCAGCATGACAGCCGAGGTTCTGGGGAGCCTCTGCCTGAAACTGAGCATGTCCTTCAGCTGTGAAGATTAAGGCCCCGTGCTGGGGCGATGTCCGAGACCTGCCCAGCAGACGGCAGAGGAATCCCCCGGCACCCTACAACATGGGCACCTCCACGTTATGCCTACTCTCGTCTCCACTCTGAATGCCTGGGCTGGTGATTGTAGGTTTCATTAGTGCCCGGATCGCAAGCACATCCCAGGCCGTGGGACAGTATCGTCAGTCTCCCTGATAATCCTGTTATTTGTCAGCGTCAGTCAGACAGGCCCTGGCGATGACGTGTGGAAGGGCTCAGCCTCTGGGCCCTGGATGGTTGCTCCTGGCACCGGGCACTGCACACGGGTGGGCAGGACGGCTGGTTCCAGCCTCGGGCCCGAGTGACCGGGCGTCTCCCATCTAGGACTACCCGTCGGTGGGCCAGCTGGCGCACAAACTGGCCGAGAGCAACATCCAGCCCATCTTCGCCGTGACCAAGAGGATGGTGAAAACCTACGAGGTATGTGGGCTCGGGGTCTTGAGCAACAGGGTGGGACGCAGCCATGTCAGCAGAATGATGACAAAACCCACTGTCACCAGAGGCTGAGTTCTGCTTCTGCGGGCTGGGTGCGTGGGGAGGCGGCCTCGCTGGGACCACAGTCGGGGAGATGTGATCACTGCTGCTGGGAAGCCCGAGGCCTCTTTCGGTCACATGACATTTCCTTGTGGATGAAAGAGGGTTATTTCCCTCCGGGTCTGTGAAATTCAGCCCATCAGCAGCCTATGTCTTGGTGTTGATCAGGTTTCTGCTTTTGCAACAATGTAACGAGTGTTGGAATCTGCAGGGAAAACTCTCCTGTTTTGTATCCACACTCACCTGAATGTAGGCAATTTCCAGAAGTGTAAGATATAATAGGAAAGTTCACGAACCTGGGCCTGCTGCTGGCCTTGGCACATAACCCCTCACCCCTGCCTGGGCCCCGCCCGCAGAAACCATCAGCATCCTGAGATCACTTCCTCCTGGCCCTACTCAGAATCACTGTGCCTCCCACAGTCTTCCGTTGCGGGAGGCGCTCGCTCGCTCGTGGGGCTGGTCTCCTGTCCCTAGAGGGCCTTCCCTGTCCTTCCTCGCCTCCCTCTTGTCACCATTGTGTTTGCTGAGTTTCCGCTTGCCACAGTGTGGCAGGGCGCGCCCTCGCACAGAGCACAGATGGCTCTTGCTCTCCTGGGCCCTCACTGTCCCTCCACTCAGCTCGACCCTCCTCTGCTGCTGGCGGCCTGCTGTGGCCTTCGCCTGTGGGGCGCAGGGCACTTGCCTGTGGCCAGCGGTGAGACCAGTAGTTGCTGCTGTCACTCCTCCCAGACTCTGGAGCAAGGACAGGACCTTTGCAGGGACGCAGGGAAGGGGAGGGGGCAGGTGGTGGGAGCTGGCCAAGCCACAGGGGCACTGGCTTAATTCCCTGCAGGGCTGATGGCTGGATGCGGCAGGTCCAAAGACCACCCACATCAGCGGCCCCAGCACCAGTGGGTGGAGACCTTGACTGTGTTACAGGACGTGGCGGCCGCTTCTCGGCAGGTCGGACCTGGTCCCAGTACTGCTATGAGCAGCAGGAGCAGGAGCAGTGACAGGGCGGAAAGCTAGGCGGGAGGCGTGAACCCCAAACGCTGCCCCCGACAGTATAGACAAGGCACTGGGCAGTGTTCCCCAGCTCCCATTCACCGTACTTCTGAGAAATGGGCGTTCAGACGCCCCCTGGCCTGTACGGACAGCGTGCACTGGCTCCTCTGCGGTCCCTGTCCCCACGTGCAGGAGGGAGAGGCATGGAGGACACAGTGGAGTCCCACGGCCGGGGCGGAGGGGGCAGGCAGTGGAGGCAGAAGGGGCTTGTCCATTCTGGGGCGTCACGGAAGGCCCCGAGGCAGGAGAATGACCCGGTGGTCAAGTCTGTAGGATAAAGCGGTGCCACGTTCTGTGAACGACGGTGCGACCTCTGAGCTGAGCCAAGGCGGGTATGGGAGAGGGGCGGGGAGAGGGGCACCGGACCTGCCTGCATCGCAGGTGCTTGGGCCTGCGACCCCAGGGTGCTGCTGGACCAGCTGAACCTGGCCTGCCAGAGCCGGCTGTCAGGTTTTTCCTAGCAAGGTCATTGTTAAGATTCGATGATATTAACCCCCGGAAATGCTCAGTTTTCGGCTGCCCACGCCTGGCCGTTGGTGCCCGTCAAGCCGGTGTGAAGCACAGCCTGTGGCGAGGTGCATCGCTTCCCATTACAAGTCGCCCAGGGGCGGGGTGTTCACACCAGCGGAGTTGGCAAGTGGGACACGTCGGGCTTCTCCTGGAGAGCACGCAGTGAGCCCTTCACCAGCTCCCCGACCTCGAGCCGCCAACTAAACACGCTGCGAAATCGGGCGGGGGTGTCTGCGCCACTCAGCAGCAGAGAAGGGACCCTCTGGGTCTTAGCACTCTTGGACGCGGGGTCCTGTGGCCCCCAGGGTGCCCCTGTGACCCGCCGGCCCTCTTTGCCTGACAGAAGCTCACCGATATCATCCCCAAGTCGGCGGTCGGGGAGCTGTCCGAGGACTCCAGCAACGTGGTCCAGCTCATCAAGAACGCCTACAACGTGAGTGCCCGGGGGCCAGCGCAGACGCCACCGCCGCGGCCGTCAGGACCGTGGGCTGGGCAGCCGAGGCCTGCCTCACGTGGGCCACCCTCAGCCCTCCAGGCAAACTGGCCCTGGACCTCCCACAGGGCCACGGTATCCTCTCTCGTTGATGGTGTGGTCAGTGCCACGCCACGGCCTCACCCGTGCCCTCTCTGAACCACGAGTCAGGGCCTCTTCTGGCCCACGGTCCCGGTGCCTCACCCAGCACAGCTCCCCGGCAGCACCCGATAGACGCCGTGCCACTGGATGAAGTTCTCTAACGGGGAGGTTCTGAGGGCGTCTTGTACCTACTCGGAGGCCTAGACCCCCTGAATGGGCCCTCCTCGAGCCCCCGCTGCGGGTGGCATCCTGTCTTCACAAGGATGGTGCCACAAATCTCTCTGCCTCCCTCCCTCCTCCTTCTGTCTGTCTCTCTCGGTCTCTCTGTCTCTCTGTCCCCGTCTCTGTCTGTCTCTGTCTGTCTCTCTCTCTGTCTGTCCTTCTCTCTCTGTCTCTCACTTACTTAAACAGCCTCCGGCCCCTGCCTGTGCCAGGCGCCGGGGCTCAGTGGTGAATGGGACGGGTGAGCCCCTGTCCTCATGGTCCCGTACTGGCCTGTTTCAGGGCAGGGCCCGGTGTTGGTAAGCACCGCCCCACCCCCGCCAGGAGGCAGGCCAGGTCTCAGCGGGCCTCTGGGCAGAGGGTGGGGGGTGAGAAACAGGGAGGCATGCAAGGGCCATGCCCTGGAGAGGCCTGGGGACAGCAGGACGACCCTCTGTGAAAGGGACCACTCTTCTCCCACAGAAACTGTCCTCCCGAGTCTTTCTGGACCACAGCACCTCCCCGACACCCTGAAAGTCACCTACGACTCCTTCTGCAGTAACGGAGTATCGCAGGTGAACCAGCCCAAAGGGGACTGTGACGGCGTCCAGATCAACAACCCGGTGAGCCTCCATCCCAGCATTCTGGAAGGTTCTCTCCCAGTGACAACTAGAGGAAGTGCCCCCGCGGAAAAGGTTCCACTCAGAAACAAGTCAGGGAGGGGCAGGAGCCAAGGTCCAGCAGCGGCAGGTCCTGGTCCTTCAAATCCTCTCTGAGGCCAGACGTCCCTCGTGGGAGTGTCCAGCTCAGGTGGATGGAGAGCAGCAGGGGGTGCACTTCGCATGGCTTGGGGCAGCCTCCCCAGCCAGAATGACCGCATGGGTGACAGCGCCCCCTGGGAGCGGACACTGGAACAGTGCGTCCAGGCGAAGGAGGGCACCCTTCCTCTCGCTGCTCATCTGGGTGGTGTGGTTTTCCTGACTGTTGTGTTTTTGCTGTTTTTGGGCAAAGACAATAACGCACGAGCCAAGCAGATGCTTAGAGGCAAACGCTGAGTTACTGCCCTGTTTCAAGTTCCTGGCGACCACGACAATTACGTTTTTCTTTTTCTTGGCTACGAAATACTTGCTTTTAGGTCATTTTTAAACGTGACATTGGCATTTTTTCAAACAGGGCATTTCTTCAGACTCAGTGTTGCCTGTGCATTTTTGCCGAATTCTCTCTTCTCGCACTGGGCGAGGCCCCGGGGATCATTCAGTCTTGCGACTGGCGATAGCTTCCCCCACACACCTTTCCCAGCCTCACTCTGCTGCGGCAGTGCCTGCATTTAAACTGGCCTGGGGTGAGCCTCACTCCGCGAAAGGCCGAGGCTCAGCGCTGACGCCCCTCCTGGTGTGCGGGTGGCTGGCGGGGTCTACGCTCTGTCCCACAGTGATTTTGACTGCTTATTCAGGTGAGAACAGAGTTGTGCGGGCAGCACGGAGGACCTCCTGTGGGGTTTGGGCGCCTTGACGTTTGGGGGTGGGGGACAAAGTATACGTTCTCTACAAAGTCGCTCAACAATCCCCGCTAACGCACGTGCAGCAGAAAGTGTTCTAAAGCCGGCCCCACGAGTTAAGGTGGCGGGTCGGGAGTGCTGTGAGCACAAGGCCGGCTCCTCGTTCCCTCTTCTCCCATCTCAAGGCCCAGAGTGTCCCACGTTCTCGCCCTCCCCCCACTGCCACCCGCCCCTCCCAGGACCCCTGAGGGGCCAGCACCCCCCACACCTGGGGCAGGATCGTGGCCGCGCTGTCCCAGGCTTGCCTGAGCCCCGCTGTGCCCACAGGTCACCTTCCAGGTGAAGGTCACAGCCGCGGAGTGCATCCAGGAGACGTCGTTCGTCATCCGGGCGCTGGGCTTCTCGGACACGGTGACCGTGCAGGTCCTCCCGCAGTGCGAGTGCCAGTGCCGTGACGTGGGCCGGGACCACGGCCTGTGCCTCAACAAGGGCTCCGTGGAGTGTGGCATCTGCAGGTGAAGCTCCCCCCCCCCACGCCCCGCAGCAGGCACCGGGCAGCTGCGGACGGAGTCCCCAGGGCGGGGGGCCTGGGGAAGGCCTGACCCGGCCCTCCCGCCCAGGTGCGACGCCGGCTACACCGGCAAGAACTGTGAGTGCCAGACGCAGGGCCGCAGCAGCCAGGAGCTGGAGGGGAACTGCCGCAAGGACAACGTCTCCGTCATCTGCTCGGGGCTGGGGGACTGCATCTGCGGGCAGTGCGTGTGCCACGCGAGCGACGTGCCCGGCAGGAAGATCTTCGGGCAGTTCTGCGAGTGCGACAACTTCAACTGCGAGCGCTACGGCGGCCACGTGTGCGGCGGCAGTGCGTGCCGTGGGCAGGCGGGGCAGGCGGGGCAGGCGGGGCGGACTTGGCAGTGGGGACAGAGTGACAGGCAGACAGTCCTGAAGGAAAAGCAGTCCCTGGCCTGGGTTCTGGTGAGCAGAGGGCCAGGCCGGTGGGTCTAGGGTTGAGCAACTGTGACTCTGCGGTGGCCCCACTGTCGCCCAGGTCGTGGGGAGTGCTCCTGCGGCAAGTGCCTCTGCAAAGAGGAATTCGAGGGCTCGGCCTGCCAGTGCGAGAAGTCCAGCCATGGCTGCCGGAACGTGCGGGGCGCCGTGTGCAGCGGCCGGGGCCAGTGTCTGTGCAACACGTGCGTGTGCGACATGGGTTACCAACCGCCCTTCTGCGAGGAGTGCCCTGGCTGCCATTCGCCCTGCGGCAAGCTCGTGTGAGTGTTCCCTCCACGGGGCCGGGCCTGGTGTCCCTACAAGCCCATGGCACACACCCTTTGCCTGGCTGAGGTCCCAGGAGGGGACGGGGGTGAGGGGGGCTCCAGTGGGCCGCCTGCCTCCAGCTATGGGTGTCACAGGCCCACCTTCCCAGTCCCAGCGGGCATGCCCGCCTCACTCCCCAGGACCACCCCCTCCGACCCTGACCTCACAGGCACTGGGTAGCAGCCCAGAGCCCCCAGGACCTGCCACCAAGCTGCCCTGGTCCCCGATACTGGCGCCCCCACCCCCGACCTCACACTTTCCCTGCCGCTGCCCCCACGCACCCTCACACCCTCCAGCCCTGTCACGCCAGTGCACTCCCTCGCACACGTGCTCACACTGTCGCTCGCCCACAGCTCCTGTGCCGAGTGCCTGAAGTTCGACAAGGGCCCCTTCGAGAAGAACTGCAGCCAGGCCTGCGCGAACCTGACGCTGCTGAGCAGCGCGCCCGAGCCCGGGCGGCTCAGCAACCCGGGGCTGACGCGGCGGTGCAGGGAGCGGGACTCAGAGGGCTGCTGGCTGAACTACACCCTGTGGCAGCAGGACGGGAGGGACAAATACAGCGTGCTGGTGGATGAGCAGCGAGGTGAGGCCCAGTGGCCAGGGGCGAGGGGCCGACCTTGGCCGCAGGGCTCTGGCTTTGATGAGGCTGTGTGCAGCGGGGGTGGGGAGGGTCCTGCCCTGACGAGAAGGGGGCCTGGCGGGGTCAAGCGAGCATCCAGCACCGTGGTCCTGCCACCTGGCCCCTCCGCTCCATCTCTGACGTCACCTCAAGGTGCGCGACAACCAGTGGACATCCTGTCCCCTCCCTCAAGGGGACAGAATCTGGCTGGGATGACCACACGGCCTGGGCTGGTAATTGCCCACAAACGCCGACAGGGCCTGGAGCCCCATGTCCCAGAGCCACACGCCCCGTGCTGGTCCAGGGACAGCTGCGTGGGCTGCGGGCCATTCACGTACTCAGAGCTTGGCCCTGGGGGAGCCAGGGGCCCGGGAGCCGAGCTCCGCCTTTCCCCAGACCTGCAAGCTGTCTGCGTGTGCGGCTCCGGGTCCCTGCCGGCCCCACTGAGGATGTGGAGACACCAACCCAGTCTTCACGGAGCCACGTGCCAGGGGTGTGGGACCCCCCCGCACCAACGTGTCGGAACACCAGCCGAGACGGCAGGGGGCTGCGGCTGGGGACACAGGGCGCAAAGACCATGCAGGGGGTGCTTTCTGAGGTCAGAGGTCAGAAGGAGGAGGAGGACAACAAGGAGAGCCGAGACCAGAGGATGACACTCCAGACAGAGGGGACAAGGGGCATGCAGTCGGCGGTGCTGGGCACTGGTCGCCCGGGGCCCTGTGAGTCTGGGGAGCAGATGGTTGTCTCTGCACACAGAGCAGAGGCCCTGGCAAGGGTCCTAGGAGAGCAGGCGACACACCGAAAGTACTTTCAAAATCCAGACGCAGACCGCTGAGGGCCTGAGTGGACGTAGCCCAGGAGGGGCCGGGGACGCTGCCCTGGTTAGTGGGCAACCTGGGCCCCCTCCTCTGTGAACAAGAGGCTCCACAGTTTCACTTGGAACTCCCCGCCCTTGTCCGTGGCCCTGCCCCCTCCGGCTGGGGGCCCGGCCAGGCAGTTTGCCCGCCTACCGGTGGCTGAGAGCTGTCCACCTGAGCACCCTGTAGCGACCTGGGGCCCGGGCACACCCCGGGCCCATAGCCAGAGGGGATGCTGATGCTTGGGGTGCATGTGCTTCCTCCTCGCCTTAGAGTGTCCAGAGGGCCCCAATGTTGCTGCCATCGTGGGGGGCACCGTGGCGGGAGTCGTGCTGATTGGGGTCCTCCTGCTGGTCATCTGGAAAGCGCTGACGCACCTGAGTGACCTCAGGGAGTACAAGCGCTTTGAGAAGGAGAAGCTCAAGTCTCAGTGGAACAACGTGAGTGGCCGTCCCCAGGGGCCTGCGGCACCCGGTCCCATACACAGGGTGCCCCGGGTAACCCCCACGCGCGGACGCCCACCTGCCCCCACCCCTGGCACGTCACCCCGCCCCCTCCCCAGTGGCACCCACGAGCCCCTTCTGCTTTTCCACCCAGGAAAACCCCCTTTTCAAGAGCGCCACCACGACGGTCATGAACCCTAAGTTTGCTGAGAAGTTAGGGGCGCTTGGGAAGACAAGCGCCGTCTGACGCGACCAGAAGGAAGCACCCCTGAACCACATCTCCTCTGTCTGGCGGACCGCAACCTTGCCCGTCGCACGCAGCTTCTGATGCCTGACCATTTCATCCATTAACCAAAAATCCAGTTTCTTCTGCCCTCAGAGTGACAGCTATGGCCAGGCGACTCCACAAACTCACCAGGAGAAGCGGCCCCCGGCCCCTGACCAGTGGGACCTTAGATAGAGACGAAGAAGGGCTCGCTGGGCCTGACGAGGTTGGGTGCACGCCTTCCTGCATAGAGACGAGGATGGCCGTTTGTTCAGGGCGGTGAGCCCATGTTTGTTCTGCACCCTAATCACGGGAGATGTCACACCCACTGATTACGCTGGTCCCCGGCCATGTGTGTGAAAAGGTGAATAAACTCCATCGAGGCTGTCCATGGAGGCCAGGCTCTGCACACTGCGTCCTCCCGCACCCCCCCCTCCACCCAAACCACACTCACCGGGTAGGGGGGCCAGGCGGACTCTGGTCTGCGCGGGGCTCTGCTGTCTCGTCTCCTCCCTCACTGTTGGCTGTGCATGTGAGGCCCCTCTGGGTCCCAGGCCCTGCCCCACATGTAAGCAGCTTGCAGAGGGCCGGGGACAGCCCCCCGCCAAGGGGGTCCCTGGGCTCCTGATGAGGGCAGAGTGAGACGGGAAATGGTGTCTGCCACCCCCTCCCTGGCTGCACGCCTGTTCCCAGGGAATGGGCGGTGGGAGCCAAGCCCCTAGTGTATAGTGAGTTGTTTCTCACGGGCCATCTCATGGGGGGGGGGGAAGGCTTGGACGTCATGGCTGACCCAGTGACACCGGTACCATGTTAGCAGGCTTCGCAGAGCCAGGGTCTGAGTGTGGTCCGTGAGAGCCCACAGGGTGGGGGAGTCCTAGGATCCCCGGGTGGCCGTGCAAGACTTTGCCGTCCTCTGCCCCACAGTAGTGCTCGCTGTCTCCGGTCTCTTTGTTGCACAGATACACGAGGGGTGTGAATATGAGGTGCACGTTGTGAGTCTACGTTCTTGTGCACGGCACAGGTTCAAACGATGTTCGCTTTGACCTTTTTCCTGGAAATATTCAGTTATTGCACGCTCAGCATAACTCTCCATTTGAAAACATCCATTCCTTCCAACCACACTAACAGAGCCCGGCTATGTGCCAGTCACTGTGAGAAAACATGGCAAACACGGCTACATCCCGTGTCCTGGAGGCACGTGGGTCCACACAGCCAGTATAAAGTTGCAAATGACATGTGCTGGATAGCACGTGACACGGACTTAGAGCAAGACTGAGAGACGTGAAACTAAGTCCCTTGCCCACTGAACTGCTTGTGACTCTCGCCGCCGCCTGTCCTGCTGACCTCCCCCTTCCGCACCACAGAGAAAGCTCCCTCTTTCCCACCTGGGGCGACTGGGTGTGTGGAGCTCCCACCTGCGCAGCTCAGAGCTCTGACTTCCACATCCTCTCCTGCCTCCTGGTGTCTCACGGGGCTCGGTGTGTTTCCGTAGCCTTCCTGGGCCTCACACCTCTCCCTCCACAGGGTGACAAGGGCCTGCTCATGCTCCCACCTCGGTCCCCATCACTCTAGCCATCCCCTGGCATCACTCATGCCCCACCCTGGTGATTGGCCCTCCTCATAAACAAGCGTATTTGAAACGGACTGGCCAAAGACTGACCCTTTCCCGTATCAGTGGCACCACATGGTCCCATGCCCATGGGGAGAATCAGGCTTTATTTTCCACACCCAAATTGTTCCGACTCAACTGAACATAACACGGTCAATTTCAGACAGGGCCGGGCCTCCCCTGAAATGCTGGTGGCTCTACCATCCGGTCAAAACCCTTCCCGTGGTCACCCCCTTACAGGGGAGCCCGTCCTCCCACGTGGGCTGCACGTTAAGGGGCCTGCCCTCGACTCAGGAGCCAACCCTGTGCAGGTGCCCCCACCCGCGTGGCACAGGCACATCCAGGGGACTTTGGTGTCTTTCCCCAGACTGTTCTTCCTCTGGGTCCCCTCAGAGGGGTCAGGGTTTTTCCAGGTGTTGATGTAGGAATGTCCAAACCTGTAGAGGATTTTTATTGAGATTTTTTGAGCCAAACTGACGACTTGCCAGGGAAGCAAGATCTGAAATGCTCTGCCAAATGGCAGTTTTGCTGTTCCTCTGACACATTTGGAATTAAGGGAGAAAGCCAGGCGGGGGCGTCTCTGATGGAATTATGGGATAGGTAACGAGATCATGTGCTCCTTTTGCGGGCGCTCGCCTCCGAGGGGTCTCCAAAGAGGATTACTCTGGCGTTTCAGAGTTGTGTTAATTTTGATGCAGGCAGCAAAGGTAAGCCTTTTACTAGAGAAGTTCCGGGCCTGGGGCGTGACTACCCACGGCAGCCTGCCCAGGGTTAAGGCCATGGCACACCCGAGCCCTCCAAACAGCCCTCGCAGTCGTCCTGGCGTCCCAGGCGGCAGTTAGGAGCCCCAACTCCGGCCGGCTTTCAGCCGCGCAGGCGCACTGAGCCGCGCGCCGCAGGGGGCGGGGGCTGAGGGCGGGGTGGGGCGGGGCGCTGGGGCCCGCGGCTGCGCACTGGCCAGCGCCATCCGCCCCGCCCACTTCCGGCGCGCGGCTTTTCCGGGCAGAGGCTGCCTGGGCCAGCGCTGACTGACCGGCCGACCAGCTGGGCCGCACCCATCATGGGGTCCGGCGGGGCTCGCGGGCCAACGATGCGCAGGGGACTGTCCCTTAGTGGCGCAGCGCTGCTTCCTGCTCCTCCTGCCGGCAGCCACGGTGCAGCAGTCGCCCGGAGCGGGTGAGGACCGCGGCGGGCGCTCGGGCCCTGAGGGGGCGGGGGGCGCGGAGGCCGGGGTGGGGCGAGGCGGGACAACGGGGCGCCGCGTTGCGAGGTCGTCACTGCGCGGGGTCGCCGCCCCAGCCCGCCACGGTCTGCAGGGCGGCCAGCGGGGTTACCCAGGAGTCCGTCTCGCGGTCCGGCCGCAGCGGGGGCCCCTGGAGGGCCAGGCCGGCCCTTTGTCTGGCCCGGCCTCTGCGGCAGCGCAGCGCGGCTGTGGGAGGTGATCCAGGTCCGCGGCCGGCCTCGCAGCGCGTTGGCGCGGGCCCGCGGGGTGGGCCTGGCTTAGCACGCTGCCCTCGCCTGGCTCTCAGCACGACCCTCGACCCTCTCGAAGACAGCTCTCTGGTTTAGATGCAGAGTCGGGAACTAGAGCTTAAGGACCTGCTCGAGTCCAGCACTGGTCGGTGGCCTGTGCCCCAGTGCCAGCCCTCGAGGGTCGGGAGACCCGCGGCCGGTGTTGCGGGCCACTGCACTCGAGAAGGGGTACCCGGAGTTTGGTGGCTCGGGTCGAGGCGTGAAAGCACAGTGCTGTGGCATCTGCCACTTGGACGCAGGCCAATTCGGTTCCTCCACTCCAGACCTGCCATGGGTGTTTTTCATCCGGTTATTCTACCTGTAGTGATTAACCAACCACCTATGCTGGGCCCGCAGTGGTGACTGGCAGACAGAATTCCTACCTGTCCCTGAGGAGCTGAGTTCCGGTGGGGCTGACCAGGAAACCAGCAGTCCTAGTGCCGGGAGGGTGGGGGAGCCTGCGTGACCTGAGGGCCAGAGAATGGCTGAAACCCCCAAGTACTCTCTTGCTGGAGGGGGGGTTCATGGGGGGAGATACAGCCTCACCGCCTGGCAGAAAGCGGAGAAGGGTTCGAGCTGCGGGCTGCAGTGGCGGGATCTGGTTCCGAAATGTTTCATGATGTGTGTGGAGGTCCCCTGTGACCACTAGCTGTGGGAAGTAGAGCCAGGGCACGCCGCTTAATCTCAGTTTCATGCCTTTCCAGGTAGAGCGGCTGCGGGCCAGCCCGGGGGCCCGTGCTTTCCCAGCTCATGCCCGCCCCAGCTGGTGCGCATAGCCGAGCACCGTCCCCGTGCACTTGCTGCGTGTTCTTCCCAGTGCAGGACTGTGTGTATCTTTCCGTCCACTTCCAGGTGTACTCACCTGTATGTGTTTATGCTGTTTGCTAACAAAGCAGTTACACTGTAAAAGGAACTTTCAGTCTAAATCACATTCTGAGCAGAAGTGGGGGGAGGGCGGGAGTACTCATTCCCAAGCAGAACAGCTGTGCCCCCTGGGACTCTCTCGGTGGCTGCGGGGTGTGTGGTTGTGTCATGGGAGCATGTCAGGAAGTGCCCTGGAGTGGTTTGGCCTCTCTGCCTTTCACGCTGCCCTGGACCGCTGAGGCCCCAAGCCCGTGTGCCGTGCCTGGGCGTGCCCTTCCCGGGCCGGGGCTGGAACCGAGCCGCCATCCCAGTGTTCCGTGAAAGGCAGCTCCCGCGGCCACAAGGCGGCACTTCTTTCCAGTTGGAAGCTGCTCTCATGCGCTTTGGCTCAGAGTGATGCTTCTCTTTGTCTCCTGGTGGCAGCCCCAGTCCTGGGTGGGTGGTGGCTGGACTGTTGTTCCTCTCATCAGCAAGACTTTCAGATGGCAGGATTGCTGTCAGGCTGTGATGGCGGTTGCTGCCCAGGTGCCCTCGGGGTTTGCATTCACCTGTAACGAGTGGTAGCGCTGAGGTCCCCCCTTCCCGCAGAGCACGGGCTCATTGTGAGTTTTTACCGGTTGTTATCCTGCAGGGATGTGACTACACCTTCTAAGATGCCATGTCTTCCTCGTAAGGCTCTTAGCCAGGGTTCTGCAGAGACGCGGAGCCGGCAGAGCTATGAGGAGTCACGAGGGGTCTTCTGAGCCACGCTTCTCTTGCTCAGGCCCGCTCCACATCAAAAGTGTACTTTCCCTTATGACCAAGTTTCTCTTTGTTGCTGCTGCAAAAAAAATTATGACGGACTGGCTTACGTGATTACAGAGTCCGAGAAGTCCCATGACCTGCCATGTGCAAGCTGGGGGCCGGGGACGGCTAGTGTAGGGCGGGCCGCGTAGAACCAGGGGGCCGGTGGCCTGGGGCTGGAGGAAGTGGCCGTCCTGCTCGCCAGAGGAGAGGGAGTTCGCCTCTGTACCTGGCTTCTCCGCTGGGCCCTCAGCGGATAGAGCAGCATGACCCGTGGTGCTCCGCCCGCCGGCTCAGATGCCGGGGGGCCCCTGAAGCACACTCACGCACACACCCAGAAGTTGTGTGTACTGGCCCCGTGGGCGGCCCTTTGCCTAGTCAAGGTGGCACATCAGAGCCCTCCTAGGTGTGTGCCTTCTAAGGCAGCATCGCACCAGGGCCACACCAGCGCTGTCCAGGGTCTTCTCGTGTGCTTTGGTGCAGGGGAGGCACTGCAGACCCCTGCGGCCCTGATGATCTTTGAGGGCGACATTCGTCACCCTGGAGGGGCCTGCGTGGGCTTTTGGACCCAATTCTGTTGTGGCTGGTTTCGGACTTGGCCCAGAGCCATCTTCACACTTGGGGAAGATGACCCCACAAGGGACCTCAGCCTGAAGGGACCCAGAGGAGCTTCATGGGGTCCCAACTGCTTCTGGCAATGGGCGCTGGGTGGAAGGGTCGTGCCCTGCGGAGGAGCAGGGCTTTCCCACGGTGGCATGGGCGGTCGGTCCTCTGGAGACTATGCCACAGCTCTATGTGCCACATGCCCCTCTCGCTGCTCTTCGTGGAGGTAGGGGGTGCCCACCTGGCTCCTCACGTAGGGGGACGGCGGGCGCCCTGCCCCAACGGGCTTGTCTTGCCACCGAGGGGCTCAGCCACTGCAGCCCTGGGCCTGTTGTGTGACACGTGCATCGCAGACATCCTTACTCATTTCCTTATGTGGACAACGTCTCTTCCTGCGTGCCAGCGTGAGCTTTGTGCTTAACCGGTTGACCCGCCTGAAGCTAGGAAGGAACTAGGAAGTGGCCCTTGGTCGGTGCCTCCCACAGAAGACCCTTCCTCTGTCTTTTCATTTCCAAAGTGAATGAGGCTTAAAGTTGTCTAGTCGTTAAGCGGAATCTGAGTCGGAGATGGTCGTGGCTTCAGGTGTCAGGACGTTCACGTGTGCCGTTAGGCCTGCCTCGCAGGGCGTCTTGTGCCTTCTGCGGCTCTGAGCACCTGGTGTTCTGTGTCCCATGGTGAGGTGAGGCACAGAGTCACCTGACAGAGCACTCCCGTCTGGACCAGTAACAGATGGTTAAAGCGCTGTCCTTCCTGCTTGTGTGTTTTGGGAGGACAGACTGCCCTTCAGCCCTGAGCCTGCTCCTCCAGCCATCTCCGCCCCGTTCGGCCATGCTGGCGCGGGAGACGCCCAGGTCACCTCCTCGGCCTTCGCCTCACCTCCGTGCCTCCCTGGTGACTCATGCTGGCCCGGCGGCGGCGGCCCTGGACGAGGTTTATCGCGTGTGCCTTGGAGCCGAGTGCTCTCAGTTCATGGAAAACCAGTTATCAAAAGACTTTAGAAGTGAACATTCCCATGAGAAACTCCCTGTAGCTCATGGCCCTGCCGCCCGTGTCCACTGCGTTGGGAAGGACGAGGAGGACGTGCGCCCCTCCCTGGACATTTTCGGAAAGGACTTGCAGCCGGGCGTGTGAGGCAGCCGCCCCGCCTGACTCAGTACTTAGAAAACCGGGGTAGCCACCAAGAAGTCGGAGGAGTGAGCGGAATGATGCTCTCCCGAATCCCTTCCAGTCCCCGCGGCGTTCGCCACGCTCGCTTTGTCGTGTCTGCTGGTTTGTTGGAACCACACCTTTTGAGAGTAAGTTGTGATGTGGCCGTCTACCCTCAGTTCTTCGGGGTGTCTCTCCTGGGCCAAGGACTTGTTACGTAATGGCTCTGGGACGACCAGAACCTGGCCAGTTACTGGCACACACGCTGCCCAAGGACCTGACGTGACGTGCAGTCTGCGCGCGCAGTGGTTTACCCAGGGTCCTGGGGGTGCCCCTGCCCCTGTCCTGCCCGTGTCCCGCCCCGCACTCTGGGTGCATTCAGTGACCGTGTCAGTCTCCGCCCCTCAGGCCCTCCTCCCAGTCACCTGGCGTGTCCTCTCCTCTCTGGAGAGCCTGCTGGAAGGGCCCTCTGCTGGTCACCTGGCCGTGTCTGGTTTCCTCCGCCTCCACTCAGATGCATTTCGATTCCGCCACTTGGTGGCTCTTTCTCCCTCCCCCCAGGAGGCACCCGCTGTCACTTTGTCGTGTGGCCACAGGTTATGCTGGTGATGCTGTGATCACTTCTCAGGTGGCATTGTCTCGTCACAGGTGGTGGTCAAAGTGGGTGGTGCTGTGAGCGGACACCGTGGTCTGGGCGTCCCCGTTTACTATGACGGTCGCGAAGTGGAAGTTTGTCTCCCTTTGCCAGTTGCCTTGCCTGGGTTCATTCACTGTGAGTCTGTGGGAAATCACGGACGGCTCAAGGGTCAGAGCCCGTCACTGTCCTTGACTTCGGGTTTCGATTGCCCCACTCCGCCACAGAGGCCCCCCTGTGAGCCTGTGGGTCCCTGTGCCCATCCGCCCGTGCCTCCTTCTGGCACCGCCGGCTGCCCAGGGCTCTGTCCTTTCCCTGCCCCAGTTCTGGAGTCAGCCATTTCTCCAAGGAGTGCAGCTGCCTTTTTGGGGAGCAGCGTCTGGAAACCGAGGCCTGGGCACCGCATGTGCCCCCCGCCCCCCGCCGGCTGTTGTCTTCGCCAGGCCCTTCGGTGGCAGAGCCAGGGTTGGGTTTTCAGAGTCCATCCCCCCACACCACAGGGGTCGTCCCCTCTGCCTCCAGCGTTGCCTCTGAATGGGCAGGTGCTGTCGCCCTGCCTCCCTTAGTGCTGGAGAAACCAAGGCGTTCTGGGGGTGTCAGTTTTTTCACTTTCCTGGGGCGAAATCTGTTATTCTGAGGACTTAAAGTGGTTTAAAAGAAGCTTCAGCAGAAACCTGGTAGCACGCCGCTGGAGATGCTGGAAACCGTCCCTCTAGGGATGACTGCTGCAGAGGAATACGTGACAGGTGGGCTTCGCTCCGTTCTGAATAAAATGGAGCTTTATTTAGAGAAACGGAGCGTAGAAGAACTGGGCTGTGGAAGAACTGTTTCAGGTCACGTCCCTCTTAATCATACAGTGACCGACACGTTGTACCTTGAAGCTAAAGCTTTTCCCCCACGTTTTATCATGAAAATCTTCAGACGCACAGCAAAGCTGAAAGAGCAGTGTGGGCACTGCCCGCACCCAGCACTCGGGCGTTGCCCGTCATGGTCCACTGGCCACCGGCTGCCCAGGCGCCCGGCTGCCCGGCCTGCCACATGTGCCTTAGAAGTAAGTCACAGAGTCCTGCAACTTGACTGGACGTGTCGGTAACTCGAGTTCCACGTTCGTCCTTTCTTGAGGAAGGTTGTACCGACGACGGAACACAGGAATCCTAGTGTGACATTGGATGTGTTCCGAGGCCTTCCAACCCAATAAAAAGGCCTGTGAAGCCAGAGGTCACGACGTTCGTCTGAGATCAGTAAGGACAGCTGTTCGGGAGGCCCGGGTTCAGGCAGACCCACGTCCCTGGGCCCACGTCGTGTCCTGATGGGGAGATGGGGCGGGGTGTTTGCGAGGCGGGAAGGGGACAGCCCTGTCCACAGCCGGGAGGCGCTTCCGGAGTGCAGGTGAGCTGGCGCGACGCTAAGTCTAAGCAGCGTTTTTAATTTTCGGTCCAGTCGTAATCGCTCCTTTCTCGTCATCTTTGCAAACACCTTTGGGGCGCGAGGGTTCTCTTTGCACAGTGGAGTTTGCCTTTGGGGGTGGGCACGGATTGCCCCGGAACACGTCGGTCACCGTGCCCTCCTGCCGGGGCGGCGTGGCCTTTGGGACCCCCTGGAGCTGCAGTGCTGTGAAGAGCCCCGGGGGCAGGTTGGGGCTGGCGTCTTCCGTGGATGTCTGGGGGACCAGCCCGGGGCCGAAGCCTGGCTTCAGCCACCCAGGCTGGCATCACTGTCATCCTTGGTTCAAACAGGGCGTCTGCTGCTGACCTGGTGGGCCGCGGTGCCTGCACCGTGGCTCACCGCTGCCGAGGGCTTCTGGGACGCCCCTGTGGGCGGCGCTGTGGGCGCGGTGCCCGGAGAGGACCCTGTGTGCACGCGGTTCTCAGCGGCTTGTTTCTTCCTCTCCCCGCAGCTTGCTCTCAGAACACGAACAGAACCTGCCAGGAGTGCCTGAGGAACGTCTCTGTGAGTAGCACGCGGCCGCTGTCCCTGGCGCAGAGGGCCCCGGTTCTGCCCTCAGGGTGTGGGGTGTCTTCGTGCTTGGCATTGAACGTTACTTAGCCTTTCTCGGCGTAGCCGGCTGTCCTGTGAAGGCTGCAGCTGCTACCTGGGCGTCAGTGATGTGCATGTTGACTCCTGAAACGGGTGTGGGGGTTCGGGGGGCCCCATGGCGGGGACGCGCCAGCCTCCCTGAGGCGGCGGGCGTGGCGTTGGTGGCAGTGTCATTCAGCAGGGGGTGTGGGGACGGGAGCAGAGAGGACGGGCTCAGGGGCCACACTCGCCTCTAATCAGTGACCATTAGCCTGTGACCAAGGCCTCATGTCGGTGTCTTCAGACCTTAGAGGCTGTTGGGGACAGGCTGCGAGGGCTGTTGGGGACAGGCTGCGAGTCCGTCTTGAGATGGCGGCTGCTCTGGAGGCTTGTGGGGCCACCTCCTGAGTGGCCACCCCCTGCGTGGCCGTCCCGGGTCTGACTCGCAGCCGTGTGCAGCCGGCCGTCAGAGGCGGAGGGCGCGGGGAGCCTGCCGTGGCATCGGGAGCGTCTCGGGACTCGCGAAGACAGTGCTGCTTTATCGGGGCCATGGCCTCCTGAGCCGCCCCCAGCCCAGCGGCCCGGGCTGGGGGCGAAAGCCCTCCATGGGGCCTGGCCTGGGGCTCGGCGACGCAGTCTCCCCGCTCCCACCGGGGCTTCCGTGCGTGCACGTTTCCTCCTCCTGGCCACGGGTCGTGCGACACGGGCCAGGAGAGACGCACTGGGGAGGCCGCTGTCTGAGGCTCTGGCCGTGCTTCACCAAGGGCCAGGGGTGGGTCGGAGGGCGTGTCTCCACCAAGGACCCTGGACAGGTGCACGTCCTGCAGGTGCGGTGTGGCCGCTGACACGGCCCGCCTGGCTCGGGCCACTGCAGTCCTCACAGTGGTACTTCCCTGTGGAGCTGTTTTTGGTGTCTGGGTCTTTTGGTTGGAAGTCATCTTAGCCGTGAAGGTGGCCTGGGGGCTGCGTGACTGTGCAGTCCCTGGGCGCCTGTGCGACATTGCTCTCTGGGAGGGCAGTTGGGGTGCAGGTGAGGGCCGGGTCCAGATCACGGTGGGGTGGGCGCCTCGTCGGAAGGCTGGACCTGCACCCCGAACGCAGCCAAAGCAAGTCGGAAGTATGGGGCGCAGGACACGCACATGGGTGTGGATGAAAGGGGTGCATCGGGGAGCTCACAGAAGTTTCTGGAAGGATGTGCGTGCGCTGCCTGAGAGGTCTGACGAGCCTGAGGCTGTGCGTCCTGCGGGTGCCGCTCGAGCCGTGCGCCCGCAGTCGCTCCACTGACCGCACAGATCAGGGCCACTGCGACAGTGCCGCGAGGGCCTCGGCACTCGGCGAAACTGCTGTAGGGGGTCAGAAAGCCGGGCGCTTGAAACTTGACCTGTTTGAAAATGAGAATTTGCCAATAACTTTCGAGCCAGGACAAAACCAAAATGCACAATGGCCTCAAACAGCCAGGGTGGGCGGGGCCTCGCCACTGCTTGGCGCGTGTGTGCTGAGCACTCTGTCAACACAGCACACCGAGGCGGCCGGTCTGTAAGCAGGCCTGGCGGGCCCGGCTGACTGTTCTTTGTGATAGGGCCCCCTGACCCGGGAAAAGAAAATACCATGACTTTCTATCCTGTGAAAACTCCAAGGAAAAAACTCAGAGAAACTGTTACCTTCCAGACTTGAAATGACAGTCCAGGCCTGAGGCGCGGGCGTGTGCCTATGGCCCGAGCCCCCTCCCTGGCAGCTGGTGGCCACGGCGCCAGCTCAGGTCCCTGCACACGGGTGAACCTGCTGGGCCCACTGTGAGCACCGTGCCCCGACACACTCCAGCCCTGAGGTCCTGGCAGATGCCCTCGAGCCTCAGTCACCCCGCCTTCCCGATGGCCGGGGACAGCGTCGCTCACTGCGTGCCCTTACGGGGGTCAGAGGTAGGGTCTCTGCACAGCGATGCCGTGGTCACAGAGGAACACTAGCAAGTACTCGGTGAGCTCCAGCCACGGCCCCGGCCCAGCCCGCCTGCCAGGGACCCTCCAGCGACACTCCCAGACCTCTGCCACCCCGCAGACAGGCGGGACACAGCCTGAGTGTCGGGCGGGGCTGCCAGATGGAAGCGGCGTGGCAGGTTTAGGGAGGTTGAGGGGGCTCCTGGAGGAGCCCCGTGAGCCCTGGGAGGAATGTTCCAGGCCGAGGGGCAGGCCTGCAGAGGCCCGGGGCAGTGGCCGCCTGGTGTCCGTCACACCAGCATGAGGCCGCGTGGCCTTGCAGTGTGTCCGATGGGACAGGTTTGAGTAGCACGGCCTTGGCAGGCAGGACGTGTTGAGCTACCATGTTGGGCTGAGGCCATCACCAGCCTCCAAGGGCGAGCGGTTGGGGTGGTCGGCGGCAGAGATGGCGTGGGGGTCGGGTCCGGGCCAGGGCGGTCCTTTGGTGTTCACACTGAACTTCTCACGTTGGTCTAATGTTCCCCTCTCTCAGTGTCTCTGGTGCAATGTCAACAAGACGTGCGTGGACTACCCGGTGGCCAAGCTCCTGCCGCCCGCCTCGCTCTGCCCGCTGAGCTCTGCGCGCTGGGGCGTGTGCTGGGGTGAGTGCTCGTCCCCGTCATGCTCAGCCAGGGGCTGCAGGCAGTTCTGCTCGTGCTCAGTTCGCCCGGTAATTGTTGGGCGCTGCCAGCAGGAAGCCGGATTGCCAGTGGGAGCTCGTGGGGTCCGGGGGAGCAGCGGGGCGCCCCCGGGTCTGGAGGCCCTCCTCAGGCCAGCAGCACTGGCTCTGCGCTGGGTCTCCCCACGTTCTGGGGTTCCAGTCGGGGGGCGGGGGAGGGGATGAGGCTGCTGTTTGGATGACTCGGCGCGTTTGTCACCTGGACACCTCCTGCGGTTCTGGGTGGGGGCTCCGACTCCCGAGGGAGGGGTCCCTGCTCAGTGCGGCCACGACCTGCTGGTCCCTGGGTGTCCCTCTGATTGCCTGTGGCTGAGTCACAGGCGCTCCGCCAGCAGGGATGCGAGCCCTCTGTGCGACCCCAATCAGTTTGCAGTTTGCCGTTTAAATTGGTGCTGTGCGTTGCTTCATGGAGCTCTTTTTACGTCGTTGGGTTTATCAGTCCGTCCTTTCGTGGCTTCCGGTTCGGGGCCCGGCAGAGGCTGCCTTCTTAAGCTGCGTAAGGGGGCCATGTTTTTTTGGGGCGCTTCGCGGCTTCAGTGGTGCGTTTGCATCTTCGGTCTGTCAGCTACTTATTCCTTACTTACGTGGCTTTTTTCTAGTTTCCATCGTAGAAGCCATTAAGCCTCTGTCAGAAATACTTTCTGGTTTTGTCGAGGCCCTGAGAATCCTGATGTGTGCGTGCGGGGGCCGGGTGCCTGCTGCGTGGGCATGTGTGGGTGTGCACACGCACGGCCGCTGTGCCCCCCAGCTGGCATCCTGTCTGCTGGCCTCATGCCAGAAAGGCTTCGCTGGGCCTCGCCACCCTCTGCTGCTGCACAACGGCTCTGTTCTCGTGGAACCTGTCGCTGCCCACTGTCCCACGGAGACCGCTCCGGGACCAGGGGGCCCTGGGCGTGTGGAGCAGAACTGTTTACGTGGAAGCGCCACTTCTAATGGGGTGCATGCGTATTGGGTCCTTCCCAGACTGCAGCCTTCAGCGTGGGCACACACGGATGGCGACCTCCCCGCACGCACACACGTTCAGCCTGGTGGGCCTGTCCCCACTTACACTCCTCCAGGCCATGTGGGAGTCCAGCTGTCTGAGGTCCCTGCCAGCCCTTGGGGGGCACTCGTCATCTTCACGTGGTCCGTCTGGTGGGTGTGACGCGCATATCTCTAGTGACTCATGGTGGGGCCCCCTTTCCAGGGGAGTCTCCGGAATGAAAGTCCCGCCCTAGGGCTGCTGTGCTGTCGGCCGAACCCTCGACACACAACACTGGACAGATGCGAGCACGGCAGTTTATTCGTCACCAGTAGTCACAGCCTGGAGGAGGAATGTGGGAACAAGCCAGGGGCTGTGGGAGGAGGCCCCAGTCCCTGGAGAAGATGTGGCCATGTGAACAGTTCCACAGGCTGGCAGGGGACTGACATCTGCCACTCGGGGATAAGCAGGAGCTGGGCCTGGTCCCCATGCTAAGGCCAGGTCTGTGGCCGGAGGGCCTGGTCTGGAACAGGTGCGAGGGAAGTTTGTGGCTGGGCCTTGCGAGGCCCCATGGTTTCACCAGATATCAGGGTACACGCCACACTAAATTTAGGGCTCATACCACAGGTGCTCTTATTCTTAGAATTTAGAATCAATTATCCAGTTTAGACAAAATTGTTCTGGGGTTTTAATTGTGACAACTTAAATACATATGTTCGTTTGGAGAAAAACAAGGTCTTTGCTGTTTTGAACTTTGTTGGGAAGCCAGGTGTGGTGCCTCACATCCTGTCGTGGGGGCCGTGGATTGGCTGTGCGAGGTGGCAGGGAGAGGAGCCCACGGTTTTGTTTCCTGTTGCCGTGAGGTTTCTGCTTTTATTTGTTTTATGAGTGCTTTTGCCTGCTGAGCAGGAAGTCTATTCTGGGGGCAGGTATTTTTTTAGAGCCAGCCATCTTGTTGACCTCATTGGTGTTAAACTTGATTATTTTAGAATTCTCTAGCTAAAAAATTACATTCTATGCCAGCAAGGGTGTCCCTTCTAATTCTACCTATTGGAACTCTTTCTATGATTCAAGCCCGTCTAGGGCAGGTCAGATAAGAACACAGTAAAGCTCGGGAGGCATCTGACCAGATGTCGCTTATTCCTGATTTTAAAAATCACTGAGTAAACACTGAGCGAGCGCTGTCCCTCCCGCAGCCAGCCTGGAGTGTGTCACAGGTCCACACAGGCGCAGAGCACGGTGGAGCGGGACGAGGCACTATGTCTGCCTTCCCTCCCCGTCCCCACGTGGACGGAACGTGCGCCCACCATGCCCTGCCCCAGCCACAACCCAAAGACCAGCGAGGTCAGAGACAGTCAGAGCCGGGGGCACGTTTGGCCTCCCCTTCAGGGGACAGACGAGATGTGCCGTGGGGTGAGCCCAGCACGGCTGTGCCGCTGTTGGCACAGTGGCCGTCCCACCCGGGTGACCGGAGACACCTGCAGGAGCAGGGCTCCGCGTCCTTTGCTTGGCTGGGGTTGGATTTGAATACAAGTGTGTTGATGGGTTTTAGTTTGTAAATAATTAAGAGAGGGTGGAAGGAATTATAAACCCTGTCTTACATTCGTCTTTGTCTCAGGAGGCCGGTCGAGACGGGGGGTCGTAAGCTCATCTGAGGCCACTTGTGTGGCGTCTTCATGTCCCTGGCTGCAGGTTCTTGTGGCTTGTGGTCAGGGGTTTGCTCCTGTGGGGAGAAAGCCATGTCCTTGACCTCGACACAGATAAGTCATGTCAGGCGCAGCCTCTTTCGTGAGCTCCACGGAGTTGAGGCTCCTGATGTTTTAGGGGAGTCTTTCTGGTCGTCAGCTTTTCTCGAGCTTAAAACATCTGCTCGGTGGGAAAAGCTCCCTGTGGTTGCCAGAATCATTAGCAGTGACAGCTGCGCGGGCCTGGGTTCCGAGGGCTGCACCCCGGGCAGGGGTGCCGCTCCCTGGCGGGTCCCACTCTGTCCCAGCGGCCCTGACGCAGCCCCTCTGTCCCCAGTGAACTTTGAGGCGCTGATCATCGCCATGTCGGTGATCGGGGGCAGCATCCTGCTGGCGGTCGCCATGTGCTGCTGCTGCTGCTGCTGTGGGAGGAAGAGGAGCCGGAAGCCGGACAGAAGCGAGGAGAAGGTCATGCGGGAGCAGGAGGAGAGGCGGATCCGGCAGGAGGAGAGGTGAGGCCCGCACTCGCCCTGCCGCGGGGCCCCAGCCGTGGCCACGAGCCGCGTTCTCGCAGGGCTGTTGGCTGGAGGGAGCCGGCTGGCAGCCTCTTGCGGACGACGTCCGCCACAGGGCCTGGGAGGCTCCGCGCCCCGCCTGCCTTCGTGACGAGCACACGGAGCTCGGGGGCAGGGACATGCGTGCTGGGTCGCCCGTCCGCCCGCGGCCAAGCTGGCGCTCCGGGCTGCCGGTGCTGAAGAACAGCATTCTGCACAGAGCGCTTCGGCGGGCGCGTGATGTGGCCGTAGGATGGGCCTTGGTCACCGTGCCTCCTAGACAAGGGACAGGGTGGCTCTGGGAGGTGCCGACTTGTCCAGACGGCCGTTGGTGAGGCTTGAGGCTGGACAGGTTTCCATGCCGTCGCCCTGAAGCCATCTGCCCCTAAGCGCTAGCGTCCCCACGTGCCTGACCACCTCCAGGACCTGGCGTGAGATTTCCATGACCAGAACGTCCCCTTCCGTGGCAGCAGAACGCCCAGCATCAGATGTTTGAATCGCTTTTACTGAATAAAAGATCGAATGGCACGATGTCGGGGCAGCCTCGGCGCACTGCGCGGTGCCAGCCTGCCTGTCCCCGTGGCAGTGTGGCCCGGCGGCCGAACTCGTCCCCACCCACCCTCAGCCTGGGAAGCGAGAACTGCTCACAGCTGCTCCGCCGAAGGAAACGAAGGTGCTGCTTTTAAAATGACGCCGGGTTTTGGTGCTGAGCGAGATCCCTTTGTTTTTTAGGAGAGCAGAGATGAAGTCAAGACACGATGAAATCAGGAGGAAATACGGTAAGGGCCTTGGGGTCCCTGTTCCAGCTGGGGGCGTGCCACCTGGTGTCTTGGTCATTGTTAGGCTTCAGGAGGCCGTAGGGCGGGCTGTGGGCTCCCCAGGGACAGAGGTACCCCTGCTCCACAAGGTTGTCCTGCGGAGTGGCCATAAC
Source organism: Eonycteris spelaea (assembly GCA_003508835.1). Lineage (NCBI taxonomy): Eukaryota > Metazoa > Chordata > Mammalia > Chiroptera > Pteropodidae > Eonycteris > Eonycteris spelaea. The sequence continues at coordinate 1,768,271 of PUFA01000267.1, read as the reverse complement.
TGACCCCACGCAGTGTCCTGAAGGAGGGGCTGGGCTGTGGGTCTTAGCCAGACTTCTCTGGGAGCGCCATGTGCCCATGAGGCTCAACGACATGGTCCACTTAGGCCCCGCCCGCGGCCCCCCCAGGAGCATGCTGCCCGCACCCGCCTCTGACGGTTGCAGCTTCTCCCCTTCCCTAAGGGTCAGCCCCACCGCGGCCCTGCTGCCGGTTGGCCGGGTCTTGCTGGGGCGTGTTGGGGTTTGTGTTTGCAGGACGGGGGTGGGGCTGGCTGCCTCTCAGTGTTCAAGAACACCGAGTGTGCGCCCGTGGTCAGCGGTCACGTCTCCTGCCCTAGCCGTGGTCACTCCCTCCGTGCTGTCGGGGGTGAGGGGTGTGCTGAGGCGAGGCCACGTGACGGCAGCCATAGGGCCCCCAGCGCTCTGCCGCCCTTGACCTCGTGACCGGAGAGTCCTGTGCCCACATGATGGGGCCAGGCAGCAGTGCTAAATCTAGAATCTTCTCAGACTAATGCACTTGTTGTGATGTCTTGTGCGTATAAGGAAATGTATTTTCGCGGCATTTTGGGATCCTACCAACCAGAACTGTACAGCCTGAGGCTCGCTCCCTTCCGGGGCTGTGGGTGTCCTGGGCTGGACACACGGATTCAGTCAGCACGCTGGCCAGACGCCCGCCGTCTGCATAGACCCCTCCGACGGCCACCAGTGGGCGCTGTGAGCCTGGCAAGGCCTCGGGCGCCAGCTCGGCCTGTCTCCCCCGCACGACAGGGCCCCTGCCGAACCCCACTCCCCACGCTCCCCCCCCCCGCCCCCCGCGCCCCCAGTTCCCAGCGTTTCCCATCTGCAACCGAAGAACAGCACAGACGTGCGCAGTGCGCAGGCCCGTGGCCGCCGCCGCAGGCGCCCTGGGCGTGCGACGCAGGCTCCTAAGCACGGGGCGCGTGTGGTGCCCGCAGCGCGAGGGGCGCTGCCAGCACCGCGGACTCATTTTCATGGCGGAAGCGCTGTTTGGTGCGCTTCGCCGTAGCGCTTGGCGTGAATCGATGGCGGCCTTAGCTCCCCACGCGGTCTTAATTCTTAGAGTTGATCGGCGTTTACGAGGACGTTTAAAGTAAGCTTGAACATTTAAAGTAAATGGTTTTCTGTTCTTTTTTTTTTTCTGTATAATATCAGCCAATCACTGTGGGGAGAAATGCTGGCTTTAAATTTCTTAATTTCTCTTTGAGAAAATGAGCAAGTAAGTCTTTACTTCTTAGGATCTTTTTTAAAAATTAACTGCTTTTGGTAAATTTTATTTCAATTTTATTTTAAAGTCACTTATGCGGTTTGACTTTCAAGAAAAGGTTTCACATAGTATTTGAACCTGCTCAGAACACCCATTTTTTCTTGCGGGCTCAGTAAATTTCACGTGAAACTTAGTTGTAGTGTTTTCTCGGGTTTGCTTCCTGCTGGCGGGGGCGTTTGTAATCCAGTGCGTTTTGTTTTCAGGTCTGTTTAAAGAAGAAAACCCTTACGCGAGGTTTGAAAACAACTAGAGCACACTCTGCGCCCGGCCCAGCAGCGGCCCGGCTCCCTGGCGCCTGGATGCAGCGGAGCTCGCAGCGCAGCCTGGGGGCGGGCCGGTCCTGAACATGGGCGTCTGTCCCTTTTCTTTCTGTATTTACTCGCCGGAGGCTTTGAGCCCGCCTGGGGCTGTCTTCATCTCTGCTGCCCGTCTGAGGAGGACTCGGTTTGGGAGCTGCTCGTGGACTCCACAGCCTGACACTCTAAGGCCTGCTCGTCCTTCCCTCCCGCTGTGGCCACCGGTCTGCCCTGCCTTCCCCTCTGCCCCTCCTGGGCTTCACACAGCACTCAGGGCCGGGGCCGACCAGTCCCCGTCATTCCCCTGGAGGCAAGACGGCCTCCCTTCCGACCTCAGCTGCGGTAAAGACCACCAAGAGGTGACTGACCCCACCTGAGATCTTATTTTAAAATAATTCTCGATTTTATTCCAACACCTAAAAGATTTCACCAAAACAATTTACTGTCAAAGATGAGATCATTTATTGGTAATTTTAAAATTTGCATCTTTACTAGAATGTGAAGGTTGTTTTCCAGTGAAAAATGTGAATTTGAATTATAAATGGAGTTTGAAACAACCTGCCTGAGGCTTTCGGTGGGTGCTGCTGTGCGCCGGCGACCACTGTCGGTCCCACGTGCAGTCAGCTGTCCTCTGAGGTGCTCTGGCGACCACTGTCGGTCCCACGTGCAGTCAGCTGTCCTCTGAGGTGCTCTCCCGGGTCTCGGAGACTCTCCCTGAGTCTCCCCGTCATGAGGCGGGGTCGAGCTGCGAGGAGGAAGGCCCCAGGCCCTGTGCACCTGGAGGCAGGGGCGGGGTCTCCACACACCACACACACTGATTGTCCCACCACAGGACTACCGTGCTCTGGGCCGCCCTTCCCTGTCCTGGGCATTCACGAGACTGCCCTTCAGTTTCTCGTGAGGGTGTCGGTGGCCTCCAGGTGGCCTCCAGGTGCCCTGTGGTGCCACATGCACGGCAGGTCCATTTCTTTCAGATCAAGAGACGTGGCTTCAATACACAGACTGAGCGCGTGGCAGGGACAGCAGCTGACAGTGATGTGACTGGCTGCCGCTGGCCTTGAGTCCGGCAAGAGCCCCCTTTGCCAGGTTGCTTGGAATTAGGAAGCATTTGGCTTCGGGGAAGTGGGGCACCCGGCACATGGGAGACGCCACGCGCTCACCCCCACTTACGTTCACGGGCAGGTCAGCGTGGCTGCAGCAGCGCCAGACCAGACCGGCCTGCGCGGGCGGTAGCCTCCGTGCACACCCAGGCTCACCTTTCGCAAAGCCTTCACCTGACTTCTCTGACTTCTCGGGCAGTTCGAAGCAGCTCCGAGTCGTGTGAGACGTCCCTGAGGATCTGACAGCGGCTGCACGCATCGATTCTCTGCTGTTTGTTCACAGAAGCGTCAACGCGTCACAGACTTCGTGCTAGTGCGCTCGTTGCCGTGCGTGTGGCTCGCGGGTGGCTCGTCGAGTCCAGCGTGTTGGGTGTTGTCGGGAGGCGCAGCGCCCTGCGGGCGGCCCCTGGCCCACGCGCCTTCGACGTGGGTTGGGGGCAGCCAGGTCACAACCTCCAGGAAACCGTGACGTTTGCAGTGCCTTGATTTTTACCCATTTTCCTATGTACATGATTTAATACACACTTTTGCTGAATATGCTGTGTGTTCCTGTGCTTCATTTCTTGGGGGTGTTAACATGATTACAGACGCACCCCGACTGACGAGGTCGCCCGTCGTAAGCCAAGCACACCTTTAACCCCCTAACCTGCAAGCATCGTGGGACCTGCAGGGGGCGGGGTCGTCCGTCTCCGCGGAAACGCCTTCTGGGGCCCACAGGGAGCTGTGGCTCGCCCACTGCCCATCGTCACAAGGGGGCGTCGCACCGCGCGTGCCAACCCGGGAAAAGACCAAGTTTGAAACTGGTGTGGTTTCTACTGGATTCTCATCACTTTTTGCAGTTGTGAAGTGTCAAAATGGTAAGTCGAGCCACTGGAAGTCAGGGACCGCTGGTACTGGGAGAGCGAGGTGAAGGCGGACTTCTGGGCCCGTCTTGTAGTGTGCGAGGCCCGTTTCCTGAGACCGTCCGGGTCCCCCGGCCCAGCCCGGCCAGCTCTTCACTCCTGTCCATGCGCCCCTCCCCCACGATTTCCTCCTTTGCTGGAATCAGATCCAGATAACCCCAGGAGAAGGCAGCTCTGCCTTTGAACTTTGTGTCCTTGGCTCCCCTGTTTGAAGCGTCACTGTGGACACACTGCCACCCTCCGTCCTCCCTCCTGGGGTGTGGGGCGTGGCCTGTCCTCTTCTGAGTTGCTGCCAAACCACTTTCGCCTCTGCATCAGTGCTCGGGGCCCAGGACCTCCCTGTGCCACGTCCGTGTCCGTGGGCATGTGCCCGTCTGCCGGTGCTGTGGCCACATGGGACACCTGAGCCGGCCCTGCAGGACCCCGCAGCATACCACCCACGTCCGTCAAGAGCACACGGGCCCGTCAACTCCCACTCTCGTACTGGAACGTCTCAGTTACAAGCCCGCAGCTGGAAGGGGGAGGTGGGAGGTCGCGTCTCTGTCCCCAGACGCGGTCCTGGGGTGGCCTTGGGCCTGGCGGGGCCTCCAGAGCGTCCAGTCCCCGTGGGATCCAGGTCCTGGAGTGGCCGCCCCGCGTTCCGAAGCCTGAGGGCTGAGCGGTTGCCGCCTGTGGGGAAGCCGCTAAACGCCATCAGCGTGACGGGCCCCAGGGAGATGCTCTGCGGGTCCTGGTTCTCTAAGCTGGGGGACGAGCATCTGGCCGACGAAGTAAAATGGATGCTTTGGTAGTGGGAGTGGCGTTGGGGCTTTTGCAGCAGCTTGGAGTGAGGGTGGGTGCTCGATGACGGGGCGCGGCGACCCCCGCTGTCGCTCCCGTGCTCTCCAGACGGTCTCGTGTTCCCGCGCTCTGCGTGTCCCGTGTGCTTTGCAGGGGGGCTCGTTGGGCCGGGTCAAGTCAGTGATGAGGCGGAGGCGTGGCACGTCCTTCCTGCCCCTCGATGTCCGTCCCGATTGAGCAGCATTGCCGTTTTTGTTTTCACAGCAGCTTTACAAAACCCCAGGGCCACCTCCCATCTCCCAGAGGGTCTCAGGGACTCACGCTCAAAGAGCAGTGTGGGGAAGGGGTGCTGCCCGCTGTCAGCTCAGGTGCCAGCAGGGCCCAGGCCGAGGAGGGACACTGGTCTCTCTGATCGGAACCTCATCCAAAGTGGTGACAACTTGGCAGAGCAGTTAACTCAGTCACCGTAAAGGGTCGTGACCGGTATGAGGAGTAGCCAGGCACCGAGACAGTTAACCGGGCATTAAATAGTTAACCGGGCGTGAACACAGTGAGCCAGACATCATGAATAGTTAACCAGGCACTAAGCAGTTGACCCCTCACCACATGGGGTGCTACGGGGTGACTGACAGGGACTGGACGTCTGGGGTGCCGGGTGCCCCTGCGAGGAGCCGGGCTGATTCATGCTGGGTCCCGCCTGGCCCCAGGGGGCAGCTTGGCCCTGGAGGGGCTCCGCCGGGCGACCCTGCTCGGAAGCTTTACCTCACCAGGGTGGCAGGGCACGAGGTCAGATGACCTGCTCTGGAGACTGGGCCCCTTTCCTGAGAAGGGTACCAGGGTGCACCCCCCCCCTCCGGGTGACCTGGAGTGAGGTTGGGGTGTTTGATGACGGACTGCCCTGAGCCCTCAGGTCAGCGGGGCCTCCTGCCAGGCCGGGCTGCCTATCAGGGCCTGGGCGTGAACTGTCCGCCTCAGTGCCAGCTGGTGCTCCTGCATGCCTGCTCCCCCACCACTCACCCCGTTAGCACCCTCTGGCGAGGGCTTAACCATCGCACGCCTCCTGGACTCTGGCCGAGGGAGTGGGGGCGGCCGGCACACCAGAAGCCTGCATGCTCAGCCGCAGGGCTGGATGAGTGACTGAATTCCAGGGCTCCAGACCCTACAACCAGGGGAAGCTGTTTCCGGGCACACAGGAATACATGCTGGTAGGTTCTAGGGTCTGCTGGCAGCCCATGCCCTCCCATCCTCTCCTCCAGGCCCCAGTGACCCTGACTCCACACTTGGCCACCACACCTCTCCCTGACCCCATCACGTATCAGGCCTCTACCACCGCCAGCCCGTCGGGGCCTGTCACCCGGGCCTCAGCATGCAGGATGCGGCGGTGTCCCCATACCCCCCCACCTGGGTCCCCGCGCCAGCCCCCCTGCCCGGCCTCCTGCCTGGGTCCCCATGCGCCAGCCCCCCTGCATCCCTAGAGCCTGGGTGGGCCCACTGCTCTCCTTGCCTGCTCTTGCCCTGCAGCCTCTCCTCCCTGGCCTGAGGGACCCCTTCAAATTGCAGGCCTGGTTTGGGGACCCACACAACCCCGCATGGCTCCCCCCACACATTGGAAAGCCCAGGGGCAGGGAAGGCCTGTTGGGAAGAGGGCCGGGTGTGCCAAGTGGCCGCAGATGCCAAAGGAGCCAGCAGACCAAGAACGAGGCAGCCAAGCCCAGAGCATAGGCAAGTGTGTGTGGGGGAGCCCAGAACAGAAACGCAGTCCACACACCCCGCCCCCCTCACCCCACAGCCCTACTGGGCGCTCACATCTCCTAACAGGGAGACTGCGGGGTGGTCAAAGGGGTCAGACGCCAGGAGGCTCTGGTGCCAAGGTGAGTCCAGGCAACCTCAAGGGCGACCTGCCCCAGGGAGAGAACCAACGGGATCCTGTGACCGTCCGGAGCTCCCCCAGGGGAGGGGGCGGGGGCAGGGTCCGGATTCGCCCAGGTGTCGAGATGGCAGCTCAGCCTTCACATGGAGTCCTGACGTCCTGCACACTCTAGACACCCCTTGGTCTCCACCGGCATCTCCCTGCCTCCAGCACACCAGCCCCTCTCAGCCCGCCCCGGTGCTTGCTCCTTGGAGCACCAGGGGCACCTTCTCGGGCATCCTGGCGGCGCCCGCCTCCGCTCCCTCTGTTCAGGTGTGTGCGCGTCCATGGCCACCTGCCCGAAGAGCCCTCCTTAGTTGCGATCTGCTCCCTAACTTAGATCTGTTGTTCAGTTCTTCTGACTACCTAATGTAGCAGGGCTTAATCACAAGAGCAGAACCAGTAGGATGTCTGTCCATCTGTCCTCAGTCCATCCGTCCATCCGTCCACCCACTATCCCCACCCACCTACCCATCCACCAATCCACCCATTTTCTACGGATCTATTATGGGGAATTGGCTGTACAATCATGGGACTGTAAATCCCATGCAGTCCCTGTGAGACCCCCATCTGATGCTGGGGCCTAAAATCTGCAAGGTGGGCAGACAGGAAGGAGAGGTCACGAGCAGCGGGACCTCTCAAGGAGGGACTGAGCCCTGTCTCCATGTTCGCTGCCTCTGCCCTCTTCCTTCAGAAGCAGGGCCCTTTGTCACGAGCTGACTGCTCACTCCTGGCCTGCTGCTGCACCCACAAGGTAAGCAGGCAGAGTGGCCGCTAACTCCTCTCTGTGCTCCAGAATCTCCCAGGAGCCTGCCTCTGGCCCACTCCAACTAGAAGTGCACAAGAAAGGGAATTCTGGGGGTGTTCTCCACCAGCTTCCTTGACATGTTGCAGTCTTGCCACCTCACATGGCACATGCCAATCTGTTCATTGTCTGTCTCCTGCCCCCAGGACAGCACCGTCACCTGCCGTGAGCTCAGCAAGCATTTGTGAGATGGATCATGGAGGGAATGGATGGGTCAGTAGTTGAATGGATGGATGGGTAGGTGGGTGGATGGATGGATGGATCGTTGGAAGGATGGATGGATGGGGTGGATGGGTGGATGGAAGGATTGGTGGGTAAATGGACTGACGGATGGATGGTGGATAGGTAAGTGGGTGGATGGATATCCGGAGATCATCGTTGTTGTTTTACAGAGTCATTATTCATTTAGCTTCACCGACATACGTGTGCTTTTTTCATACTCGTTCCCTCTTGTATTTCCAGGCTTCCATCTGCAATCAATTTCCCTCTGCTGGAAGATATCCCTTTAGTATTTCCTTTAGTGTATGCTTTCTGGCAATGAACACTAGATGATTTGCTTTTTCTGGATATTTTTATTTCATTTATATTTTTATATAAAATTTCGATTGGGATAGAACTCTGTGTAGGCAATTATTTTCCTTCAGCATTTTGTAGATGTTATTCCATGGTCACTTGGCTTCCACGCTGCTGTTGCAAAGTCTGATGTCTTTTTCTCCTTTAAATATCTGTTTGATAGTCTATCTGTTTTTGGTTTTCAGCAGGCTTACTATTACATAGTCAAATGCAGTTTTCTTTGTATTTATTCTGATTTGGGTTGATAGTTTCTCTGTAATCTGAGGTATGTTATCTTTAGTGAATTTTGAAAAATCCTCCTTTATTATCTCTTCGAATGTTTCTGGACTATTCTTTCCTTCTGGGATTCCATTTTACAAAAATGTTAGATCTTTCCACCATGTTGCATATATCTCTTAGGCCTTTCATTGTATTTTCCATACTTTTTTCTGGTTTTGCCTGAATATTTTCTTCTGACCCATCTTCCAGTTCATAATCATCTCTTTCATTGTGTCTAATCTGTTGTCAAAACCATCTTCCAAATCCATAATTTCACGGATTGTATTTTTATTTTCAAGTTTATGTTTTTTTTTTTTTTTATATAGATTTCACTTCTCTGAATATTTGCATCTCATAATTTATTTCCTTGAATGTATTAAAGTGACTTTAAAGCCTGTGCCAACATCCTGTTCTTCTGTGGGTTTGTTACTATTATATATATAGATCGATAGATATATAGATAGATAGATATTACTATTATGTATTATATACATATTATATATTACATATATTTTTCCCCTTGGTTTTAGATCATGTGTCTTCTGGTTTTCTTTGTTAACTTTTATTCAATCCTATCTATCGTGTCTGAAGATATTTTAGGTAATTCGAGGCCCTGGATGCTGCTGTTTTCCTCCGGAGGGCTCCTTTTGCTTCAGCTGGTAATGAGGAGGAGAGCGGATCAGCTTAGTCCAGTTTGGGAGTGAACTGTGTGGCTGTGGGGTTTGTCCTTGTGCAGACTAATCTATTCACGCTGCAGGCTTACTCCTTTGTTATAGACTCAGTGCGCTAGCTCAAGGTCCAGATTATTTATCAGTGCCCCCTACCATTTTGTCTTGCTGTTGGCCATGCCCAGTTATTGTCTCCTCCAGCCTATGAGACTTCTTGTCCAATGAATACATTATGGACCATATCGTGTGGGTCTCTCCCTCCATGCACACACAAACAAAAGGCCATGTAGGGACACAGGGACATGTTGACCATCTACAAGCCAAGGACAGAGGCCTCGCTTGAAACCAGCCCTGCTGGTGACTTGATCCTGGACTTCCAGTCTCTGGAATTGTGAGAAAATAAATGTCTATTCTTTGAACCACATAGTCTGTGGTGTTTTGTTATGGGGCCCAAGAAGACAGATACATCATATACGTCAGCAAACGCCTTGAAGGGAAAACTTACACCCCTTCTTTCTGGGATCTTCGTCCCTTAGAGAAGGTGTTCTGTTTTGGTAGTTATCTGATGTCTTCAGATTTTCAAAATATTTCATACAGATTTCCTGTTGTTTAAAACCATAATGGTTTTATAATTTGCTTTAAAAAAACTTATCGACGTCATGTGAGCATCTTTTCCTGTTATCAACTGCTCTTTTTTCACACATTCCTTTTCACAGTGACACGAGCCTTTCATTATGAGTGGACCATAGTTTAACTAATTTCTTATTGTACCACATTTAGATACTGTGCTTCATCAATCCTAAGTTATATATTTTTCATACTTTAAGTCTGAACCAGGATGTGTCTTCCATCCATAGTTTAATGTGTATATTATGTGTAACTAAATGTGTCAGATAATGATCCAACAATGCCTACACAAAGTCACACCACAGCCAACAATCTGGGGGTGGGGCTGGTCTGGTCCCCACTGTCTATCTCTTTCCTGGAAGGGGCTGGTTCCTGGAAGCTCCCTTCTCCCAGAAGCACAGTTTGAGTTGGCCATTGTACCTAAGGATCCTCTGGCAGAGGTGGGCCATGGTCCAGATTCCAGGATGAAAAGGACCAAACCCTTAGACCTGTGACACAGCAGCCCCTTTGAGGAGCCCCTTCCCCTCTCCTAAATGGTACCTCTGATCAAGAAAGTGAATTTGTTTTTTAAGAGTCAAAGATGGTTTGTGAAATTAGAGTCCACGAAAACGTAACTCTATGGCTTTGCGATTTTAACAGAAAATTAGTGGAACCCAGTCAGCCAGGCCTCACCCCAGAGGGCAACGGTTCCATCACTTAGGTTCCAATCCTAGCTGTGTGATCCTGTGCAGGCCACCTCCCCCAAACCTTTGATTCCTAGTTGGCAAAAGAGGAATCATGAGGACCTCTGCTTCGGAGTGCTGTGCAGCATGAGTAGGATCATGCACGCCCAGCAGCATGCTGGGCACACCGCGTGACAGATAAATGCCAGCTATCACCGGTCCATTTCCTTGAGAGGCACTAGGATTGCAGACGGGAGCACAGGAAGACCCTGGACTCCTAAGAACGCGGGCCTCATAGTACTGAAAGATGTCCCGACTGTGGCCGTGTCCTCTGGCCCGTTCCCAGCGTCCACCTGAGTCCCGTTGTGGCCGTGTGGACGGGGCCTAACCCTGGGTTCACCTCAAGAGCACAGTGGTCAAGCTCACTGACCAAATGCCCACGTTCATCCCAGTTGTACTGCTTACCAACTCTGGGACTGCAGGTGTGTAACTTGACCTCTGAGCACCTCCATTTCCTCACCTGTGACATGGGCTGTTGTGAAGATTGTGAGCACTAGGATCTGGCACAGGGCGCGCACTCCAGATACGTCAGCAAAACGGTCACAAGAGGGTCTCCTGCACCCATCCCACAATCTCCTGGGTGTGCTCAGCTTTCCCAGCCAGGTTCAGAAGCCCAAAGTGGGGATTAGACAAAGGGAGATGAAGCCGCAGAGGAAGACTGGCCAAGCTCAGAGTGAGAATGGGACAGAGAAAGACAGTCCACATCCCTGACCTGTTGGTGCCTCTGCCCACCTGCAGTTCTGAGTGACAAAGGTCACACCTGAGTTTGTGCAGCTTCAAAATACACAAGAAACGTGTTCTCAGTGGGCGGAGCCTCGGTTCACCCCAGCTTGGCTCCCCACTGAAGACGAACACAGTCTTCCCCATAGAGAGTCACCGCTGAGGTGCCCCTGCCTCACCCAGGGCCCCTGTGGCCAGTGGAAGTGGTTCACCAGGCTGGCCTCATTTTCCTTTTTCCTCGGAGAAACGCACTCTCCGTGCGGGAAACGAGCGCTTGGGTTTGGCTGGCTGAGCTTAAGTAGGCGAGGGACCAGGTCTGTGCACCAGGGCACTGAGGAGGCACACAGGCCCCCAGGTAATAGGCCAGTTCTGGTCCCTGACGCCGCACCTGGGCTGGCCTAATGGACTGGGTTCTTTGTGTGTCCCCCGGGCCCTCGGTGCCCAATTGAAGCTCACTTGCCACCCGCCCTCGGTGCCCCAAGCGCCCGGAGGTCTCAGCATGTTCCCCCGCCCCCGACCCCAGTGCCCTGAGCGCCCCCGGGAGCCGGGACCGCTGGGATTGCGCGGAGACCCGCCCCGTGACGCATTCCCAACCGCCAGGAACCTCGGCCCGGCCGGGCGCGCGCTCGACGCCGCGGGCCGCGCGCATCGTGAACGCGCGCGCACCACGTGACCGCCGCCGGCCAACCGGCGCGTCAGGATTTGGGGGGCAAAGCGCGGCCCCGCGAGCAGTTGCGGCGGGAGAGCGGCGGGCCGAGAGCGTGACTCGCCCGCTCCGGCGCTGCCTAATTCCCCGCCGCCGCCCCGCCGCCTGCGCAGCCATGTCCGAGGAGAAGCCCAAGGTAAGGGCTGGTGGGCGCGGGCCGGCCCTCGAGGTCGACTCCCGCCCGCGCCGTCCCCTCCCGTCCCCCGCGCCCCGGGCGCCCTCCGCGGCGGAGCGCAGCCTCGGGGGCCAGCGGACCGCGGAGCCGGCGGGGCCTCCCCGCGCCCGGACCTCCCGCCCCTCCCCCAGCCGCCGCGCTGCTCGGCTCCCCTCCCCCGCCCGCCGCGGTGCCCCGCCCTCCGCCCAGGCCCCGCCCTCACGGCCAAGCCTCGCCCCGCCCGCTGCCTAGGCTCCGCCCCCAGGCGAGGCCGCGCCCCGCTGCCCATCAGGCTCCGCCCCAAGGCTCCCTCCTCGCGGGCCCCGCCCTCCGCGCGCTGCCCGACTGCCCGGGCCCCGCCCCCGATCAGGCCCCGCCCCGCCGGGAGCCCCGCCCGGGGCTGGCCTGCGGCGCGGGGCGGGGCCTGCGCTGCGCTCCGCGGGGGACCGCGGCGCCGCGAGTCTCGACTTTTCCTGTCCCGAATACCCCGCAGCCACAGCCCCTCAGCCGCCGGAACACAGCGTCTCCAGAACCCCCTGCTGCGCCCGGACTCCCCTCCCCTGGAGTCCTCTGTCAGGGTCCCCTCTACCGACCTTCCCCGACGGGAAACTCCCCTCCCGTATCCCAATTGCAGAGATTTCGGACGCTACCACCCACTTTGCGGGGAAACCCCGCCCGCTCCTGCCAGGACCCCTTCGGGCACAGCCCCTCCCCAGGACCTTTGTCGCCGGTGCCCTCCCCTACTACGCCCCTCGCTCCGGGACCCCAGTCCGCGGACCCGCCTAGCGCTGTTTGCTGAGGGCCCCTCCTCGGGTCCTCCTGCGGGCCACCTCCAGGGACCCCCAGAGGCCTGGCCTGACTGCGCGTGCTGGCAACCGTTACCGCACCCCGTCTTGCCGCCCTCGGGCGTGCGCCCACCCTCCCCCAGTATGTCCCCCGGCGTGCCCCATCCCCCGGTTCGCTTGGTGCCCTCGGGCGTGCGCCCCTCCCTGGCGTCGGCCTCAGTCCTTGCGGAGGGCGCAGGCAGTGTGCTAACTAGTCGTGTTTAAAACAGGCTTCCGAAGCTTTTCGTCCGCACTGTTAGGCCAGTTTTTTGCCTAAAGAAGATCTGCTGGCTTCCTCTGAAGACAGCCGGGTCCTGGAGGTCGCACCCCCACAACGGAGCCCAGCGCGTGCGCAGCACAAGGGCACAGCTGGGCTTGGGGTGGACCCGCGGGCCGACGTGGAGCCCACGGTGGGGCTCTGTGGAAGCTGCACCCTCCCTGCCCCGCTCTGAGAGGTCACACTCGGGGCAGACCTCTCTGCAGAGGCGGCGGGAGCAGCCTTCGCTTTGTACACGTCTGCCACGGCTCCTTCCCAGCGGGTCGTTTGTTGGGCCAAGTACAAATGCGTGCTTACGTTCTCCGGGTGGTTTCCTCTTCCTGAGGTTTAAATAGCGTGATGTACCCACGGCGCTCTTTTCTTCAGTGTTTTTAAACTTAAGTCTGTCAGTCCTGTCAACCCCCATCGTCCTGGCAGTTGCATAAACACATTTGAACTGCATCTAAAGGGACTGACTGCTTTGTCGTGCCTTCTGAGGAGTCCCCTCTGCTCTGGGCCTGGCAGGAGGCCTGCTCCCAGGCCATCGTGCTGGAGGGAGGAAAGCCTGATGGGTCAGCTGGGAAAGCAGTCTCTTGGCCCTGCGCGGCTGAGGCACTGACTCAGTGAATTGTGGTCGTTTTTAGGGTTTCTTTTTTCTTCCATTACTCCTTGTTTATTCGGAATTCACCAGGGTCTGGGACAGGCCATTTGTTTTTGGTGTCCCTCTGTTAGAGGGAGAGGTACCTGGGGCCTTTCTTGGCTGCACCCCCCCAGGTAGCTGGTGCCCCATTGTCCCTGGTGAGGCCTGTACGTACAGTCTGCAGCCACTGCCTTGTGTTTCTGTTTGTTTTGTGTTCTGGGCCCTGCATCTGTTTGTTTGAACATGTGTATTTTTTCATTATGAAAGCAAATGCATCCTCTGTCCTCATGCAAAGGAATGAAGTTGGACTCTTCTTAACACCATGTACAAAAATTAACTCAAAATGGATCAAGGACCTAAATGTAAGACCTAAACCAATAAAACTCTTAGAAGAAAACAGACAGAAACTTCATGACATTGGATGTGACGGTTATTTCTTGGATATGATGCCAAGAGAAAAAACAAACAAAACTGAACTTTATGAAAATTAAAATTTTGTACATCAAAATGTGATGTGGACATTATCAACAGTAAAAAGGCAACCTGTAGAAGGGGAGAAGATGTTTGCAAATCATATATCTGACAAGGGATTAATATCCATAATGTGTAGAGAACTCCTAAAACTCAACAATTAAAAAACAACCCCACTTAGAAATGGGCAAAGGCCTTGAGTAGACATTTCTCAAAGGAGAGATAGGCCAGTGGCCAGTAGGACATAAAAGATGTTCTATGTCATCAATCATTTAGGAAATGGAAACCAAGACATACCCATTAGGATGGCTACTATCAAAAAAAAAAAGTGTTGGCAGCGACGTGGAGAAATGAGAACCCTTGCGCACTGTAGGTGGGAATGTAAAATGGTGCAGCAGCTACGGGAAACAGGATGCAGTTCCTCAGAAATGAATTTACCATCTCACCCAGCAGTCCCACTTCTGCTTATATACCCGAAATAACTGAAAGCAGGGTCTCAAGAGATACTTGCACACCAGTGCTCACCACAATATTGTTGGTGATGGCTCAAATGTGGAAGCAACCCAAGTGTCCATCAATGGATGAGCACGGGAGCAAAGTGCCTGTGCAGTGAAGTATTTCCACCCTTGAAAGGGAAGATGATTCTGACACACGCTATGATACGGATGGACCTGGAAGACATTATGCTGAGTGAAAAAAGCCAGATACAAAAGGGAAAATACTGCATTATCCATGTCATTGAGGTCCTTAGAATAAAAATTATGGAGACAAAGTAGGATGTGGGTGCCAGTGGCTGGGCAAGAGGAGTTATTGTTCCATGGGTCAGAATTTCAGGTTTATCAGATAAAAAGAGCTCTGGAGATGATGGTGGTGATGGCTGCACAACATTATGCATGTACTTAATTTAATGCCACCAAAAAATGGTCGAAATGGTAAACTTTACATTTGTGTATTTTAACACAGTAAAAAAAAAGGAAAAAATACCTACGAGCCTGACGTGGTACCCTGGATCGGATCCCACAGTAGAAATAGGACGTTAATGGGAAAACTGGCAGACTACCAAAAAGCTCGAAGTGTCGTTGCTAACGATGTGGCCGTGGTGGGTGCTCAGCTGTGACGTGCATGTGGGGCTGCGAGACGGGACGGGCGCGGGGCGCACAGGAGCTCGTGCGCTGTTTTGCAACTTTTCTGTAGATGTGAAATCATTCCAAAATAAAACCTTCAACTGGAAAAAAACCCAAATGCATTCATAGTCTCTCGGAAATGGAGCGGGTGTTCCGAGAGGGGTCGCCCGGCGCTTCCCGGCCTGGGGCTACTGAGCACCCGTTTGCCCCGCCAGCTCCCCCGCCCCGCACAAGTGCAGGTTGCAGGTTGCGGGCAGGGGCAGTGCGTGTGGCGCCTCCACCCGGCACCCTCCTCCAGGCTCCTCGCTGGTGTCTCACCTCCTGGGGCTACTTCTCGGCCACTCCAAGAACCCTGGACAGAGCCGCGCCCCACACAAGATTTTGAGGAGCCAGTGTGCAGGATGCAGCTGCCTGCTTCCAGGCCCCTTCTGTTGGGGTGGCTGGGGACACAGGAGGGGAGCAGGGCTCCAGCCCTCCCAGGAGGGAGGGTAGGGCAGAGGCGTGGAATCCTCGGAGCCCACCAGTAGCCCTGGTCCTAAGCTGTGACGTGCCGGTCACTGCTCCAGGGCCACACTGACAAGTGACACATTCGAGAAGAGATGATCACATGTGTCAGCTGGAGAAAGTGCAGCATACGCTTTGATTCCCATCAAAACTCGGGCCAGCTTCATCACCTTGTTCAAAAATAAACGACTCCTTTATTCCCAAATGGTGCCAGGTAAATGAGGCAGCACTGTGCCTGCAGGACCCTCGAGGGACGAGTCACTGTGGGTGTGTCACTCCGGCTCTTAGGATATGCTGCAGACGGAGCCTCTGCCCCGTGACAGACGTGCTGCGTCACGTCCATGTGTTTCCAGGAGACAGGAACTGTGCGTCCTTGATCAGGAGCGTGAGCAGATGCCGGGACTGTCCCCACTCGGGTGGGAGTGACCGAAGGCGAAACTGCACGGGGAGGGCTGGGCTTCCTCCCGCGGTCGCGGGCAGCGGGAAGGTGGATGCGGCGTGTGGGCGGCCTGGCTCGGCTGCAGCCTGGCGCGTTGCCCCCCCACCCCCCGGCCTCGCAGGACCCCATCTTGCAACAGACGGACTTCCAGTTTTCTCCTACATTTGTTAAGCAGACTTTTTTCTTTGAATTAACAGGCTGTGAGCTCTGTAGATCTGCATTGCGTTTCCTTACACACGGATGCTTAGAAGTTAAAAATAAATTCTGAGTAAAAATAAGTGTCACGTGACTGGCTCTAGATTGCTAAAGAATTTTAAGACCTGGGTTGCTTTTAATGACTTAAAAAGCCCAGCAATTATCTAAAGACTTGCCCTTAAAACCGTGGTCATCTTGAGACGTGGTGTCAAGTTCCGTTTGTGTCTTTTGCAGGAGGGCGTGAAGACGGAGAATGACCACATCAACCTGAAGGTGGCCGGGCAGGATGGCTCTGTGGTCCAGTTCAAAATCAAGAGACACACCCCGCTGAGCAAGCTGATGAAGGCCTACTGCGAGAGGCAGGTGCGCTGTGGGCAGGGGGCGGCTGCGGGTGCTGCCCGGGCCGGGCCGGGGCCGCGGTCCTAGAGCGCTGTGCGCTGAACGTGTGCACGTTTGCATGCACACGTGTGCATGGACGTGTGCACACGTGCGTGCGTATTAGCGTGCATGTGTGTGTCTGCGCACGCGTCGCTCTGTGGCCCTTCTCTTCTGCCCTCGTCTCCAGGTCGTGCCCGCCGCCTGTCCCAGCAGACTCATTGTCCGCCCTTCCCCAGGAGGTGGGCGCGCTGGCCTCCGGGGTGGGGTCGGGCTGGACGCCACCTCCCTGGAGGTCGCAGCAGCTGAACCTGTGTGCGGCTCCTCCTCCCCACGGTGGCGGGGCCACGTCTGTGGGGACGCAGCCCTGGTCACAGGGTGGTTCCCAGACAGTGCCTGATCCCTTCCCTTGGTTCCTCAGTCGTCACTGGCCTCCCCCCACCGTGACCAGTCAGACTGCACTTTTTGAGCTGTCACTGTTGTTAGTGTCATTTTGAAGCTCGTGGCTCCAGTGTACCGTGCTTCGTCCCTCAGCCTGTTTCGTTCTCATCTGTGCTCCCGTGGCCTCGTGTTTGGTCCCGGGGCCCATCCTGTCCCACGAGTCCTCACTCGGTGGCTCTGCCACGCACTGCTCCGGAGTGACCGGGTGTGGGGCTCCTGCCCTCGGCCCGGCGCCCCGTGCTGCTCCACGGAGCCGTCTCTCTGAGCAGCAGGCAGCTGTCCTCTGACGCGTGGGAGCGTGAGTGCCGGGTCGGCCTCTGCTCTTGGCTTTGGGACTCCGGCCTTGGGAGTTTGTTGTAAGGACGCCGCAGGAAAGTGACGTTATGACGTCTTGCTCTGCCCCCCGCTTCTCAGACCCTGCTCCCCAAAAGCCTCTCTGCCGGGGCTTCGACTCTGCAGCCTTTTCTCGGGGACGAGCTCGCGCCGCTGTGCGCTCGGTTCAGCAGTCCTTTCCGCCCCAGAACGGGGGCGCTTCCGCGCTGACGCGGCCCCCACAGCGCTCCGCCCCCCGTCCTCGTCCTAGCAGTCGGATCGCTCGTCTGCCACGACCCGCCAGGCGTTGTTTCTCTGGTCTGGTGGGGGGGCGGCTGTTGACGCGCCCCACGTTTCCCGTGCTGTCCAGCCCCCCGCCGGTGGGCCGGCACCACTGCGTCCTTGCTCTCCCCATTGTCCTTGGCCCCTCCTGCCCTGTGCCCCTAGACAGCTTGCTTTTGAGGCTGGCTGTCTCCAGAGCCGCCTGAGTTGTTCTGGAAGCTTCTTTCCCTTCCTCCGGTGTATTTTCTGGATTACTCACTTCCCTCTGTTTCGATGGAGCACATCTTCCAGGCTCTTGTTCAGAAAGAGCATGGCAAACGCAGCATCTTGGAGATGCCGTGTCTGAAAATGACTTGTTTCCTATAAACCTTTGGGCTGGGATGGGATATTGGGGTGCACAGAAATTTTGGGGTCGAAATTCATTTTCCTGTTTTGGACCTCCTGTGTACTTCCCCCGGCTTCCGGCGTAGCTGTGACCATCCAGCGGCATTCTGGGTCTGTCGCCTTTGGGGGTCACTCAGCCTCCCTCTGTGCTGTGGGGCCCCACGCCTGTATTGGGGCTCCCACCGCCACAGGCTTCGGGGTGCGCAGTTTCAGCTCTGCCTTCCTGGGCCCTTGTGGTCTGGAAACCCACCTTGGTTTCGAAGCGCGCGCGGTCAGTCCCGACAGCTGCGCCCCTCCCGCCTCGGCCCCCTCTCCTGGGCCCCGTCGCCAAGACCTGGTCTCCGGTCACGTCCTGCTTTGCAAAGGTTTCGTCGTCGCTGGGGGTCTTTTCTGGGGCCTCAACATCGTGGACAGCCTTATCTCTGCCGGGATTTCCAATCTCCGTTTCTAAGCTCTTCTGCTTTGAGGCTTCTCCTAACCAGTAGCAACTTACTGTTGCTTTCCACATCCCTACAGACTGGAAGTGTGCACGTGCGTGCATGCGTGTGCACGTGTGCGCGCGTGTGCGTGTGTATGTGTGTGCGCGTACGGGCATGTGTGTGCATGTGTGACGTATCCTCGGACCCCTTCCCCCGCCTGCGCCCTCCCTTCTCCATTTGGTCTTGTCTCACGTACTGAGTCTTCCCCTTAAATGCCCTCTAACCCTTGACTAACTGCTCTCATCTAAGAACGAAGCCCTGAAGCCTAGTGAAAAGCTGCATGCCTGTGTGTGCGCATGCGCGCACAGGGCCCACGCCTTGCTGTGGGGCGGCCTACCAGGGTTTGTGGTGTGGGCCTCCTAGATGCGGCAGCCTGTGAGTCCCTGAGTTTTCCCAGAAGTGGCCCCCAGGCTCCTGCCTGTGCCATGGGAGGGCAGGGGACGAGAGGGGAGGGGAGGCCCAGAGGTGGTGCCTGGGGTGCCTGCCACTCCCCACCGCTGGGCTGCGGCCTGGGCTCCCTCTGTCTGGGGAGGGGCAGCACCTGGGCTCTGGGGTTGGGGACCCTGGCTCAGGGGCTGATAGGAACTTCGAGGCATCACCCCAGATCAGCTGCGGGCTGCGTGTCGGCCTTCTAGAGTGGCTGTGCTGGATCCCGCCTCTCGGGGCTGCATCTTGCTGCCCCCACCCCACCTCGACTTTGGGGTCTAGTGTCCACAGCCTTGGAGCCTTCAGCTTCTAGCTCGGTGGTGACACCCTTGGTCTGCTGGCCCTTGCCCTGTCCTGTTGCTTGTTGCTTTTTATTTATACTGTTCAGTGGGGCCCTGGGTTTGACTTCTGCCTGTCCTATGTACGCGAAGTCAGAACTGCCTTTCAGAGGCGGTTGTCTCTCTGCACCCTGACCTGTTCACTTTCCCTCGGGACACAGAAAGGTGACACGTGCTCCTTTTTGGGTGGAAAGTGTCCTCCTGTCTTTCTCAAGGCCCCAGCCATTGGGACTCTGCAGCTTCCCAGTGTCAAGTGGCGTCCTTGTCACATGCCTCGTCACCTGGCCTGTGTCTCTCTGAGAGACTTAAAGGGGTCGTGGTGGTGCCGGCAGTGCAGAAAGCCTGCTTGGCTTGTGGCGGGGGAAGCAAGGGATGGGTGGGGTGTGCGTTGGGCTAGAAGCTGCTAGAACGGTGCTTTCTGAAGGTGTGGTGTTGCCATCACGTAGACTCGAGTATAGGCCCACCAACGGGTTTAGAATCAACTGGCTCGTCAGTCTGCGTGTTCAGAATTCTGGTATTTTGGCGTAAATATTTGACTTTTATGAATTAATGCGTTACCTGGAAATATGGACTGGTATTTGTCTTTTCATTTCAGGGCTTGTCAATGAGACAGATTAGGTTCCGGTTTGATGGGCAGCCAATCAACGAGGCGGACACCCCGGCCCAGGTATGGCAGCAGCATCTGACCGAGGCCCTCCCATCGGCCCTCGTGGGGCACCTTAGTGTCCTCTGGGGTCCGTTACTGGGTTCAGTGTTTAACTTCAGAGACTCATTGTTTCAAATGGGAAGGACGCCTTTGCAGGACATCCTCCCCCGCGTTGGGAGATGCGGGCGTGGGCGGAGCAGGTGCCCAAGCCCAGGCACTGCTGGCGGCGGACCCAGGCAGAGGCCATGGCCTGGGCTGGGCCCTCGTCATTCATGGGCTAGACAACCTCGTGACCCAGGAGCCACCACTGTCGGAGTCTGCCTGGCCCTTCCCAGGGACGGCTGCGTACCTCTACCCGCTTGTGGGACTCTGCAGCCGCCCAGGCAGTGGTGGGCGCCGAGGGGGCCCTGGGGAGGGGGGCCCTGGGGAGGGGGGCTCTCCTCCCGCCTGTCGCCCTGGCCCCGTCCAGGTGGTGTCTGCAGTGTGGTGGCCGCCGGCCCCACGTACTTGTA
This sequence comes from Eonycteris spelaea, assembly GCA_003508835.1. Lineage (NCBI taxonomy): Eukaryota > Metazoa > Chordata > Mammalia > Chiroptera > Pteropodidae > Eonycteris > Eonycteris spelaea. The sequence goes on along the minus strand of PUFA01000267.1, from coordinate 1,748,121 downwards.
CCCATGTCTGAGGTGGTTCCGGAGCCGCTCCCGCCTCCAGCGCATTGGTCTCTGATTGGCAGGAGCTTTTGTTCCCAGAACAGGTGGAGATCGTGGGAGGGGTCTGTGCTGTGGGGTCAGGAGCAGGCGCGTCACCTCACCCCTGGCCTGGCCTTGAGGGAGAGGGCGGGGAGTGGGCCAGGGCGCCCTGATGTTGACACGCAGCTTGTTTGGAACCTGCAGGCACCATCCACTGCACTTGTCACGAAGTGGGTGGCTGTCCCCTTGATGCGCTCACTGGATGTTCCTAACTGGAATGATTGTGTGTAATTTCCAGTAACAGTTTTACACACTTGTCCATTTTTTAATGAGATTCCGTTTGCTGTCAGCTGAAGTCGGCCTTGAATGTTCTCTTGTGTGCTGTGAGGGGAGGCCTGCTGAGCGAGCAGCGCGCTGGGAATCCCAGACGCAGCCTCTCCTCCCTGCCGTGACCCAGGAGTGACGGCCACAGAGCAAGCGTGCCACAGCCCGTGCGAGCTAGTGAGGGGCCAGTGCTGTAGACAGGTGTGTTTCATCAAGCAGTTTTTGTTCTGTGACCGTGAGAAAACTAACAGCTTCCCCCTCTGTCTCTGTGCCCGTCATGCTGGCCCCGCCAGCTGGAGATGGAGGACGAAGACACCATCGACGTGTTCCAGCAGCAGACGGGGGGCTCCAGGGAGACCGGCTGCCGTGCAGGATGCCGCCTGTAGACGGAATGGCCCCCTTCGCCACCGTCCTTGCATTTGCCGTTGAATAGTGAGCACATGACCATGCCAATTGCAAAGGAGTCTGCGGAGACCGAGGACATCCACCCACATTCCTTTCCTCTGTGACACACTGCGGGTGCCACTCAGAACTCTGCAGGGATGAGTCCTCACCTGAACCCGGGCTGGGCACAGTTGTCATCTTTGTTTAGGGAAATGAGTCGTGAGGCTTTTTGGGTTTTTGCTTTCATTTTTGTTTTTCTTTCCCCTTCCTATGGTATTTTCCCCCAGCTTGTGGCCTGAATGTCCCCTTTTAGTCTAGATGGGGGTCTTATCCCAGGTATTGACACCCCCCCACTGCTTATTCCGATCATGTAGAGAGCTCATGTCACCACACTGGGAGTGCTTCTGTGGGACAAGTGTCGGGGCATGGTGGGGATGGAAGTCAAACTTCTGGTTACCATTTTTTGTAAGCACAGGTTTTTTTAAGTGCTAAATATTGCAAATTTAAGTTTTGTGAGAATACAGTAGTTGAAAGGAGAATACTGGAATGCTTTCTAAAAGGTAAAAAGGAACATAGCTGAGTCCCTCAGCGACATGGTCCTGGGTGCTCTGCTCCTCGAATGTCCCCTTGGGCAGTGGCAGGCACAGCGCCCTTGATGCTACACTGACGATGTGTGGCCTGACAATTGGCTTTGCCCCTTTTCTTAATACAGAGGAAAGTAACCCCCACATTTCTCACTTGGTGATAGTACTGTGGCCTCAGTTCCCTTCTAGTATTTGCTTCTGATGATTAATTATGGCCTCTATATAGAAAAGTACGATTAAGTATTGCTGAATTTGCAGTGATGTTTTTGTGTAAAAGAGCTACTTAAAAGTGTGGTCACACACAGGTCCATGCCAAGGGGCCTTCCTGTCCCTCACACGGACTGTGCTCTGCTGCTTCTCAAACCTTAGCTGTGATTCAGTTCTGTGAAGCGTTTGGGGATCTGTACCTGTTACACTCTTAGTTCCACTGCCCTTTTGTATGGACCCACTGCTGCCTGATGGCCCTGCTCTGCCTCGTCTGTCATTTGGACAGCGTGACCATGACCGCCGTCTCTTGCTTGCCTGGAGTCTCACCTTCTCTTGTGTTTTGCCATCGGGGCGTGGGTGGGGCCTGCTGGCTGTTTATTCACCAATTTGTACATTCTTTGTTGCCCTTTACTACTGTAAACAGTAAATATAGTTTGGTATTCGGTCTCGTGTGTTACATGCTGCATTTGGAGGTTGGGGCTGTCACAATTCAGCATTCGTCGTGACCATTTAGTGAGGCCACTCAGACTTTGATTTAAAGGCTAGGTGCCGAAAAGCATTATTCCCCTGCGGGCTCCCTCTGCACCTCTGGCAGATTGCCTGTCCTCTCCCGCCTCCCAGAGCTCTCTGGCTGTCGGTTGAGCTAAACTGGCATTGTGACCACTCCTTTCCTCTCCTGGGTGTCGTGTAGATAGGGTGGGTTTTGGAGGCAGCAGATCTGGACGTCATTCTGGGTGTCTCAAGTTGTTTGGTGCTTGACTTTCAGGCTTTTCCTCAGTGCAGCCGACAACCCACTCTCTCTTTGAAGCCTAGCGAACCGGTGGACTGCTGTGACAAAACCAGGGTTGGGAATGACTGAGCTGTTTTAGGTAGTCCAGTCCATCAGGTGAGACGAGCCTAAGCCGAAAGGTAAAGGGCAGCTAGGAAACAGCACGGCACCCTAGCACCTGATCTACACCAGCAAAAAGCAGGATTTGTGCACGTCGCAGGGACTGTCACTTCCCCTGCACTTGTGCCTTAAGTTAGAACAGGGTGGCTGGGCCATGAGAGCAGTGCTGCTTGACCTCCCACGCACAGTGCTGGACCATTGAGAACAGGGTATGTCCTTGAGGTTGTCTGAAAATTAATGTAAATTGGCATATGGAATAATCTTGGTATTAATATTTTGAAAATATTAAGTTATACAAACCTAACTCATTAAATTGATGCTTCAGGAAGAGATATGTCCCACTTATCCTGTTATTGGTTCCCCAGGTCCCAGCTAGCACTTTGGTTTTGGCACTTAAAGTCCCATGTCCCAAGAACCCTGGTCCTAGGAAAACCGGGAGGTGTAGCCCTCGTGTCCGGGAGCTCACAGCTGGGAAAGCATATTAATACCAAAGCTCTACCTTAAAACACAGGTTCAGCTGTGACACGCTTTTCGTATTTTAGAACTTAGTTAGCAGAGACGCATACTGTTTTCTGAGCTTGCTGGTCTCCCCCGTGCGCGCTGCTTAGGGAGCCATCACCTATCACACACACCCGCTGCCCAGCCCGTGGTCGCGCTGGTCAGCGGGCTGGCTGCAGCTAGGCTGCCCCTCGGGTCTCCCCAGCTTCTCTCGTCGGGGGTGGGGGTGGGGGGCAAGTCTTGGGCACCTGATTCCGGCTGGGCCGCGCCACCATCCCAAACCCAAGACCTGCGGGGAAGTATTTGGGGGTGGGGCACCGAGGCCTTCGAAAACGAGGCCTGGTCAGTGACTGCGCTCGACGGCGGGGTCACGCGAACGCGCCCGTCGCGGCCACGCCATGTGAATACTTCTCCGACTGCAGACCCTACGTTTTCCACGCCCTCTTCTGGTGTCTCTAAAAAATGTGCCAAATGAATACGTCTGCTCAGCCCGCTGTCCACCGCCCCATCCTCCATCGGACCCGCCTACGGCCAGTGTGACGCAACAGGCAGTCCCTACGCACCCAATCGAGGACCCGCGGCCCCGACCCTCCGGGAGGCGCGAGCGGCGTTCGCATCACAAAGGCCTCGAGACCCGCACAGCCCCGCCCCGCCCCGCCCCGCCGCCACCGCGCACGCGCGGCCCGCGCCCCGGAAGGGCTTATGCGCCCGCGCAGCGACCCGGAAGCAGCCGCGGCGGCGGGCGGGAGGAAACGAGTTCCGCGGACGGGAGGCCTGACGGATCACTCGGCTGTTGCCCGGACCATGGCGGGGACGGCGCTCAAGAGGCTGATGGCCGAGTACAAACGTGAGTTCGGGGCCCAGTGAGGCCGGGTGGGCAGCGCCGAGGCCGCGGCTGCCGCGCGCCGCCGAGCCTCACGTCGGGCCGGACCCCGCGTCCGGCGCCAGGCTCCCGCCGCGCCCCTTCCTCCGGCCCTGGGGGCCCCGGCGCGCGGGCCGCCTAGTGTGGCGCAGCTGGACGCGGAGCCCCCGCGGAGCCGCAGGCGTCCCGGGCACCTGTTCGGCCGCTCCGGTCGCCTCTCGAGGGTGTTCACGCCCAGCGCAGGGAACCTGGAGGGTAGAAGTCGCCGTTGCTGCTGCGGTCGTTCAGGAACGCGGCGTCGGCGGTTGCGTCCGGTCTCCGTCCGGCGTCGTCAGCGACCCGGAGTCCCCTGTCTCCGGCGCCGGCCGCACGCAGGGACGGGGAGGGGGCCGGAGCTGCCCGCCGAGAGGTTAGAAAGGAGCGCCGGGGGGGTGGGGTGGGAGCGCGTCGCGGCCGACTTGCAGGGAAAGGTCGGACTTTGGTGTTCTCGTTCTTCAGGACAGTGCCACCTGTCATTCTTCCCAGATGGTGTTCAGAAAGCCTCCTCAGTGCTTTCTTAGCCCGTAGATTTGTCTGATGTTTGGGGAAACAAAGGGGGAAACGAGAACCTCGGAACATTCCGCGTTCCACGTTTTGGCGGCGGAATGCTCCCTTGGGAGCATTGCGGTGGCGAGTCCTGGGATACCGCCGCGCCCACAGTGCCCTGGTTAGCCGGCGGGGACACGGCGGGGCCTCGAGCCACAGACCTGGGCTCAGTCCCTGCCTCGCCCGGGGAGATTCGAGCTCGCAAGACCCCGGATTGGGAGCTCGGCGGTGTCGACGTTGTTGTTATAACTACACTGAGGATACTTTCAGAAGAGAGTTGAAAATAAACTAACGTCATGAGCTTCACGTAGCTGGTAGACACGCATGCAGCTCAGCGTCCTGCCCGCACGGACGGCGCTGCACAGGGCGAGGGTGACGTGTCGCCAGTGCAGGCTCCTTACTGAATGTTTGAGCAGTGGGGAGAGATGGCACGGCTCACTGTGAACAGAGGGTCGGCTGAGGGGGCTGTGGCCTCATGTGTCCTCATGGCAGTCCTGGCCCGGGGTTCCGATGTGTGGGAAATTTACCCATTTTCGGCACCCTGGTCTCTGCGGCAGTGTCTGGTTTAGTCTGTTTGGCCCGTCTCTGGCTGTGAGCCGGTGTTATTTCCTCATTTCTGTGGAGGGATCTGTTAAGCCCGTGTGGGGGAAGTTAGGTTCAGGCTGCTGCTTCCGTCCAGCCTTAGCTTTGTTGAACTTGTATTTCCTGAGAGTGTTTGTATTAGCAAGGGCGATTAGCCTCATCTGTTGTTTCAACCATGTGGTCGGTTTGCAATGATAGAACATAGGTAATGATTGACTTCCAAAGCTGCGCACAGAAGTGCATCATATGTCATTTTGGAGTATGTATGCAGAGCTCTGCAGATGTCCCTAAGATTCCTGTCCTCTGGTTATTCAGTCAGACATTCAGCTGGGCACTCTTGCGAGGGGACTTTACAGATGTCATGGGCAGCTTACGAACCAGCTGACTCAGACAGGGAGATCATCCTGGACTCTTGGGATATAACCATAACCACACAAGGCCCCAAAATGGAAGGGAAGGCAGGAGAGGTGAGGCAGGACAGGAGCTCTGAGGAGGAGGAGCTAGAGAGTGACCAGTGGTCTCCGGCCAGCGGCAGCAGGGACCCTGGACCCTCAGTCCTATAGCCACAGGGAACTGAGCTCTGCCAGAAACCCGGATGAACTTGGGGAGGCAGCCCTGCCAACAGTCGACTGCTGCCTTGGGCAACTCTAAGCAGCCAGCCAACTGACCCATGCTGTGCCCAGCCTTCTGCCACCTGGAAGCTGAGATCATCAGTGGGCGGTGTTCTCAGCCACTGAGTTTGTGGCAATTTGTCACGTCAACAATAGCAAACGAAGTCAGTATGTTACTGAGGGAGTTTTGTTGCTGTATCTTAGTAACGTAATAAAATTCCGTTTAGTGATTCTTGGTTTTTTGTGTCTTAGTGTCTAGTTTGTCCTGCCACACTTGAAGGTGGCACACCCAGCATGAAGGTAGACTTCACAGAAGCAGCTGGTCGGTGGCACGGAGTTTAGGTAGGTTTGGACAGGGTGCAGGCACCCTTTTTTGTCCTTAGGAATAGTCACAGAGCTGCAGAAACCTAGACTTGGTAGGACCTTTACTGTGATTCGTTCAGGCCCCGACTTTACAGGAAGTCGACTAACAAGTGAAACGAATGGCCTAGGTTCTTAAAACGAAAAAGGAGAACCCGCGAAAGAACCTGGCATCTTTTCTGGATGTTTCACCTTTACACATTACCTAGCCTTTCCCGGAAGTGTCAGAGTAGACTTAGGTGTGAGCTTCCTGGGGCCTCTGTAACGAAGCAGCCCAAGCTCGGTAAAATTTAATAAGTGGTACTTTATTTTCTCACAGTTCTGGACGCCAGAAGACCCAAATCAAGGTATCCGAAGACGGGGGAGGACTCCCGTCTGGCCTCTTCCAGCTTCTGGGGGCTGCCACTAGTCTCGGTGCTCCTGGGCTTCTGGGAATGTCACGTGTGGCCGTCTGCCTCCTAGAAAGGTGCTAGTCATCGGTTTAGGGCCACCGTAGTCCTCTGCGAACTCATTTGAACTCAAGCACATCATCAGGGGCTCCATTTCCATATAAGGCCACTTTCACAGATTCTGGGGGACGTTATTCAACTTGGTGCAGTGTCTAACAGGAACCCCAAACCTACACGTGTAGAACTGAGCCCTTGCTCTTCCCGCACCATTGTTACTCCCTGTCACCCTTGTCCCAGTCAGCGGCAGCCTCATCCTTCCCGGTGTTTGGGCTCACACTACGGCTCCAGCCTTGCTGCCCCTCTTCCCACAGGTGACTGTCGTTCCACCTCCAGACCTCACCCTGGGGTTGGGCAGCGGCAGCAGGAGCCCGCTCGCTCTTCTGCCCCTGCGCTTACCTCGCTGGGTTCTAGTCACACAGCAGAATCGGGTTGTGGCGCTGCCCAGGACCCCTGGTCGCAGTTAAAACCGAAGTCCGCGCAGTGACCCGGCGGGCTCTGGCCCCCTCCTGCCTCTCCGAGCTCATCTTTCCCCCTGCGTGGGCACCCCCACTCCAGCCCCTGGCTGGAGTTGGCACCCTCCCGCCTGGGCTGGGCTCTTCCCCAGATATCTGCATCACTCGTGCCCTGCTCCCCAGGAGATGCCATCCCCGCACCAGTCCACCTGTCCTGCCTGTTACTGTCGTCGTTTCCTGCCATTAACCCTTTGTAGCTTTTGATTGTGAAGCTTATAGGTAAAAGTGTGTAAAACATGTACATTCAGATGAAATAGTAAAATGAGCGTCTGCACCCGAGGCACCCAGCTTAAGAAACAGGACGTAAACAGTGATTTAGAGGTCTCGCTATGCCTTCCCATGCCACCAGGGCACCCGCCGTGTGAAGCTCTCCCCGGGGAGACACGGCCCTCTGGGGCGTGGCAGGGGTAGGCATGCAGATGCGCCCATCCCCCAGGTTCTGGAGAGGGGCCTGGCCATCCCACAGCCCCCAGCGTGGCTTTCATCAGGGGCCTGGCCCTTGGGCTGTGTGCTGCAGTTGGCTAGTGGCCTCTGCCCTGCCCCAGGGGTGGCCAATGTCTCAGAACTCTCCCTGTTGGTGACAGTCTCATGTGGCCCACGAGTGTGAGCCTCACTGGCCCCCGGAGCAAGGCAGTGTAGAGGTATTGCCTGGCAGCAGTCACAGAAAATCAGGGTGCCAGACTGGGGTTTGAATTCCTTTCTGGGAAACACTGATTATAACAGTCCCAGGTACCCAGGGACACATGCTCTCTTGTCCCCAGAGCCAGGTGATCAAGAGGCACTCCTCGGCGCCTGCTGCAGAAACCAAGGTGGCAGATGTGCGCGAGGCTACCCCAGGCGTTTCTGGCGCTAGAGCCTGGCCGAGGGGTTGGAGGTGACACCCCGGGCTCTGTCCCAGAGGGTTCTGCATGTGTGCAGGTCCAATCCTGCCCCCGGACCACCCTCTGAGTGAGCCAGGCCTGGGGTCCTCAGACAGCTGCAGTCTTGTGGGATTTCCAAGTGAGATGTTTGGGGCTGCCGCCTCAGGCGCAGGGCTTAACAGCTGGCAGCACAGCCTGGGGTTCGCACCCTCATTCCTCAGGGAGCAGCTCTGAGTGCCGAGTCCCTCCCAGCTGCGGGTGGCTGTGCCCAGGGACAGGGCTCAGGGTTAGAAGGGTCCCAGCCCCTTCTGCCCGCTTCCCTGTGGGCATCTTCCATTTTCCGCGTGTAGTTGTCGCTCAGCCAGCCTCTGCGGGTTAAGAGGAAATTGTTCCATATATAGGTTTTGACTCATTGTGTTTTTTGGGGCAGTGAGTCAGGGTCCTCATGTGTCACCATCTTCTCATGGTTTTAATTCACACTTCCCTAATGACCAGTGACATTGGGTATTGTTTCATGTGTTTATGTGCCATCCATTTGTCTTTTTTGATAGGTCTCGTGTCTCTTGCTCACTTTTTAATTTTTTTTTATTAAGTTATAAAAGTTCTTCATATGATATAGCTGCTCCTGAGGCCTCTCCTGGGCTTGTCAGCTGCTGTCTCCTGCGTCCTCACACGGTTGTCCCTCTGTATACGTCTCCTTACCTTCTAAGAACCCCAGTCAGATCGCATTAGGTCCAACCTCAGTGACCTCATTGCACCTGAATTGCCTCTTGAGAGCCCCTCGTTTCAGTTTTGTCCATTGCGCTTTCCCCTCGCCGCGTCCTGGAGTTCATTGTCCCGTGCACAGAGGCCGTTGTCACTCCTTTCACGGCTGCACCGTCTTCTATCACAGGTGCACCTAACTTGACTAGTTTCCGGTGGATAGTATTTGGTTATTTCTCACTTTTCACTATTAAAATAGTTCTGAAATGGATAGCTTTATGCAGGTGTCTTTTCTCGTTTTTACCACTGTAACTGTGGATAGATTCTGAGACATGGATTGCTGGCCCAAAGGTTAAATTTATATTTTAATTTGTGTGGCAGCTATTTTTAAAGCTACAATTTAAAAAATGTATATTTTTAACATATTAACATTTCAAGAAATCAGTAGCATATGTCTCTGATAGTGTTAAGATTTTTTTCTCTTCAAAAAATTTTTACCCCCCCCCCACTTCTACCCCTGACCTATGGATGTTGCCGTCTCCCCTTCACTGAATCTCTGGAGGTGGGGTGTCTGCTCCCACACACTTGGGGCGGAATCCTGGGGCCTGGTGCACCCGGCGCCTGGACCATGGCTCCACTTGGGGGTGAACCCAGGACCTTCTGCATGTGACGCAGACGTGCTAACCACTACTCTGTGGAACCACTTCTCTTTAAAAGTTTTTTATCAGAGTTTATTTTAGCCAAATTGACAGCACATGTCGGGGAGCAAGATATTAAATGCCCTTGTTTCTCCTTTTGAAGTTGTTTTTATTAGTAAATGTGAAACTGTGTGACTGTGTGTGCACATGTGTGTCACTGTGGCCGAGACGCATTCCCTCCTCGAGAGCCGGGTCACTGTAGCTCCGCACTGACCAATAGATGGCGCCGTTGGGTAAGGGAGCCATGGGAAGGCGGCTGTCAGCCGGGCCTCACCCGGAATAGGGACAGGCTCAGGCTCGGAGGGAAGTTCCCAGGGGAACTCCACAGGCGAAGAGGAAAGCCAGCTCGTTTTGGCATGAGCGCCTCGAGGCCCAGGGAAATGGCCGGTGTCATTGTTTCTCTGTTGCTCTGGCACCCTACTCCCTTCCCCAACTAAGGTCCCTCCGTCCCTCCTTGCAGTTTATAGCTCATCTGCCTTAATTTGTTGTTTTGTTGTTGTTGTTCTTAAAAAAGGTAACTTGATTTATAGAGGATGCAGATTAGGTTTCAGATAGTCGGGCGTATGAAGCCTGGCGAGCTGGGTCTCAGCTACAGAGAGGGGCCGAGAGGGGCCCAGCCGGTCCGAGCCGGTCGCGTCCCGGTCATTCCTGGCGCTTCCCCGAGTTGGCCCTTAATTCTGCACCGCCCCCCCCCCATCCTCCGTCCTCGAAGCGTTTAGTGCACTCGGCCTTGCAGCCGCAGGAGTTTGTCCTGCCTCACTGGCTGCCCAACCGTCTCCTGCTGCCTTGGCCTCGCCTCCTTCCTGGTGTTGTCACACCCTTGGTCACAGAGCCCTTGGTCACAGACAACTCTCCTTTCCCCCTTTGCCGGCCCCCTGGGCCATGGTCTCTCCACAGGTGTTATTGGCAGGTTCAGTGAGACAGTTTTCCCTTGTGCGGGACTTGGTGGCAGGACAGTAAGTATTCCTGGTCCCTTCCTCCAAAATGGCAGTCGCACCCCCAGTCTCTGTGGGGCCTGGGAACAGCACCTGCATTTCCAATGTTCCCTGGAAAACAGCCCTAGAGAGCCCCGTCAGGCTGGGGGCTCTGTCGCCCCCATGTAGCCTCTCCCCACTCTCCACCTCCATCGTCCAGCCTCCTGGCGCCCCGGACTCCCCAGTTGCCCGCCCCCCCCCCCGCCTGCCGTGGGCTTGTCTGTGTCTGACATCTCGGCCTTCTGTGTTGACGTTGGACCTGCCCCTTCCCACCCCAGTCCACCCCAGTAACGGTGCCACCACTCAGTCGTTGGGATGCCTCCTGTCTGTCCTCACCTGCCCCTCCTTCACTTCATCAGCAAGCACTGCCATCCGTGCCTGCAGGACAGAACCCCGCCCCGTTGTTGCTCTGGTCCAAGGTGTCATCTTCCCTGCCTGGATGGTTGTGGTCACGACTTTTAAAACTGTTGGTTGGCTTGAAACATAACTGACAAAGGAAAGTGCCAGGAACGACGTGTTCAGCTCAGGGAGTTCTCAGAGGGTCCCCCCGTCCCAGGAAGCGCGAGGCCGCCAGCACCCCACAGTGTGGGCCCCCCGGCCCAAGGCAGCCCTTCCTGTAGGAACTGCTTCCTCCCTTCGCCTTCCCACCGAAGCGTGGTTCTCAGTCAGTGCCGTGTGCAGCCGTCAGTGTGACTCTGGGTTGTGTATGTGTGTGTGCATGTGCGTGGGTACTAGATATTGTGTATATATACAGTGTGTTGTATTGTTTAGGTCTGGGTTATTTTGTACGATTATGATATATTCATACATTTTGTTTAATTGTATGAGTATATCAATTTATTGATCTTGTCTACTATTGATAGATATTTGGATTGTTTCCATTTTTTTGGTCATTGTGAATAATATTGCTATAAATGTACAGCATGTGCACAGTGAATAAGCCATAAAAAAGGAGGAAATCATGCCATCTATGACAACATAGATGGATCTTGAAGGATGTTATACTAAGTGAAGTGAGCCAGGCAAAGAAAGGCAAATGCCAGATCTCATTTATATGTGGAATCTTAAAAAGAAAGCAAGCAAAAGCAAAGCGGAAATCGTAGATAACAGAGGGGTGGGGGTGGGTGAGCTGGGTGAAGGGGGCAGAAGGCACAAACTTCCAGGTATAAAGTCAGTCAGTCGTGGGGATGTGCAGCATGGCGACTGTCTGTAGTCAGTAACGCCGTGTTGTGCATGTGAAAGCTGCTAAGACAGTAGATCTTAAAAGTTCTCATCACAAGGTGGACCTCAAGATAATCATGCTAAGGGAAATAAGCCAGACAGGAAAAGGTGAAAACCACATACTATCACATATGTGGGGTATAAACCTAAAAGCAACAGATAAGACAGACAGACAGAGATGCATGGACATGGGCAATAGACCAGTGGTTACCAGAGGGGAGGGGGAGGGGGAAGTAGATGGAGTAAAAGGTGTCAGATACATGGTGACAGAAAGAAATCCACCTATGGGTGGTGAACACACATGTCTTATATATATGCTACTGTGGGATTGTGCACTGGAAAGTTACTGGATTTTGTTAACCAGTGTCACTATAATAAGTAAGTGGATAAATAAGTAAATAAGAAATTTAAAAATGTTCTCATCACCAGAAAAAAAATTGTAACCATGTTGATGGATATTAACGAGTTCCTGTGGCTGTCATCCACCTCCAGTGTCACCTCTGCAGCAAGGCCTACCGTGACTACCTGTCGCTTTACTCGGTCATGCTCGTCACTGTGCGCATCCACATCTGAGACTGTCTTACTTACGTGTCCCTCGTTCATCACCCGTCTGTCTTCATTAGGACAGAAGCTCAGTGAAGGCAGGGACCTGTCTGTCTCATTCACCATTGTGTCTCCACTGCTTAGCATCGTGCTTGGCAGAGAAAAAGTATAATTGGTCCTTTGTTAACTGATGTTTGCTTAGTGGTTGGCTACTTCTTGGCGTTTCAGCCAAGTTGGGGTGCTAAAACCAGTGCCCCATGGCTGTCTTTGTATCATTCTTTAAAGCTTCAGGCGTGACCGAGAGGCAAAGATAAAGAAGACATGCCACCAGAATTGAGTGCTTTTGTGAGAATTGCAACTACTTTTCAGTAAATACAATCATACAGCAAAATAGAGACACATGGCAAACTTTTAAACCAGCAGTTAAAACTGTATTTTCAGGACGTTAGTGAATATCTCAGTTTTCCTTTGTTTCTAAGATTTAGATCATGGCCCTCATCAGTGAAACTGGTGAGTGGGGCTCGCTGCTGTGTAAGCTGTCACCCTTGACCCGAGCTCACTCTGTCTCTTTGGGCAGTGTGCCGAGCGTTGGAAAACCAAACTGATTACGTCCACTGACATTTCACCTACTATTCCCCATTATTTCCAGAGGTGGATTCATAGGGGATTTTTTTTAAAATTTGGTGTAAGTTGCTCTCTTCAGAAGCATGTTGGTTGCTACTTAGACTCTGAAGCGCTTGGTTCCGAGCTGTGAATCTTGGTGCGCACGTGCAAACACGCGCACACGCGTTTCTGCGCTTGTGCTCCTGCGAGGAGTTCGGGGTCGTGGTGGCCACGAGTAGCCTCATAGCCAGGGGACCGTTTCTGTGGCCGCCTGTCTGTGTGGACCCTTACCCGCTTCCTGATCTAGTCTCTGGGTCATCCGGTGGTGGTAACGCTGTCTCACTGAGGCGTTGCCGTGAAATTCCCCTCAGTGAGTGAGGCGGGTCCCTTGTCATGTGTTTATCAGCTACTTAGATGTGGAGATGTGCGTATCTCTGTACTTATGGCTATTTATAGATATCGTCTTTGTCTACAGATGTGTAGATGCAGATGTTTGTGTGTGTGTGAGGTGCCCGGTCAAGTGTTGTGCTTGATTTTCTTTCAGGTTGTTTCTGTACTTTTACTGATTTGTAAGATGTTCTTCGCAAGTTTGGATATTAGCCCTTTGTTAGTTGATATCTATTGCAAATGTCATCTTCCTCTGGGGCTTACATTTTTATACTCTTAAAGCTGTCTTTTGCATATTTAAAAAATGTCTTTTGCTGTCAGAGGTTCTTAATTTTAATCTTAATTTTATTGCTCTTTTCCTTTATGGTTAGTACTTTTTTGTTATTCACTTTATCATTAGTCCTATTTAAGAAGTCTTTATACTATGAGCATGAAGGTATTATTTTGTATTATTTTGATTTATTGTTTTATACTACATAAAACAACTGAAGTTGATTTTGGGGCGAGTCAGCTTTCTCGAGATAAAATTTATACACAATAAAATATGGCAATTTCAAATGACTGGACTTTGAGCTTTGACAAGTGCAGCCTGCCGCATGGCTGTCCACACAGCCACGACACAGACATTGCTGTTGCCCAGAAGGTGCCCTTGTGGCCTTTTGCAATCCCTTCCCACTTTCCCATGGCCCCGGCCCCTGGCCGCATTTGATTGGCTTTCTATTACTGTGGTTTGCTTTTTTCCAGAATTTCACATAAATAGGCTTCCCCCACTTAGCATAGTGCTTAGAGTCATCCACGTGTGGCAAGTATGTGTTCAGCCTGTTTTTATGAGGAACGTCCCAGCTGTTTAACGAAGGGCGGCTAGTCGCTTTGCGTTTCTCCCAGCGAGGCATGGCAGGTCCGGCCGCTAACCTCACCAGCACTGGTATTGTCAGTCTGTTTCATTTTAGCTGTTTTGTTCTAAGTAAAGGCATTTTTACTAATAAAGGCGCATAGCCATCTCTTTTTGTGGATTTAATTTTCATTTCCCTTATGACTCACAACGTCGATCATTTTTTCATGAGCCCATTTGCTGCCCATGTCTTCCTTGGTGACAGGTCTGTACACATCTGCCCTGTTTAGAAAACCCCTCCTTCCGCGGGGCTCCGTCACGCTCCCACCCGCACGCGCTCACAACACTCCGCACCGGTGTGGCACCGGTGTGGGATTTCCCCCCACCAGGCGACTCTGCGACAGGGCGTCCTACAGTTTAACTCAGTTCTGACACCAGGGACCTAGAGAGAGTATCAGGCCCCACAGGCTGAGGGCCCAGTCCCGCAAGGCTGCCTCCCCCTTCAGACGCCAGCCGCAGGTTCAGGCTGCCACCTGTGGCTGAGTCGGAGCCCCCACGCCCCTTGCCTTGGGTTCCGTGAATTTGCTAGAGTGGCTCAGAACTCAGGAAAACAGTTTACCAGTTTATGGTAAAGGGCAGAGCGAAGGGGCCCGGTGGACAGCTGGAAGGAGGGGTGGGGGGAGGGTGCGAGCTTTCTTGCCCTGGTGGGCGTGCTGCCCTCCCAGCCCCTCCGAGTGCCCGCCCACCCAGAAGCTCCATGACCCGCGTGCCACAGGGGGTCATGGGGCTTCCTCACGTGGGCACCATCCATCATACCTGTCCCCAGCCCCTCTCCCCTCTCGTCTGGAGGGCGGGGTGGCGCTGAGTGTTCCCAGCCTCTGTCATGGCTCGTCTTTCTGGCGACCAGCCCTCACCCAGGAGCCACCTAGAGTCACCTCATCAGGACGAAAGAGGCTCTTGACCCAGGAAATCCTATGGGATTTAGGGGCTTGGTGCCAGAAGCCAGGGGCAGAGACCAATATATATATGCATGTTTTCTATTGTCGTATATGCCCCTTCTCCCCTTTTTCTTCTATGTTTTGATTTTTGTATGTAGCGTCAAAGGCAGAAAAGGTCTCATTTTTCTGGTCGTTCGTGGGAAGGACTGTGCGGTGGCCTCTGTGTGCGGCACTGCCCCGGGAGTGAGCGGGGGCGCTGTGTGCGCGCACATCTGTTGCGGGTGCACCCGCCCCATCCCACGCCCTGCGTGCTGCCGCGCCAGCGGACGTCACGCCTTCCACCCTGTTCTCCGCGTGCGCTTTCTAGAGCGCCGGGGCTGTCTCGGCCGTTCGCATGGTCACTTATCTTTAGAATCGTCCAATTCAAACAAGAAAACCTGTTGGGGTTGTGGCGGAGGTGGCATGGAAGCCTCGCGCCCAGCCTGCGATGGCCTGGTGGCTGGGTGCTGGGCTCTGCCCGGGACGCGGTGGTCAGCGCTCAGCGAGGGCTTGTCCTGCTGCCCGACCTTCGGCCGGGTGAAAGCCCGTTTCCCCGCGTCTCCCGTTGTAACTGGAAGACTCTCCTTTTCTGGCTTGCTGATGGATAGAGAAACTCAGTTACGTATCTCGACTTGTTCAGCAGTGTTGGCAAACTCTTTCTAATAATGTATCTTCAGGTTCTTTTGGACTTTCTGTGTGTATGTTGGCACAGCCTCCGTGAATAATGACAGTTTGTTTCTGTGCCTCGTGGCAGGCATTTGTTAATTTTATGTCTCTTCTAAGAACCAACTTTTGGTTTTGTTGATCTTTCGTTGGTATATTTCTTACTATTTTAGTAACTGCCCGCGCGCGGCCCACACAGGGCCCGTGTCTGCGGCCTGCTTGCCCATGGCCGTTCCCCTGCTGCTCTCTGCCTTGGCGGGTTTGTGCGTAGCGGGGCGGGTTTCATCTGGGAGCCTCCCCTATAAAAATCCAGGACCGAGAGGTGAGATGGTATTTCTCAGCGGCAGATTCTGAGTGGCAGGGCCTTGAGTCTTCCCATTACGAATCTTCGTAAATTGCTGAGAAACGCTGCTGCCGACCTGTTTCTTGCTGTGTTTGCTGTCAGTGCTGAAGTCCGGTGCTCCGGGGCGTCTCGCGCGGGGGCGCCCAGAGTTTGCAGTGGTGCTGGGGAAGGGCGGCGCGCCGGGCAGTGCTGGAGGCCCTCGCTGCAGTGTCAGCGTTTGAAACCTCAGCACTGGCTCCCGTCTCAGTGACGGGAGACGCTTTTCAGTTGGAAAGTAATATACCATGCTTGACTTATGAGCTTTAATCAAAATAACCTGCAGGAGTATTTTGGAAAGACACAACCTTTTCTGTTTGTTTCTTCATTTACAAAATGAAAGGGTGTCTAGCTTGCAGTTCTGCTTTTCGCTGGTATAAAGAACTAGTCACATCGTTTTTATCAGAAATGTAACCAGAGCAGGCATTGACTTTGAACAAAGAATTTTCATCTGCTAACATGTATATATAAGTTACAGTCTTGTATACTTTTTAAGTTATTTTGTTAAAATGCCAACATAATGTCTGTTCTGTTTCATAATAGTTTTACTTTTTAATTTTATAGAATTAACACTGAATCCTCCAGAAGGAATCGTGGCAGGTGAGGTGCTAAAGTTAACCTTTTCATGATTTACTTCTAATTGCCAAAGCTGCCTTCAGTTACAATGTGGACGTTTTTCTTTTCCTGCAGGCCCCATGAACGAAGAGAACTTTTTTGAGTGGGAGGCACTGATCATGTAAGTTGACCACACGTGGTGTCGGTTTTCGAGGCTGCTGGGAGCTGGACGTGCGCACTGCAGCAGCGCGACCGCGCAGCGCGTGCCCGTCAGGACGGAAGGCCCAGGACGTCCCGCGGGTGTAGCTCCTCTAGTCCGCTAGCCCGACAGCAGAAAACAGGAGCGTTTATGCAACAGAAATGAAAGTGTGTCCTCAGCGCCAGTGAAAGGTTTAGTAGTAATGTATATTTATAGAGTTTTAAAATAATAACATGTGAATGTAGTGTGGCTGTGTTGGGCTAGCCTCAAACAGTGTGGGTGGGCTTTGGCTTCAGGAAGTCCCTGGAGCCCGAGGCTGCTAGGTGGGAGAGGCTTCCGGGGTGGGAGTGGGGGCGCCCTGGCTTGTGGGCAAAGCTTGGGCCTCACTCCACCGGGGTACCAGAACTCCGGTCCCGCCTCCCTCCGCGTCTCCCTTGTCCGTGTGCCTGCCTGGCTGTCCACTGCCCCTGTTCTTCTTAGTTCCTAGATGGGCAGTGCTTCCTGGCCCCCTTCTAGAAGGATCGTGACTGGACATCCTGCTCACAGTGATGTTCCCTGGAAAGAGCAACAGATGGACCTGATTCTAGAGCATTCTGTGGCCCTGTGACCCCAGGCTCTTTGTCTTCCTTTTATCTTAGATGTATAATTTTTGAGCATTCTTAGACTTAACATATTTCAGCAAAATTTGGTAAGGTAGCATTTAGGAACCTGAAGTTTATAATCAGTCAGATTTCTCGTTAGTGAAGTGAGGTCTTTAATTATCGAGAGCGTGTTCACGTGGGGCGCAGCAGCGCTGAAGGATGGGGGAAGCAGGGAGAAGCGCAGGGTCCCCCGCAGCAGGTGTGGGCCGGGTGCGGCGGGGGGGGGGGAGGCTGAGCAGCATTGGCCTTTGTGAGTTTGTGCAGCGCTTACCTCCCTTTAGTTCCTGAGAGTTGCATGTTGTCTGAGAAGGTTACTGCTTACTGTTGTCTGTGTGAAAATTGATGTGGAGTGAGTTCTTTTGATAAGCAAAATATTTGAACAGTCATCAATAAACACTATCCAGGGAAAGCACAGCAGGCCTGACATTTCCTGGTCATCTGTAACGCCCTGAAGCCTCGGCCTCTGATAGTGTTTCAGTGTTTCTGGCTTGAGGGTGTCTCTGCCGCCTGTGTTTGTGTCTGACACGCTGGTGTGTCTTCTGTCCCTGAAGCGCTGCGGAGTTGGGTGGCAAGCAGGGCCTGGGCAGCGGTCCTGTGTCCAGTGGCACGTGGCATGTGCACTCATGTTGGCTCCAGCTCTTGTTTTTAAAGAAACAGGCGATCGCAGCTTACGACCTTGGTTTGGAACTGCTTGTTCCATTTAGTGCCACGTGCCTCGCCTGTCACGTGGCACACGCCCTCCAAGGCGGCAGGCAGGCCCGGCTGCAGGGCACCGATGGTCTGAGGCCTTCCTGAGCCTGGCCCCCTGGGAGATGAGGGCTTGTGCGCAGCCACAGGGGACTTGTTTAGACTCCCCGAAAGGGACACATGAGCCTTTCGCTGTCGTTTTTTAAAAGTGTTTATTGTTAAAATCTGTCAGGATAACTATTACTAATTTTAGATAAACAGTTTAAAATTAAACCAATATTTTGAAAACCTGTCTTAAAAAAGTAATTAGAGCTGTTTTTCAGTAGAGCACGCTCATGTTTGAAGAAGGCTTTGCTTTAGTGTGGAATTCCCCCGCTTCGGAACCTGCTGAGCTTGTGGGTTTTGGTCCTGTTCCAGACCTTTCGCAAACAAGAGGCTGTTCACCGGTGTGCTTAGAACATCTATTAAGGAATTAACTGTCCTCCTGGGGCCCAGGGGCCCAGCGCACCCGCTGTGCTGGCTGAGGTGGCTGGCTTTCACTCCCTAGCGACAGGCTTTGCTTTTTATTCTCCGGCGTTTCCAGAGTTTCTCCCACAGCCCAGGTTTGCCGAGCCGCGTACGCCTCCCACTCCAGGGTGTGCAGCTCTGCTTACCCCCTTCCCTCGTCCGCGGTGTGGGCACCCCATCCCGAGTGCCTGCCCGTCTGGGCCCTGTCTGCGGTGGCCCTGAACCCCCACCCTGAAAGACGAGCTCGAGGGACAGGGTGGGAGCACGACAGGTTAATGACCAAGGAAACTGCCCCAGCTTCGGATTAAAAGTGACAAGTCGCTCTCCTGACCCTCGGCCCAGCTTGTGGTGGAGGTGGAGCATGCGATCCCCTGGGTAAGGGCTGGGGCCGTGTGGCTGGCAGGTGGGATGGCCATGGGCCGGTCACCCCGCCTCTCCGACCTTCACTCAGTTGGGTCTGAACAGGTGTCCAGTTCCCTTCTAGGCAGGTGGATTCACGTTCTGGAGCTTTTGTCCTGCGCGACCTTGTTGGCCCCCGGCCCTGGTGCGTGGAACTGTCTGAGGTCCCTCACTGCAGAGGGTAGACGTGCGCATCCGTGCGAGCCCCTCTGTGACAGGGGCCCTGCGGGGGGTGTTGCGGGGGGCCGGCGGGTACCCTCAGCAGCAGGTTTCTATCCTGCCCAGCATTCTCGAAGACCTCCCTGCCTGGCTGTCCCCTCTCCAGACCTGGGGGATCTGTCAGCTGTGGTGAAATGAGGACTTCCCCATCCTGAATGTTGGGGACCCGCAGCTGACTCCACCCCACGTTACTGCAGCACGTTCGGGTCCCAGCTGGGGTATAGCTGCGGGTGTGAGGGCCCCCAGGCTTTTGCTTCTCCTCGGACTGTGCTTGGTTACATGAGGTGAGGACATCATAGGCACAGCAACCACTTTGCTGTCGGGCTTTTTCAGTTATAGGAGACGGTCACTGAGCATCTGTCATTGGTGCTGTGCCTACTGAAGCCAACCTGAGATGGTCAATGTTTTTAATTTGTATTGCGTGTTCTCTGACCCAGCAGCCCTGCCCCAGGAGCTTTTCAGCAGAGTGCTGTCAAGATGTCAGTGCGAGGATGGTTACTGTCGCGTTGCCACAGTGATAAAGCGTGGACGCGTCATTGTCCAGTATAACTATGGCAGCGGCCACAGCCTTTGAGTCCCCAGGGACCCAGGGTTCTGTGGGGCTCTGATGCCTGAGAGGGTGAGGCGGAGCTGAGGCAGGACCGGTGCTGGGAGCGGCTGCAGACGGAGCTTCGCTGGCCCATCCGCCGCTCGCCTCCTGCTGCGTGGCCCAGTTCCTGACAGGCGGCGACCGACTGGTACCCAGGGGCTGGGGACCCTTGACTGACAGGACATCCACCTGTCCGCGTAGCTCTGAGGAGGCCCAGGCAGTCTCCGCGCTGGCGCAGGGAGGTGGCCAGTGGTTGTGGAGCAGAAGCAGCGAATTACGGGGCAGCGGGTCCAGACCAGTGCTGTCTGCCGGTGCTGGTCTTGCCCCCGGCACGTTTGGCCATGATTGGACACATTGTTGGTTGTCACCCTGGGGAGCAGGGGTGCTCCATGGAGGCATCTAGTGGGACCCTGCAGACGCTGTGGGACTGTTTGGTTCAAGAGGCAGCCGCCGAGGCCCAGAAGGCCTGGGATGCATGGGGCGCGCCCCCCAGAGCACAGTGTCGCCCAGCTTTACTGAGATCTTATAGACACCACAAGCCTCCCGGTTAAGCGCGCAGGGCGAGGGTTTTAGTGACCGAGCAGTTTAGGGCCGTCGCACGGTCCGGTGTCAGGCCCCGCTCCCACCTGAGCCGCAGGCAGCTCTGCTGTCCCCCGCCTTGCAGCTCTGCCTGTGTGAGGGCGGCTTCTGGGTGCGGCGCGTGCGGCTGCCCGCGTGGCCGTGCGGCGTTTCCTCCTGTGTTGCTGAACCGGGCCCGGCAGTCGCACGCACACGGTCTGTGTGGACACACATTCCTGCGTCCCACGGAAGGGCGGAGGGGCTGGCGCAGGGTCCGCCTCTGTCGAGCGCTCTAAACCTCCAGCCGTTTGCATGGCAGCCCTGTCACCGTGCACGTTCCCGCCGGCGGCCCCTGAGGCTCCCACCTCCCTGCCCCCTCACGCACGCCGGCGTCATCTGGTCCCTGCCGTCTGGTGGGCATGAAGTGGGGCCTCGTGTGGCTTTGGTCTGCACTTCCTGGTGGCCGAGTGGGGTTGAGCGTCTTCTCAAGGCTCGTTGGCCTCGTGGGTCTTCCTCGGTGAACTTCAGAACGGTCGTCCGTTTCACATCTGGATGTCCTCTTACTGCGTCATTAGAACCTTCACACGTTTTGGATACAAGTTCTTGATCAGAGACATGATTTTCAAATCCTTTTTTTCAGTCTGCAGCTTTCCTTTCATTTTCTTAATGGAGTTTTTGAAGCTCAGAAGCTGGATGAGGTGCAGCCTGGCAGTTTCTGCCTTTTACGGATCATGCTCTGACTGTCCCGTGAGCCAGGACTCCACAGGTGTTCTCTCAGGGGTTGTGTGTGCAGCTCTGACACTCAGGTGTTTGATCCATTTGGGTTGGTTTTGGGGTATAGCGTGAGGTGGGATGTGCTTGGGGATGTCCAGTTGTCCTGGCATCATTACTGAAAACAAAGTCCTTTTGGTGTCGAATTGTCTTGGCATCAAAAATCAATCGACCGTAAACGTTGAGGGTTGATTTTTGGACTCTTGAGTTCTGCTCCACTGAGCCATGCCCTTCCTCAGACCAATGTCATGGTGTTCCCCCTTTTCAAGACTGTTTTCCCTATTCAGGGCCTGTTGCATTTGCATGTGAATCTTTGGATCAGCTCGTGAATTTCTATTTCTACAAAGCAGCAGCAGGGATTTACACGGGGACTGTGTTGCCTGATTCCCTCATGAGGCGTGTTTTAGTCTCTATTTATTTGGGTCTTTAAAAATTCCTCTCAGTGATGCTGTGGTACATTTTTAATTTGAGAAATCCAATTTGGTGTGTAAAGATATGAATTTGGGAGAATAACCAAACTTACAGGCTACCTTCGAGATGAGAGGTGTGTGCTTTTTATTTTCTATCCTTACACACTGGAATGTTTTCCAACATGCACATATTTTTTAGTTGAATAAAGTCAAAGTTTTTGTTGTAGTAAAAGCTGTCTGCCAGAATTCACTGTGAAGTTCTTATAATTAATGAGCTTATTTATAAAATGGGCCTTAAATATAGTGTCAATGTATTTGTGAAGTTTTCAGAAATGTCTATTGCAGGAAAATTAGAGCATCACTGTGGCCTCTTGGACAGGTCAGTTGTGTGCGCAATTATAGAAGAGCACCTGTTTGCTGCCACCTTGATTCCCAAAACAGGGTGTCTGCCCTTCCTTGCCCACGGCGGCATTAGGTCTGCACAACAGTCTCCTGTTGCCCAGAGCAACGAAAGAAAAAGGCCCAACTAAAGGGTATCCAGGTTTTCCCTGGAAAGCTGTGCGAGGCAGGGCCCTGCCAGGTGCGCGGGGGGTGGGGGGGGCTTCCGGCAGGTCGCCACTCCCGGCAGCCAATGGCGTCTGTCCCCGGGGGCATGCTGGGTGGCCTCTGGCAGTCTCCCGGAGCACGCTGGCCTCCGGGCAGCCAGGGCCCAGAGACCAGGGGGCCGAAAGGCTCTGCGGAGGCTGCTGACCTGGGCCTTCTAGAAGGCCACGCATCAGGGAGGGGTGCGAGGGGTGGGGGGGACCGTGGCCCGCTGGGCAGCAGAGGTTCTCTGACCCCCCTGCTGGACGCTCTGGTGGGGCGCAGCGCCAGGGGTGGGGCCCCTCCCGGGAGTGGGGCCTCTGCGGGCTGTGCGCCTTTCCTTTTTACATTCCAGGTGGCTGTGTCTTGGGAGGATGGCCGTCCCTAGTCACTCATTTCAAGTTAAGCACTCACGACGGGTTCACAGTCGCTATCGTCAGACTCGTCATTTGTGTTCTAGGTGCTTTGTGCGCTGTGACACACATGAGCGACAGACCAGCAAAGGTGGCCTCGGCACCTGCCGCAGCTGCCATGTGCGCGGGCGGTGGCTCTGGCTCGGCTGGCCCTGCCCGCGGAAGCACCGGCCGCGTTGGGGGTGACCCACGTGGGGGACGCTTTTCCCTTTAGTGTGAGCGGCACGATGTTGCCCCGATTGCAGCGGCTCTGCCAGTGGCTGGATGGGTCCCTGGTGCTGGCCGGGCCCAGGGCAGGCACTGCGAACTGGGTTGGGCCCTGTTGCCCCCCTGTGTCTGCCTCTCTGAGTCTGCGCCCCGTCACCCTGGCACGGCTCTGAGGCAGCGCAGGCCGTTTCTTGATCAGTAAGGCCGAAAGGGATTTTCAGGCTTTGAAGAGTTTATATTTGCCTCGCACACCTGTGTTCTGTTTCCTTTGTACTTTCTCTGAGGGTTTGAGGCGAGGCCTTCCTCAGGGAGGACGTGTGGCGGCCCTGCCTCGTCGCCCGGAGTGTGGCGCCGAAGCCTGCCCACAGGCAGCTGCAGTCCGCCCCGCCACGTGCAGGCCTGCCGGAGTGTGGCGCCGAAGCCTGCCCACAGGCAGCTGCAGTCCGCCCGCCACGTGCAGGCCTGCGCTCCGGCCTGCTGGCTCGGCGGGGCGCCTGGAGGAGGAGGAAGCGGGTGTCACCCGGTAGCCGACCAGAGCCGACCAGAGCGTCAGGAAAGCGCTTTGATGTTGAAGGTGTGGGAGCCCTTGAGGGAATGTTTGGTCTTGTTTCTGAGGCTGCGCAGGGCCCAGTGGGCTTTTTGTTGTTGTTGTTGAAGAAAGCCCTGTTATGAGAAACAAAGGACTGTTATCCAAGTTTTGAGCAAATTCCATTTGGCTCATTCCAGAAACATCACCCAGGCCTTGTTTTCTCGTCTCAGAGGTGCCAGGAGCGCAGGCCCGGGAAGCGTTCCCGACGGTGTGACAGGGCAGCATCAGCAGTGGCGTCGCCGTCCGCCACGCCGACCTGGGACCTTGGCCCGGCCGCCTCGTGTCTGGTTGGACAGCGAGCTGAGCTGGGGTGGGAGCAGCGCTCCCGACACCTCCCTTCCACGGGTGCGTGGGGTCCCCTGGAGCGGCGGCACGGGCCTCGTGTGTGGTCCTGGCCCCGCCTTCGGGAGGAGCGGGGCAGGCCTCGAGCTGCCCGGTGCTGGTGGCGCTCGTCCCTGTGCGGCCTGCAGCCTGAGCCTCAGGCTGGACGCCCCCTCCTGCAGGAGCCTGCCCCACACCCCTCTTGTGGTTTCCTGTCCTGGATTCAGGCCAGAGCTCTGGGCACTGCCATGCACTGTGACACCCGTGCCTCCAGCTGTTCCCCGTGGCTTCCCCCCGGAGTAGCGACGACAGTTTCCAGAACCAAGATTTGTCTCTTAGATTGAAAAAATGTGGTTCCACGGGACACTTCTCGTCTTGTTCCCGTTTTGACCATCTTTGCACAGCCCTGCACGTCGGCCTGTGACGCAGCCCTGGCCTCCGCAGCGGTGCCGTGGGAAGCCTGTCAGCACCGGATGACAGGGAAGCGCTCGGTTCTGTTCCTTTCTGACTTTTTGTCGCTGTTGCCTTTTTCCTGTCGTTGCAGAGATACATGTTTCTGATATTTGCAAATCTATACTTTAAAAATCTCACTGCTTCAAAATAATTTTAAGATTTAAGATAAAGCTGTATTTTTAAAAAACAATTAAAAATGTACGTTGATCATTTCAGAAGAAAGATACTTTGATTTCCCCATCTTTATTCAGAGAGGTGGTGGGTCTGTGTCGAGCTGCTTCTGTGGCGGCCGAGGCCTTGGTCCCCGTGACGGTGCTCACTGCGCTGTGGGAGGTCATCGCTTAGAGACGGGTGTTTTGAGAGGGGTGCCCCTCTTAGTTCACAGGGATGGCGTGGGGTCTCCTTCCTTATGCACTGAACTGATGGGTCATACCCACAGTAGCTGTCACTCAGCCGTCCTGTTTTCGAAAAGTGTATGCAGGAAGTGTGGTCTGTGATCTGTTGAAATGACTTGGGTGCACATTTTCTAGGTGACCCTGCAGGGGGATGAGTTCATCTTCGTTAAGATGCAAGCTGGTGGCTCCGTCTTCGTCTCCTGCTGTCCTGACGTCTTGTATGCTGGTCAGCACAGTGAGAATTTATGCATAGACTTTTGAAGTGGTTTAGTCTATTTCTGCCACTTTCCACATGAGGAGTGGGTCAGCCCAGGCAGGCAGGCAGGCAGGCAGGCGTGTGCGGGGACGGTGCGGGCGTAGCTGGCCACGTCGTCGCAGGACGTGGCACGGGGCCCGGGCCCGCGGGTCAGGGCTGCAGCACTGGTGCGCATGGGCACCTGGCCTTCTCAAGGGAGCCTGGCAGGGAGCCCACGCGTGTTCTCGCCTCTTTCTGGAAGGTTACAAAAGGCACTTCGGAGGCACATTTAAAGATTACAAGTAGCCTTTGGAACAACACCTCGCAGCCCTCCTCTGTTCGCCGCAGCAGCCTCGGCGTGCCGCGTGCCGGGATGCGTGTCTTCGTCCCTGGATGAGGCCGCGCCGCGCAGTGTCGGCCTCAGTTCCTTTCTCTGATCCCGTGGTGGTCGCGAGGCTCTGCGGCCCACTCTCCCTCCATCGGCGTGAAGACTGCGCCTGTAATTCCATCTCCGCGCGTCCCCGAGACCCCACCAGGCTGGGGCGGCAGCGGCAGAAGAGCGTGGCTTCGCCGTTGGCGTGCAGCGTCTTCCCACACGCCGCGGCGCGTTTGGGGGCGCGGCGGGCGGCGGCGGCCTCCAGTGAAGCGCTGTGTGTGTCCTGTCTTCCAGGGGCCCAGAGGACACCTGCTTTGAGTTTGGTGTTTTTCCTGCCATCCTGAGTTTCCCGCTCGATTACCCGTTAAGCCCCCCGAAGATGAGGTTTACCTGTGAGATGTTCCATCCCAACAGTAAGTACTTTCGGAAGTCGTTTGCTGATCCCAGGAGAGGCCCAGGGACTGTGTGTGTTCATGTAAAAAGGTGGTGTCAGTGACTGACGGACCAGTAAGTGCTTTTTATGTCCTGAGCTTCAGCAAATTAGTCATGGTGGTATTGACGTCGCGATTTCAGTCTCGACGGAGAGTTTAACGTATGTGGAAGAAAACGTGGACCTGAAGCTGGGTGCTGTCTGAGCTGGTGGGGCTGGGGGTGGCCGCGTGCTCGTGGGCGACGCTGCTCTTCGTCACAGCGCTGTTCTTCCACAATGGGAAAAATCGAAAGCAACCAGGTTTTCCACAATAGAGAACTAGTTAAGTTGTACTAATCCGTATGTTAGAATGCTCTGTGGGTATTTGAAATGATCTAGAATTATATTCAGTGACGTGCGATCATATTTGTGCTGTATTGAATGAGAAAAGCAGGTTACTAATTTGTGGTTGGTTACAATTTAACTGACACGTAGCGTTAAAATGTTAAAAGTCATTCCCTTTCACTGGTGGGATAATTTTTTCTTTCTGTAAATTTTTTATGTTTTTTAAACACGCATGTATTAATTTTAAATGGAAAAAATGAGGTCCCGTAACGGTGCTTTAGTTGAAAACGTATCTAGTAGCAGGGACCAGAGTGCTGGAATTCAAGGCTGTGGTTTTTAGGAGAATTAATAAGGAAACACGTCAGGTTTTCAATGATCGCGTTTAGAGTAATGTTCCTTTTTATAAGTGGCTGTAACTGCCACTGATAATCAGGACCTTAACAGTTGTGGAGAAGAAAAGTAAGACGTGCTGTTTTGTAGCAATGGGTTCGAAACCAATTTCCTTTACTTTTCTATGAATCGGGTAGCTAAAGGCCAATTTAATCCATGAAAGAATTTACAGACTTCTCCGGGCTTTTGACTTCTCCACCCGTTTCCATGTGAACCACCCGGCAGCCCGCCCGGGCGCTCCGTCCTCGCCGTGGGCTCTGGGGTGGCCTGCCTGGCGGGAAGCGCTTGGGCCTCTTGGATGCTGCTCAGACTCTCATTCGGAACTTGGCATCTGCTGCTGAGGAGGTTACATGTCCCTAGTTCAGGTCCTCCTGGGAGGGACCACTTTGACCTTTCTCAGCACAGCCGTGGTCAACCCCACGTGGTGGGGGTGCGCAGAAGCCCTTCAGGGAGTGAGCGGCACTCTGAGGGGCCCCTGCGTGTGCTCCAGCTGTGTCCCTGGCCCCGCTGTCACTCACCAGGTGTGTTCTGACCCCTGCAGTCTACCCGGACGGCAGAGTCTGCATCTCCATCCTTCACGCGCCGGGTGACGACCCCATGGGCTACGAGAGCAGTGCGGAGCGGTGGAGCCCGGTGCAGAGCGTGGAGAAGATCCTGCTGTCGGTGGTGAGCATGCTGGCAGGTAACTAGCGCCCCACTTTGCGCCCCGCCTTCGTGCATCCTTGCACACCTGTGATGAGTCTAGACATGCGCGTGGCCACTTTTTGTGGTGGTGAATTTTGCAGGTAGCCTCGTGCTGTATGTATGCCATTGTCGATGAGAAGTAGCCGTGCTCTGGCCAGTGGGCGTCTGTCAGGGACCTGCTGCAATGCAGACACTATATGCTCGGGGCGCGAGGCCCAGTGTGACATGGGCCCTGGCTTTAAGGCCTTGCTTCCTATGGGGACGTTCCAAGTCCACTGACCATTCCAGGCCGCTCTGATAAATCCTGGGGCCGTCAGGGATGGGTTTGGGGCATTCAGGAGCGACGGGTGGGCGGGGCAGGATGGGGGCGACTCTGGTGGGAACCCTGCCGGGATCTCCTCCGGCTGGAGCCCAGCTGGGGTCAGGAGCCCCCCGCCCCGGGGTGTCGGACCATGCGAGCTGGGTCTCAGAGGTGTCCCTCGAGGGCAGTGGCCGGCTGGAGGAAAGACAGGATGTGCTGGTTGGATGTAGCAGCAGCTGCTTCGGCGCAGGGACGTCCCGGGGCCCAGGGGAAGGGCAGGCGTGAGAGTTCCCTGCGGAGGACTCGCTCAGGCTGCCCAGCATGTGGGCAGCTCCCTCCCGTGTTTCTGACCCAAGTGCCTGGGCAGAGGGGGCACTGCATTTGGGGACAGGAGTCCAGAGGGGCAGGATTTGGGGAGGAAGAGTTTGGGGTGCGAGTGTCCACCCTTGCGGCCTGCCAGGGGGCCGCACAGCCCAGGGTGGCCGTGGAAGTGAAGGTGTGGGGTCATCTGTAGACAGGCTGGAGGGGGACAGCAGAGGGAGGGCCTGTGTGAGGAGCAGCCGGCCCAGGGCTGTGGGGCGTGGGCCAGGAAACCTGGGAGGGTGTAGAGGAGTCAGGCGTTGCAGGAGGCCGGCCTTGAGCGGCTCGAGCGCCGCTGGGTCTGGGCCCTGGAGGGCCTGGCTGGCTGCCTGGGTTTTAGCGGAGTCCGGGGAGTCCAGGCGGAGTGTCGCGTCAAGGGCGTCGGCAGGTGCGGGGAGGTGGAGGCGGGCCCTGCACGCGCACAGTGAGGGCGATGGCTCGCTGTCTCGAGATGGCCGCTCTCAAGTCTGTCGTCGTAAGCATGTTTTGCTATAAGTTCTTTCCTTTTTTTTTTTTTTTTTTAAGGTTTTACCGTATTCTTTGCGTCCTGCTCAGAACACCTGTCCCCTCTCTGAGCCGCTTTTCCACCCATCACGGCGCCCGCCGGCTACCTCGCCCCTGCTCAGCTGCCCCCTTCGCCCCGCTGGCTCTGGGAGGCTGTGGCCCTGGGCGTCGTCCACCAGAGGCTCCGGGCGCGCAGTGCATGCTGGCTCTGGCCGTGCTTGTGTTCCCTCCTCTTGAGCCCGTCAGGGGCCCCAAGTGCCACATGCTCCCAGAGGCCTGCGCACCCCTGGTCCCTTGCTGCCCCATTCTCCCCTTCGTGGCCCTTACTCTGAAACAAGCCATTTGTGGTGTTTACCGTCTGCCCATGGCCCAGGCCACCGTGTCTGCCAGACAGCCAATGTCCAGCAGGAAGCGTCACACGCAGGCCGGGGGGAGGGGTTGCAGAGTAACTTGGAAGAGGAGGGGGACAGGCACTGGCTGGAGGGACAGACACTGTGGCAGCCCAGGGGAGCAGGGCGGAAGGCGAGGGGCAGCCTGCTGTGCTCGCCGCCCAGTGGGCTCTCCACAGCGCCCACTCCCCAGCACCCTTACTTCTCAGTGTTCTGCCCACCTGCGCCTCCATGACTGCCAGTTCTCTGCCCCCTTCCCAGCAGGCGTCACTGCCTCTGCATGTCCCCGTTCCATCCTGGAGTCGCTGCTGGCCCTGGCTGGACCAGCTAGCCTGGGGTCAGGTGTCCACGTGGGGCCACGTCTGCTCGGCAGCGTGCTCTGCTAGGAGCTGCAAGGGGAGCTGCATTAAGAGGGGCTGAGGGGCCAGGCGGGGGGTCTGCACGGAGTCCCGTGGAAGCAGGCAGGCGGTCGGGTGGTCTTGGCTCCCTTTCTGGGGCGGGTCGCAGGTTGCGTGAGGTGGTCCCAGTGCGCAGAGCACGCCAGATGGCTCGCGTGGGCACGTCCAGACCCTCGGGAGTGGGGATCCTGAGAGTGGGCCTGTCCGCCGCCCTCACACCGGTTCTCTGGCGAGACGGCGCGTTTTCGAGGGCGCGCTGTGCGGCTCCGGGAGGCCCCCCTGGTGTTTCTGCATGGACGGAGATCCTGCCGGCTCCTCCTCCTTCCAGATCCCTTCTGAGTGGACGGCATCTCCTTCTCTTTCAGAGCCCAATGACGAAAGCGGAGCGAATGTGGACGCTTCCAAGATGTGGCGGGACGACCGGGAGCAGTTCTACAGGATCGCCAAGCAGACCGTGCAGAAATCCCTGGGGCTCTGAGGCCTCGCCCACGCGCGTGTGTGCGCACGCCGCCGGGCAGCGTCCAGTGTTTCTCCTCCGGGACTCTTAGTGACAGTGACACTCTGTGCTGGTACCAAAAAAGGCAAGCGTGCAGACCGCGGCACCCGCCTTCTTTCTGCCTCTCCCATCCCGAGCAGGCTCCTCCTCCGAGGGGCTGGTCTGTGTAGGGCGATGCCAGCGGGGTCGGCCTTCGCGTTCCCAGCGAGGTGGGTCAGCCAGGTCGTCCCCTCTCCCAGCTGACACGCCTGCAAGCCCAGTGGTGGCTTCCCCTTCCCACCCCTGAGCGCGGAGGGGTGTGCGCCGGCCTCCTCGGGGACGGGAAGAGGTACTGCTCCTAACGGGGGCCGGGCCCGGCGCCTGCGTGGGTCCCTCTGGCCCCGCGTGCCCACGGGGCGCACCCGACTTTGCTTCAGCACTTCATGTTCCACGGACAGATTTTTTTTATGATTTGGTTACACTTTTTTCATTCGTTGTATATTACAAGTTTCACACTTAGGAATACTTTCAGGACATAAATGCATTTTAAAATGTGGATTAATGACAAACAGGCACATAGGAAAGAAGTTTACTATCATAAAGACCAGCAGTTTTTCCCGATCATATTCATCAAAGGGGCATTTGTCCTAATTACTAGAGCACACACGAGACTGAAAGTTTTCGTCATAGTTTTTCTGGATCTGTAGGAGTTTTGTCTTTTCCAGTCTCAAAACTGGGAGTTCTAGGCTTTTGTACATTGTGGCTGCAGCAGAAACTAAGTATTGGGACAGAACTGTCCTTTGCAGCTTGGCACTGGAGGGGAAGCTGCTATGAGGCTGAGCGCGGGCCTGCCTGGTCCCCGGCCCGCGCGCCCCGGCCCGCGGCGGGCACTTGAGGTTTGTGGTTTGATGCGGTCTGGCCGTTCCACGGCACAGGCGGCGTGGGCACCCGGGTGCCAGGCCTCCCTTATAAGCAATAACACACCCGCTGCGTGCAGTCACACGTGGCCTGTTTCAGACAGGTCGAATTTAAATAGGAATTTCTATTTTTGAAATAGGGACGGTCTACAAGACATACAGTTTTCCTTTGCTTGGGCCTTTCCTCTCCTCGCGTGGTGTGTCTGGGGACAGCCTCTGTGTTTCCGCAGCCCCACACGTGATGTCCTGGGTGCGGGCTGTGCTCGGCCTCTGTGGGGCCTAGGTCCCTCCTGCTCAGAGGGCATCGTGTGGGGTGTGGGCTTCATCCAGGACTTGCGTTTGGAGGGGGCGTTGGCAGGCACGCTTGCAGGAGGCGAGGCCTCGTGTAAGGGACAGCGTGTGGGGGGGGTCCACGTGTGCTGCAGCCCCAGCAGCAGGTGGCCACGGGGTCTTCTGTGAATCTGGAGGAGAGGGAGAGGCAGTCTCTGCAAAACAAAGTATTTTTATTCATTTGTATTTATTAAATGGAAAAAAAGAAAATCCCACGGTTAAAATAAAGTTATATATTTTCCCCCATCCTGCACTGTGTTTTCTTTTGTGGCATTTTTGTGGGATTGTGTGGAGACCCAAGGCCAGGTGGCCTGTGCTGGAGCCCACGGTGGGGCCAACCCTGCACGGGTGCCAGGCCCCGCGTCCGCTGAGGAGTGCGAGACCGTTCTGTGCACTCCCTCTCCCCCTTCTCGGCGTCTCCTGGGAGGCTCGGTGTCCTAGCCGGGCTCTGTGCCACCATCGAGGACTGCGACCTTGGGCAGAGGGGATGTCCTGGGTCACCAGCCTCTGACTATGGGCATGGGCAGCAAAGAGCCGTGTGAGCAGGAAGCGGCGGGACGTCGAGGTCACACTTCTGTGGCTTTCCATCTGGCCTTGGAGTCGCAGTCGGTGCTGGACCTGCCTCCGAAGCGCCTTCCTTAACGCGTGTGCCCGCATAGGCACAGGTGCTGCATTCGCTGACCTGCCATAGTGGGGTGACTGTCACAGTCGGCTTTTCTGTTGTCCCCAGTGCTCCCCCAGGCAGAGCAGGGGCTGGCCCCGCTTCCCGACCCGGGCTCTACACCGCCCTCTGCTGTGCCCCGCACGCAGGCCTCGGCCCAGCCATGCTCTCCAGGCCTCGGCGGAGGGCCACCGCTCACTCTCAGCGGCCAGCACCGACATGACGTGGCGCTGGCGTCCCCGAGACCACCCAGGCTTGCGATTGGCTGGGCTCGCAGTTAAGACAAGACGGGGGAGGGTGCCGTGCGCCGTGAGCACGGGACAGGCGTGTGGGCGGAGGTTCGGGACACCAGGCGCAGGGGTCGGAGCCCGTGCCAGTGGAGTCACACAGGACACGCTTCTCCGCAGAGTGTGACGGCACCTGGGGGTGTCTGTCAGGGAGCTCTTCCCCCGGGGTTTTTATTGGGGGCTGGCCACGTGACACCTCTGCCCCACACGCCCCCAAGTCCCAGACTCCAGAGGGGGTGCAGCTGCCAGCCCCGCCATTGCGTCCGTGCAGACCGTTTAGGCCCCACGAAGCACTCTGGTCACACGGTGATGGGAACCCTCCTGAAGTCCACGTTCCCAGGGCCAGCCTCGGGGACAGCGCAGGGACAGCCGCCCAGGCCCGCTGTGCTTTGCTTCCTGCAGAGGCGTCCTGCACATTTCCCATTTGGGGATTTTAATTGATGTATTTCACATTGCTTGATCGCAGTTCTTGCATTTTGTTTTTCATTTTTTATACCCCTGGGTCCCCAGATCACAGGGGAGGGCAGGCCCTGGGCCCCCAGGACACTTGCACCACTGACTGGGAGCAGGGGGCTGCCAGGGTGACCCCTTGCTGGTCCTCGTGTGCGCGTGTTCCAGCCGGTTTCCTGGCCATATGGCGAAATTGTTGGGGGTGAGCACATCCCGGGGCGTCTCTCTGTGTCTCGCAGGTCCTGGTAGAACACGGAAGTCCCTGTGGCCATACGGAGGGGGAAGCGCCCGGTTCCCTCTCAGAGCTAACGGGTCGTGTGTGCGAGACAGGGCTGCAGGAGCTGTCATGTGGCCCTGGCTGGTCCTTGAGACCCTTTTGGGGTGTCCTGGGTTTGGGGCTCACTCTTCCTTCTGTCAGGTCCAGGGGTGTTGCTCCTGGTTCACAGAGCGATGTACAGTGGACGTGGGCAGGACGGCGAGCTGAGGCCCGGGCCTGCCTAGCCGGCACGGCACATTGGAACACGGGCTTCGGGCAACGCCGACGGGTGCCCAGGGGAGGGGGCGCTGAGGTTTCTCCCTTGGGGCTTAAGGAGGTGGCAGCCAAGCAGGGAGGCAGCACTCGCTGACCCTGTTGAGCCAGTGGGCGGGGCCTGGCCCCTCGGGCAAGTCCCAGGAGTCCTGGTCGCACCACGCCACGTGTCCCTTTCCACGGGGGAACTGTTGGAAGACCCTGTGTTACCACCCTCCAAGTCTGTTTGGGTCGTGCCTCCCATGACCGGGCTTTGTACGGGGGACAGAACAACTGTCCACTCCCTGCAGAGGCCGGTCCCAGCGCCGAGCCAAGCCCCATGTCCTCGGTGTGTGCCACCTCATGCCCACCGCCCCACAGTGACTGAAGCTCAGCCCTGGTGGCCGTCGCTGTGGCCCAGCCACGTGGAGACGCCCCCCGTCCTCGGGTCCTGAGGCATGCACCGCCCCTCCAGGCCGCCTTGGCCACCCCCCTGCCACCCCGGAGTCCTGGGACCCTTGGTTTTGCAGGCAGCTTCGGCATTTGCTGAGGCCTCCTCAGCACCTGGTGTTCACCCTGCTCGGGGTGCTACAGTGCTCTGGGGATGGCCAGCATCCACAGGCCGCTCTGGGCCGCAGATGGGTGCTCTGCCCAGGAAGCTGGGCCTGGCGGCGTGGATGCGCCCAGCCTGGGGCCGGAGTGGGGCAGCCGTGCGTGGTGTGGACCACCGCCCAGCCTGGCCCACAGCCGCCCGCTGTAGCAGGGGGGCTCGGTTGTGGGCGAGGGCCCGGGATCTGGGGCCTGAAGCTCCCTGACGGCCTCGCGGGCAAGGCCAAGGCTCAGTCTCAGGGTTGAGGGACCTGGGCTTCCGCCTCTAAGTGTTCTTCTCTGAGCTATGTCCTCCGCGGGGCGGTGGCACTGACCCTGCGTGAGGGACAGGGGCTGAGGGACATCGATGTCCCCCCTGGACAGCCTGGCGCAGCTTCATGTCCTGACCCGGGGACTCGCCAGCAGCCTCGGGCCTCCTGCCTCCCCAGCTCCTGCCGCTGGCCTCGTCCCTGTCACCAGCCTCCCTCTTGCTGGCAGAGCTGGCCCCAGCGGCCCTCTCCAGCACCTAGAAATTTCTCTGGCAGCACAGACAGCTGGCTCTGTTCACCAGCCTTCAGGAGGGCGTGCCCTGTCCCCAGGCCTGGGCCCTCCCTGTCCCCTGGGCTCCTGCTGCACCTTTCTCCCGGGGGTGGGGCTGTCCCAGATGCCCTCGCTAGCCAGCCTGGTGACCTGGCCATTCCCACAGCATCTCCCTGGCGTCCTCAGGGCTTCTTGTCTCAATGAGGGGACCACAGTGCATGGGTCGCGGGACAAGGCCAGTGCCGTACGGCGCCGGGCACAGGAGTGTGTCCCGGGCCGGCGGCAGCGCTGCCCTTTGCCATCTGCCGTCCCCAGGGCACCGCCTGCATGCCGGAGCGTTCTGTGGCCCTCACTTTGCTTTTTGACTGAGTTCGTCATCTTGTGTCGTGCTGGGATAGCTGTAATCGAAAGGAACTGCTGTCTAGAACAGCATGGGCCGTGGCCGTCCTCCCCGAGCCGGGGCCGCTGCTCCGTCCCGTGCGACACGGTGAGGGTGGGGCTGGCCCTCGGTGGCCCGCCCAGGCCGGGCGGCCCCACGTGCCCCGCCGTGGACGCCATGTGTCCCAGCTGCCCTTTCCCGGCGCCCCAGGAGTCCGGGGGAGGTCCTCCTTGCCAGGGCGCAGGGGGCCGAGCATGTCCGTGGGCCCCCGCCGAGGCGGCCACGGTGCCTGGAGGGGTGGGCTATGGGCTGACATGGAGGACGGAGCAGGTGGGCAGCGTGGGGACGGGCGAGGACGGAGGGCGGGATGGTCGACTCGGGCCGACCGCGGAGCCGCTGCTGTCCCTCCAGGTTGCCGCCGTCACAGCCACTGACCCGTGCTTGGCAGGCCGGCGCCCTCCCCGTCGGGGCCCCTGCATGGAGCTGGCCCCCACGAGGCCTCTGGGGCCGGGGCTGCTCGGCACGTGGCAGGGAGGGAGTGTGCCCAGGCCCTGGGGCCAGGCCCGGAGCCCGGGCGAGGAGCAAGGCCCGCCGGCCAGCGAGCGTGTTCCGGGCTGGGCCCAGTTGCATGGGGGCCTCAGACCTGGACGCTGCGTGGCAGGGCCGGGGCGGTGGGCTGGGCACGCCCAGCTGGGGCGGGCAGGACGCAGGGGCGGCGGGGCGGGCCTCCAACGCAAGACCCGCACGGGCGCCGCACGTGCCGGCCGCAGCCCCGGGGGAGCGGCCCCGAGCTCCGTTCAGGGTGCGTGTGTGCACGTGTGCGTGCGGTTCACCTCCTGGCAGAGGACCTGACGCTGGCTCGGATTCGGTGGAAACCGGAGACTGAGGGATTGTCTTGCTAATGGGCCTTTGAAATCCTGGATAACACACCAAACGAGTTGGAGCCACATGAAAGAGGCCGCCCGGGGCGCGGCACACGGGGCTTCTCACGGGGCTCTCCCGGGCTCCACCGGGGGCCGCCGGGGGGCGGGGCGGCCACAGGGTCTCACCCGCCAGACCTCCAGGCGCCACCCTCCCAGCACGTGCCCACCTCCATCCAGACCGGTGCGCGCACACGCAGGTGTGCACGGAGCTCACGCGTGCACCCTTGTGTGCACACGCACACGCACACACACACGCACACGCCCCTCCAGGGCAAGAAGCCCTGTGGCTTTGGGCTGGTCCGGGGCACCTGGCCGTGCGTCTGGGGAGGCTGCGGGTGGGGTCGGGGCTCGCCCACAGCCTATGCCGCAGATGCGCGGGTGCTGCCGGCACCCAGCACAGGGCCGCCCCGAGGGTGCAGGTGCCTTCGGGGCTGGGGCCGCGGGCCAAGGGAGAGGACGGCCCACGTCCATGACCAGGGCCGTGTCCGTGACCGGGGCCCATGGGGGTAGTTGGACGACCTCAGGCGAGTGCTGGCCTGTCTCCGTTCCTCTGTAGACTCCTGCTGCTCCTCCCTTCATCCGGTCCCTGTGGCTTTTCTGTCCCCTCCTGGTGGCCCCAACGGCTGAGGTGGACGGGCTGAGCAGCTTGCCAGCCCTGTTGCCGTGTACAGACGGTGGGGACTGGGCTGGACCAGCTGCCTGCACAGGTGTGTGGCCCCACCTGGGACATGGGGTACTGACCCGTGGCCGTGCCTGGAGGGCTGCTGTGACACTAAGAAACGGGCTTGGATGGGCCAGCAGGGTGGCACGTGGGAGCTGGACAGGAAGCCCCGCCCTGGCCTGCTGGCCAGGCGCACAGCCAGGTCCCCACGCCTGCCCCTTCTGGAGGCTTGGTGAGAACCTGGCGGACACACCCCCAAATCATGACCACCAGTCCGGTCCCACGTTTGTGCCTGTCACATGGGGTTCTCAACCTGGGGGACCTGGCCCCCAGGGGACACTGGCAGTGCCCGCAGACACGTCAGGTGGTCATGACGGGGCAGGTGAGCATGCTGTGGGCCTCAGCAGGCAAAGGCCAGGCCAGGGCAGCGCCACCAGGGAGCAGGACTGGGGCTGACGGGGGGGGGGGCTGGGTGAGGGCAGAGCCGCTCAGCATGGGCGGGCACCCAGCCCACACGGCACGCCGTACCCCATCCCCGCACGCAGCCCTGGCCCCCAGCCCTGTGCATCTGGGGCTGGGTCACAGGGTGGACATGTGTGGTGGCTGTGCCAGCGCTGTGGAGAACACGGGGCGTCAGGGTCGCCAGCTCCGGGGTGAGCCCTGGCCTTCCTGTCTGGCACCAGGACTCGTGTGTCCTCCTTGCCGAGGTCGAGGCCTCGTGGAGGCGCCCGCCAGGCGGCCTGGGACACTGTTGCCCTGCAGGGAGCAGCCGGGGCAGCCCGGGCCAAGGACATGCACGGGAGCGGGGCTGCCAGGCACTGCAGGGACATGGGAGTCGCTGGCGCTGCATGCACTCGGCAAGCCGCCCTGCGGCCCGGCCCTGCCCGTGGAGGGTCTCGCCCCCACCGGCCAGCTTTCTTCCAAGCGGCGCTGCTGAGGCCCGGGTCCCTGAGGGCCCGCCAGTGCCTGCACCCAAGGGCACCCTTCTCTCCCTGCTCATCTGTCGGGGTGCGTTGCGTCTCTGCATTCCTGTGTTTTGGGTAACCCCGTGTGATCGTGGCGGACCCTTGAAACCCCTGCTCCATCCGACATGCCGGCAGTGTGTGTGGGGGTGCATCCTCCCTCGGGATGGGGGCTGACTGCTCTCTCCCTGCCGCTGGCTCAGGCTGTCACTGTCCCCTCGCAGGGCTGCCTGCCTCTGGCAGTCTGCTGGCGTGCCCCGGGAGCCCCGGGCCTGCTGCTCTCTCTGGAGGAAAACTTTCTCGTTCACATTTTGGCCACCGATAGCATTTTCTTTAGAGCCGATTTCTTACGGATAGCATGTATTTGGGTCTTGCTTTTATGTTTTTATTATGTATCCAGTCTGACGTTCTGTCTTCTAACTAGTGTTACAGTGTTTCATAGAATCATTGAGATCCTGGGTCAGCAGTTTTACTGTTTGCTTTCTGTTGCCCTCTCTGGTTTTTGTTACTTTGTTCCCGTTTTCCTCACCTTTCGGATCATTTGAATATTGTTTATTCTGACTGTTCTACTTATTAGATTTTCAAATGTGTTTCTTTGCATTGAGGTTTTAGTGACTGCTCCGGGGTGACTGACTACACAGCCCTAGTTTCCACGTCTACGCAGAGTTGATGTTTTGTTTATGTCACATGTTGTATTTTTTTTTTAGTTTTGAAGTTAGGTCTTCCTCATGTTTCTTTTTCTCTGTTGAGAACTGTTTTTGCTCAGTTCAGGTGTGTTCACCTCACCTTGAGGGGGTGTTTGCAAAGACCTGCAAAGAGTCGGGTAAGACCAACACCTGGATCACCTTGTGTTTGGCATCTGTTGCCTTTTCTCTTGGGAATCGTTCATGTTTAAATGTGTATTGAGCAATTTTTTTTTATCTTACATGAACATTTCGAGTATTCTATTTTCAGACTGTCTTGTTGGATTTCTCTGGAGACATTTTTCCAAAGCCGGGCATCCCCCGTGACAGCTCAGGCAGACCCCCTGCCTGGCCTGGGGGCGCTGTGCCCAAGGCCAGCCTGGTGCAGCCTGGGCTGTGCGTCCGGCTTGGTCGGGGGGGGGGGTGCGGGAGCTCGTATCACGCTCTTGCTCTCAAAAGCTTTCCCGAGCTGCTTCGGGTTCCGTGCGTGAGGTGCGGGGAGCCGGGACTTGTGTTGGTTGGCACACGGAACTGGGGGTTCCCTCTGCATGGCACCTGTTTGCTGCTGCTCTCATGCCCTCTTGCGCCCTGGGCCCCTGCCCCCTGCCCCCTACGCAGCCCGCAGAGCCAAGCAGTGGATGAGGACAGGCGTGACAGGCCTCCCCTCACCAGCTTCGGGCAGCAGTGGCCTTTCTCCTGGTTCCATTGGCCAGAAATACGGGTCTTTTCTTGGGGGTTTGGACGGCTGCCCTGCTGGGGCTGCGGGGCCCCTCCAAGTCATGCCCAGCCCCGGGCAAGGCCAGGCGGGGAGGGCAGGAGGGACGTTGGACCCTGCATTGTGTGCACACAACTGTGCTGTTGCTCGGTCCTCTGATCAGAGAAGGGGTTGCGGGGCACCTTGCTCCTGGCAGGTAGGGCAGCCGCCTGCAGGCCAAGCAGGGACAGGGAGACCTGCTCTGCGGCCGGCGTGGGGTCACTACTCAGTGAGCTCCGGCCCACATCCGCCCACCCAGCTGCCTTTCTGACCAGCTCCGTGTCCTGTGCCTCAGTCATCAGTGGCAGAGAGGCCATGGTGGGCACCATCTCGCTGGCACCGGAGTCCACTGGAGAGTTCTAGAACCCCTGTCCTCCAACGAGGGTCCACAGGTGCCCTGCCCACCTGATAAGCCCCGTCCCTCGTCCTGCATGGGCTGGGCGCTTCCCGGTCCAGGCTCTGGATGGACTCGGTTTCCCGCTGCTCTTCAGAGCAGCCCTTGCCTTGTCTGCTGAGAAGTCGGGGACCAGCGTGTTGTTGCTCCCTGCGTAGAAAATGGTGCTTTCCTGTCTGCGTTTCAGGTCCCCTTGTCTGGGTTTTCTGGCTGGGCCATCATGTGCCTGTGTGGCTTTCCTTGCACCTCCCGGCCCGGGGTCTGCCGAGATCGCCAGCCATGGCACCCGGAAGTTTTCCGTCACGTTTGGGAAACGTTTTCCTTCCCTCTTTGATGTTTTCCTGTTCGATTTTCATGGTCCTCCTTCCGCATCCCCTCCCCAGACCTGCCTGTCACCCAGGCGGCCTGCAGGACCTGAGGGAATGCCCTGTGGCACCTCGGTCCCTCCCCACGGGGCTCGCCAGCAGCCTGGAGCCCGTCAGACGCCCTGCGTGGGGAGGTCCCGGCGTCACCTCCACGTCGCGCTTCCCCGTTCGTGGCGACGTGCCGCGCATGGCGAGGACGCGTGCGGTGCCCCGCGGCCCCCGCGCCGCGTCTGTTTCTCTCGTCTCCCTTCCTCCCTCCTCCTCAGGCGGGTTCATTTCCATTCACCTGTTCGCTTGAAGTTAAGCCATCCCGTGAGTCACTCGTCTTGGATTTTCCCGAACTGGGAAGATTCGCGTTTCTTACAGTTTCTGTTTCTCTGCTGAGACTTGCAACTCTCGTGTCTCTTCCTTCCCGGCCTGTTTTCCCCCCGAGCTTTGCGGCCCCCGCTGGGCCCAGGGCTGTGCCGACTTGGGGTTGCGTGTCCGCGGCCCCGTTCCCACGCTGCGTCCCCCTGACCCCCAGCGTGGTGCTGAGTGCCGGACGCCGAGTTCTCAGCTTTCTCCGAGGGCCCGTTTTTGGTCTGGTGTGAGTGTGGTTTTCGTGCTTTGCCGGGTTGTCTCTGAGGCTTGTCCTAGTGTTCCCCAAGCTCCTGTGACTCGGCCAGACTCCGCGTGCAAACCTCATCCCTGTGCCTCACGTCAGGGCGTTGCCGGGGGCTGGGTGTCTAGCTCGGCCACTACAAGACGTGGCCTTCCTGGTGCCCCAGCTGGGTGCCCGGGGGGTGGGTGATGGCCGGGCGCTCCCCACCCTGCCTGAGCAGCTTCTCGGCAGTTCCCACACGGCCAGGCTGGCAGGTGCAGACGGCCCTCGGCCTGGGGCATGGGCCATGAACCCCGGGGCCCTCCCCGCCGTGCTCCACCCGGGATCCAGCTCTGCACCACCTGGGCCACCGGGCCGGGAAGGGGTCCGTGGCACCTGCTGCCCGCCACTCCCTTCACAGCCAGTCTCGCCCTGGCCCTCGGCCCCCCTGGAGACAGGGACCTGCCATCTCTTCCGGGGAGGAGTTGGTGTAATGCAAAGTGCCGGTAGGGGCCGGTCGCTGTCACAGCTGCGTGGGGCCCAGAAGCCCTCCACCTTTGCTTTGTGCCGTCCCCTTGATATGGCCGACTGTGCACTACTTTTGTACTTTAAAGATGAAGGCGTTGGGAAGCTGGGACCCTCCCTGGGGGCTCCAGGCTGTTCCAGGCCCTCTGGGGAGGGCCGGGGGAACGGCGAGGGCATTCCATCACCAGTCCTGTCATCGTCATCGGGGCGACAGGAGGGTCTGGGGAGGGGACGCAGGAGGAAGTGCCGTTCTGCCTGGTGCTGTGCCCTCTCTGGAGGGGCGTACAGCAGCTCCTCACCTTGAGCCTCACACTGACCTACGTCAGGCCCAGCGTAGTGGGGACCAGAACCCCGACCCGAGGCCGTTCACGTGCGCCTGGCCTGCCGGGCGGGGCTTGTGGTCCGTGGACTCTGGGCGGGGCGTGCATCCACCGTGTGCGGGACAGGCCTGCCCGGGAGGCACAGGTCCTCGGGAGCAGGGCACGGTCTCCGGCCATGTGGCTGGCATGGTGTGCCAGGGGAGAACGGGTTTTGCGGGGGCAGCCACGGGGCGCAGGGGTCCCCTCGGCTTCTGGAGCCTTGAGTGGATGGGTGGGAAGAGCGCCCACAGGGCCCCTCGCTTCCGTGGTCAGCTGTGGGGCCAGACGGTTCTGCTAGCAGCTGTGAGCCAGCGCAACGGCCGAGCCAGGAGGTGGCCCTGGGGGTCTCAGCTGGAGTGGGGCTGGGGGTGCAGGGGGGGTGTGGATGTGGTTGGGGGGCCTGGCAGCCACTTGGGCAGGCTCTGCACCCTGGTTTCCAGACTGACTTTCTGGAAAGTTCACTTGTGCCACTGAGTTAAGGGAGGACGGGGAGGAGAGACTAGGGAGAAGGGTCTCTGATGGGGACTCAGCTGCAGTGGCGGTGACGGTGACGGAGAGGAGGGCCCTCGGGTCTCAGTGTGCGGCCTGCCGGGTGAGGGGGAGTGGAAGGGGCGGCAGGCTGGGCAGGCAGACAAGCTGCCCTGGGCACATGGTCATGTCCAAGTGTCCAAAAGACCCTCAGCAGGGCTGCTATGCTGGACGTCACTGCCCAGGGCCCCTTCCAGCTGGCCACCCTGGTCCCCTCGCGAGCAGGGCTGAGGCCCGGGCGCCCCGCCCCCGCGGGGCTGGCACCCATCCAACAGATAGCACAGCGGGTGCTGCGGACCGGCTTCCAGGTCTTCATGTCCCCCCAGGAGGACGGCTAGAAAGTAATTAAGCTAAATTTAGTCTGATTGTCATAAAGAAATGAGCCGCATGAGTCATCGGTGACTGCCAGCCCGCACATGCTGGCTTCCAGGTGCTGCCACTGCGGGGGACGCAGCCACCCACCGCCAGGAGCTCGGGCTGCAGCCTCAGTCAGGCCCACGGACCCTCCACCCACCTGCCTTTCTTCAAACCCCAGCTGACCAAGGAGGTCACCTGGCTGCCATCGCACCCAGGCTGTCTCGGTGGCCGAGACTGCTGTGCACTGGCAGACAGCAGAGCCCCATGGGATTGCTTGGTGCCAGCCGAGGGGTGCCCACACTCCAGGGGCGTCCTCTGGTGTAGGGCCCCAGGGTCCTAGGACCTGCCCTAGCTGGGCGCTTGCTACCATCGGACATCTCATGGGGGACCCAGGGTGGGACGGGCTCACACTGTAGAGGCACCCCCAAGTCTCATGGCTGAGGGAGGCTGAAACCCCCTCTTCTTACCATCCAGGGGTCTGCATGCGATCCACCCCCTGAGCCTCTCTCTCTGACCAGCTGGTGGAGGCCCCCCCCACCACCTGCCCCCCCGGGCACAGAGGCTCAGAGTGTGCCAGGAAGGCCACCTCGTCTGCACACAACACGGCAAGAACCAGGCCACCCTGAGGTCACCGGGTCCTGTCCCGTGTGGACGAGGGTGTCTAGACCCCAGTGTTTCTGCACAGCAGCACGTCAGACACTGAGGGTCATCGTCACCTCATGGGTCGGGCACTCTGTGGCTGGGCCGCAGTGCTGGGCGTAAAGCGCTGTGGACACACATCATTCACACGTTGTTACATAGTCATCCCATTACACTTCTGTTCCTTAGCCGTATCTCAACAAAATCACTGTTATTATGGTCAAGATTTTCTTTAAATTAATATCTATTGACAGTATTGGTCTAAAATATTTTTTAAAACTATAATTGTATTCAAAGCATACCAAATTTGAACATGTCTCCATAAAACAAAGTTAAAAACAAGCTGAAAGTTTTTTTTCAAAATTTTCAAAATGCTATTTTTTTGAACGTATTCAAAATATATTAAAATACAAATTGTAACTTTAGTAACCTGAAGGTTATGAATTATAATTAATGAGTATAAAATGTAAATCAAAATTCTTAAAATTAGGAAGTGGTTCCATAGTGTACTGGTTTGCACGTCTGCTTGACACACAGAACGTCCTAGGTTTGTGCCCCAGTGGAGCCATGGTCTGTAGTCTACGGCCACGCCACCCTGAACAAGCTGGATGTCTGATCTTGTTGAAGCTAAGCACAGTCCGACCTGGTTAGTATTTGGATGGGAGGAGACCACCTAGAACAGGTGCTATAGGCATAAATAATAAAAAAAAATTATTAAAATTAAGCTTTTGAAAATCTAATGCTTTTTGAAAATGCAATTAAATCTTCCTGGGGAGGCTTTAGAGGGACGATGTGTGACCTGATGTTCACGTGGCAGTGGCCCGCATGGCCCCCGGGACAGGTGCTTCGTTATCACAGTGGTCCTGGACGACCTGCTCTAGCTCCTGCAGCCCCGAGGCCACCAGCGAGGGTGTGAAGCGTGGGACAGTGTGGACTGCGGCCGCTCTGCCACCAGGCGTGACAAGTTAATTCACTCCTATCTTCTGTCACCTGCACGCTTCCTCCGTCAGTCAGGCCCATGTCCAGCTCTGCAGCTGACCAGGCCGCAGGCCCGCGCGGCTCAGGACGCGCCGGAGACCTGGCCGATGGTGTCGGCGCCCGCCCCATGCCCGCCCCGGTCAGTGCGGACTGCCCCACAGCGTCATCGCCGAGCGCTGAGCCCGCCCCCGGGTCTCGTGCTAGCTTATGCTCTCTTGATGCGAATTCAGGCGTTGACCTGGCTCTGCGTGCGGCCTCAGCCGAGGGCCCGGGCTGCCCGGGCTGCGCGTGCAGACGCATGCGCCTGTGCAGACTGCAGGGCGCATCCCTCCGCCACGGTCCTCCTGCGCCAGGGCCAGAGTGCCGCCGGCCCCTCGGCCGCCCGCGGGCCATCCTCCGCTTGCTTTTGCTCCCGGTTCCCCAAACTGCACCCCCCAGCTTGCGAGCCAACCTGGAGAACCTACCAGGTCAAAATAAAGTGCTGATGGAAACTCGCCCCGGGGCCAGACCAGGGCGTCCCCACCACGGGCCCCGTGGAGTGCCCAGGGCGCACTAAGAACGTGGCCTGGGAACCAGGTGAACTTGGGTTTGGGCCGGGGCCGGCCTGCTGCTTAGGAACGTGGGGCCGACACAACGCTTTGCTGTGGCCGTCGCGTCGTCGCTGCCGCTGCCCGCGTGGTCCCCACAGAGCCCTCGAGGGTCCAGGTGCTTCGACAATAAAGGGCTTTCTCTTAAGGTGTCTTCCAAGCGCCCTCCTGCCCTGGGTGACCCCACGGTGCCCGGAGACCTGGCCAGACACGTGGAAACAGGGACCTGGACCCCGACAGCAGCCGCGACGGTGAGCTGTGCGGTCCCGCGGAGAGCTGCTCTCTCTGCCGACGGGTGCAGATGCGTGTCGGGACAGGTCGCGAGCCGCCTCATTAGCGATGGCACCTACGACGACGTCGCTCCCGGAGCTTCGCCCTCCACACCCGGAGTCACACTCGGAACGCGTCCAGCTTCCTCCCCTTCAGCCACCTGGAGATGCAATCACTCTCCGTCTGCTAGATCCTATCTTCCTGTTCAAAGCCACAGGCCTGCCCCCAGCGCTCGTCACCTGCGGCAGGAGGTGACTCACAGCCTCGGATCGTGGGCTGTTGTCCTTACTGGTTAGACAGTCATCACACATAGACATGCACGCACACACATGTATGTGCACATGCACACACAATCCATATGTGCATACACACGCGCACACACATCCATGTAAGCGCATACACACTTACGTGCACACATGCACACAATACATGTATGTGCACATGCGCACAGATCCATGTGCACACACACATATGCACACATTCAATCCACACATGCACACACAGCTACAAGCACACGTGTGCATGTATGCATGCACATGCACATATATGTGAACACATGCACATCCATGTGCACACACCTGCATGCACACACATGCACGTCCATAGGCACACACACACATCTGCATGCCCACACGGGCATGCACACATGCACACACACGCCTGTGTACACATCTATGTGCACATGTGCGTGCACACACTGCTGAGAACCACCCTAGCCTTGGAGCAGGGGCCAGCCAGGTGGCGTCGCCCTGAGCAGTAGTCGGGCAGAGGCTCGTGCTCTGCACAGACAGCGCAGAGCGTGGGGGAACGTGGCTCAGAGCCACAGCTGCTTCATGGTCAGTCACGAGTGGGGTCATCGTGGGCCAGAGCTGTGTCAGGCCCCTGGGCTGCGCGGTCAGGACGCCTGACCCTGGCCCCACTGCTGCTCGGAGCCAGGGGAGTGGGCTCTGGGACGGGGTGCCAGGGCGTGGGGGGCCACAGCGAGGCCTCCGGGGCCGCGGGAGCCCTGAACCCCTCAGCGGGGTCGTCGTGACAAGCTCGGGCTGTAGCAGGTGTCATCCTCTTCCTGCAGCCAGTGACCTTGACCTCACGCCCCGCCAGGGGTCTGAGGGGAGAGGCCTCTCAGGGTGTGTGCGGTGGTCTTGGCTGGAAGCCCAGACACAGGCGTAGTTTTCCTGCTGTCTGTGTTAGGGGCTCCCCTAGGAGCAATGGGGGTCAGGGCCATGAGCTTAGCTTGCTCAGGCGGGCTGGTGGGCGGGCAGCACCTGGACGGGACAGGCCGGGCCCAGGGTCCATCGCCCACTCCCAGCGCACGCGCCCCTTCAAACTGTTCCTGTCATCCCCTCTGCCAGATAACGCGCAGGCGCTGCCCGCGGGCCTCACTCCGCTGGCCACGCATGGAGTCCTGGGCCCCGCTGGAGGGCGCTCGCCCTCCATCCCGGACGTCAGCTCTCCCTCAGTGGGACCCGCAGCTCTGGCCCCTGCAGGTACCTGGGAGCTCGCTGGGGGGTGGGGCCGTGGACGTGGCGGGATGGAGTGGGGCGGGGCCGGGGTCCATGGCGCAGTGCGGCTGCG
The DNA here is from genome assembly GCA_003508835.1 of Eonycteris spelaea. Taxonomy (NCBI): domain Eukaryota; kingdom Metazoa; phylum Chordata; class Mammalia; order Chiroptera; family Pteropodidae; genus Eonycteris; species Eonycteris spelaea. Next base: position 1,703,256 of record PUFA01000267.1, on the reverse strand, counting down.
CCGAGACCAGGCTGTGTTGAAGGCCGGGATCCTCCAGCGGACGTGTGGGTCAGACGCCCGCGGAACGAGCCACGCAGAGGCCTGAGCAAGCTGCGGGGGGCCCGCCGCTCTCCTCTCGGGCGCCGGGTTGAAAGATGCAGGTTCCCAGGCCCGCGTGGCATCTGAGCCCCGTCCTGGCGGAACCGTCTGCTCCGGCTCGGTGACCACCATCTCCCGGCCCGTGGGGCTGGGCAAAGACCCCCGGAGTGGGCCCAGGTCATCGCTGCGTGGGAGCTCTGCGAGGCAGGGCAGTGGCCCCTGCTGCTTCCCCCTGCAGGACCTGGACACGGAGGCTGAGCGAAGGCAGCTGCGATCCCTGTTACCGGCGGTGGTGGCCTTCGGTCCGGAGGCCTGACCTCAGGGGACGGTGGGGAGGCTGGCTCCAGGTGGAGGGGCGCTGCCCCTTTGATGAAACGCCCCCAAACACACAAACAAGGACTTCGCAAAGCGGTGGGGGGGGGTGACAATGAGCGGGCCAGGTTGCAGGGAGCATCTGTCTGCCCAGCTGACCTGGGAGAGGGACACACGGGGACCCTGATCGGCTCAGCCAGCCACACCCCGCAGGGGCCCGGCCGCAGAGCCTGCGTGGGGGAGGGGTCACCAGCGCCCCCACAAGGACAGCCCATCAGCCGAGAAGGCCCAGCAGAGAGGGGCGGGAGTCCTCGGGCGCCGGCAGGGTCCGTGTGTGGCGTGTGCGGCGTGATTCCCACCGCAGTGCACCGGGGAGCTGGGTGACGCCCCTGACGGCGGAGTTATGGATAATTTCATTTCCTTTTTTCTCATCAGTACGTGATGAGGTTTCAACAATGAACCTAATTTTACTTGCGTAATAAGAAAAATAAAGTTACTTTGAAAGCGGCTGTGTGTCTGGGTGAGGTCACTTGTTTGCAGGCTCTGACGGACCGGAACGGCCCCAGCCGCGGGCGGCGCTTCGTGCGTCAGCGGGACTAAACGTGCGAGCGCCGAGCGGCCTTTCTGTCCTTGTTGTAAGAGGTGCACAGCTGAGACGCGAACACGGCGGGCGTGGACCGCGGGCCGGGCAGGGCCCATGCTGACAACTCGCTGCGATCACAGTCCACCCAGAAGACCGTGGCCCCTCAGGTCAGCCTGACCGCCACGCTCCCCGGTTTGACTCGAGGGGGTGTGTTACACGGGGTCTGCTCTCCACACCCCCCACTGGGCATGTCCTCGTGAAGACAAATGCTCAGTGACCGTGTGGCCGATTTGATTCCCCACCCTGAGAAAAGACGAGAACCTGATACGTTCCTATCCTACTGTTGTGGCGCCTTTAAATCTAAGACCCACGGAGCCAATTGAGATCAATTATGAGCCTTTATCAGCGGGCGACTGATTCTCCCCACTAGAGAATCAGCCCCGAGCCTCTGGAAGAGGCAGCTCATAAGGCCTAAAGCTATGTCTTGGTGGGCTTTGATTACGCAAGCAAGCAGATTACAGAAGCGGATGTTGGCGATTAGCATCTAACACAAAGAAATGTGGTTTCTGGTGGACAGCTTTGTTATCTACTCTGGTGGCAATATTATTTTATCGTTCTTCTTGGGAGCCTTGGGAACTATTTTCTCCTAGGCAGCTGGCACCTGGAGATATCACTCTGCCCTGCTCTTGGGACTGACTCACTGAGGAATTGATACCAATAACCCATAACAACATATTTTCCAAAGTGGTCATGGCCAGAATAAAGGGGAGAGATGTGAACAAGGAAGATGTTATTGAAATGCACTTTTACACTGTTACACTACGTGTTGACTTTAACCTGTCTCTTCCCCATGATGGTTTTTATGGGTTGAGTTGTATCCTCAAAATTCAGGCGTCCGCGTCCAGCCCCCAGCGCGTCAGAGTGTGGCTGTGTTTGGAGATGGGGCCTTCAGAGGGGTGATCAAGGGCCATGAGGGCTTCAGGGTGGCCCTGCTCCCCCGGGACCGTGTCCGTAGCAGAGGAGAGCAGGATGCAGACGCACAGAGGGGCGACGGCGTGGGGACACAGAGAAGCCACATCGCAGCACTCCTTGCGCGGTGTCCTCCCGTCTCCCCGTCCTCTGTCCGTCTCCCACTTCTCTCCCTCCGCTCCCCAACAGGCGGCCATACCTAGAGCCCTCAGGTCTTCCTGCGCCTGGCCTTTGCACTCTGCTCCCGGAGAACCACACGCAGGCCGACCCTGTCCTGGGGGCGGGGCGGGGCGGACATGCCCCGGCCTCGGCCGCCCTCCTGCAGTCCCCTGTGCCCCTCACTCAGCGGCTTACCCGTCACAGCGCTTTGCGCGGTGCTCCTCCCCTAGCCCCTCCCCCCACCAGTGAGCGGAAGTACCCGAGCCTGGACCGAGCCTGGACCGGGCTGGCATGAGTGGGTGGCTCGGTGTCGGAAGCTGCCGGCAACCCCACTGGGGAGCGCCACAGCGCAGTGACTCAAGTCCCACGGGGCCATCTGTTTCTGTGGGAAAGCCCTGGGGCCTTGTGACAGGGAGGCCCGGATCATCCTTCAGCCCCTGTGACCTCCATACCGCAGTTAGGCCCCACCGCACACCCAAGCAGGGGCGGCCTACCCTGCCTGAGCCCCTCGGACTCCGGGAGAGAGGACCTAAGGCCGGGGGAGGGGAGAGTGGGGGGGAGCACACGGCGGAGGCCCGAGCCCTTGGTGGGAACAGCACGGGGCGGGGTAGTCTCCCCAGGGAGGTGGCGGAGCCCAGTGGGAACAGCATCTGCAGGGGGTGCGGCCCAGCGTCCCTCATGGTAGCATCCGGCACTCCTGGTCCCCAGCTGGGACCCCCAGGGGTTTCTGTGCACTGGACTTGGAGAGTCCTGTCCTGGAATAGGCCCTCAGCAGATGGAATGTGGGGTCCTTAGAGGGGGTAGAGGCAGGGCTAGAAGAGAGGGGTCACCCAGGAACGGGGACCTTGGAGAGGAGGAGGGGACGGACAGCCCCAGGGGCTGCGGGGGCCGTGGATTAGAGAAGGGGCACGGCCTCGGTCACAGTGCAGGAGGGCGGTGCAGCACTGGCAGGCGTGGGGCTCTGGTGAGGGGGGGGAGGTGCAGTCTGCATTGTCAGTCACTCAGCCGTGGCAGAAAAGAGGGGAGTGCAGAGGGCCACCAGGAAGGGCACACGAGCCGATCATGGGGTCCCATGTCAGCTCGCGGGCGTGTGGCGGGGGGGGGGGGGCATGAGGTCTGCAGCTGAGTCCAGGAAGAGCGAGGCCGGTGGCGGGGCTGGTGCTGGTGGCAGTAACAGTGAGACATGCTGACTCAGCCTCACTGGGGCTCTGTCACACCCGTCCTGACCAGCAGCACGAGTCACCTGACCCACACAAGCGAGAGGGTGGTGTGACACACTGGACACCGGACTGAAAATGTCCACAAACACGCCCCACTCTTCCTGTGGAAGCTAAAAAATGGCGTGTTCACCGACTGAAGAGCATCCCTGCCACGAAACACTTACAATGGGACCGGAGGGGCCTGGGTGACAGGTTTGCCTATCCCGTGTCCTTGGAGGCCTGGGTGACAGCGTTTTTGCATATCTCATGTCCTTGAAAATGTGGTTTTAAAAATATCTTAAGATAACAAGGATAGGACACCAACAGAGGCCAGCATACTCTGATCTGGTGCTAGTTTGGGTCCAACTGGTATCAAGCAAGTGGCCCGCGGGCGGCCACCCGGCTGTCAGGCTTCTCTCGCCGGGGCGCTTCAGCAGGCCTTGCGCCTCCAGTCCCCGAGGTCAAGGCGCGTTCCCTGCTCGGGCCCGAAGTCCCTGTGGCAGGGAGGCGCGCTCCGCGCAGGCGCCCGGGACCCGCTGACCGCAGAGGCTGTGCCGGCGCGCGGACCTGCGGTGTCGCGGCGCGTTCCCAGGCCCCAGGTGTGGGCGTTGTGGGCGTGCAGACCTCGCGCACCTCCATCCTGCTCTGTGGCTCCCGCCCATCTCCCCAAAGCCTCTGCTAGTCGCAGAGGCGCAGGAGGGGGGCCGCCCGCGGGGTCCCCGGTGCAGGGCGGGGTGCGCGTCTCTCCTCCCGGCTCCCGTGATTCACATCAAACACTGGGCGCCTTTGTTCCTGCGGCTGTGCGTGCGCGGGGCTCTCTCCGCCCGTGGTCGCCGGGCGGCGGCGCTAATTACAGCTCTGCCTGCCCCCGCCCGCCGCGCCTTTGAAGGGGTGCCGCTGCCCCGCCGGCCTCGCACCCCGTAATTGCAGCTTCCCTGCAGGGCCGGCCGCTGGTTGCGAAGTTTCCCTCGGTCTTGTCGGCAGGCTGCCGGGGGAAATTACAACGCAGCTCCGAGCAGAAGGGAAAACCTATGCTTTCTTCGGGGTTAGATTAAGGTAGGTTAATCTGTAAGGAATTTTAAGAACATGCTTTGTGAGCCCAGGATAGGCTTTGCCTGGAGGTGGGAACCGGCGCCCTGGCAACGCTGCAAATGACAGGCTGCGGCGCACCCGGGAGAGGAAGCAGCTGGTGGCTCGGCCTGCTGGTCCCCCGCCAGGGCGAATGCGCCCGACGCTCGTGTTTTTGGATGTGCTCCCTTTTTATAACCAGCCACTCAAACTAACTCGAATGATTAAACTAATGCTCCTTTTGGTGTCTGGAATAAGCTAAAAGCTGGTTCGTGAGAGGAAATGAGGGACCCGTCTCTCTTTCCCCATTCCCGCACGGCCGGCTCCCCGCCAGAAAACGTCATGATGGGGTGCCGCTGGCTGGCGTGGTGGACGCGCTGCTGGAAATGCTGGCGGGGGCGGGGGGTTGCGGGGCTCGGCCCCCCTGCCATGGGCGTGCCCCTGGCGTGAGGGTGACCTGCTTCCCCAGCCCGTTCCACATTCGCCCTCTGAACACAAGCGAGAGAAGCGCCCTGAGCCGCCCTGCCTGTGCCCAGGCCCCACGAGGGAGGACTTGCCGGGCCCTCCCAGAGTCGCCCACATGGCGCCGCGCACGCTGAGCCCCTGCACGACCCGTGCCGGGGCGGAGCCCCTGCTGGAGTCTCTGGGAAGCTCCTGGGATGTTGTCGCAGGACAGCATCGTGTAGGACGCAGGAGACGCATGCCTAAGCCTGTCATCGGCTGCTCAGGGAACTGGGGGGCTTCTTAAAGCAGACCCCACCGATAGAACCTGCGAGAGTGGGTCACTGCGAAAGTCCCCGATCGGTGCTTTCCAGGCTGACCTTTCAATGCAGGAGACTCTTTTCTCCCTAAAGGGACATGACCGGGACTCCAATCCACGAGACAGTAGAAGCAGAACTGTCTGCAGGGAGGCCTGCATTCTGGGGCTTGGCCCTCCCAGCTCAATGTCCTCCCGTCCTCCCCCCCCCCGCCAGCCCTCCCCTCCCCACCTTGGAAGACAGTTTAAGAAGCACCACCTTAGCTATCCTAGTCAGGGTTCTCCAGTTCTCCAGAGAAACAACCGATAGGAGATATATCTATATATCTATATATCCGTATATTCTATCTATCTATCATCTATCTATCTATATCTATCTATCTATCTATCTATCTATCTATCTATCTATCTATCTATCATCTATCTATCTATCTATCTATCTATCTATCATCATCTATCTATCATCTATCATCTATCTATATCTACCTGGCTAACAAGTCCAAACTCCGCAGGGCCGGCTGGCGGCTGGAGACCCAGGGAAGAGTGGGTGTTGCCGCGGAAGCCGGAACACAGACATCGGTCAGAATCCCTTCCTCCCCTAGGCTTTCCCTTAGGGCCTCCCGCTGATTGGACAGGGCCAGCTCGCCTGCAGGGCAGGTGATCTGATGGGCTTTCCTCTTGAACTCCTGATTTGAATGCGCACCTCCCCCAGGAGCGCCTGCGCAGCAAAGCTGACGAGCTTCATCTGGGTACCGTGGCCCAGCCAGGGTGACACATGGCTCCGCTCGGGCGCATGTCAGCGTGTTACAGACAAGGGCGCACCTGCAGGACGTTTCCTGTCGGCTCTGAGCAGGCGGCCCTGGACCCCGGACAGCTGGGTGCCCTTCCCGACAGTGTGGGACTCCACTGACATCCAGCACCCTTCCTTCCTGACGTGGCTGGGTGTCACGGAGGGCAGTGTGCCTCCCCTTTCACGGTGGTCAAGAGGTGTGTTTTTGTTTTGTTTTGTTTTGTTTTAAAGAGGTGTTTAAGAGGAAAGCCAAGGGATGCAGATAAACCGGGCATTAGGCTTTATTTTACCAGACGTTGAGGAGTGAGCTCCGAGGTCCTCCTGGTGGCAGGGTTCTGTGGTGTGTTTCCGTCCAGGACTGGCTCGGATGTCTCCTTTTTGTGACTCTTTGCCCAGGTCCCCAGAGGGAGGCCCCGCCTGCTCGTTCTTCTGGGACTTTTGTTGCCAGGCCGGAATGCATGTGGTGGTGTCTGGGTGTGAAAGCAGAGACGAGTGACACGGATGTCAAAGGCCGTGGGTGCTGGTGGAGGAGGGCCCAGGCCGAACGTGTCCCAGGAGAACTGCGGGGTCCAGACGGGGCTCTGGGCGACAGGCTGGGGTGCGCGTGGCCCTGTGCACAGGACGCAGGGGTCAGAGAGCCGCCTGGAAGCGGGGAGGGGAGGGAATCTGTCTCGGTAAGAACCGAAAACAGCTGCCTAGGTTTCTGGGGTGTGTGTGTGTGTGTGTGTGTGTGTGGTGTGTGTGTGTTCCCTGTCACTCTCGTCTGGGTCAGAGTAGAACCACTCTGAAGACTTCAAGGGAGTTGTGCCGAGTCCCTCCCGACAGGTCGGCCTCACAGTTTTGTGGGCTTCGGCAGAGACACGAGACTCCCAGGTCTGAGACAAAGGACCGTTCATTACTAACATCGGTAGGGACAGGCGGAGTGTCAGCATTTTTGCACGTCCCCGAGCCCGTTTCCCACGCGGTGACATGTGCACGTGCAGGGGTGCGGTCCGGGAGAGGGCCCGAGCTCAGGGGGACCGGACATGACAGGCGGTGCTCGGTTCGCGAGGGCGGCCGGAGCAAAGCAGCGCGGACTCGGCATCTTCGAGAACGTCCGTTGCCCTGTAGTTCTGGAGGCCGGAAAGAACGGTGTCGCTAGCGATTCTTCCCTCTGCCGGTCACCAGGGAGCATCTGCCCCGCGCTGTCCCCCAGGGAGCATCTGCCCCGCACTGTCCCCCGGCTTCTGGCGGGTGCTGGCCGTCTGCGGGTCCTTTGGCTTGTACGAGCCTCACCCCAGGCCCTGCCTCCGTGTTCACACGGCCTCCTCTCTGTGCACCTCTGTGTCCAAATGTCCCTGTTTCATAAGGATAGTGGTCAGATTGGATTCAGGGCTCCAGTGTGACCTCCTCTCAACTAATCACGTTTGCATTTACAAATAAGGTCACCTTCTTAGGTACTGGGGGTCAGGATCCCGACACGTGGATTTGGTGGGGTACAACTCACCCCGTGACGGGCCGTAAGCAGGGCTGCCTTTGCTCTGGGAGCCTGTCTTCACCAGACGGGGAGCATGTCTGCTCACCGCTGACAACGGGACAGGACAGTTCGGTGTCCCGAGGCTCCCGAGATGAGCAGACACGCAGGACACCCACGAGGCGTTGCCTCCGGCGTTTCTGGGATTCCGGTGTCTAACATCTCATCTAAGCCTGTGAACGGCTCAAGACCACGAGAAACACCTCTCCCGATTTAACTGCTGGGGATGTGACCCGGAACCTCGTGCAGCTGCCCCGAGAGCAGAGAGGTGGGGGTGTGTCACTGGCGTGGGAAGATGCTCAGTCCAGTGAGTGGACAGCTTCCAGCCTCGGGGGCTCTTCTGAGATCTGAATGTGGATTCTGCCTTGTTAATCCTCCCCGGGGCCTGGTGACACAGGCATCGCGCCGTCCTGTCTCGCTCGTGAGTCAGTGGAGGCACAGAGAGGCTGACTTGTTGCCCGGGGTCTGCACAGCCAAGAATGAGCAGAGAGAGAGCCAGAGCCAGGAATCCTGGCTTGAGAGGTGGCGCTTCTAACCACTGTCCCCCATCATCTGTCGGTAAACGTGCAGTGTGATGTGCGGTAAACTGTATCAGCTGCACGTTTACATAGAGGCTTCTGGAAGGGCGTACACTAAAACATGAAAGTCGATGGCTGGTGTGGTAAAATTACAGGCTCCTTTCCCTCTCTTTTTGGTTAATTACATTTTTACACAATGAAAACATGGCATGAGTAATGTCCTGTGGGTCGAGTGGATGTTATGTGAATGAAACGTGTCTTAAGGGACAAGGAGAGACCTTGGCATGGACCCCACCTCGTCAACACTGTCCTTCTGGGGCAGTATGGGGACCTGGCCACTGCTCCTACCAGTTCCGTGAGCCCCCCACGGCCGAAAGAGGCGAGGAGCATCTAGGCTTCCTGTAGCCTCCCCGCCCCCCGTTTCCCAACCCCCACGGTGTTTTCCTCGTCTTGCTGTCCTCAGAGCATCCCAGCGCCGGCTGGCTGCCCTCGTCCTGGGCGACGGGGTCGCCTCCTCTCAGACCTCTTTGCTGACTCCTCCTCCTCCTTTCCTGTGGCATCTTCAAGGCTCTGTCCATCTTGTTGCCATATTTTCTTCAGGAAACAAATCAATTTCTGCAACTTTGCGTGCTTTGCTTAAGTTAGCAAAAGCACCGAGATTGGGCAGTGAGACAAAGACATCTTCTGCAATGACACAAAAGGAAAGTGCACCACAACCGAACACATTAAACAAACTTCGAGAAGCAGAAGAACTTCCGGGTAAAGAGGAATGTTACATACCAACAGGAAAGAAACGCGAGAACGTATAATCGCAAACATATACGCACCAAACGACATGGCATCCATGGACACAATTACGGGGAGAAATGGGACAGAATGGAGAGATTGAAAAACATACATCTACACGCACTGTAGGAGAGTTTTACATATATAAATTTATAGGACCGCGACAGGAATCACTTCACAGAAGTACGGGACCTCCATAGTCAAAACTCCAAACTTTTTGGATGAACTTAAGATTTGAATAAACAGAGATATATGTGTTCCTGAGTGGAAACACCTCATATCATAAAAACGTCTATTATTCTGAAATTAATCTATAAACGTATAGGTATTTCTATGACGCTTTTTGCGTGTCTGTGTGATTTTGGTTTTGGAGGTGAAGATGAGAACCACTCATTTTTAAAGTTCATATGGAAGGGAAAATATGTGAGGCTTATGCTTTTGTGAAAAGGCAAAGCTAGTGCATGCACCCTTTACCTACAGGCACGCGCAATCACTCTAAAGCCTGTTATCAAAATAATGTGCTGGCAAAGAAAGGAGACAAAGATTAGTGGAACAGGGATTAATGGACTGGGTCCAAGTATATGTAGGAGCCTAATCCATCACAAATGTGACATTTCGAGGTGGCGGGGAAGGGGAGGTATTTAATAAAAGGTGCATAACAGCTTCTGGAAACAGTTTCAGCCACTGCACTGTGAAAATTCAAGCTCGCAGCCCCCAAAAATAGACAGCTAGACGTAAACACACGGCAGAGAAATTTAAAATTGTATTTTAAGACCCAGGAGTCTTAAGGAAAATGTTGCCGAATAAATAAAAATTTAAAATACCTGGCAAAAGACAAAAGCATCAGAAAGTATTTTTTGAAAAGCATTTAAATGGGCGCATCAAAAGGAAGAGAGAGGGGGAAGGTCCTTGCAGCGGCCACTTCACAGACGAAGGGCTGACAGCCCTCCTCCTCTCCTGCTAAGAAGGACGAACTCCTGGTCTCGTCCTCAGTAACCTCACGAGCTGCTCTCATGACAGCTCATTCGAGAGGGGATTCCAACCTGTGTTTCCCGGGACGCTGGGCCACACACGTGCCTCTCCAGGTGGGTCAGTGAGTGGGTGCCAGGTGGGACAGGGGGTGGGCCCAGGAGCAGTTAGCCCAGGCGTGGCCACCGGCCGTTGTCCCAGCCTGCCAACTCTTCCTGTCTGTGGACACTCGTGGTCACACGTCAAGCGCCCTCTTTCCTCTCCGGTGGTCCACGTAGGTGACAAGTTAGCTTAATAAAACCCCAAATTAGGAGAATGCCTTATTTCTGTAACATGGAGTTATCACTTCAGATTTTTCCTTTACCTGTCACTTCTCCTTATTTCCTGGAGAAAGCGTCCCTCCCTGGTGGGGTGTGTGTGTGACAACCCCCGAGATGTGGACAGCCTTCGGGGCCCCAGGGCGATACCCTCAGGCTTATTGTCACAACATCCGGCAGCCCAGGTAACTGCCTGTGGCCCGCATGTCCACTGATCTGATTAGACAGCTTGTTCCCAGTGGGGTCAGGCGGCCGCCTCCGTCCGTGAGTGGACAAAGGCAGGTGATAGTCCAGCGGGTGTGTCAGGGACGTTCCTGGGCGGTTCCCTGTTTCCTCGTTTGGAGGCAGTCGGCCCGCCCAGGAGGTCTGGCCTTGCGGGCGGCCGGGGTCTGCATCTGGCTCCCAGGCGGGAATTTCGCCACCTGCTTCCCGGGCTGTGCTGGCCACGTCCGGGCGGGCGGGTTCTGACGGAGCGTGGAGGTGGCCCTCGCCTGTGGGCGGTGGCCACGCGCTGCCCGTACCCGCGTTTGTCCAGCGCGCTCCTGGACACAGCCCCACGCGGTAGCGCACGGGAGCGGGGGCCGTGATTCCCACGGCGGAGCCAGCGTGGAGAAAACGGGGCAGAAAACGCCGAGCAGCTTTCGTCGTCACCGAGGCCCCAGAGGTGTCCGCGAGGGCCTGCCGCCGGGTCCCGCGTGCCGGGGCCGCGTCCGGGCACAGGCTGCGGTCCGCGAGGGACCCCGCCATCCAGTCTGTGTGTCCTTCCCGCCACGCAGGCCGCACGGGCGGGTCGTCAGAGCCCAGCACGGGTCGGTGGCCTGTCCCGGGTCGCGCGGGGCCCCGCCTGCAGACGGGACTGCCGGGCCTCCTCCCGCGTCCAGGCACAGCTTCTCTCCAGCTCTCGGTAAGAATGAGGTCCCGCTCCGCACCCCTTTGTCCCTGAGCGTCACGAGGTCGCCGTGACCCACGGGACAGGAGGAGGCCTTTCCTGGGGCCCCGAGGCAGCACGACTTCAGTTCGTCAAATCTGGTTGTTAAAAAATGGCACGTGGTCCCATTTTTAGCAACCAATTAAAGGGCGGCGAGAGACTTGGCATGGAAGGTCAAGGGCCACCTGGCGAGGCAGGCGGGCGTGGCAGGGTCAGGGCCGGGGTCGGTGGCCCTGCACCGTGCCGTCGGCCCATCTGGGGGGTCGTTACCTGCCCACCTGCCTGCTGCCGCCTTGCGCAGGGCCACTGTGCCCGTGAGGTTCTCATCAGCTGGGAGTGATGGAGGAGGCTCCGTCGACCCAACTTACAGCTGCCCTGTCCCCCAAATCAGGCCCCTCACACTCGGGGGTGGGGCACGTCCTCCCTTTGATCAGATGATGGTTATAACGAATCAGACGGGGCCTGTGACGTCGCACAGCTCCTGAATCCAGCGAGGTTGGAAAGCCTGTCCCTGCACTGTGCCCAGCCGGGCCCGTGCGGGCTGGGGGCCTGGAGCCGGGAGGCCCGTGGCGAGGGGTCCCTGTGCTGCAAGCCAGTCCCAGGGTTTCTTCCTAGGACCCCAAATAACTGAGCCCGAATGACCAGGACGAAAGCCGTCTCCTGGTGTCTGCCAGAGATGTGTGCACAGACGTGTACGTGTGTGTCTCCATTATGCATCTGTCCGTCATCTCTCGTGCATGCAGTATCTGTGTATCATCTGTGTCATCCGTCTCTCTATCGATCATCTATCTATCGAGACAGTGGTACAACCAGGCGCAGCGGTGGCTGCACAGAGGCTCCCCCCTCCTCCCTCCCTGTCTGTCTCCCGCCCCGGCAAGTCTAACCCCGGGCTGTGTGCTCTTCACAAACACCTGTGTCCCACGCAGCCTCTGCCCAGACCTGGAGCTGGGGCTCCCCAGGGGAGCTTGGGGTTCACGCTGCAGCCCTGTCCTTGGGAAATGGGCGCTCTGGGGGCCGCGGAGCGGGGCCTGGTTGCCTCGGGGATGGCTGCCAGTGTGGCTGGGGGCCGTGCGAGGGCGTAACCGCGGCCCCCGGAGCCCCTCCCAGCCCGGCCTGGGCAGTGCCGGCCGGGGCGGGCCGGCAGGGCGGCCTGCTTTGCGGTTGTACGCCTGGAGCAGCGTTGCACGTCAGCTGCGGTTTGGAGAGGTCAGACCCAAGTGGAGCCTGAACCGCAGGGAGCACGGAGCACGCCTGTGCGCACGCCCCCCCCCGGGCAGCTTCTCTCTCCCTCCGCGTTAGCTCTTCCCTCCAAGGGCCGGCTTCCCTCCGGAGGGAAATTCCTGAAACCCAGCAGTTGACAAACCCACACACCCTCCCGAGGGCCGGGCACCAGATAAAAGGACACTCACTGCGGGAGCGGGACCTGCCGCCTGGAGCCCAGCAGAGCGGGGGGACCTGTCGCCACCGCCACCCGGGACCCAGCAGAGCGGGGGCCTGCCGCCTGGAGCCCAGGGGGCACCCTCAGGACCCGCTGGCCCTCCCCGGCTGGTGGCCGGCCTTGTGGCCCTAAGACGCTGCCCGCCCGGAGTCTGCGTGCAAGGCAAACAGGTTCTCTGAGTTTTTCTGGTTTGCGCTCAGGTCTCCGCTGGCCAATCTATTTCTGTCTTTCCTTTGGGAAAAATGCGCCTTGCCAATGACTAATCACGGCCCCTGCGGAGATGTTATCAGCTGTCACCTGCACGGCAGGACCCAAGCCCATGCGGAAATGAGGAGGTAGACGGGCAGGCGGCAGCCCCGACCAGCTGCTGGAGCGTGGCTGCCCCAGGCCACCTCCGTCCCTGCCACAGGCCCCGGGCATGTGGCCATCCCAGTGACTGCTGGGCCCCCCGAAAGGGCCGACCCAGGTGTCTGAGGAGCAGCTGCCCCCCCGGGCCCAGTGCGAGCCCTGGGTGGCGCGTGGGGCCCTGACCCCTCATGTCGGTCCTGCTGACGCTGTGTGTCACGCTCCTGCCCCTGGCGACCCCCGGCCGAGGTGCCCGGCGATGGGAGCCCTGCACAGGTAAGGGGGTGCTGCGCTGGGCGCCAGGAGGGGGTGCCGCCTCTTCCTAACGCAAGTCAAGGTCCCCGCTGCAGCTGGGACAGGCGAAGGGGGACGGGGAAGATGAAAGGGCGCAGGGAGGCGGTCACAATAGGACTGTGGTTCTTTAAAAGCTAACAGGGCGGGGACGCGGTTCAAAGAGTTAACCAGCTGCCATAGGCCCTTCACATGTGCTTACCTGCTCGGCCTCCCAGGGCAAGGCCTGACACCTGCCTCAGGAACGGAGCCCGCAGAGGGGACAAACCCCGGTGCACTCAGCCAAGCTTGCTGCCCCCGGCCGGGTGGCTCTGTCCCTCAGGAAGGGAGCAGGTGGGGACAGCCCCAAATGCAGTAGCCCAGGGCAGGCATGGAGCGCAGCCGGCCGGCTCCCCGGGGCAACGGGCCGGCGGGCGGCAGGCTGTCCCCCGCTTCGCGGAAGGCCGAGTGGACTCGCTAACGCCATCGGCGCATTGTTTGGGATTTCTTACAGACTTTACGTGTCAAACCCACCACCCAAAAGGGAAGCAACAGGGAGAGGCCTGGGGCTGGGAACTGGGTGCCCAGCCCCTGAGCGAGTGATGCCGGCGCCCGTGGCCTTGGTGGCCGTGGGCATGGGTGTCAGGGGGAGGCACCCAGAGGCTTCGCTGAGTGGCTCTGGTCTTATTTGCAAAACACTCATCCTCGGTTCCATGGAACAAGCCGAAGTCCCCTCCGTGCTTCGGCTCTTTGCTCTGGTGGCACTTGGTTCCCAATGATGTGACTGGGAGGTGACCGATGATGACCCAGGTTGGAGCACCGACCCGCATGGGGAGGGACGTCCCATCGAGGTCCCCGGCGGCCAGGGCCCTGTGGCAGGGGGTGTTGGAGCAGCCACGGCATGGAGGGGGAGGCCTGAGCCCCCGCCGGGCTCCCGAGGTAGCTGCACCTGCCCCGATGACCGAGCCGGGACACCAGGTCTGAACAGCGGACAGGAGCCAGGCCCACCCACCAGAAACCCCTGGCGTCGAGCCACTGAAGGCCAAGCTCCATCCCGGCACCGAGCCCCGCATGGGGTCCCAGCCGCCCCCCGAAGGGCCCGGAACGGCCGGCCCACCGTCCTGAGCACACGGCATGCCCCCTGGTGGGTGAGTCACTGGCATGTGTCTTCACGTTGCCGTCAGCGTTGGGAGCAGAGTCAACCTGTGTGATGATGATAGAGGTTATTTATAAAGCCCGCCCCCTCTCCCCCGAAGGTACGTTGCAAATAGTTAAAAGATGACCCAGTTATGAATACCGCAGCCGAGGGAGGAAAGATAAAAGTCAAAGAAGTAACGCTGAAACTGAATTTGGAACGCTCCCAAGATGCTTACTTGTTGGCTACTCGGGACACCAAGTAGTTAAAAGCCACTCTGAGTGGGCTCCGTGTTCGAAGGACGCCAGTGTATGCCACAGGGCTGTGTGCGGGCGGGCACCTCGCGTGTGTCTGTCACTGCGAGTGTGATGTGCTGAGGCCTTGGCTGTGACATCCGGGCTGTCCAGCTTAGAGCGGTGGCCGGTGGCTGGCGTGTGGGTTGCCGGGCAGAGGCGAGGGCTTCGGGCTTATGCACCCCTCTCTGCAGGCGCTGTGCTGGGGAGCAGCCACTTCGATGGCCACCACCCCATCTCCCCGCCCTGGTCACACGTGCTCCCTAGTCTTAGGTTGCAATTAAGGTCACCGTGAGGCTGTGGGGAACTCTGGACTGGGGCGTTCGGCATCCTCACCCAACGGGGCAGCAGAGTGGCGAGAAACTGCACCTCAGGAAGTCTGGGTGAAGGCAGAAGGCCCGAGTGGCCAAGGAGTTGGAAGAACAGGGGACAGTGGCTCAGCTGGACAGGACTTGGCGCCTGGAGGGCTTCAAGTTCAAGGTTGAGGAGGCCGGGGGAGGGCAGTCCATGGGCCTGGGGCGTGGGGGAGGCGCCTCCTCCAGGGGCATGATGGTCTCTTCTGCCTGGCTTTCCTGAGGAAGGGACAGTGGGTGCTGTGTCCTGGGCCCCGAAGTGGGCATGGGGTGGGCAGGGGAGCGGGCGGGGCTGGCCCAGAGGCTGCGCCTGGACCCGCAGGCTGCCGGCCAGCTCCCCACTGATGGGTGTCCCCGCCAGCAGCCCCGAGGGCCCTCTCCCCAGCTCACAGCGCTGGGACACCTGCTACAGGAAGGTGGCGTGGCCAGTTTGCGGAGGGGCAAATGGAGGTCACATGTCTGTGCGATGTGTGGCTGGGACCCTCCCCTGAAGGCTGGGGGCGGCCGGCCCTTGCTCACGGCACAGTGCCTGACCATCAAGTCTCAGGGTCTCAGTCCAGCCTGAGAGGCCCCGAGAACAGCTGGGAGCTGCCCTGCTGGACCAGCCGACAGCCCCAGGGGCGAGGGGCTCAGGCTGTGGGCGGGGTGCAGTGGGGTGCAATGCCCTCCCCAGGTTGCCTGCGTGGGCAGAGTTCAGTCAGGCCCAGGAGCCTTTTGTGCGGTCGGCCTCCCTGACCCCGGAGCCAGCCCGAGCCTGGCCAGCCACCTTGGGACGAGGGGCTGACGCGCGGTCTTACAATGCCTCCGGCTCCTACCGGAAGTCCACGCTTCCGGCTGCACGAAGCGTGTGGGGCGTCCTGCGGGTGGGCGCGTTCCGACAGGGGCGCTAGGGCAGGGAGGGGACTGCGCGGGCAGGTGGGGGTGGGGGTGGGGTGCTGTGGAAAGTCCCTGTTTTCATCCAGCTCAGCTTGTCTCATCCGGAGGGACAGGAGGCCGAGGCGGAGGTGTATTGTGGGAGCCATAATGGCGACAGCTGGCCAGGGTCACTGCGGGCCAGGGTCACTGACGGGCTGGGCAGAGAGAAGGGCTGGGTTGGGGGCCCGGGGGAGGTGTGGGGTGTCCGCAGAGCAGTGTCCAGCCTTCTGCCCGCGAGTGCCGTCTGTTACCTGGAAGCACGCGCCCTTCGTCCCTTGTCCGTCCGCTCAGCGGCCAGGCGCTGTGCCCGCCTCTGGGGACGCAGCCGCAGGAGCGCGAGTCCCCGGCCTGGGAGCTTGCACCGCAGTTAAAGGGCAGCTCTGCGTGGCGCGGCGCTGTGACCCCTGTGGGCTCCAGAGGAGACCTTCGGGGAGGGGGAAGCCACATGGGCTAAGGCTTCAGCAGGTGTAGGGGACCCCAGGGTGATTGAGTTCAGGAGTGGGTGCAGTGGTCAGACTTGGGGTGCCCGCATCCCTGGAGCTAGAGAATGATGGGGCCAAATTTGCCTTTTAAAGCCAGCTGGGGTGTGGGGCCCAAGACGGCCCAGTGCGGGGCGTCTGTCTCCCTGCACACCTGGGGCAGGAAGCGCCCCCGTCCCCGCCGGCTGCTCCCAGGATCCTTCCTCGGACCGCGTCCTTCGCTTCCGTAACGCGAGCTGCGCGAGCCCGAGCGCCAGTTGGCGCGTCGCCAAATGCGGTCCCTGGCGACGCCCCCTGCTGGCGGTTCGCGCCCGCACGCCTAAAGCCTTCTGCCTTTTGCAATTCCGCCTGCTGAGGTCAGCGGTCCTTTGTCCCCTGGGAGCTGCAGCGCACCGGCCCCCGGAGTCTGAGCAGCCACTCCCGGGCCGGTCCCCGCACGGCTCTGGGAGGTCGCGGAGGCCGTGGGGATCGCCTCGCGCGCTTGCCAGTTCTGAGGGGCTGGGGAGGGGCTGGCAATTAGAGACACTTGTAGTGCTGAAGCTTTTCATTTGTTGCTTTTAGCAAAATTCCATGCGCAACATTAAATAAATGACCCCATCAGTGCAAGCTCCGAGGCCCGCATTCTGGAGGAGACCCTGGCACGCCCTCGCCCTGGTCTCTCCGAAAACAAGTCCGAGGGGCCACCCTCCCCCTTCACCCCCACGCACACCGAGGCCACGCGCCAAACCAGGGCGCTGTCACCTGACGCGCATTTCCTTTCAACATTTCCCGCTATTAGGACGGGGCTTTTCTTGTCTGCACAGAAATTAGGAAACGAGGAATATTCATTTTTATAATGGAACTTCGTACCCTATGCGCTGGTTTTTTTCTTCTTTTTTAATTTTCAAGATTAAATCATGGATCCCCAGGCAGCCTATTTCCACAGTAAAGTCAGCACGCCACCAGGTCTTGACTGGCCTCCAGCGGGACCCCTCCCCTAAGACCCCACCCTTCCTCCCCCATCCTCCCAGGTGCATTCTGAGCGGGGTCCCGGCTTGGAAGAGACCTGGTGCTGGGGTAGGAGGCCCGGGAGGCGCCCACTTCTCTCCGCATCCTGAGAGTCTGGGGGGAAACGGATGGGGGCGTGTCATCCTCTGCGTCCCACCCCCACCTACAGGAGTACCCCCGAGAGGGCTCGGGCCCCGGGCAGGGGCCTCACTGATTCTCTCTCTGCTCGACCCTCCTCGCTGAGCGGCCACCTCCACGGTGATGCCACGTGTCCCTCCCCCCCCCGCCCCCCGCACCGTGCTCCTCCAGCTCCGCTCAAAGGCAGAGAGGGGCCTTCGGACGTGAAAGCCGGTCTCTCCGCGGCCTCTCTGTCCTCGCAGGGGCTGGGAGCTCGGGGTGGAGACCCCGTCTGTTAATGCTGCACTTCCCATCCCACCGCAGGGCGGGGCTCGGTGCCACCATCCAGGTAGCCGGTGTCTCAGGCGAATCCAATCTCAGGAGCATGTCCGATAACGTCAGACGCACCTACCCGCCGCGCGGGGTGGGGGAGGTGGAGAAATGCGAACCTCGCTGCCAGGGCGACTCCAGGGTTCGCTTGCAGCCCGGGAGCCCCGGCCGCCCCCGCTGGGGCCACGGAGGCCGGAGCGACCCCGGGGGCGGGGCTGCGGCGTCCGCGCAGGGGCGGGGCGGGGCTGGCGGGACCGTCCTGCGCTCCCGCGCTTCCCCGCCCCGCCATCGCATCTGCAGAAAGGGACCTTATCTTCAGGCTAGGCGGGGTCCGCGGGGAGCGCTGGGGACGCGGAGGGGTCCTGCCACTCCCAAGGGGAGGCGATGTGTGTGCGTGCGTGAGTGTGCGCGTGCGTGCGTGCGTGCACGCGCGCCGCTGAGGAAACCCGGAGCGTACCCGCGCCGGTGGCAAGCGTGCTTCACGGTTTTCTCGCGGCTGCACGTGGCCCCGCCGCAGGACTTGCGCGTGCAGGCGGTTCCGAAGTCTGCCGCGGCTGTCCCACCTGGCGCAGCGGGTGGGCTGGACCAGCGGCGCGCCCACACCGGAGGGTCGGCGCGCGCTCGGCTCCCGGTGCGCACTCAGGGCAGCCCTGCGCGGAGTGACCACCTTCGCGGGGAGGCTGCGTGTCGTGAACCCCGGGGTGGTGGTGGTAGGGGCGCGAGGCTGAGTTTGGGGCCCTCCAGAAAGGGGTCACTACTGTTGGTGACAGGCGGCCGCTGACGTCTCTACAGAGCGGAACAGAACAGCGCGCAAGCAGGTGGCTTTAGGGGCTTCTTTTGGTTAAACCAGGGCGTTCTTTGCTGGCGTCGCTGGGCTCCCGCTGGGCTCCGTCCTGGGGGCCCGGTGGTAGAATTCCGGACGTGATCTTGAGCAGGAAACACTGCGTCTTTGTCGTCATCATTCCAACCCAGACGCCGCAGTCCAGAGGGCACTGTCACCTGCGACTGTCACAGGCAGATTCAGGGGAACATCCTGTCCCCCATCCCCCATCCAGGCCACCCCCCCCTCCTGCTGGTTAATGCCTTAATGACAAGACCACCTCATCTATCTCATTTGTTGGTAACTTTTTTTTCACACAACTGTCCCTCTTGAAATCTGGAGTATTACATTTTGTGCACTTAAATACCCGTGTCAGAGAAGTGGCCTCCGGTTCACCAGCAGCCCAGAGGGGTCCAGGCCACAAGAGGGCGGGGTGCTCAATCCACTGGTCTCCGGGGGGCAGGTGAGGTGGGCCAGGGGGGGCTGCCCTGGGCAGTGTCCTGGGGAGTTTTCTGGCCCCATAACAGCTGGGGGTGTTGATTTCTCACCCCCTCTCCCACAGCAGGGGCCCAGGAGGGAGGGGCAGGGTCCCCAGGGGAAGCAGCGGCAGTGTAGGAGGGACTGTGGGTGCAGGCCTGGCACCCGCACCCTCCAGGTCCAGGCCCCCTGAGGGGTTCCGTGAGGACCTTCTGTTGTGAGAATGGCTCTGGAAAAACCAGCCCAGCCCAGTCCAGAGCGTCGCAGGGGGGATGGAGAGGGAGGAGGGGGCACAGGCGGGACTGTGGAAGCTGGCGGCCGGGACCTGTCCAGGAGCAAGGGCTGGGCGTGGGAAGTCGGGGAGGCGTCGGGGCCCCATCCGCATGGGCCCTGCAGGAAAACCCCACGCGGGAGGCAAGCCAGGGCCTCACACCCCAGAGCGTGGGCCCTGGGGTCGCTACCCTTTGGCCTCTTCCCTTGACCTCTGCCATACCCAGGGCAGACCAGGGTGGGGAAGGGAGCTGTCGTCAGCTTACGCAGCACCTTCGCAGGGCTGGGGCATTGAGGAGAACAGTGGGGTCCGAGGAGAGAGCGAGGAAGCCGGCCGTGTGCAGAGGCCCTCTGTGTCAGCTTTGTCCCAGGAAGGCCCGGCCCAGCCGCCCCCTGGCCTGGCCAGCTTAGGCCCTGTCCCCAGTGTTCTCAGACCCATCAGGGAGAGCAAGACCTAGGCAGCAGGACCCTCTCCCCCAGGGCCTGCTGGCCAGCTGGTTATCGGCCACAGCCACCCCAGAGTTGCCCAGAGGTCAGACACAGGAGCAGGCTCCAGGGGCCGCCCTGGGTGGGCCTAGAACTCAGTGCCATCAGAGAAGGTCCCAGGACCTGTCTTGTGTGCAAGGCTGCGGAAGTCAGGGCCATGCCAGCCCGGTGAGGCTGGGACAGAGGACAGCAGCGGCCAGGACTGCAGATTTATTTATCCACTCAGCTCAGTACACGCATGTGAGGGGGCGGGGTAGGGGCGGGGCTGGGCGGAGGGGCTGGGGGCCATGGCAGTCAGGAACAACCTGGGGACCCCCCAATAGCAGGAGAGGACCATCTTAGCTCGTCTGGGCCTGATGTGGAGGCTGCAGACCCGCTAAGCCTGGCTGTGAGGGTTCGAGGCCAGCGAGCCTTCACCTGAGACACGTGGGGACACTCGTGCTAGGGTTAAATCCTAAAAGCAGCTGTGAGGGGAGATGGGGTTACCCACAGAGCCTGGCGGCCCTGGAGGGCAGTGCTGGTCAGCAGCAGGACTTCTGGGCCGAGGCGGGGCCGCAGCAGGCCACGCGGGAGCACGTGGGGCGGCAGAGCAGGGACACGCAGGAGGCCGGGCGGCAGAGGCTGGGCCGGCAGGAGGCGGCGGGGGCACAGCAGGAGGAGGCGGGCGCGCAGCAGGCGGGCCTGCACACGGGGCGGCAGAGCAGGGACACGCAGGAGGAGGGCCTGCAGCAGGACGCGGGGCAGGGGCTGGGCTGGCAGCACGAGGGGGCTGGGCAGGGGGCGGCCCCGGAGCAGACGGACACACAGCACACGGGCCTGGAGCAGACAAGTGTGCCGCAGATGGGTGTGCAGCAGACGGGCGTGCAGCAGACGGGCGTGCTACAGACAGCTGTGCTGCAGGTGGGTGTGCTACAGACAGGCGTGCACCTGACGGGCACACAGCAGGCCGGCGGGCAGGGTGAGGAGGTGCAGCAGGAGGGCTGGCAGCTAGACTGCGGGCAGCATGAGGCCGTGCAGGAGCTGCTGCAGGCCGATTGGCAGGGGCTGAACCCACAGGCCACCTGGCCGCAGGGGCTGGACACGCAGCTCCCTGGGGTACAGACGAGGGTCAGGCTGAGGGCCGGGGTGCAGCAGCTGGGGACACAGCAGGTTGGCTGGCAGCAGGAGGGGGCACAGCAGGAGGGGGCACAGCAGGAGGGGGGGCACAGCAGCTCTCTGAACACTCCTCCACCTGCAAGGAGTCAGTGCAAGAGTCACAGGCACCGGGCAGGCAGACGCGGCCGGCATAGCTGAGGTCGCTGAGCAGACGGACAGGGCGGAGGCGGCCATGGCGGGGCGTGGGGCTGGAGGAGGGTGTGAGTGTGTGTGTGAGTGGATGTGAGGTGTGTGAGCTGCTCGGGGTGGCTGGGCTTATATACAGCTGTGGGGGTGGGTGTTGTCCCAGCATGAGGTCACCGAAGAGCCTTTTCCTTGTTGTTGGAGAAGGTACCTGAGGACTCTTGTCATGGACTCGTGACATGTAGCTCAGGTCATTAAACTGCTGAGAGGTCAGAGCCCAGGGAACCACAGAGCTGGGGACCAGGGGCAGAAGAGTGTCAGCTGGACGTGGACATGGGAGGCTGGTGGCTCCCGACAGCTCCCCCCGGGCAGTTTCTGGGGCTTCTTGCTGTTATTTCTCCTTCTCCGTGCTCAGTTGAATCATAAGCATATATTTTTTAAAATATCCTCTCTATTTTGGGGTGTAATTCTCTCCTGAATTCATAGACCAAATGAATGGTTTGGAGCTGTGTTTATTTTTACTGTAGCAGCAAACACTTTAATCATAGGCCTCGCCATGCCAGCAAGCACTCTGAGCAGCTAACTAAGAATTAACTCTTAACCTCACCCCAGCCTTGGGAGGAGGTGCCGTTGCTGTCCCCACGTTGCAGATGGGGAAACCGAGGCACAGCAAAGCACTCGCACCGCAGCCGCACTAGCAAACAGAAGCACCTGGATCGGAGCCTGGTGGGCCTGTGTTCTTACCCACAGCCCTGCTCCCCAGGGAGCTGAGGGACGGAAAGTCTCGAGAAACCAGGGTTCGGGCGAGGCTGGGGGAGTGGCTGGAAACGGTGGTGGGAGGAAATGCACCGTGAGTGAGGAGCTGCTTCCCGGAAGGCGGTTAGCTGCAGGAAGGCGGACGCCGTGACGGTGACAGCGTTCGGAGGCCTTGACTGGGGGCTGCAAGGTCAAGAGCAAAGGCATTCCGTATCCTTCTCTGTTGAGAAGAAGGGGTCTCCAGCAATGGGGGTCCTGGCCACACTGACGGGTCTGAGCCAGGTGGGGGCACGGCCCCTGGAATGTGGCCCGAGCCTCTAGCCCACGAGGTCCACGTTGTGGCAGGAATCAGAACTTCCTTTAAGTTCACAGCCAAATAATACTCCCTCGTTTTCGTGGACCCCTTTTGTTACCTGTTAGGCCTAGTGATGGACACTCAGGTATTTGCACCTCTGGGATGTTGTGAATGAGGCTACAAGGAAGACTTGAGGCCCTTTTCGTTCCTTTGAGTATATTCCTGGGAACGGAATTTCTGGGTCACGTGGTAAGTCCGTGTTGAACTCTCTGAATGTTTCCTCAGCGGCTGCACAATTTTACAGTCCCACTGGAGAGGATGGAGGATTCCAGTCCCTCCACGTCCTCGCCAGAAGCTTCCTTCTTCCTTTCCTCCTCCTCCCTCCCTCCCCCTCCGCATAGGTCCTCGCTTGTCTCTTTCTTTTTACGGAGCAGGCTGCCTAGGTGTGAGGTGCACTCCGGCTGTGTCTTCTGCGTTCTGTTTCCCTGACAACTCGGCGTGGAGCCTCTTTCACGTCCTTCTTCCATTCACCGGCTCCTTCGGAGACTTCTCTGTTCGAGTCCTTGGCCCAGCTTTCAGTGGGTGGTTCGCCTTTTCATTGCTGAGTTTTAGGAGTTCTTTGTATATTCTGGATATTAAACGCTTATTAGACATATGATTTGCAAATATTGCTCCTATTCTGTATACTGCCTTTTCGCGTTTTTGATTACGGCCTTTGATTCACAGGTTTTTTATTTACTTTTACAGATTTCACATAGTTAAAAAGTATTCTATTCCGTGTTAAAATATGTCTTCACTCACTGTTGCCCATTTCCATTTCTTAAACTTTTTTGAAACAAAAAATAAAATCACAAAGTTCAATTAAACATGTAGATTTCGAAGAAAAGGGAACTTTGGAGAAAGGAGTACAGCGGGGGACAGGTCCTGCTGTCGGACCTCGAATTCGTGCTGGGGCGGAGTTTGTGGCGTGAGCCTTGGGGACCGTGGCAGGAGGCAGGGGATGCTGGGGCGGAGTGTGCCGGTGAGGACAGGGACAGCCGTGTGTGTCGGGGGAGGGGACCGTTGCCACGGGGATGAAGAAGTGCTGCAGCTGGGAGCCCTCATGTGGAGGAAAGCCCCCTTCCCCCAGAGGCTCTGCCCCTGCGTCCCACGGGGCTCCCAGCCCTGCGGGGGAGGCCACGAATCCTCAGCCGCCAATCACGTTCAAGTAACCGGGCGGCTCCTCTGCAGAGGGCGCCCCCACGTTTCCTTCCCCGGGTGCATTCGCCGGCAGCTCAGTCGGGGCTTCTGGGGCAGAGACCGCTACCTGGAGGCGACCGATGCGTCTTGGGGTGGCCGATGCTCCAGCCTGCCTGGGGTGCTCCTCTGAGGAGCATGCAGACACAGGTGCCAGGGACAGGGAGATGGCGCGGCAGCCCCGCGTCCCATGTCAGGCTCCTAGGTGCCGGCCCTGGACCCCAGTGCTCGGCCTTTACCCCAGCAACACGCCCGGCCAGACCCAGACCCGACACAGAGGCGGGGCCAGGCGGCGGAAGGCGCCCCGGGTGACGCCGGGTTCTGCTGCCCCGCGGGGGCGCGGGGCGTGTGGCGGGGGCCTCCTCCTCGCCCAGCACCGCGGCTCCAGTGCGGCCGGCTCTTGCTTCGCGAAGCTGGGGGGCGGGCGGGGCGGGCCCGGGGGGGGCTGGGGGCTCAGAGGGGAGGCCAGTCGGTCCCAGTTGCTGAACCGTTCGATGTTGACTTTTCTTTCATTCCCGCCATCACTTTCTTGGGTTGTCCTTGGTCCGGCCGCGGGCCGCGGGTCTCGGGCCCGGCCTGACCGGCCCCACGTGGCGTCGGTGGGGGAAGTGGGGCCGGTCACCACTCCGGGACCGGGGATCAGTGCCTCGTGCTGGGCCACCCACCTCAGCAGCGTCCCTGCCGCGGCCCGACCCAGGAAAGCCCTGAGTTTTGATGAAGTCCGGTTCACGCTTTCTGTGTTCCTGCTGCGACTCCATCCCAGATCCAAGGCCATGGAGCGTTCGCCGCGTCCCTTCTGAGACGTCTTTGGTTTTCGCTCTTAGGTTTAGGTCCTGGCTCCATTTTGCCTTGAGTTTTGTATATGGGGTGACGGGGAGGGGGGCGGGCGGGGGGGGTTCCAACGCCATTCTCGGCACACGGAATCTAGCGTTCCCAGTGCTTTTGTTGAAAGATGATTTTAACCCCATCGAAGGGGCTTGAAACCCTTGTCAGAATCAGCTGGCCGTACTGCACGGGTCTGTTTCTGGGCTGTCAGTTCTGGTCTCGTCTGTGCGTCTGTCCTTACGCCTTAAGCCGCAGTTGCAATTCCTGTGCTTCCGCAGCGCGTTTGAGATCGGGAAGTGTGGATCCCCCGACTTCGCCTTCCTTTTTCAAGGTCTTTGGCTGTTCCGTCAATTCCCCGTGAGCTTGAGGACCAGCGTGTTCATTTCTGGACGGAGGCTCGAGGGGCTTCGAGGTGCTGTGACGCGGCTGGCGTTCGCGTCGCCTCGCTGAGGTGGCACGTTGCCCACGGCGGTGCTTAAGCCCCCCGTCTCCTCACTGACCTTCCGCCCGGGTGTTCCCCCACGACTGACCCGGGCCTGTCAGTCTCCCTCTGTCGTTATGGAGCCGTCTGCTTCTCCCCTCAGCCCCGTCCACGTCTGCTTCATGTGTTCTGGGTCTCTGTCGTGTGGTGCATGTGTGTTTATAACTCGTGTATCTTCTTGATCAATTGTTTTTCCTTTTTTCATCAATTGTCACATCCTTCTCATGCGTCTTTTTGTAGCCAGTGCAGTTCGGATGAACAGGTCCCTGGAGAGTACATCCGTCAGGTTTTAGGGTCTTAGTGTCCTCATGGGGACTTAAGCCTTCTTGAATAATGAGCTTATCGTAGAGAAAGTCAGCTCCAGGTATTGGCAGGCTCATCACAACACTACCTAAAAGCAAGCTAAGTCTTTAAGAGACAGAGGGCGAATGCCAGTCTCTGCTCTCAGCTCTGCTCCCTGGCCACCCAGTGACGTGCATGCCAACGCCATTATCTCTGGAAGCTTGGAGCAAGGGACTCGAAGGGACAAGGTCTTAATATCACATTCTGAGGGGACATATCAGAGGTCGCCTGGGTAAGAATGTTGTGTCTAAAAGTGAGAGAGGGAGGGAGTGAGGGAAAGAGAGGGAGAAAGGGAGAGAGAGAGAGAGAGAGAGAGAGAGAGAGAGAGAGAGAGAGAGAGAGGGGCGGGCGAGGGGGGAGAGGTTTCATTAATTTCTCCTCCAAAGCAGGGATCCCACTTGTGGCTTCTATTTTTTGCAAACATTTTTGCTATTTTAAGCTACTTAGCTCTTCATTGTTATTTTCATCTTGTGAAAAATTTCAAATGCCCTGAAAGTTGAAAGAATGGGACCATTTGTACCCATGGAGCATCTCTGGGTGCTACAGCTGACGCTGCCTCGCCTGCCCTCCCAGACGCGTGGCCCGTCACACTGCCCTCTGCCACCCGTCTGACCTTGTGACGCGTCTCAGCGTGAGTTACAGACATCGGCACACTTCACCGAACACACGTCGTGTCACGTCCGTGTCGTTGACCGGAGCTCAAGGTTTATGCCCCAGGCTGCCCTCTCCTGCCCCGCCCCGGTCAGCTTCTCGCCAACTGCCGGAAGCAGCCGCCGGTCTGGCTCTCTCAGACCCTGGGGGACTGCAAGTGACTTCAGCGTGTCTCCGGGCCGGCCGGCTAGAGGTGGCAGAGCCACACCGGGGCCGGCACAGCAGAGCCGCGCAGCCCAGGGCAGTTCGGCAGGCGAGGTTCAGGCCAGGGCCGGTGGGGCAGCCCGTGTGGCCCTCGGCGTGCGGCTGTGGGGTCGGGTGGAGGATGAGGCGGGCCTGTGGGCCTGCCCCGGTGGCCTTTATATGCGGCTGCGGCATCACGACTCTTGTGCCCCCCCATGTTCCTGACACGTGAGCGCCCTGTTCGCACCTGCCGTGCTGGGCGCTTTGCTCCGGCCCTGACACCGGCCGCCTCTCTGCCCGTCCCTCTGGGCTCCTGTGCTCTGTGCTCCGTTCGTGAGCAGGTCATCGTGTTGACAACACTTCTTGACTTGACTCAAGCCCTGCGCTCCAGGGAGGGCTGCTGTACTCGCAGGTGACCACCTTCACGGGAAGAACTGAGACACGCGTGAAGACAGGACAGAGGGACAGGACGGTTTATTTGGCTCACACGGGGTGAGGGGTCCTGCTGGTGACAGAGGAGGACTCTGAGAACCAGGGCTTTCCTGAGGGACGTGGGGTCCCAAGAGACCCAGGTCACCTGGCACCCTCTCCCCCTGGGGTTCAGGGGGCTCGTTGGACGTGCTTTTCACCTGGCTCATGCAGGCCCTGGAGGCTGCCGAGGACTCGCAGTGGGAGAGCCACAGGGCGGCCCCGTCTGCCCTGGGAGCAGCTGGGCAGGAGACACGGGTCAGCAGCAGGAAGGGGCACCATGGGAGACGGGTCTGCAGGCCGGGGTGGGGCAGGAGGGCTGGACGCACCTGGAGGGGCGGCAGGAGGGGGCTGTGCACACGGCGGGTGTGCAGCTCATGGGCGGGCAGCAGGCGAGCAGCTGGGGTGGCGCGCAGGGGCGTGGGGCGGGGGCGGTGCTGTCTGTGGGCTGCTTCCGGCGGCCTTTCTGCCCGGGCCGAGGGCATCCCAGACACACAGGGCACAGCCGTTGCCGGCCTCGTGGCTGTTCCCGGCCTCGTGGCCGTTCCACCACGAGGCACGTTCCCCGTCCCGGGGCACGTTCTGCTGTGTTGGGGTCCACCATGGAGGAGCCTAGTGCAGACGCCAGGCTCCCCCCTGCCGGGCAGACAGGACGCTCTGGTTTGACTCCAGCTCGTGGGGTTCGCCCCGGCTCGACTCCGACGCTGTGTCCTGTGGTCCTTTCTGTCTCACGCCATCAGTGAGGACGTGGAGGCAACGAGGTCCCTGGAGCTTTCACGCCGCACAGGCGCACCCAGCAGGAGGCGGCACCCGGAGGTGCGTGGGGCGGGCTGGCCCGCCGCCTGTTTGCCCGGAAAGCTTCAGCGGACGCAGCCACGTTTACGCGTGCGCTGTTGCCTGGTGTTGCTTTGCACTTGGCTTCTGCGTCATTACGTGTGCCCGGCCTGAGCACACGCCGTCCTCGCCCCTAGGGTCTGCCGGACCACGTGGCTCGCGGGCAGTGTCGCCCGGAGGCCTCCCACCCATGGAGCTCACAGCACAGAGGACCCTGGCCGTGGTGGTCCTCCTGCAGGGCACTGTCCCACAGACCCCGGCCGGCAGGGTTTCTGCTGCTCCCCAGCCCCCGTAACCCGGGCGGGCAGGGGGGCCGCGTGGGCAGGAGCCCAGGTCCACTCAGGATCCGGGCCTCCCGCACCGCGCCCGCGTCCTGGGCCCGGCCCCGGAGGGCCGTCCCCTGCACGGGGGTGGGCCGCGGGGCCGGGGAGGGAAACGGCGTGCAGATGGCATCCGCCCTCAGACCCGGTCGCTCCGCCGCCCTGACCTCGGGCGTGAGCATAAGTCTCTGTGGTCCGGCTCCGGCCGGCCGGAGCCCGCAGCCCTGGTCCGGAGCGGCGGCCGGGCCCAGGGGAGGCGAAGAAAACAAAGGCGGGTCCGCGGCTCGCGACACAAGGTTTATTGGTTATAGCGATGGGCCTGTGTCTCAGGGAAGGCGAGCGACCCGTCCTGCGGAGGAGGCTCCCGGGGCCGCGGTCCACCCCGGTGCGGGCTTTGTGGGTCGCCTCTTCTCAGGAGCGGATGGCGGCACGTTCACATCCCGCCGGTCAGCAGCCGTAGGGAGGGGGCGGTCCTGGCACCCACAGAGGGCTCCGGGGGCCCCGGGAGAGGCGGGCTGGGCTCAGGAGCAGGGACAGCAGCTCCAGAGGCGAGGATCGAGCCGGTCAGCAGCAGGACTTCTGGGCCGAGGCGGGGCCACAGCGGCCACGCAGGAGCACGCGGGGCGGCAGAGCAGGGACACGCAGGAGGCCGGGCGGCAGCAGCTGGGCCGGCAGGAGGCGGCGGGGGCACAGCAGGAGGAGGCGGGCACGCAGCAGGCGGGCCTGCACACGGGGCGGCAGAGCAGGGACACGCAGGAGGAGGGCCTGCAGCAGGACGCGGGGCAGGGGCTGGGCTGGCAGCACGAGGGGCTGGGCAGGGGGCGGCCCCGGAGCAGACGGGCACACAGCACACGGGCCTGGAGCAGACGAGTGTGCTGCAGACGGGCGTGGTGCAGACGGGTGTGCAAGAGATGGGTGTGCTGCAGACGGGCGTGCTACAGATGGGTGTGCAAGAGATGGGTGTGCAAGAGATGGGTGTGCTGCAGACGGGTGTGCTGCAGACAGGCGTGCTGCAGACAGGTGTGCAAGAGATGGGTGTGCTGCAGGCGGGCGTGCAGCAGACGGGCGTGCTGCAGACGGGCACACAGCAGGCCGGCGGGCAGGTGCAGCAGGAGGGCTGGCAGCTAGACTGCAGGCAGCACGAGGCTGTGCAGGAGCTGCTGCAGGCTGATTGACAGGGGCTGAGCCCACAGGCCGCCTGGCCGCAGGGGCTGGACACACAGCTCCCTGGGGTGCAGATGAGGGTCAGGCTGGGGGCCGGGGTGCAGCAGCTAGAGACACAGCAGGTTGGCTGGCAGCAGGAGGGGACACAGCAGGAGGGGGCACAGCAGCTCTCTGGACTCTCGTCCAGCTGCAAGGAGTCAGTGCAAGAGTCACAGGCACCGGGCAGGCAGACGCGGCCAGCATAGCTGAGGTCGCTGGAGCAGACGGACAGGGCGGAGGCGGCCATGGCGGGGCGTGGGGCTGGAGGTGAGCTGGGAGGAGGGTGTGAGTGTGTGAGCGTGAGTGAGTCTGTGTGTGTGGTGCTCAGGTGTCGGCTTTTATACCTCCTGGGCGCGTGCTGTCCCAGCACGAGGCCCCCACGCTCTCCCTTCCTTGTTTGTGTTTGTGCTGTGAGCACCTTCCATAGGGCCGGTCCTGATGTCATGAGTTGCCCTCGCTCGGCTCATAAAAGTTGAACTGTCCTGGGCAGGGCTGGCCATTCCGGCCTGAGTTTGGCCCCACAGGGACACCTGGAAGGAAGTGGTAGCTTTTGGCAGGTCATGTGCCACCTGGGACCATGGGAATGCAGCCTGTGTGCAGCAGCCTCACCTGAGCCGGCCTCACCTGAGCCGCCTGGCCTGTGACTGGGAGAGACGTGGCCAGAGCTGCCTGTTCTGGGGAGGAGGCAGCATGAGGACGGCCCTTCCTGGTGGGTTCTGTGAACTTCTGTGATGTCAGTTGAGGGCAGTGACGATGGTGAGGCTGAGGCCTAAGGACTGAAGGACGTCCCCGAGGCCTGGGTGTGTTCCAGCATGCTGGGCTCCTGCTAGGATGACGAGATTCGGGGCCTGGCCTTTGGGCCCTGGAGCGCATCCCAGGCATCTGTGGTCAGCTGTCCCGGGAGAGGTGGTCCCCGTCAGGACCTACGGGTGGGTTAACCCAGAGGAGGCCGGTGTCACCAGGCCAGAGTGGAGAGGCTGGGGGACAATCCATTTCTGACGTGAAATCGATCACAACCCAAGGGGAACCTTATGGTGTATCGGTTAAGGATATTGAATTGCTGGTAAATACTGTAGTATGCACGACAGATGGCAGGTCAGCACGAGAATCAGAAAGTCCTATTGACTAAAACAGGGTAAGATACAAAAGAATCAAATACAAAATTCAAAACATTCAAATTTCCAATGACTGCAGGAAATGCTACTTGACCTCATTACTGCAGTTTCTCACATTAAAACATGAATGCCCCACCTGTAAGATCCGCAGGGGTTGCAATGCCAAGAACGCCCAGCGCTGCGGAGCGTGGGCGCCTCTCTCTCAGAAACGCTTAGCGGGCGTGTGTGTGTATGTGTGTGTGTGTGTGAGAGGGAGAGAGAGGGAGAGAGAAGAGAGAGAGAGAGATAACATAATATACAATTTACCGTTTTAACCATTTTGAAGTGTACGATGCAGTGGCATTCGGTACAGCCACAACGCTGTGCAGCCGCGACACTCTCTAGATCCAGAACGTTCTCATCGGTCCCAAAGGAAATCCTGCGCTGTTAGGCAGGCCCTTCCCGCCCGTCAGTCACTGATCCGCTTCCTGTCTGTGGATTTCCCTGTTCTGCACGTTTCCTGTCAACGGAACCGCACAGCATGTGGCGTTTTGTGTCTGGCTTGTTCCGCTCAGCATGATGCTGTCAAGGCTCGTCACCCGGCAGCGT
This sequence comes from Eonycteris spelaea, assembly GCA_003508835.1. NCBI lineage: Eukaryota > Metazoa > Chordata > Mammalia > Chiroptera > Pteropodidae > Eonycteris > Eonycteris spelaea. The sequence continues at coordinate 1,673,020 of PUFA01000267.1, read as the reverse complement.
GTGTCAGGGCTTCGTTCCTTTTTTATGTCTGAATAGCATTCCACCGCACGGAGAAACCACATCTGTTTAACCTCAGCAGCTGATGGACATTTTTCCACCTTTTGGCGGTTTTGAATGGTGCTTACCTGATGGAATGAATTAGAAAATGCTTCTCACCGTGTGTGTGTGTGTGTGTGTGTGTGTGTGTGTGTGTGTGTGTGTGTGTGTGTGTGTGAAAGTTTGGAGAAAGGTTGGTGTTAAGTCTTCTGTAAATGTTTAGTAGAATTCAGCATTGAAGCCATCTTGTCCTGGACTTTTCTTTTAGGGGAAGTTCTTAGTTACTGAGTCAATCTCATTACCTGTGTTAAGTTTCTTCAGCTTGTCTATTTATTCTTGAGTCAGTTCACTCACTTTAGATTCAAAGGTACAAGAATATTGAAAGCGAAGGAATGGGAAAAGGTATTAATGCAAATAGAAACCAAAAGAAAGCTGGATGGCTATAATAACATCAGACAAAATAGACTTTGAGTCAAAAATTATTGTAAGAGACAAATAAAGACTTTAAATATTGCTGAAAGGGTCAATATATCAAGAATGATAATTATAAACCTATATGTGCCTAGCAACCTAAATGTCCAAAATGCATAAAGGAGGGATTAGAGAGACAGTTCCAGTTCTACAATAATACTTGGAGACGTCAATAAGTCATTTTTGTTAATAGAAATTAAATAATAGAACAATTAGTTCCAAGATCAATAATGAAATGAGGATTTGAAGAGCATTAAAAACTACCTAGACCTAACAGACATGTACACAATGATCACGTCAACAACAGCAGATGTACTTTTTCTCAAGTGCGCAGGGAATATTCTCCAGATTAGACCATACGTTAGGCCACAAAACAAATCTCAGTTCATTTAAAAACATTGAAATCATTCAAATTATCTTCCCTGACCACAATGGAATGAAACTAGAAATCAGTTACAGAAGGAAAACTGAAAATTTCACAAATATGTGGAAATTAAACAACACATGTAAACATTATCAGTGGGCCAAGGACGACAACACTTTCAGATGAATGCAAATGAAGACATGAGAAACTAAAACTTATGGGATAAACAGAAACAATATTCAGAGGGAAATTTATAGCTGTCAACATTTAATTAAAAAAGAAGAAAGATTTCAAATCAATAACTTGTCTTTATACCTTGAGGAACCAGAGAAAGAAGAACAAACAAGACCTGAAGCAGCAGAAGAAAGGAAATAAAAAATTAGAACACAGATTAATGAAATAAGACTAGACACATGATAGAATCAATGAAACCAAAAGTCGATTCTTGGAAAGAAGAGCAAAATTGACATACCTTTAGCTAGACTAAGAAAAACAGAAAGAAGACTCTAATTACTAAAATAAGAAGTAAGAATGGGGGCATTATTACTGACCTTACATAAATAATGATTATAAAAGAATACTATGAACAATGATTCATCAAAACATTAAATCTAGACATAGTGGAAAAATCCTTAAAACACACCAGCTACTAAAATGAAACTTACTGGTGTTCTTTATTTCTTAACATGGCTTCAAGTTATTGATTTATGCCCTTTTATTTCAGCCGGAATTATTATTTCTTATATGGCAGGTCTACTAGCAATGAACTCTTTCTACTTTTATTTATCTGGAAATGTCTTAAATTGTCCTTTGTTAGACTCTTTGACAATTTTAAAAAGCAGTTTAAATATGGCCACACAGTTTCCGATGGAAAATTGGCTGTTAACCTCTCTCTTGCTGCTTTAAAATTCTCTATCTTTGTCTTCCAATAATTTGATTACAATGTGTCTTAGTGTGGTTCTCTTGAGTTTATTCTATTTGGAGTTTATTGAGCTCCTTGGATGTATAGACTCATGTTTCATCAAATTTGGGAAGTTTTTGACTATTTCTCTTAAAAGTAATTTTTAAAAATTTCAATTACAGTTGGCATACAATATTGTATTAGTTTCAGGGTATGATATAGTGATTAGACATATATATAACTTATGAAGTGATCACCCCAATAAATCTGTGACCATCCAGCATGATACATAGTTATGACAATGTTATCGACTATATTCTTTATGCTGTACTTTACATCCCTGTGATGATTTTGTACCAGTTTGTACTTCTTTATCCCTTCCCCTTTTGATCCACCCCTCAAACCCATCCCATCTGGCAACTATCAAAATGTTCTTGGTACCCATGAGTTTGTTTCTGTTTTGTTTATTTTGTTCTTTAGATTCTACATGTAAGTGAGACCAGGTTGCATTTATCTTTCTGTGTCTGACTCCATTCAGTTCAGTATCCTCTAGGCCCATCGATATTGTTGCAGATGGGAAGACCTCATTCCTTTTTTATGGCCAAGTAATATTCCATTGCATATATATGTACCACCTCTTCTTTATCCATTCCCCTATTGATGGACATCCAGGTTGTCTCCATATCTTGGCTACTGTAAATAATGCTTCAATGACCGGATTTGGGGCTGCTTAGCAAGAGGTATGGGGCACGCTGAGGTCAGATGCTGCTTGTTTAGGGTTTGTGAACCTTTGAGACATTTTAGAAAAGTCCACAGAACAAGCCAAGACAGGCTGTTTGTATGGCAAAGTCACTGGAAGCAGCTTGGGTGGCCTGCAATTTGGTGGGGGTGGGATCTCAGGGAATCAACTGGGCAGGGGAGCAGTGTCAGCCAGGCTGATGAAGACTCAGATATGGTGGTTCCTGTGTCTGGACGCCAGGAGGAGGAGGAAAGGTGGCTTCTGCCAGCACTTCCGTTTGGAAGAAAGCTGCCCCTCCAGCCCTCTCACTGAAGCCAGACAACTCAGTTCCTTCCAGCATGTTCCTGATGCCCTTTGAGCAGGTGTCCCAGTGCGGGAGCTCAGAGTGACTGAGTCCGTCAGCGGGAAGTCTGCACACGGGCCATTTAAGAGGAAAATCTGCGACTCCCTCCACCCTCTGTCCACCCATCCACCATCTCTACTGGTTTTCACAGCCAGAGTTACAGGGACTTCTTTTCCCTGCATTGGAGCCCTGGGCTGGGGAGCCTGTTGTGGGGCTGGGACCCCTCAATCTTCAGAGGGACCTCTGCCGCCAAGATGTCCCTCTGATGCTTGACCACCATGTGGGTATAGGACCAGCCCAATCCACATCTGCCCCTCCTACCAGTCTCAAGGTGGCCTCCTCTGTATGTCCCCAGTTGTAGGGCTTCTATTCACTTAGACTGCAGGGACTCCCAATGCTGGGTGTTCTGTAGGTTACTTGTGATCGTGATGTGGTCGTGAGAGGTAGGCACAGCGTGTCCCTACTTTGACATCTTGACTGGAACTCGACTGTTATATCTTAAACATTTATTCTGCTCCTTTCTCACTCTCCTCTCTTTCTGGGACCCCAGTTTAGCACACGTTGTGCTTGGTGGTGTCCCACAGGTCCCTTAAGCTCTGCCCAATTATCTTCATTCTTTTCTTCTGTTATCTGCTTCTCAAACTGGAGTATTTTAGTTTACCTAACTGAATCATAACTTCCACTAACTCTCTTTTCTGCTGCTCAAATGTTCTTTGAGCTCCTGTGTTGAAGTTTTCATTTCAAGATATTATTTTCTTGTTCCTCTTACCTCTTTGTCCATGGCGAACCCTGAGAGGGTATTAAGAGTTGATTTAAAGGTTTTGTCTAGTAAGTTCACTTCCTGGACTTCACATGCCTCATAATTTTTCTTACAAACTGGACATTTTAATATTATAATATGATGATTCTGGATATCAGATTCTCCTTCCTCCCTATAGTTTGTTGTTGCTTATTATTGTGGTGTGTTTTTGGTTTGTTTGTTTAACAACTCTTCCAAACTATTTTTGTAATGATTGTCCTCTTTGTCACCTGGAGCCAAAAAACATCTCCCTCAGACTTTGCAGCCAGCTCCGGGTGCTGGGGCGTGCCTTCACCCTCCGCTGGGCAGTTTACAGCTCTGCCTTCACCCTCACTTCCTGCTTGCTCTGAGCTTGAAGTCCAACCAGAGGTGAGCACTCAGGGCCTTCTGGGGTCTTTTCTGAGCATGCACACCCCTCGTAGGTACATGTGGGGCCCCCTCCTACAAATTGGTGGAATCTTTGAAACCCTTATTCCTCAAAGCACCACATTCCCTAGCTTTTCATTCCAGGCTTTTTTTGGTGTCTTGTTTGTCACAACTGAGGCACTTTCCTCGGGTGCCTTGACCGGCTCATTGGACAAACAATCTCCATGCAGTTGCTCTTATGTCTTGAGAGATCTCCAGGTCACGAGAAGGTCAAGTCCCTCGTGTGAGGCCTTCAGGAAGCCACCAGACAGGTTCACGCAGACAGCCCCACATCTTCTAAGACAAGGTCTGCTGTGCTCTTTGTAGCACTGAGAGTCCTCGCCAGGCGCATGGCTGCCATCTTCAAGACTGCCGCGGGGCCAGGGCCGGGGGAGTGGGGTGAGGGTCTGCTAAAACGCCCCAGAGCCCTTCCACCTGGCCGCAGGTGCTTTTCTTCTTGATGATGCCTTCCCTCGGTTGCTGTAAACCTGCCACCATTATTCAGAGTTCAGCTAACACTGCTTCTGACGGCGTTGCCAGCGTTCTCAGCGTCTCCGCGTGGGGGCCGCGAGCTCCCCACTCCCTACCATTTCTGACATCACTCTCGCCAGGCATTCTTTTGAAAAGCCCTTTTAAGGACATTTGTCAGTATCTCTCAGAATTTACAAGTGGCAAACTCTCCAGCCCGGAAACTTTACTCCAAGAAATTCGAGCCCCATGAGAAGGGGCAGCAGTGCACACAGGTGCGTGAGAGCCGCACCGCGATGGCGTTTGTGATAACCAAGGCTAGTGCGATTTACATGCCTGTCCCCCTGGTATTGCGCAAATCAGTAATGGTGCGTCCACACCTCCCGATGCCATGTGCCTAGGCCAAAAAAAAAAGTAATAGTAATGGTGAGATATGTTTCTTCAGCGGACCGGCAAAGCCAGGACCTGCGAGCCCGCGCGCTGCGCGTCGGGGCGGGAACGGAGAAGTCAGTGCTCGGGCGGCGCGGCGGCCGTCACGGCGGACGTCACGGCGGCCGTCACGGCGGACGTCACGGCGCTCGTCATGGCGGACGTCACGGCGGACGTCGCAGCACCGGCGGCCGCGCGCTTCGCTCTGCAGTTCCGGGCGCCGATTCGCTCAGTCACGCGTGAACCCGCGCGTGCGCATGCGCCGTCCGCCCCGGGGTTTGGTTCTCCCGCGCGTTCCGGGCTTTCCGCGCCGTGGCTGCCGGGGGTCTCCCGGTGCCTGCGCCCCACTGGCCCAGCCCGGAGGCAGAGTCCGCAGGCGGCGTCCTGGCTTCTGCCCGCTGGGCCCCAGCCCTGGCTCTGTGCTGGGGCGCGGGGTGTCCGGCGGCTGTGAGTGTGTGTGTGAGGCCAGGACGCCCAGCCATCCCGGCGGGACGGTCCGCGCCCCGGGCCAGCCGACCGCCCTCGTCTCCCCGACCCCCGGCTCCCGGCCTCGCTGTGCCTGGCCGGCCGCGCACAGCCCGCACCTGTGCCACGGGGCTGCTTCTCTGCCACGTGGCCTGTGGGCGCTGAGCCTAGGACATACCTATGCAGGACCTACGATGGGGCACGAGGTAGACACGAGTTTCCAGGTGTCACATACCAGAGCCCCCCACCCCAAGTCCCCAAAGCTGGTGATGGCAAGAGGGCCCGAGGGGCCGAGGCCTCACCGCTGTACCCCCCAGGTGTGCGCGGTCAGCATGGAGGCCGGTGAGGAGAGCAGAGCTTTTACTGGTGCTCCCCTGCGTACAACTCTGGCATTCCTGGGGCACAGCAAGCGGCGCTAAGTTAGCACAGGGAAAAGGTGTGTGGGGAGAGGTTGGGGACACCAGGTGCAGCCAGCAGAGCCTGTCCTGGTGGAGTCACACAGAGACGCACTTAACTCCCTAAGGAGCAGTGACAGCACGTGTGAGATGTCATCTGCAGGGAGCTCGTCAGAGACCCAGCACCCGGGTTTTTACTGGGGGCAGGTTACGTGGCACCTCTGCCCAGTATGCCCCCCAGTCCCAGGCTCCAGAGGGGGAGCAGGTGCCAGTCCAGCCATCGCGGCTGTGCAGACGGTTTAGGTCCGGTGAGGTACTCTGGTCACAGAGTGATGGGAACCCTCGGAAGTTCACGCTCCCAGTGCCAGTGAGGGCCAGCCTCAGGGGACAACACAGGGACGGCCACCCGGCCCGCTGTGATGACTCCTTCCCGCACAGACCTGGGGGCTCACCCTTCTGTACTGGGGGCCCTGAACAGAGCGGGTCCAGGGCATCGCCCCTAATGGGCGACCCCTGCTCAGGGCAGCACGGTCGTCAGGTTACCCAGCCTTTGGTCCAGAAGGTGTGACCCTCTCTTGGGTAAACACGTGGCCAGTGTGATGGGGGCTCATGGAAACCGGTGAAGGGGCAAGAACACGTTGGCCCATCCTGACAGGGGTCTTTGCCGCAAACAACAGAAATGCATTCTGGTTAAATGCATCAGAAAAGAATTCATTGCAAGGACAGAGGACACATGGAACTTGGGAAGGGGAAGACACCAGCACAGCGGGCGGCACGGTGGGGGGCTCCCTCGTCCCCTCCACAGAGCTCGAGCCGGGACTCAGATGGCCTCGTTGGAGTCACTGCCAACCTGGACTTGGTGGCACAGCATGTCGACTGGGGACAGTCAGTACTTGAAGAAGTGGGGGGCTGTTCCCAGGGGGAGACATGCACATTGGTGGCCAGGGGACCGTACATGCCCACTGTGGGAGCCCACGAAGGGGGCTTGATAGCGGTCTTGGCTCTTAGTAAAGAATCTGAGGGTGTAGCAGGCAGTAAGCTCTCAAATTGGGGTGCTTTTAAGAAGATCAATCAGCAGCAGGACTTCTGGGCCGAGACAGGGACGCAGCAGGCCACGCGAGAGCACGCGGGGCGGCAGAGCAGGGACACGCAGGAGGCCGGGCGGCAGCAGCTGGGCTGACAGGAGGTGGCGGGGGCACAGCAGGAGGAGGCGGGCACGCAGCAGGCGGGCCTGGAGCAGATGAGTGTGCTGCAGACGGGCGTGCTGCAGACGGGAGTGCAGCAGACAGGTGTGCTGCAGGTGGGTGTGCAGCAGACGGGCGTGCTGCAGACCGGTGTGCAGCAGACAGGTGTGCTGCAGGTGGGTGTGCAGCAGACAGGTGTGCTGCAGATGGGCGTGCAGCAGACGGGCACACAGCAGGCCGACGGGCAGGGCAAGGAGGTGCAGCAGGAGGGCTGGCAGCTAGACTGCGGGCAGCACGAGGCCGTGCAGGAGCTGCTGCAGGCCGATTGGCAGGGGCTGAGCCCACAGGCCGCCTGGCCGCAGGGGCTGGACACGCAGTTCCCTGGGGTGCAGATGAGGGTCAGGCTGGGGGACGAGGTGCAGCAGCTGGAGACACAGCAGCTGGGGGCACAGCAGGAGGGGGCACAGCAGGAGGGGGCACAGCAGCTCTCTGAACACTCCTCCACCTGCAAGGAGTCAGTGCAAGAGTCACAGGCACTGGGCAGGCAGACGCGGCAGGCATAGCTGAGGTCGCTGGAGCAGACGGACAAGGCAGAGGCAGCCATGGTGGGCGTGGGGCTGGAGGTGAGCTGGGAGGACGGAGGGAGTGAGTGTGAGTGTGTGAGTGTGTGAGGAGCCTCGGCTGTCCGCTTTTATACTCCTCCCGGCTTCTGTTTCCCATCGCGAGGCCCCACGCCCCTTCCTTGTTTGTGCTGGGACTCAGGGAACTCTCATTAGTGCCCGGGCTGCGTTTCGTTCTGTGAGGCGTCGCTCAGCCATAAACTCCTGCTGTGTTTTGGGGTCCGTGCTAAGCTGCTCTGGTCAGTGCCGTCGGGGGAGTGCGTGTCTACCGTCCGCTCCTGCCGGGCCCGCGCTGGCCACGTGGCATCCTCTCTCCCCTAATCCAGCGGCCCTTGTGACACCGGGAACAGGTCCTGCGCACACCGGGGACTGCTCTTCCGGCGCCGTCGCTGTCAGAGTGTGGGCTGCAGAGCCCGGGTCAGCGCAGCCTGATGCCGGACCGTGACTCGCCGCGGGGCCCCAGCACCCCCTGTGGTGCAGGGACCTCCCCGGGGCGCGTGGCAAGCTGCTGGCGGTGGACGGTGTGGTGGCGCACCGCCGTGTCCTCCCCGGGTGGGCAGGGCACATCCCTGTCGTCCACCTGACCCGGGCGTGGCCACGCCCTGCCACCCCGGCTGCATCTGCCCGACACCACGGGGCTGCGCGTGAGCCGCAGCGCCCCCTGGCCACCGCTGCAGACAGCGCAGCCGCCGCCGCGCGGCCTCCGACCCACAAGGATCGCTTGTGTTTCGCGTTGCTGTTCTTGACTGTTAGCAGAAAAGTGCCTTGGGCCACCCAGCCAGACTGCAACGTCACCGACTTCTCCTTTTCTTCTGCGCATAATCTCCACGGGGCTTTTGGGTCTCTGCTACGCCGGTTTCCCTCCCTCTGGTGCTTTCGCCTCCCCTGTGTGTTCTCTGTGCAGCGGGTCCCCCGCGGGACGGTCCCTCCGCGTGCCGGGTCCTCCCGCGTAATGGTCCCCCGCGTGACGGTTCCCCCTGTGCACCAGGTCCCCCTGTGCACCAGGTCCCCCTGCGTGAGGGTCCCCTGCATGCCAGGCACCAGGCTCGAGCCCGAGGCGACCACGGGCAGCCAAGCGTGGGGAGCCCGGCTGCCCGAGGGACGCGCTCCGCACCCGGTGCCCAGCGACGACGCGGCACCGCGCCACGGCAGGGTCCACAGGAGCGGCGCCTCGCCCGTGGGCAGGCTGGCGGGGCGACGTCCCCGCGAAGTCTGGGCCTCAGAGTCTCACCCTTCCCGCCATCCTGCTTCCCACAGTGGCTTTCCACTCAGGCCTCTCAGCACCTGGGAAATGTATGGACAGCAGGAAAGACGGGGAGGAATCCACCTAAATCGTGGGCTGAGTTGATTTTTGTTGTTTGAGTTGTAAAAATAATATGGATTTGAGCCTGGCCCTCTGTGCTCAGACCTCTGTAAACACAGATGTGTGTACTATATGTGCAAACATACATATATAGTGCAGATGAGAGAGGGACAGAGCACAGGTATGTCCGCTTCCCACGAGTCAGAAGGCCGCGAGCGCCTAGCGGGGAAGACGTGTTGCGTGCGTGGCCGAGCGGGGCGCCGCCCGGCGTTGAGCAGGGCGCGCGTCCGTCAGGTGTCTGTGAACGGAGAGCCACCCCGAGCCGGCCGCGTGCGCTCGGGGCTGGAGGCGCCATGCCGGGCGGCGTTGTGGCGTGTGCTACCTTGGTGCTCGCGCTGGCTTCGCAGGAGGCCACGGCCAGGGCTAACGGGAGTGGGCGGCTGAGTGTGAGCGCGTGTGCGTGTGTCTGTGCACAGTGAGGGGGGAGATAAGGCTCGTGGAGGTGGCCGTCCCTGAGCGGGGACGTGCGGCAGACAGAGTGCGGGAGGCGCTGTTCCGGTCGCATTTCAGACGCGTGTCGTGTGCCGAGTCCGTGCGCACCTCTGTGGCCCGGCAGGTCGTCTGGTGCCTGCGGGGCAGTCGGCGGGCTCGGGTCATGGCTGCGGGGCTGTGTCAGAGAAGAGTGGGGAGCCCCAGAGAGGAGGCCGCCTGGCTGCGAGGGAGATGAGGGCTGTGGCTCCGCCACAGTCCTGCCCGGGGGCTCCGCGAGGCTCACGCACGGGAACCTGGCACGCAGGAAGCTGTCATTGTCCCGCAGGGGACGGGAGCACTCGATTCGTCCTAGAACGCAAAGCCCTGTGGTCTCTGGAGCTCGAGGACAGGAGGAACGTGGATGCACGGACAGGAAGCCCCGGAGGGAGGGTCTCTGGTGATGACAAATCTGAGCTCCAGCCAAGAGGTCTTGGTCCTGATGTCACCAACGCCCTGGCCTCCCGGTTCCCCATCACATGGTGGCGGCGGTCCTGTGTCCCCACAGGACACGATGTTTGAACCACAGGGAAACATTCTGAATGATGAAGCCGGATGCCCACTGACCACGATGGCTCTGCACTCCGGCAGCCCCGGGCAGGACAAGCCACCCACACCCCGCACGCCCCAGGCTCTGAGGACCATCCTGGGACTCTGCACACCCACTCCTGCCTCTCCAGGGACACAATGGGACAGGTTCCTGAGCCAGATGACGCAGGAAGTTTACGAGCTGGATGACGTCCCAGGAAAACAAACACGAAGCCGGAAATGGGGCTGTGGGGCCTGGGACACCGTGCCAGGAGGGTATAAGAGCCGCCAACCCCGGCACCTCACACACTCATCCTCACACTCACTGCCTACCCCAGCTCACCCCGAGCCACACGCCCCGCCATGGCCGCCTCCGCCCTGTCCGTCTGCTCCAGCGACCTCAGCTATGCCCGCGTCTGCCTGCCCGGTGCCTGTGACTCTTGCACTGACTCCTTGCAGCTGGACGAGAGCCCAGAGAGCTGCTGTGCCCCCTCCTGCTGTGACCCCAGCTGCTGTGCCCCCTCCTGCTGTGCCCCAGCTGCTGTGCCCCCTCCTGCTGTGCCCCCAGCTGCTGTGTCCCCTCCTGCTGTGCACCCTCCTGCTGTGCCCCCAGCTGCTGTGCCCCCTCCTGCTGTGCCTCCTCCTGCTGTGCCCCCTCCTGCTGTGCCCCCAGCTGCTGTGCCCCCTCCTGCTGTGCCCCCAGCTGCTGTGCCCCCTCCTGCTGCCAGCCAACCTGCTGTGTCCCCAGCTGCTGCACCCCGGCCCCCACCCTGACCCTCGTCTGTACCCCAGGGAGCTGCGTGTCCAGCCCCTGCGGCCAGGCGGCCTGTGGGCTCAGCCCCTGCCAATCGGCCTGCAGCAGCTCCTGCACAGTCTCGTGCTGCCCGCAGTCTAGCTGCCAGCCCTCCTGCTGCACCTCCTCGCCCTGCCTGCCGGCCTGCTGTGTGCCCGTCTGCTGCACGCCTGTCTGTTGCACACCCACCTGCAGCACACCCACCTGCAGCACAAACGTCTGCTGCACACCCATTTGTAGCACGCCTGTCTGCAGCACGCCCGTCTGTTGCACACCCACCTGCAGCACAAATGTCTGTTGCACACCCACCTGCAGCACGCCCGTCTGCACCACGCCCATCTGCGCACACTCGTCTGCTCCAGGCCCGTGTGCTGTGTCCCCATCTGCTCCGGGGCCGCCCCCTGCATAGCCCCTCGTGCTGCCAGCCCAGCCCCTGCCCCGCGTCCTGCTGCAGGCCCTCCTCCTGCGTGTCCCTGCTCTGCCGCCCCGTGTGCAGGCCCGCCTGCTGCGTGCCCGCCTCCTCCTGCTGTGCCCCTGCCGCCTCCTGCCGGCCCAGGTGCTGCCGCCCGGCCTCCTGCGTGTCCCTGCTCTGCCGCCCCGCATGCTCCCGCGTGGCCCGCTGCGGCCTCGGCCCAGAAGTCCTGCTGCTGACCAGACACATCTCCCTAGGACCTGCCAGGCTCAGGTCCACCCTGTGACCTCAGTCTGCTCCGATCTGTGTGTTAGGTGGCTGCCCCCACCAGGACAAGGTACCCCGGGCCTACAGCGTCCTGTCCTGACCTGACCTTCTGCCTTCCAGGAGGCGCCTCCACCTGCCCCTGGTCACCTGTCCTTCTCTCCCAGTTTCTCTGTCGGTCACCTGACCTTGACTCCCAACCTGTCATCACCTCCGCGGGCACCCCAATAAACTCACTTCATCACCTGATCGCTTCTCTCATGTGACTTCATGGTGTGTGTGGGGGTGGAGGGTGGACACACGGTGTTGAGCAGACAGGGGCCTCCTGCTGCCACGAGCATTCCTGGGAAGAGCGACTGAGCCCCCCAAAGGGCCGTGGCCTAACTCCTCTGAGCAGGTCACGCTGGGACTCTGGCCCTCGCCCAGGAAGGTCAGGCCCTGCTGGACCCACGCCCAGGGCTCCCCGAGGCTTGTTGCCTACAGACAGGTCCTGGTCTAGGGCGTCCTCAGGCCCCCGGACCGCTTCACCCACTGTCCCGCCCAGGCAGCCCAGCCCCCAGAGTCGCCCATCAGGACCTGGCCTGTGGCCCCAGCAGTGAAGACTCTCCGGGCCCGGGGCCCCCGCGGTCCACCTGCAGGACTAGCTTCGGCTGAGACCTGGTGGGTGAGGCAGCAGCTGCCCCGAGCTCACAGGACCAGACGTGGAAACTAAACATGAAGTGTGCATGAATTGTGCAGAGTGTGATTCAGGCCGCAAGGTAGCAATGGGTGCGGCCAGCGGCCGGCTCTGCGTCAGGGCGAAGTTGGCTCCTCGGGGCGCAGGCCGCCCGGGGTGCAGCTGCCCCAGGAGCATCGCCCGTGGCCTTGCACATGTGTCAACTTCATGAGCGATTTCACTTTCTGACGTTTCGGTTAACAGTAAGTTTATTTCATTTTCAACTGTTTCTTGCTACTGTGTAGACATCGGTCGGCTTTCGCCTGTGGACGCTGTATTCTGTAACCGTGCTGAGTTCACTCGTGATCTGACAGCTTTTGTGCGTGTTCCTTTCGTGGGATTTTCAGCGGTCGAGCCGCTTGGTTTGGCATTTTCTTTGTGGGGAAGGTCTTACGTGTGAACTCAGACTCTTCAGCTGAGAGAGCGGTGTGCAGGTTTTCTGTGTCACCTGGTGTTAGTTTTCATAATTTATGCGTTTCCATTTCTTTGCCTGTTTCACCTAGGTTGTTGAACATACCAGCATAAAGTCGTCTGCTTTCTTCCTTTATTATTCTTTTAGTCTGCAGAATGCGTGCTCATAACCGTGTTTTTCATTACCGATACTGGTAATTTCTTTCTTTTCTCTTTTTGTCTTCACTGGTAAAGCTAGACATTTATCAGTTTGATTCACCTTTTCAAAAACCGAAACTTGGTTTCTTTCATTGTTCTCTCTTGTTTGTCAGTTTTCTATTTGGGAGATTTCTATCCTAGATGCTCTCATTCCTTCTACCTAGTTTTAGGTTCAAGCTTGGCTTTTTTTTTTTTTTATAGCTTCTTCAAATAGGAAGTAAGAGACTTGACTTCAGTCCTGCCTTCTCTTAATACACATTATTAAAGCCTTACGTTTCCCCTGATACATCATGTCAGCTGCACCCCACCACGTTTGCATTTTATTCAATGTATTTCCCGGTCTTCATTGTGATTTCTTTTTTGACTCAAGAATTATTTTGAAGTGTGTTTAATTTCCTAATATTGGACAACTTTCCAGATAGCTTCTGTTAGTGATTTTTGGTTCTGGCAGATAACATTCTCTGTATGTTGATAGCTGTGTTAATTAGTTGAGACCTGTTTCATGGACCAGGATATAATTTATTTTGGTGAGTGTTCCATATGCACTGGAAAAAAAATGTGAATTCCGCTGTGGTTGGGATGATATATTATATAAATGTCAATTAGATCAGGCTAGTTTGTGGCTTTTTTTTTTTTTAAGTTTTCTATGTACTTATCGATTTCATCAAATTAAGAAAATATTGGGCCATTATCTCTTAAAGCATCTCTTTGGCTCTCCCCCACCTTTTTTTCCCAGTAACTCTAATTGGATGTGTATTAGATCACTTAACACGGGTCCCCAGGTCACTGAGGCTCTGTACATATTTCATTATTTCATCTTTTTCTCAGTGTCCTTTGGTTTGGATCATTTCTGTGGCCACGTCTTCTGGGTCGCTGGCCTATTCTTCCGCAGTGTCTAATCTACTTTTAAGCTCATCCTTTTAATTCTATATTGTCGATGTTATATTTTTCAGCTTTTGGAAGTCTATTTTGTTCTCTTTTGTATCTTCTGCGTCTCTCCTCCTCATGTTCATGTTTTCCTTTAAATTCCTGAACATGTTTATAGTGGTTGTTTTAAGTACCTGGCCTGCTAATTCTATCAACTCTGCCATTGCTGGGCTTATTCCCATAAACGGTTTTATCTCTTGGTTGTGGGTGGCATTTTCCTCTTCTTCACGTGTCTGGTAACTTTTCATTGAAGGATGCACTTTAATAGAATAACACGATGACATCGTGGAACGTGATGCTTCGTTCCCGTTTCTAAGGAGCGCTGGGCTGTGTGGTGTCTGGTGCGTCTCATGCTTCCGCGCTTGCTTTTGAATTTTGTCGGACAGATCTAGAGACGCCTTTCCTCCGCCGAGAAGTGGCTCTTCCCACCTCCGTGCTGAATGCCCCTGGGAGGTGGCGAGGGCCCTCCGCGCTCTCGTTTGGAACTCTCCTGCCCTCAGCCTCGCGCACACTCTGGTGACCGACCTCGTCCAGCTTCGCGGGGCTCTGGGCTCTGAGTGATCGGCTTAGGTGCAAGTGGATCAAGGGGACCCCGTGGGTTTGACCCGTGTATCTCCTTCCTCTCCGGCGTCCGCCCCGTGGATCCCGGCGGCCTCACCCGCAGTGGACTCCGACGCCTACCTCTGCAGCTCCGCACCCCCACCACGCCGTCTGTCTCCCGCTGCACCTGCTCGTCCGGGAACCTCTGGCAGCCAGCGACCCGGGGCGGCCCCCGGGCTGCCTCCTTCCTTTCCCTCCCCTCAGTTGTCCGGTGTCTGAACACTGGTGCCTTGTATCTTTTGTCCCATTTTCTACTTACTTAGGGAGGACGAGCCAGGTCTGTCACAGCCAAAGGAACGTCGGACTCCTTGTTTCCAAGAAGTCCGTTTCTCTTCCAGTCCAATCCTTTGCTTCCCTCTCTAACTCCTCAAATCATCCCTGGTTTTGCAACTGAGTCTTCCTGCTTCCACTCTGGGAAATGCTCCTGGCCAATTCAAGGCCGACCTGAGACGGTCCGGCCACCCCAGGCCCTGGCCCATGTGGCCGGCCTTCTCCAAGGAGGAGTGGGTCTTGGAGACCCTGACCGTGGGTCCTGGAGAGGTATCACCTGTTCCACCCAGGGTTCAACGGTGCCCTGTGCACGCACACCCCGTGTTGAATGTGTCTGTGGTGAAGTTACAAAGTCAGATCAAGGAAAAGAAATAGTCTGTGAACAAAAGTACAGGTGGGTGAAGGATAAGCTCAAGATGGTCTGAGATGGCCGAGGGCCGCAAAGCCCACCTTGCCCTGTGCCGCCCGGGACCGCAGGAAGCCACCCGGCACGCTGCTGGATGGCAGTGTCATGGACAGAGGGGAGAAGCGGGCACGTGGCCACGCTGAGGAAAGACAGTGAAGACACGTAGACGTTAGCGCGGTGCTCAGAGTCAGGGGCGTTTATTGGTCAGTTTGCTCTGGTGTGTCCAGAGAAGGCTCTGGGTCCGAGACTGACGGAGGCAGAGTGGACCCTCGTGAGGGGCAGGAGATAGAGAAGGGGTCACTGCCACGGGGACTTCCTGGAGTCCGCACGGGCTGTGGCCTCGAGTACAGTCACTTAGTTCTGGCTGGACCATTAGACGCCAGGAAGTGGTCCAAGGGCTGGAGCTTCTCAGGACGTGGCAGCCAGCTGCCAAGGGAAGATCTGACCCCAACATGAGTTGGGGCAGACACCTGTCATGAATTAGGAATGGACTGAGGGGCGGCTGGGAGGACTGAGGTCACAGGGTGGGACCTGAGCCCGGCAGGTCCTAGGGAGATGTGTCCGGTCAGCAGCAGGACTTCTGGGCCGAGGCGGGGCCGCAGCAGGCCACGCGGGAGCACGCGGGGCGGCAGAGCAGGGACACGCAGGAGGCCGGGCGGCAGCAGCTGGGCCGGCAGGAGGCGGCGGGGGCACAGCAGGAGGAGGCGGGCGCGCAGCAGGCGGGCCTGCACACGGGGCGGCAGAGCAGGGACACGCAGGAGGAGGGCCTGCAGCAGGACGCGGGGCAGGGGCTGGGCTGGCAGCACGAGGGGGCTGGGCAGGGTGTGGCCCCGGAGCAGACAGGCACACAGCACACGGGCCTGGAGCAGACGAGTGTGCTGCAGACGGGCGTGGTGCAGACAGGCGTGCTGCAGACGGGCGTGCTGCAGACGGGTGTGCAGCAGACGTTTGTGCTGCAGGTGGGTGTGCTGCATACAAGAGTGCTGCAGGCAGGTGTGCAACAGACAGGTGTGCAACTAATGGGCACACAGCAGGCTGGCGGGCAGGGTGAGGAGGTGAAGCATGAGGGCTGGCAGCTAGACTGCAGGCAGCACGAGGCCGTGCAGGAGCTGCTGCAGGCCGATTGGCAGGGGCTGAGCCCACAGGCCGCCTGGCCGCAGGGGCTGGACACGCAGCTCCCTGGGGTGCAGATGAGGGTCAGGCTGGGGGCCGGGGTGCAGCAGCTGGGGACACAGCAGGTTGGCTGGCAGCAGGAGGGAGCACAGCAGGAGGGGCACAGCAGGAGGGGGCACAGCAGGAGGGGGCACAGCAGCTGGGGGCACAGCAGGAGGGGGCACAGCAGCTGGGGGCACAGCAGGAGGGGGCACAGCAGCTGGGGGCACAGCAGGAGGGGACACAGCAGGAGGGGGCACAGCAGGAGGGGTCACAGCAGGAGGGGGCACAGCAGCTCTCT
Organism: Eonycteris spelaea; assembly: GCA_003508835.1. Taxonomy (NCBI): domain Eukaryota; kingdom Metazoa; phylum Chordata; class Mammalia; order Chiroptera; family Pteropodidae; genus Eonycteris; species Eonycteris spelaea. The sequence continues at coordinate 1,656,593 of PUFA01000267.1, read as the reverse complement.
GGACTCTCGTCCACCTGCCAGGAGTCAGTGCAAGAGTCACAGGCACTGGGCAGGCAGACGCGGCTGGCATAGCTGAGGTCGCTGGAGCAGACGGACAGGGCGGAGGCGGCCATGGCGGGTTGTGGGGCTGGAGGTGAGCTGGAGGAGTGAGAGAGTGTGAGCGTGAGTGAGTGTGTGCAGAGCCTGGGCTGTCGGCTTTTATACCCCTCCCAGGCGAGTGCTGCCTGGCATCGGATGCACCGCCCCCTCCTATGGGCCACGTGCGGCAGGTGGTTTAGCCCAGGAGCCATTGCTCAGCTCACAACACTCTCAAGGTTGCTCAAGCGTCTTTCCCTGTTTGTGTTCCCAGGAGGAAACCTCGGCGTGAGTGCAGGTGGCCTCGTGGCGGCGGCTCGGTCGTGCGTGGGCGGACGAGCGTGTGTGGGGCGGGTCCCGGCTCCTGGCTGGCCCTGATCGGGGGTCAGGTGCCTGGCGGTTGGAGGTTTATTGCATTTCGCTGACTCCTGTGGACGGGAGCGTTTGCCTGGAGGTTTCAGGGGTTCCCCGTGTCTCCTACGCCCTTGTCAGTGCCAGGTGCAGCATACACCTGTCCCGTCCCGTCCTGTGACCATCAGCACCCCTGAGCTGTCCTTCCCGAGTGGACAGTCCTGTTTTGATGTGGGTTAATGTACCGACGCCTTCCCGAAGCTCCGTGTTCCTTGAGGCTGACAGACCCTCTGTGACTGAGGTCACGCTCGGCCCCTAACGCTGCCCTCTGGGGGTTGGGGGGGTGGGGGGTGGGTGTTTCACCTTCCACCCCTCCCGGACTTGGCGGCGGTGCGTGCTGTTTGGGGAGAGGTTTGGACCGCCGATCCCCCACGGAGGCCAGCTCTCCTATCTCCACGCACCCTCTGCCGTCCCTCCCTGCTCCCCTGCAAGGTGTTGCTCCGCTTACCTGCAGGGCCCTCGAGCTCCGGGGTCTCACCTCCTCGCCACTTCTCCTGCCTCTTCCTGGGCCCAGACTGCACCGTTCTGTCGTTCTGACTGCGGGGTTCGTGCCACGGTCCCCTCGGGTAGCCCTCTCCCATCCTACCCTAACCTTCAGGAAAGAAACTGCCCCTGGTCTCTGCGCAGTCTAAATCAACGCAATCCACACGACGGGACCCCCAGTCCTCCCTCCCCGCCCACCCCCATGGAGGGACCCTCTGAAGCACAGCCGGGTGTCCCCTGTGCCCCCAGCAAGGCGGCCGGCCCCTCCTGGAAATCTCGGCCATCACAGCTGCATGCGGACTGCCTCCCCAGGGAACAGATCCGGGGTGCGTGGAGCCTGGCTCCTGCCTGAGAGCCCACATGTGACCTGTCAGACCTGGCCATGGGCAGTCACAAAGGCTTTGGCCTCCTGCCACTCACCAGGCTCGGGGTGCAGCTGGGGCACTGCCCCTGCCCCCCACCGGCCACATCGGCGCTCCGCGCCCAGCGCCTCCCTACAGGGGCGCCGAAGTTGCGACTCTGCGCCCACTCCTGCCCCGCCCCCCCCCCCCCCCGCACCGCGCCCCGCTCCCCGCCCCTGCCCCTGTCCTCCCTGCCGGGGGCTGTCCTGGGCTCCCTCACGTGACCCCCTCCGTGTCCCTCCTTGGGGCGCTGGGGGCCCGAGCCCCCCTGCCCCAGCGCCTGCTCTGCTGCCCCGCAACGGCCACCGTCCCCGCTGCTCCTTCTGCTCCTCCCGCCTGCCGCTGGGCGCCTCTGGCGCCCAGCCGCTCCAGCCCTTTCTCCAGCTCAGCCGGGCCTGACCGGGTGTCACCTCCTCCCGTTTTACGGTTGAGGAAACTGAGGCTCAGAGAGGTTGGGCGACCGGGGATCGTGGCCTCGGAGGCTAGTTCAGTCGGGTCTCTGCGCTGTCTCACCCTCTGCAATATCGCAGGCTCCGGGTGGCAGCTGCTGTTCATTGCTGAAGCTGCCGTTTCAGAAAGCCGTGGTGGCACCTGGGAGGACCACCCAGAGGAGGCGCCAAGGCGCTCCCCAGGGCCAGAGGGGGTCGGCCGGCAGCCCCGGCTTGGGCAGAGGCTCCGACGGGCGGGAGGGGGTCCGTCTGAGCGGGAAGGGGGGCTCCATGAGCCCCAGGGCGGCTGCGCAGTGGGAGGCTGGAGGCAGGTCTCCAGGCTTGGGGAGCACGGCCGGCTCTTCTGGTTCGCGCTGGACCGGAAGTGGGGATGGACGGCAGCGGAGCCGGCAGCCGGGCCTCGCGCGCCTGGCTGTTCAGGGCTGGGGGCGGCGGAGGCCTGGGCCGGCTCCCTGGCCCTGCTTGTGTGGCTCGGCCACTATCCGGTTGACCAGGCTCTCAGTGTGGATGCAGCAGGTGGATATGTCAAACCGACCGGATTACTCGGCAGGAACGTCGCCACCGGCGTGTCTGCCTGTCCTCTGGCCCTGGTGCGCGCAGCCCCAGCGGGAGCTGTTCACACCCTCCCGCACCCGCGGCCGAGGCCGAGGCAGACGCAGACGCGGTGGGTGGCCCCAGTGCCACTTTAATTAAACAACGTGGCAGAGACTCACACTCGGTTGAGCTGAATTCGGGGTCCCCCTCACTGTTCATGTGCCGGAACCCCCCATGCCTGGGGCTTGGCCAGGCCAAGGCACATCCCCGAAGCTGGCATCCTGCCTGGAGCAGGACCCATGTTTCCTGAAGGGGGGCTGGACCCTGGTGGGGACACGGCTGAAGCCAGGAGGAGCGAGCCACCTGTCAGGCAGCACTGGGCTCCGCTGTCTCTCACGGCTTTGGGGAGGGATTTAGGGGCACAGTGTTTACTCAGAGCCCGAGCTGCCCCAGGCACCCCAGGGGGTGTGAAATCTGACTCCCACGCCCAGAGCAGGCCGAAGCTGGGGTCAAGGTCAGGCTCCTGGAGCGCAGACCCCTCCCTCACCTCAGATGCGACTCCTCCGTCTGGGACCCCCGCTCCCGACTCGGCTGCATCCAGGGCGACCCAGCACAGGAAGAGATGGTCCCCTTGCACCCCACCGTTTGGTGCCAACAACATAAACTATGACAAAGCGACCCTCGCACCACAGAGTAGGCTTGTGCCCCTCTCCTACACCGCTGTCCCCAGAGGCCCCCCCTGCACACTGTGGGTCCCACTGTTCTCCCTGGCGCTGCTGCTAGCTTTGCTTCCTGCAACAATGGGGTGTTGGGCGTTGTCCTCGTGTGGCCCCCCTCAGGCTGGAAGTGACCCCAAAACTCCCCATGGCCCATCTGGGCCACAGCCCTTGCCACTTCAAGGAAAATCACTGGTTCAACCCTAAGGGAAGGTGTCCTGGGGCTTTCTGGATCATTCTGTGGGCTGCTGTGGGCGACAAGGACATGCGTCTGCCTGAGGTCTGATGCAACGTGGCAGTAGCTGGTGGCCGTGTGCCTCAGGCCCCAGCGTGGGGATAGGGAGCTGTCATCTCTGCCTGGTCACTCGTGTCCTTCCCCACATTCACAGGGCACAGGCCTTGGGAGGGTGTCACAGGGCAGGGACCTCATCACACCCTGTGACACCAGCCTGGGATGCGCCTTGGCAAGGTCGACTCAGATGGCCTGCGGGGAGCCCCTGGAAACTGGCAGACCCCCAGATGTTAGTCATCTGGCACTGCCCGGAGTGGCATGGGTCCCAGCACAGACCGGGAAGGGGGCCTGGCCCAGGGAGCACCGTGAGGACGGAGCCAGCCGACCTCTGTAAACCGCCAGAGGGCGCCCGCGCGGCTCCTCGCTCCGGCGGTCCCGGCAGCAGGGACCACTGTCCTGTCGGGGGGTCTGGTTGGCGATGGCGGCTCCGCTGGGCGCTCAGGGGATGCCACGCGTGAGCTTGTCTCCGTGGGGACTGTGTGCTCCAGGGGCCGGGGCTGGGACTGGTCCTGCCTTGTGCCTGGTGCTCCCTGCTCCATGCCTGGTTGTGTGCTGGGCCAGGGGAGGTCACGGGCAGGCCCGGGGGCGGTTGGCTTGGGACAGTCATGACAGCAGCCCGTGGGTCTCCTGCAAGGGTCCTGCCCGGGCGCCGTGGCTCCTGGCGTAACCGCTGTGATCTCCCCGACGCAGACCTGCGGCCCCTGGACATCCTGGCAGAGGCGGTCCCCCCGGACGGCGCCGCGCGTGGGATCCGCGTGACGCGGGTCCAAGGCGCTCTGGGCCTGCAGCTCTCGGCCGCCGCCCCGCACGCCATGAGCTTCCCTGCGTCCAGGATTTTCGTCAGATGCGACGTCTTCCCTGAAGAATTTTCCATCGTCGTGACCCTGAAAGCGCCCAGTCTTCCCCCAAAGGTCAGTGACCCTCCGACGTTTGCGGCCGGTGTCCTCGGGGCCAGAGCGTGCAGACTGACCGGGCGGGCAGGGTCTCCTAGCCTGTGGCGTCGGCGGCGGCGGCCTCGATGGGCGGCGAGGTCCCCGTCACCGTGAGCGTGCAGGCACAGCCTGTGTGGCCGTGTGCATCACTTTCCTGGTGCGCGAGCGGGTCGGAGGCCCGGGGCGGGGCTCGGAGCTTTCAGTGTGATACCCTTTAGCAGGAAAGGTGAACAGTAAAATAACAAACGCACCCTTTTGGGGCCCGATTACCTGAGTGCTGAGCAACGACTCATTTGCCTTCTGCACGTGGGTCCGCCGGGTCCGGACATCCCGCGGGAACGGAGTCGCGCAGAGCTGGCTTCTCCTGCGCAGCACGTGGCCGAGGTTCGCCGCGTCGCAGAGCACGCCGGCGCTTCGTGCCTGGGTCGGCCACCTCGCGTCGGGGCGTGGGCTCACCCCGCGGTTCCTTTACCCATCCCCGGCTGATGGACGCCTGGTCTAACAATCTCCGTCTTATGACTGGATTGCTCAATTTATTCACATTTAAATTATTATCAATATATAGTGAATCTTCATTATGCACATATTTTGTACTCGCAAATTCACCTTCTTGCTCAAAGTGATGTGCGACCCCTAAAGTCAACACTTGCGAGTTCACAGTTATTTGTGGGCGTGGCTAGAGCACCCACGTAGTTGACGGTCCAGCGCGCGTGCGCATTCTCGGCCGCGGCTGAGCGAGCGCTGCTCCGCGGTCTAGGCTCGTACTGCAGACAAGGGTTCTTTTTTCCTGCTTAGTGCCACATTTTCCAGAGTTTGGTGCTTTTATTGGTGATTTTCCTGTTTAAAATGGCCTCCTAAGTGCAAGAAGGCTGTGGTGTCCCTTACAGAGAGGACAAGAGTATTAGACAAACTCCATTCAGGCACGAGTTAGTTGCCGTGGAAGTGAGTTCAGTGTTAGTGAATCAACAATAAATATTGTGAAATCGTGTGTGTGGGTGTGTGTGTGCGCCCTCAGTCCTTGCTAACATTTGTCCTTGACTCGGTTGGTGACACAGAGCTCCGAATCCCTCGTAACTTCCTAAGTGACAGGGGCACTAGGAGCACCTGTAGCTCTAATGTTTGGTCTTTGACTCTGGTCCCAAATCCGTTGGGATTTGCTGGGTGACGGGAACATCTTTTGCTCCAACGAAGTGACTCTGGGTGGCTGCTGGGTGGGGGCTAGTCACCAAAAAGACAGGTCGTGAGAGAGGCTGGGCACTCTCAGCCCCGCCCGCGCACTCCAGAGGGGAGCGGGCTTGGGGTGGGCGATGGTGGATGGTGCCCACGAGAGGAAGCCCCATAAGTCCCAGCAGCCTGGGATGCAGGGAGCTTCCGGGTTGGTGGACACGTCTGCACACTGAGAGGGCGATGCACCCCAACCCCGCGGGGACAGAGCTCCCGTGCTCGGGACCCTTCCAGACCTCACTCCGTGAATCTCTTCATCTGGCTGTTTATCTGTGTCCTTTCAACTGTCCTTGGCAGTAACGAGCAATAGCAATGGCATTGTTTTCCTGGGTTCTGAGCCCGTCTAGTGAGTCATTCATTGAACTGAGCAGGTGGCGGTGGGAACCTCTCGGGACAAAGCTGTGGGTGACCTGGACACCAGCTACTTGCGACTGGCATCTGAAGCGGGGCGGGGAGGGGGGCACTCTTGTGGCACTGAGCTCTTGACTCTGGGTAATGTCAGAATAGAACTGAATCGCATCGCAGGACTCCCGGCTGGGGCCGGAGACGAGGTCGTGTGGGAGGAAACGCGCACGGCCGTTGTCAGAACTGCGTGCGGAGCAAACGGCAGCACAGGGCGGTTCCCCAGGCGCGCATGAGCGAGGCTGCGCGCTGAGCAGCTGGCAGGAACGAGGCCGAGGCCGCAGGCACGAGCCCCGCGTCCCCCGGGAGCAGCGGCCACCGCGCGCGCAGTGTTCCCGTGACCCCGCAGACTGGCAGCTGGGCTCGGGAGCCGCCCTTGGCCGGAGCCCGGCCTGCCGGCTCGGCTGCTCGCCTCCTCCGCCTCGCGTGTGTCTGCTGCGTTCCTCTTGGCCTCTCTCACCGCTTCCTTTTGCATTTAGTGGATATTTTCTAATGCAGCATTTTGATTTCTTGGATGATTTTTCACTATATTTTAAAAACTTTTCCTTAGTGTTGCTCTAGGGCTGAGCATGTTTTAACCTATCAGAATCCACTTCTGACTTGGAGTAATTCTATTCCAGCCACGTACACAGACGCCGCTCCGTTTTTATGTGTACCCTGTCCCTTCTCGTCCTTTTCATGGGCTTGCTGCTACACATACATCTATAAATGTTTTTAAAACCAACACTATCTTGCTGTAATTATTACTTAATATACTTGTATGACTTTTAAGAGGTTTAGAGAAGAGAAGAAAGCGAGTTCGTATGCACAGCTTTCGTGATCCGAACCTTCTTTTTAACGTTTCCTGTTCCCTCCACTCTTTCCTGTGGATCTGAGGTACCATCTGGGGTAATTCCCTTTGCTCAGTACAGCTTCGCTCCCGTGTACGTCCTTTGTGCCAATATCAGCAAACACATTACATTTTTACATACTGTACGCCCAACGATATGTTTTATATGTGTATTTAGTTTTGTGTAACTGCTTTTAAATCAGTGACTAGAAGAACAGATGAAAATACACATCTGTATTGTCGTTTGTAATCACATAGTCACCGTTACTGGTTCTACCCGGTGGATGAAGGCTTTTGTCGGGGGCCACCTGCTTTCAGCCTGAAAGGCCCCCTTCACAGACGTCTTATAAGGTGAGTCTGGTGATGTCAAGTGATCGCTTTGATTTACCTGGGACTGTGACTTGACTTCATCATTGACGTACAGCTGTGCTGGGTGTAGAATCCCCGGCTGGCAGCTTTTCCAGCACTTTGAGTATCGGCCTGTCACCACTTGGTGGGGAGCCCGCAGCGCTTCGTGCTGGGCTGCCTCGTGGGTGACCTGTTGTTTCCCTCTTGCTGCTTTTGAGACTTTCTCCTTGTCTTTGTCCTGCAACATTTTTACTGCAAAGTGTCTGTCTGTGGATCTTTTGTGCGTATCTTACTTGGAGTTCGTGCAGTTTCCCAGATTGTCAATTTTTTCAATGAATTTGTAAAGATCAGCCAGCATTTCTTTGAGACAACATTTCTCCATTGCGGCCTGGCTGCCAGGTGGTCCTCCAGCAGAGCCCGGGCCCCCTCCCCATTGCAAGTCAGCGAGGCCTCGAACCCCGAAGCCCGCTGGCCCCTGACAAGCGCTCGATGGAGCCCTGGGCTGATTTTGCAGCCCCGCAGCCCAGAGCATCACCGAGGCCCCTGCCTGTGTCCCTTCAGAGACTCGGCAGAGCATGGTGGTCACCAGACGACACACGAGGGGCCGTGATCAGACGCTGGTTGCTGGGTCGCAGCTGCAGAGCTGAGCGCTGGGACTGGGGCCACTGCAGCTGCACAGGTGTCTGTGGGGCCAGGCTGCTGGGCAGCCACATCCTGCCACTGCACCTGCACGGGGACAGTGTCCAGGAGCTGGCATCGGAGGCATGGCCCGCAGGCCGCCACATCCTGATGACCTACTTGGGCGGGGGAGGGGTCTGGGTTCTTCAGGGAGGAGACCTTGCTCTGATGTTCACGCAGGGGCCACAGGGGTCCCCGAGGACCCTGTGCAGGTGACACCATCTGGGCTGCGAGGAGGGAAGGCAGGAGCGAGCGTTAAGCGCTCTGCGGGGGGGTGGGGTGGGGGGTGGTTCTATGAAAGGTCAGGATGCAGTGAACCAAGGCATCTGCCCTCACAGTCACTCCTCCCACCGCACCGGCCTGGGTCTGCGCAGCTCTGTCAGCCCACAGGGCGCGCCCCCTGCGGCCGGGCTGGCAAGCACGGTGAGACCGCCCGCCGCTGACTACGTCTCTCTCCCCAAAGATTCCAGTGTGGTCCCACCCTGCCCCCTCTGTGGGGGTAAGAGGTCTGTTTACAAGAGCCATGGCCATGGGATGGCACAGACACTGTTGGCTTCAAAAGTGTCCGATTGTGACTGTTCCTGCAGCAGCATCAGCAGCGTTTCCGTGGTCTTTCCTCTGGAGATACACAGGGGCAGGATGGCCGGCCTGCAGTCAGGAACTTCATGGCCGTGGCATTCACCATGACCCCGTGATGCCGACACAGCACGGTGCTAAACGCCAACAAGGAAGGGAAGGCTTCACCCAGCCTGCTGCTGGGGCCACGCACACGCCCAGGAGGGTATAAAAGCCGACGGCTGAGCACATCACAAACACACTCAGACACACACACACTGACACAGTCACTCCCTCCTCCAGCTCACCGCCAGCCCCACGCCCCGCCATGGCCGCCGCCACCCTGCCCATCTGCTCCAGCGACCTCAGCTATGCCAGCCGCGTCTGCCTGCCCAGTGCCTGTGACTCTTGCACTGACTCCTTGCAGGTGGACGAGAGCCCAGAGAGCTGCTGTGCCCCCTCCTGCTGTGCCCCCTCCTGCTGCCAGCCAACCTGCTGTGTCCTCAGCTGCTGCACCCCGGCCCCACCCTGACCCTCATCTGCACCCCAGGGAGCTACGTGTCCAGCCCCTGCGGCCAGGCAGTCTGTGGGCTCAGCACCTGCCAATCGGCCTGCAGCAGCTCCTGCACGGCCTCGTGCTGCCCGCAGTCTAGCTGCCAGCCCTCCTGCTGCACCTCCTCGCCCTGCCCGCCGGCGTGCTGTGTGCCCATCTGTAGCACAACTACCTGCTGCACACCTGTCTGCAGCACGCCTGTCTGTTGCACACCCACCTGCAGCACCACCTGCAGCACACCTGTCTGCTGCACACCTGTCTGCTGCACACCTGTCTGCGGCACACTCGTCTGCTCCAGGCCCGTGTGCTGTGTGTCCGTCTGCTCCGGGACCGCCCCCTGCCCAGCCCCCTCGTGCTGCCAGCCCAGCCCCTGCCCCGCGTCCTGCTGCAGGCCCTCCTCCTGCGTGTCCCTGCTCTGCCGCCCCGTGTGCAGGCCCGCCTGCTGCGCGCCCGCCTCCTCCTGCTGTGCCCCCGCCGCCTCCTGCCGGCCCAGGTGCTGCCGCCCGGCCTCCTGCGTGTCCCTGCTCTGCCGCCCCACGTGCTCCCGCGTGGCCTGCTGACCCCGCCTCGGCCCAGAAGTCCTGCTGCTGACCAGACACATCTCCCTAGGACCTGCCAGGCTCAGGTCTCATCCTGTGACCTCAGTCTGCTCCTGACCTGTGTGTTAGGTGGCTGCCCCCACCAGGACAGGGTACCCCGGGCCTACAGCGTCCTGTCCTGACCTGACCTTCTGCCTTCCAGGAGGCGCCTCCACCTGCCCCTGGGTCACCTGTCCTTCTCTCCCAGTTTCTCTGTCGGTCACCTGACCTTGACTCCCAACCTGTCATCACCTCCGCGGGCACCCCAATAAACTCACTTCATCACCTGATCGCTTCTCTCATGTGACTTCATGGTGTGTGTGGGGGTAGAGGGTGGACACGGTGTTGAGCAGACAGGGGCCTCCTGCCGCCATGAGCATTCCTGGGAAGAGTGACTGAGCCCCCAAAGGGCTGTGGCCTAACTCCTCTGAGCAGGTCATGCTGGGACTCTGGCCGTCGCCCAGGAAGGTCAGGCCCTGCTGGACCCACGCCCAGGGCTCCCCGAGGCTTGTTGCCTACAGACGGGTCCTGGTCTAGGGCGTCCTCAGGCCCCCGGACCGTTTCACCCACTGTCCCGCCCAGGCAGCCCAGCCCCCAGAGTCACCCATCAGGACCTGGCCTGTGGCCCCAGCAGTGCAGCCTCTCCGGACCCAGGGCCACCCCGAGGTCCACTCTTTCTCTCCCCTTTGGCAGAGGTGTGGGGTGAGGGAGGAGCTGCCCCAATCCTCTGGGGTCAGAGGGACTGGACGCCCTGCCACCTGGGCTGGACCAGAAAGTGGGGGATCCCTGATTTGGCGGCATCTGAGCCTGGAGGGGAGGATCGCAGAGTGGGCACCCGAGCGGGATGCGAACACAGCAAGCATCACTAGGCCCCTCTCGGCACCTCGAGGACATATCCAGGCCCAGTGCACAGAGGCAGAACCAAGCGGCGCTCCCCACGCAGGCTTCCGGACTGGGGGTGCTCCGGGCAGGTGGTGTTTGGGGTCAGAGTGATGGGAAGGGAGAGCTGCGTGAGTGACCCCAGTGCCTCAGAAGCTCCCTCAAGTCAGCTAAGCGGCAGGCAGCACACACGCGAGACAGACTGGCGGAGGCAGCTGGCATGATCCAGGGGTTCACGCCATGAACAGCGCCGCCTGGGACACGGCCACAGTTCCCGGGTCATCAGGTCGACCACTCCGAGGGCACTGCGTTGGTCGTGGTGTAACGCCAGTCCCACGTAACCACGGGCGCAGTCCTGCCCGATACGGCTGACGTGCAAGCCTCGAAGAACGAGCCATTTCCAAGGGACTTCACATCCTAGAGCAAAGGTCAAATATATATGTGTATTTCCAGCACTCAGCAAGGAAAATTCACAATTTCAGAAATCCTTTCAAAATTTCCAGACATGCAAAAAGGCAGGAAAACATAACTCATAAAAGGATAAAACCAATCCATCAAAATCAAACCAGAAATGTCACAGATGACAAAATTAGTAAGTTATGACTATGTTCTAGAGATTCAAGAAGTTAGAGAAAAGATTAGGCAAGCATATTAAGGAACGATGAAGATTTAAAGGGACAGACAGGACATCTGAGTGTAAATTACACGAGTTACCCTAAACGAGATGCACAGCGGAAGAGGGGCTTCGGAAGAAAAGACAAGTGAACTCGAAAGCAGAGAACTAGAAACTCCAGGAAACAGAGGCGCAAGAAATGGACGCAGCACCCACGAGCTGGGGTCTGGTAACTGGAGTCCCCGGGGCGAAGGGAGGGAGGGCCAGAGAAGAGGCTGCCAGACGGGAGACAAAGAGGAGCCCCGCTCTGCCGCCTGCGGACACTGCACTTTACACACAGAGAAACGAAGCGCCGAAGGGTTCCAGGCGGAAGGCGTGCTTTGGCGGGGAGAGGGCACCGAGTTGCGTCAAGGGCTTGTCCAGCGTAGGTGGAGAAGGCCGTGTTGTTTTTCCTTCATTCTGTGAACGCGGCGCGTGACGTGGAGCCATCCTCACCCGCAGAGCCGTCGCGTGTTCCGGGACCGGCAGGCGCCTTCGGCCGTGGGGTGTTGTCCCCTCACTGCGCTGCTGAATTCGGTCTGCTACGTTTTGGCGAGGATTTCTGCACAGTGACCACGAGGGACACTGGTCTGCAGTTTCCTTTTCCTGTGTCCTTGGCTTTGGTATGAGGGTCATGCCAGCTTCACAGACTGAGTTAGGGGGTGTTCCTTCTTCTTTGATTAAAAAAAAAAAAAGTTCACAGTGAATGAAGAATAACCCCAAAAATCCTTAACCTGATGTAAGGCGCCTATGAAAACCTCGCAGACAGCATCGCACTGGACTCTGGAAAGGTGTCCTCTCATCACCGCTACTCAGCTCCACCCCGAAATCCCGCCCCATGCATCCGTATTGGAATGAAGAAATAAAACCGTCTCTATTCACAGAAGGCGTGACCGCCCGCACAGAAAACACTCAGAGCCTACGAAAAGGCTCCTAGCATCAGACAAGTGTTGAGCAAGGCTGAATGCTGCAAGCTTAAAATCATGGGGAAAAAAAATCATATTTCTATGTAATGGCAATAAACAACCGGATTTCAACATTTTTTGTTTAAAAGTATGACTTACAACAAAATAAACAATGAAAAAAGGTATAAATCTAGCAGAATACGTACATAATGAGAACCATACAAACAGCGAGGAGAGAAATCGGAGAAGACACACATAACTGGGAAGGCGGGCCGGGCCCGTGGGTCGAAGTGTCTGCAGGCCCAGGGCTACCCCGGTCAGAATCCCAGCGGGATCCTTTTCATTGTCAACAAGCCGCTTCTAAAACTATTTGAAAAGGCGAAGGAGCTCGAATAGCCTAAACAATTTGAAAATGAAGAACAGAGTGGGAGGGCCACGCTTCCTGACTTCCAGTGTTATCGTCAAGGTGTGGTCATCAGATCAATGGGATGCTGGCGGAAGGACAGGTGCAGACCCACGAAGCGCGACGGAGACACCGACCACACGGACAAAGTCAGCCGGTTCCTGACCTCGGGCAGAGGCAAGTGAATGACACAGGCCTGGATGTTGGTTCAATCTTTACATTAAGTGTAGGGCTCAAGGTCACCCACCTTTTCTGGCATATAGATAGACGTCCACCTGCTCCAAACGGGATGTCTATATGCAAAAAACGGAGGGGGAAACTTGAACCATACCTCACACTTAATGTAAAAATTTAATCAAAATCCATCATAACCTAAATGTAAAAATGCCAGTTTTATACTTTCAGAAGAAAACACAGAAAATCTCTGTGACCTTGTGTTAGGCAGAGTTCTTCGATTCAACACCAAAAGCATGAGCTTGGAAAAGTGCTAAACGGAATTTTATTAATATTAAACTCTTTTGCCCTTTAAGGGATACTGTTAACGATCAAGACAAGCTGCAGAATCCCAGAACAATCTCTGCAGATGACACATCTGACCGAAGCGCGTGTCGCCATAATGAATCTTGAAATTCAAAATCGAGGACACCTACTGGAGAGGAAGCCCTAATGATCTGAAGAAACACCAGAAAGGTGCACGGATGGCAAATAAACGTGTCGAAAGATGCCCTACTGCGTTAACCACCGGCGAGACGCAGGTGGAAAGCACGGTGAGCCGCCTCCGCACCTGCTCGAATGGCTACGCCTTGGAGAGCCTGACCCTGCCGGCAGGGTCGCGAGGGGACTGGAGCTCACGCGGTGTTGGGGGAGGTGCCAAAATGTCCCGGTTGCTTCGGAGCACGATTTGGTGGTTGCTTATCAAGATGAGCACACACTTAATGGGGGACCCAGCTGTGCCACGCCCAGGTGTTTGCCCCAGAGAAATGACGAGTCCTTGTCACGAAAACACCCGCACACAGACTGTCTGCAGCTGCTCGTTCACGATCATCACGACCAGAACACACACACAGACGGCGGAGCGCTCCGCGGCCACGGGCAGGAACCAGCGGCCGGTGTCCGCGGCGATGCAGACGGACCCACGTGCATTTTGCTGAGTGGAGGAAGCCAGACCCAAAGGCTGCATGCGATCGGTCCTGTGTGTGTGACAGTTCACAGCGACTGCGATCGGTCCTGTGTGTGTGACAGTTCACAGAGACTGCGATCGGTCCTGTGTGTGTGACAGTTCACAGAGACTGGGATCGGTCCTGTGTGACAGGTCACAGAGACGCCGCTATGGTGGCTGAGACCAGCCGCGGCCAGCGTTTCAGAGGAAGGAAGGAGTTTCTGAGGGCGATGGGATTCTTCTGTAGGGGACACTGTGGCACGTGCACCGTTGTCAAAACTCACAAGCCCGCATGCCAGGGAGCGGACTAAGTGCGGGGGGTGGGGGTTCGGCCGCCGGTTCTGTAAGGTCAAGCGGGTAGGTTTCCTCTCCTGAACAAGTCGAGAACATCAGCTTGCTTTTCGCCGGCCTTTTGCTCTAATATTTCCTGTATTTGACTTCCCTGTGGACTGTGTTTTGTTTGGCCTGACCGTGTGTTCTCAGGACGTTTGCATGCGTAGTGCATGAGTGGCGGAGCCTCGACTCCCAGCACCCAGGGGACCGGGGGTCACGGAGGCCGTTTCCCCCCGACTTGGAAGATGGGTGCCATTACCTTCTGCAGCTCGCCCGGCCAAGTGACGTAGGAGGCCGATCTCTCTGGAAGCTCTCAGGATATGTCTATATGTTCACTGTCGGATACGTCAACAGCGTGTCCAGAACGCACCGTCTTCGCTCATCCTGCCCCACATTTGGTCCAAAAGCCGCATCTGCAGGCCTGGGCTTCCGTCCTGCTCTGGCTGAAATCCCGACGGGATGGCCGTGGGGCTTCTGGCCACGTTGTCGCTTTCAGGTTTCTCTCCTGTGTCATTCTGTGTTTGAGACCCTCCCTGTCCACCTTCCCTCCTTCGCTCATTGGCTGGTCTGTCCCCTCTTCAGCCCTCGGTGCGTGGGGATGTCCTACGTGGATGAGCAGCAGTGTCCTGACCCACACCAAGCTGCCTGGTCACGGGCTCAGAGTCACCCCTCACGTGGAACATCACAGAGAAGCCCTGGAGCGCGGGCCAGGCAGGGCCCTGGGCTCCGGATCTTCCCTGTGCTGTGTGCTTAGGAGACAAACAAGGTCAGGGGGTCAAGCCACTCCAGCCAGGACAGGCACGCTGCAGGCAGCGACTCTTCCTGTCCAACCCGGAAGTATAAGGGCTGTTTCTTACGACTCAAAACACCAACAAGGAAGGCAGGGCAACAAGGAAGGCAGGGTGTGGGAGCCTCATGCTGGGCAAAATGCACCCAGGGGGTATAAAAGCCGACGGCCCGGGCTCCTCACACACTCACTCACACCCTCCACTCACACACACCCCTCCTCCCAGCTCACCTCAGCCCCGCGACGCACCATGGCCGCCTCCGCCCTGTCCGTCTGCTCCAGCGACCTCAGCTATGCCGACGGCGTCTGCCTGCCCGGTGCCTGTGACTCTTGCACTGACTCCTTGCAGGTGGACGAGAGCCCAGAGAGCTGCTGTGCCCCCTCCTGCTGTGCCCCCTCCTGCTGCGCCCCTCCTGCTGTGCCCCTCCTGCTGCCAGCCAACCTGCTGTGTCCCCAGCTGCTGCACCCCGGCCCTCAGCCTGACCCTCGTCTGCACCCCAGGGAGCTGCGTGTCCAGCCCCTGCGGCCAGGCGGCCTGTGGGCTCAGCCCCTGCCAATCGGCCTGCAGCAGCTCCTGCACGGCCTCGTGCTGCCTGCAGTCTAGCTGCCAGCCCTCCTGCTGCACCTCCTCGCCCTGCCAGCCAGCCTGCTGTGTGCCCATTAGTTGCAACGCCTGTCTGTTGCACACCTGCCTGCAGCACTCTCGTATGCAGCACACCCACCTGCAGCACAAACGTCTGCTGCACACCCGTCTGCAGCACACCCGTCTGCAGCACGCCTGTCTGCACCACGCCCGTCTGCAGCACACTCGTCTGCTCCAGGCCCGTGTGCTGTGTGCCCGTCTGCTCCGGGGCCGCCCCTGCCCAGCCCCCTCGTGCTGCCAGCCCAGCCCCTGCCCCGCGTCCTGCTGCAGGCCCTCCTCCTGCGTGTCCCTGCTCTGCCGCCCCGTGTGCAGGCCCGCCTGCTGCGCGCCCGCCTCCTCCTGCTGTGCCCCCGCCGCCTCCTGCCGGCCCAGCTGCTGCCGCCCGGCCTCCTGCGTGTCCCTGCTCTGCCGCCCCGCGTGCTCCCGCGTGGCCTGCTGCGGCCCCGCCTCGGCCCAGAAGTCCTGCTGCTGACCGGACACATCTCCCTAGGACCTGCCGGGCTCAGGTCCCACCCTGTGACCTCAGTCCTCCCAGCCGCCCCTCAGTCCATTCCTAACTCATGACAGGTGTCTGCCCCAACTCATGTTGGGGACAGATCTTCCCTTGGCAGCTGGCCGCCACGTCCTGAGAAGCTCCAGCCCTTGGACCACTTCCTGGCATCTAATGGTCCAGCCAGAACTAAGTGACTGTACTCGAGGCCACAGCCCGTGCGGACTCCAGGAAGTCCCCGTGACAGTGACCCCTTCTCTATCTCCCGCCCCTCACGAGGGTCCACTCTGCCTCCGTCAGTCTCGGACCCAGAGCCTTCTCTGGACACCACCTGAGCAAACTGACCAATAAACGCCCCTGACTCTGAGCACCGCGCTAACGTCTACGTGTCTTCACTGTCTTTCCTCAGCGTGGCCACGTGCCCGCTTCTCCCCTCTGTCCATGACACTGCCATCCAGCAGCGTGCCGGGTGGCTTCCTGCGGTCCCGGGCGGCACAGGGCAAGGTGGGCTTTGCGGCCCTCGGCCATCTCAGACCATCTTGAGCTTATCCTTCACCCACCTGTACTTTTATTCACGACTATTTCTTTTCCTTGATCTGACTTCGTAACTTCACCACAGACGCATTCAACACGGGGTGTGCGTGCACAGGGCACCGTTGAACCCTGGGTGGAACAGGTGATACCTCTCCAGGACCCACGGTCAGGGTCTCCAAGACCCACTCCTCCTTGGAGAAGGCCGGCCACATGGGCCAGGGCCTGGGGTGGCCGGACCGTCTCAGGTCGGCCTTGAATTGGCCGGGAGCATTTCCCAGAGTGGAAGCAGGAAGACTCAGTCAAAACCAGGGATGATTTGAGGAGTTAGAGAGGGAAGCAAAGGATTGGACTGGAAGAGAAACGGACTTCTTGGAAACAAGGAGTCCGACGTTCCTTTGGCTGTGACAGACCTGGCTCGTCCTCCCTAAGTAAGTAGAAAATGGACAAAAGATACAAGGCACCAGTGTTCAGACACCGGACAACTGAGGGGAGGGAAAGGAAGGAGGCAGCCCGGGGGCCGCCCCGGGTCGCTGGCTGCCAGAGGTTCCCGGACGAGCAGGTGCAGCGGGAGACAGACGGCGTGGTGGGGGTGCGGAGCTGCAGAGGTAGGCGTCGGCGTCCACTGCGGGTGAGGCCGCCGGGATCCACGGGGCGGACGCCGGAGAGGAAGGAGATACACGGGTCAAACCCACGGGGTCCCCTTGTCCACTGTGCACCTAAGCCGATCACTCAGAGCCCAGAGCCCCGCGAAGCTGGACGAGGTCGGTCACCAGAGTGTGCGCGAGGCTGAGGGCAGGAGAGTTCCAAACGAGAGCGCGGAGGGCCCTCGCCGCCTCCCAGGGGCATTCGCGCGGAGGCGGAAGAGCCACTTCTCGGCAGGAGGAAAGGCGTCTCTAGATCTGTGACAAATTCAAAAGCAAGCGCGGAAGCATGAGACGCACCAGACACCACACAGCCCAGCGCTCCTTAGACAACGGGAACGAAGCATCACGTTCCACGATGTCATCGTGTTATTCTATTAAAGTGCATCCTTCAATGAAAAGTTACCAGACACGTGAAGAAGAGGAAAATGCCACCCACAACCAAGAGATAAAACCGTTTATGGGAATAAGCCCAGCAATGGCAGAGTTGATAGAATTAGCAGGCCAGGTACTTAAAACAACCACTATAAACATGTTCAGGAATTTAAAGGAAAACATGAACATGAGGAGGAGAGACGCAGAAGATACAAAAGAGAACAAAATAGACTTCCAAAAGCTGAAAAATATAACATCGACAATATAGAATTAAAAGGATGAGCTTAAAAGTAGATTAGACACTGCGGAAGAATAGGCCAGCGACCCAGAAGACGTGGCCACAGAAATGATCCAAACCAAAGGACACTGAGAAAAAGATGAAATAATGAAATATGTACAGAGCCTCAGTGACCTGGGGACCCGTGTTAAGTGATCTAATACACATCCAATTAAGTTACTGGGAAAAAAAGGTGGGGAGAGACCAAAGAGATGTTTTAAGAGATAATGGCCCAATATTTTCTTAATTTGATGAAATCGATAAGTACATAGAAAACTTAAAAAAAAAAAAAACCACAAACTAGCCTGATCTAATTGACATTTATACAATATATCATCCCAACGAGAGCGGAATTCACATTTTTTTTCCAGTGCATATGGAACACTCACCAAAATAAATTATATCCTGGTCCATGAAACAGGTCTCAACTAATTAACACAGCTATCAACATACAGAGAATGTTATCTGCCAGAACCAAAAATCACTAACAGAAGCTATCTGGAAATTGTCCAATATTAGGAAATTAAACACTTCAAAATAATTCTTGAGTCAAAAAAGAAATCACAATGAAGACCGGGAAATACATTGAATAAAATGCAAACGTGGTGGGGTGCAGCTGACATGATGTATCAGGGGAAACGTAAGGCTTTAATAATGTGTATTAAGAGAAGGCAGGACTGAAGTCAAGTCTCTTACTTCCTATTTGAAGAAGCTATAAAAAAAAAAAAAAGCCAAGCTTGAACCTAAAACTAGGTAGAAGGAATGAGAGCATCTAGGATAGAAATCTCCCAAATAGAAAACTGACAAACAAGAGAGAACAATGAAAGAAACCAAGTTTCGGTTTTTGAAAAGGTGAATCAAACTGATAAATGTCTAGCTTTACCAGTGAAGACAAAAAGAGAAAAGAAAGAAATTACCAGTATCGGTAATGAAAAACACGGTTATGAGCACGCATTCTGCAGACTAAAAGAATAATAAAGGAAGAAAGCAGACGACTTTATGCTGGTATGTTCAACAACCTAGGTGAAACAGGCAAAGAAATGGAAACGCATAAATTATGAAAACTAACACCAGGTGACACAGAAAACCTGCACACCGCTCTCTCAGCTGAAGAGTCTGAGTTCACACGTAAGACCTTCCCCACAAAGAAAATGCCAAACCAAGCGGCTCGACCGCTGAAAATCCCACGAAAGGAACACGCACAAAAGCTGTCAGATCACGAGTGAACTCAGCACGGTTACAGAATACAGCGTCCACAGGCGAAAGCCGACCGTATGTCTACACAGTAGCAAGAAACAGTTGAAAATGAAATAAACTTACTGTTAACCGAAACGTCAGAAAGTGAAATCGCTCATGAAGTTGACACATGTGCAAGGCCACGGGCGATGCTCCTGGGGCAGCTGCACCCCGGGCGGCCTGCGCCCCGAGGAGCCAACTTCGCCCTGACGCAGAGCCGGCCGCCGGCCGCACCCATTGCTACCTTGCGGCCTGAATCACACTCTGCACAATTCACGCACACTTCATGTTTAGTTTCCACGTCTGGTCCTGTGAGCTCGGGGCAGCTGCTGCCTCACCCACCAGGTCTCAGCCGAAGCTAGTCCTGCAGGTGGACCGCGGGGGCCCCGGGCCCGGAGAGTCTGCACTGCTGGGGCCACAGGCCAGGTCCTGATGGGCGACTCTGGGGGCTGGGCTGCCTGGGCGGGACAGTGGGTGAAGCGGTCCGGGGGCCTGAGGACGCCCTAGACCAGGACCTGTCTGTAGGCAACAAGCTCGGGGAGCCCTGGGCGTGGGTCCAGCAGGGCCTGACCTTCCTGGGCGAGGGCCAGAGTCCCAGCGTGACCTGCTCAGAGGAGTTAGGCCACGGCCCTTTGGGGGGCTCAGTCGCTCTTCCCAGGAATGCTCGTGGCAGCAGGAGGCCCCTGTCTGCTCAACACCGTGTCCACCCTCTACACCCCCACACACACCATGAAGTCACATGAGAGAAGCGATCAGGTGATGAAGTGAGTTTATTGGGGTGCCCGCGAGGTGATGACAGGTTGGGAGTCAAGGTCAGGTGACCGACAGAGAAACTGGGAGAGAAGGACAGGTGACGCAGGGGCAGGTGGAGGCGCCTCCTGGAAGGCAGAAGGTCAGGTCAGGACGGACGCTGTAGGCCCGGGGTACCTGTCCTGGTGGGGGCAGCCACCTAACACACAGATCAGGAGCAGACGAGGTCACAGGATGGGACCTGAGCCTGGCAGGTCCTAGGGAGATGTGTCTGGTCAGCAGCAGGACTTCTGGGCCGAGGCGGGGTCAGCAGGCCACGCGGGCACGCGGGCGGCAGAGCAGGGACACGCAGGAGGCCGGGCGGCAGCACCTGGGCCGGCAGGAGGCGGCGGGGCACAGCAGGAGGAGGCGGGCGCGCAGCAGGCGGGCCTGCACACGGGGCGGCAGAGCAGGGACACGCAGGAGGAGGGCCTGCAGCAGGACGCGGGGCAGGGGCTGGGCTGGCAGCACGAGGGGCTGGGCAGGGGGCGGCCCCGGAGCAGACGGGCACACAGCACACGGGCCTGGAGCAGAGGAGTGTGCTGCAGACGGGTGTGCTGCAGGTGGGTGTGCAACAGACATTTGTGCTGCAGGTGGGTGTGCAACAGACGGGCGTGCTGCAGACAGGCGTGCTACAAATGGGTGTGCAGCAGACGGGCACACAGCACGCCGGCGGGCAGGGCGAGGAGGTGCAGCAGGAGGGCTGGCAGCTAGACTGCGGGCAGCATGAGGCCGTGCAGGAGCTGCTGCAGGCCGATTGGCAGGGGCTGAGCCCACAGGCCACCTGGCCGTAGGGGCTGGACACGCAACTCCCTGGGGTACAGATGAGGGTCAGGCTGGGGGCCGCGGTGCAGCAGCTGGAGACACAGCAGCTGGGGGCACAGCAGGAGGGGCACAGCAGGAGGGGCACAGCAGGAGGGGGCACAGCAGCTGGGGGCACAGCAGGAGGGGCACAGCAGCTGGGGGCACAGCAGGAGGGGGCACAGCAGCTGGGGGCACAGCAGGAGGGACACAGCAGGAGGGGGCACAGCAGCTGGGGGCACAGCAGGAGGGGGCACAGCAGCTCTCTGGACTCTCGTCCAGCTGCAAGGAGTCAGTGCAAGAGTCACAGGCACCGGGCAGGCAGACGCGGCTGGCATAGCTGAGGTCGCTGGAGCAGACGGACAGGGCGGAGGCGGCCATGGCGGGGCGTGTGGCTCGGGGTGAGCTGGGGTAGGCAGTGAGTGTGAGGATGAGTGTGTGAGGTGCCGGGGTTGGCGGCTCTTATACCCTCCTGGCACGGTGTCCCAGGCCCCACAGCCCCATTTCCGGCTTCGTGTTTGTTTGCCTGGGACGTCATCCAGCTTGTAAACTTCCTGCGTCTTCTGGCTCAGGAACCTGTCCCATTGTGTCCCTGGAGAGGCAGGAGTGGGTGTGCAGGGCCCCAGGATGGTCCTCAGAGCCTGGGGCGTGCGGGGTGTGGGGTGGCTTGTCCTGCCCGGGGCTGCCGGCGTGCAGAGCCATCGTGGTCAGTGGGCATCCGGCTTCATCATTCAGAGTGTTTCCCTGTGGTTCAAACATCGTGTCCTGTGGGGACACAGGACCGCCGCCACCATGTGATGGGGGAACCGGGAGGCCAGGGCGTTGGTGACATCAGGACCCAGACCTTGGCCGGAGCTCAGATTTGTCATCACCAGAGACCCTCCCTCCGGGGCTTCCTGTCCGTGCATCCACGTTCCTCCTGTCCTCGAGCTCCAGAGACCACAGGGCTTTGCGTTCTAGGACGAATCGAGTGCTCCCGTCCCCTGCGGGACAATGACAGCTTCCTGCGTGCCAGGTTCCCGTGCGTGAGCCTCGCGGAGTCCCTGGGCAGGACTGTGGCGGAGCCACAGCCCTCATCTCCCTCGCAGCCAGGCGGCCTCCTCTCTGGGGCTCCCCACTCTTCTCTGACACAGCCCCGCAGCCATGACCCGAGCCCGCCGCCTGCCCCGCAGGCCTCAGACGACCTGCGGGGCCACTGAGGTGCGCATGGACTCGGCACACGACACGCGTCTGAAATGCGACCGGAACAGCACCTCCCGCACTCTGTCTGCCGCAGCCACGTCCGCGCTCAGGGACAGCCACCTCCACGAGCCTTATCTCCCCCCTCACTGTGCACACACACACGCACACGCGCTCACACTCACCTCCACGAGCCTTATCTCCCCCCTCACTGTGCACGCACACACGCACACGCGCTCACACTCAGCCGCCCACTCCCGTTAGCCCTGGCCGTGGCCTCCTGCAAAGCCAGCGCGAGCACCAAGGTAGCACACGCCACAACGCCGCCCGGCATGGCGCCTCCAGCCCGAGCGCACGCGGCCCGCTCGGGGTGGCTCTCCGTTCACAGACACCTGACGGACGCGCGCCCTGCTCAACGCCGGGCTACGCCCCCTCTCGGCCACGCACGCGACACGTCTTCCCCGCTCGGCGCTCGCGGCCTTCTGACTCGTGGGAAGCGGACATACCTGTGCTCTGTCCCTCTCTCATCTGCACTATATATGTATGTTTGCACATATAGTACACACATCTGTGTTTACAGAGGTCTGAGCACAGAGGGCCAGGCTCAAATCCATATTATTTTTACAACTCAAACAACAAAAATCAACTCAGCCCACAATTTAGGTGGATTCCTCCCCGTCTTTCCTGCTGTCCATACATTTCCCAGGTGCTGAGAGGCCTGAGTGGAAAGGCACTGTGGGAAGCAGGATGGCGGGAAGGGTGAGACTCTGAGGCCCAGACCTCGCGGGGACGTCGCCCCGCCAGCCTGCCCACGGGCGAGGCGCCGCTCCTGTGGACCCTGCCGTGGCGCGGTGCCGCGTCGTCGCTGGGCACCGGGTGCGGAGCGCGTCCCTCGGGCAGCCGGGCTCCCCACGCTTGGCTGCCCGTGGTCGCCTCGGGCTCGAGCCTGGTGCCTGGCATGCAGGGGACCCTCACGCAGGGGACCCTCACGCAGGGGGACCTGGTGCACAGGGGGAACCGTCACGCGGGGGACCATTACGCGGGAGGACCCGGCACGCAGAGGGACCGTCCCGCGGGGGGACCCGCTGCACAGAGAACACACGCGGGAGGCGAAAGCACCAGAGGGAGGGAAACCGGCGTAGCAGAGACCCAAAAGCCCCGTGGAGATTATGCGCAGAAGAAAAGGAGAAGTCGGTGACGTTGCAGTCTGGCTGGGTGGCCCAAGGCACTTTTCTGCTAACAGTCAAGAACAGCAACGCGAAACACAAGCGATCCTTGTGGGTCGGAGGCCACGCGGCGGCGGCTGCGCTGTCTGCAGCGGCGGCCAGGGGGCGCTGCGGCTCGCGCGCAGCCCCGTGGTGTCGGGCAGATGCAGCCGGGGTGGCAGGGCGTGGCCACGCCCGGGGTCAGGTGGACGACAGGGATGTGCCCTGCCCACCCGGGGAGGACACGGCGGTGCGCCACCACACCGTCCACCGCCACCAGCTTGCCACGCGCCCCGGGGAGGTCCCTGCACCACAGGGGGTGCTGGGGCCCCGCGGCGAGTCACGGTCCGGCAGCAGGCTGCGCTGACCCGGGCTCTGCAGCCCACACTCTGACAGCGACGGCGCCGGAAGAGCAGTCCCCGGTGTGCGCAGGACCTGTTCCCGGTGTCACAAGGGCCGCTGGATTAGGGGAGAGAGGATGCCACGTGGCCAGCGCGGGCCCGGCAGGAGTGGACGATAGACACGCACTCCCCCGACGGCACTGACCAGAGCAGCTTAGCACGGACCCCAAAACACAGCAGGAGTTTATGGCTGAGCGACGCCTCACAGAACGAAACGCAGCCCGGGCACTAATGAGAGTTCCCTGAGTCCCAGCACAAACAAGGAAGGGGCGTGGGGCCTCGCGATGGGAAACAGACGCCGGGGAGGAGTATAAAAGCGGACAGCCGAGGCTCCTCACACACTCACGCACTCACACTCACTCCCTCCGTCCTCCCAGCTCACCCCACGACCCGCCATGGCCATCTCCGCCCTCTCCATCTGCCTGCCCGGTGCCTGTGACTCTTGCACTGACTCCTTGCAGCTGGACGAGAGCCCAGAGAGCTGCTGTGCTCCCTCCTGCTGTGCCCCCTCCTGCTGTGCCTCCTCCTGCTGTGCCCCCAGCTGCTGTGTCTCCAGCTGCTGCACCCCGTCCCCCAGCCTGACCCTCGTCTGCACCCCAGGGAGCTGCATGTCCAGCCCCTGCAGCCAGGTGGCCTGTGGGTTCAGCCCCTGCCAATCGGCCTGCAGCAGCTCCTGCACGGCCTCGTGCTACCCGCAGTCTAGCTGCCAGCCCTCCTGCTGCACCTCCTCGCCCTGCCCGCCGGCCTGCTGTGTGCCCGTCTGCTGCACGCCTGTCTGTTGCATACCCACCTGCAGCACAAACGTCTGCAGCACGCCTGTCTGTTGTACACCCTCCTGCAGCACAGGCATCTGTGGCACACCCACCTGCACCACGCCCATCTGCAGCACACTCGTCTGCTCCAGGCCCGTGTGCTGTGTGCCCGTCTGCTCCGGGGCCGCCCCCTGCCCAGCCCCCTCGTGCTGCCAGCCCAGCCCCTGCCCCGCGTCCTGCTGCAGGCCCTCCTCCTGCGTGTCCCTGCTCTGCCGCCCCGTGTGCAGGCCCGCCTGCTGCGTGCCCGCCTCCTCCTGCTGTGCCCCCGCCGCCTCCTGCCGGCCCAGCTGTTGCCGCCCGGCCTCCTGCGTGTCCCTGCTCTGCCGCCCCGCGTGCTCCCGCGTGGCCTGCTGAGGCCCCGCCTCAGCCCAGAAGTCCTGCTGCTGACCAGCACTGCCCTCCAGGGCTGCCAGGCTCTGTGGGGAACCCCATCTCCCCTCACAGCTGCTTTTAGGATTTAACCCCAGCACGAGTGTCCCCACGTGTCTCAGGTGAAGGCTCACTGGCCTTGAACCCTCACAGCCAGGCTTAGCGGGTCTGCAGCCTCCACATCAGGCCCAGACGAGCTAAGATGGCCCTCTCTTGCTATTGGGGGGTCCCCAGGTTGTTCCTGACTGCCATGGCCCCCAGCCCCTCTGCCCAGCCCCCGCCCCTACCCCGCCCCCTCACATGCATGTACTGAGCTGAGTGAATAAATAAACCTGCAGTCCTGGCCGCTGCTGTCCTCTGCCGCCCCGCGTGCTCCTGCATGGCCCGCTGCTGCCCCGCCTCAGCCCAGAAGTCCTGCTGCTGACCGGACACATCTCCCTAGGACCTACCAGGCTCAGGTCCCACCCTGTGACCTCATTCTGCTCCTCACCTGTGTTAAGTGGCTGCCCCTTCAGGACAGGGTCCCTGGGCCTACAGCGTCCTGTCCTGACTTGATCTCCTGCCTCCCAAGAGGCGCCTTCCCCTGCCTCTGGGTCACCTGTCCTTCCCTCCCAGTTTCTCTGTCGGTCACCTGACCTTGACTCCCAACCTGTCATCACCTCCACGGGTACCCCAATAAACTCACTTCATCACCTGATCGCTTCTCTCATGTGACTTCATGGTGTGTGTGGGGGTGTAGAGGGTGGACACGGTGTTGAGCAGACAGGGGCCTCCTGCAGCCACGAGCATTCCTGGGAAGAGCGACTGAGCCCCCCAAAGGGCCGTGGCCTAACTCCTCTGAGCAGGTCACGCTGGGACTCTGGCCCTTGCCCAGGAAGGTCAGCAAGGGAGTGGCCAGAGGCAGCATGACCCACGCTGAGCCAAGTGGACTTCGCCGAATCGGGCGCTAAGTTAAACACGAGGACCGAGGTGGCTTTCACTTCCTTAGAAGGAAGTCGCAGAACGTGGCCTGCGTGGTGCTCGGCAAAGACGCGCTAAGGAAGTCGTGCTCCGCAGCTCTTTTTGGCAGGTGCTTTGGGGTTCAGGTTCGGTCCCTGTCAGCTGTCCACCCTTTTACTTGTGTTAGAGTAGGCGTTGGCAGGCTTCTCACTGCCGTCACACGCGATCAAGTCCGCCACGTTCCTGCCGTCCGCGGGGCTGTGCACATTGTTTCTAAGCCGTGGCTGCAGTTGCTGAGTTTCGAGTTCACGTTGTGTTTGAGGTCACCATCGGGGCAGTGAGGCCGGTAGTGGGATGCATGGTTTTAAAAAGTCTGTTAAAATACACTTAACATGAAGTTTACCATTTCAACCATGTTTATGTGCAAAGTGGCATTGGATATATTATCAGCATTGCCCACCATCTCCAGAACTTTTTCCATCTTCCCTGAATGAAACTCTGTCCCCATTAAACACTCACTGCCCAGCCCCCTCCCCAGTGCCTGGCACCGCCATCTCCCTCTCTATGAATGTGACCTCTCTAGGGACTTTGTTAGTGGAATCACACCACGTTTGTCTTTCTACCTGGCTCGTTTTGCGGGGCATAAGGCCCTCACGGTCCTCCGTGCTGGTGCCGAACTTCCTCCCCGAGGCTGAACGATGCTCCTTGCTCGTCCATGGACCACAGGGGGACACCGGGTTACATCCATGATTTAGCTCTTGTGAAGGATGTGGCAGTGACGTGGGGTGCAAACATCTCTTGAAGTCCCTGCTTTCAGTTCCTTGGGGTTTACACCCAGGAGCGGGGTTGCTGGGTCCCGTGGCGACTCGGTATTAAATAGAGGAAGCCGTGTGCCGTTTTCCCAGCTGCACCACCATCTAGCGTGCCCCCCGACTGTGCGCGGGCCCTGGTCTCTCCACGTCCCTGCAGCGCGTGCCGTTCTCTGTTCCTTTGACGGAAGCCATTCTCACAGATGTGAGCAGTGCACCTGGCTTTACTGCAGACATGGTTACTCCATCAGGCCCAACCTACCTGCCCACCCTCGCCTGCTGCCCTCACCTGTTGGCCCTTTCCTGCTCACCCCCTCCTGCCCACTCTCACCTGCCTGCACTCACCTGCCGGCCCTCATTTGCCCGCCCTCACCTGCCGCCTCTCTTGCAGACAAACGAGTACCTGTTCTCGGTGCTGGCAGAGGGCCCGGATGCGCTGCTGCTGGGCCTGCGGTTCTCGCCCACGCGGCTGCACTTCCTGTTCCTCAGCGAGGACGCGGCCGGCGCCTGGCAGACCCGCGTGTCCTTCTGGAGCCCCGCCCTGATGGACAGCCAGTGGCACACGCTGGTCCTGGCTGTGTCTGAAAGCTCCTTTTCCCTCACCACGGACTGTGGCGTCCCTGTGGACATGTAGGTACCAGGATGCTGGGGGGTGGGTCGCCTGGCGCTGTGTGCCGGGTCCCGTGTGGCCGTTCAGGGGTGGCCGGTGTCATGCAGTGTGGGGCGCGGCGGGTCAAGGTTAGAAACACCCGCTGTGACCGAGTGCCCGGGTCATCGGCGAGTGGACGGTGAACCCGCCTCCAGCAAGGCCACAGGGGTGGGGCAGGCGCCGACGCCTGCCCAGGGCCTGGGCTGCAGCGGGTGCTGGGCCAGGCGGGCCCTCGGGGCGCGGTTCCCAGGGCAAAAGGGCGCACGGGGCCGTGGGGGAGAACTCGGCCGCCAGAGCCCAATGGAAACTGCGTGGCCGAGGCCCGGGGTGGCTGGGCAGGGCGGGCGCTCAGAGCCGTGCCTCGCGGCCTGAGCCGCACCCGGCACTCGGAAGCCGAGTCGGTTTCTCATCCTGGTAGCCTCCTGGTCCCCATCCACGGCCTGGAAGTCAGCGAGCCACCTGGGCGGGGTATGTCCCCACGGCCCCTCCAGCCGACGGTTCAAAGGGCCTTCGGCTGGCATCCTGCAGAGTGGGGCTGGAGACTTTCTAAGCACAAACGGTCCAGTTTACATTAAATGTATCATTATATCAAATATGTGGAAACTTCCTCTGCTCGGTTATTATGAAACTTATGCCATAATAAAAGAACCTGTAGCATTTTTACGTTTTTTTAAAACACGCCTTTACCAAGCCCTCCCCCGCCACGGGGAGCGTGGCCGCTCTGGGCCCCGGCCACGGCCAGCTGCAGCCAGATGGCAGACTCGAAGGCGTAGGTGCTTTGGCAAGAGGACGTGGCCTCGTGGTCCAGGGGACGCTGGGCAGCCATGCTGCCCCCTCCCTCAGGGCACCCGCCTTCTCACCTGTCCCTGGAGTTTGGCCCCCACTTGCGCATCTTCCAGCACCCCAGAATCACCAGGGAGATGAACCATCTGTCCTGACATCATCTGTCCCCCGAGCCCAGTGGAAGGTGGTCGGCCTGGGGACCCTGTGCAGGCAGAAGCCCCTGGAGGTTCTGTGAGATGGCGGGGGGCCGCTGACCAACACCCCAGCATGCACCCTTGCAGGAGACCCTCGTCCCGGGCTAAGGGCGTCCCCCAGGACCCGAGAATGGGCCTCGTGTGGAGACCAAACTCTGCCGGTGACACAGTTAGGCTGTGGTCACACTGGCACATGGGGAGCCCCAATCCAGTGACTGGTCTTTATGAGAAGAGGCTCCGAGGAGGAGCCACGTGCCAATGGGGGCAGAGAGCAGAGCCATTTGGTCATGAGCCAGGAGCCCCCAGGAGCAGGAAGGGGCAGGGAGGCCCCCCTCCAAGAGCTTCAGCAGGGCGATGATGGGCTGAATTCCTGCCGCTGGCACGCGGCCCAGCGTCGTGGCCCTTTGTTCCTGCCGCCCCTTTCTGCATGGGTGGGCGGCCGCCGTCCCCCTCGGCCCTAAAACCCTCCTCCGCCGTTTCCAGTGCTGCCGACGTGCCCTTCCCGGCCGCCCTGTCGGTGCGAGGAGCTCGCTTCTTCATCGGCAGCCGGAGGAGGAGCAAGGGCCTGTTCACGGTGAGTGGGGGTGCGGCCAGCACCTGCCGCCCGCGCCTGCCGCCTGCGCCTCCCGCCTGCTGCTGGCCTGCTGCCCCGACCGCTGCGTGTGACGGACGGGAACGGGGATGCTCGGCACAGCGGAGCCCCACACGCGCCAGGCACACCCCACACGGCCCCTCCGCACACACGGCCCCACTGCCGTGCGCTCACGCCCTGCCCGCCCCGCCACGCTGAGAAGATGACCCGCGCCCAGCCCTCCCTCCCCTGGCTGTCTCTTCCCGTGGCCCTGACCGCCTCAGAGCAGCTAGGAGTTTACCCACTGCCCCAGAGGGCAGGTGAGGGTAGAGGCTTTTGCTCCCTGTGTGTCCACTGTCTGACACACATTCCCTGCGAGTATCTACTGATGGCATCCTCGGACAGGCGAATGGACGGGCGGATGGGTGGATGGACAGATAGGTGGACAGATTGATGATGGATGGCTGGATGGACGGACGGACAGACGAGTGGATAAGCGATGCAGGCCAGTCACTCCAGTCCACAGAAAAAACCCCTTCGGGGTTTAATTACCTTAGAAAGCATCCAGCTCCCCACTGATGCTCCCAACACCCCTCATGGCCAACATGCGGACCCTTCTCTCTTAGCTCTAGAGGTGTGTGGGCCCCACCCCAGCCCCGCCCAGCCCCCGGCTCCTGAATGCTGCCCCCCCTGCAGGGCCTGGTGAGGCAGCTGGTCCTGCTGCCCGGCTCGGACGCCACTGCCAGGCTGTGCCCGTGCAGGAATGCCGACCTGGTGCTGTCCATCCCCCCCGTCCTGCAGGGCCTGACGGGGAAGCCGGAAGACAACGAGGTGCTAAAGTATCCCTACGGTCAGTAAAACATCCCTACGGTCAGTAAAACATCCCGTAGCCATCCAGCCCTCACTGCCGCCTGCCACCTGCCACCACCCGCCAGGCTTCCTCTTGAGCCTCTGACGGCCACCTGCTGCCTGCTTTGCCCCAGAGCAGGGTCTAGGGCCCTTTCTCGCTGCCCGTCTCTGATAGGCAGCCAAACCGCAGCCTCCGCGGGGTCCAGCTCCATTTCCCGCGATGACCCCCCAGCCCAAGGGGTCCCGGGATTGTTTTCTTCAGTTCACGTTCGCATCGTCCCAATGTAACTTCCAATGGTGACCGTTTATTTCAAGGGCACCTCCCGCCATGGAGAACCCCAGTCCCCCTCCCAGCCCCGGAGGGAGGTGGGGGCACAGCCTGACCCTCTCTGGAGCATCAGCAGTCAGCGGAGCCACCCCGGCTCGGTGGCCCTGTGACTCGACCCTGGAACCATGCTTCCAAACCCCAGGGCTGGCGGAGGAGGCCTGGGCAGGCGCCTGGCCCCCAGGCCGGGCTGGGCACTGCCGGGGGTGAGGACACGTTTGTTGTCACAGCCTGGCCCTCGGGGCGGGGCTGCAGTGGAGACGTGGCTCTGCAGTTAGGACGTGCATGCTTTGCCTGAGAGGAAGGCACAGTTAGGAGACGTGAGGGGGTCAGAATGCCACGAACTAAGCAAAATGGAAGGTTAGGGGAACTCGTGGCCGCCGGTCCCAGGGCGGTGAGCAAGGCGGCCGTGCTCAGGCAGGATTTTCAGGAGAGCTGCAGATCCAGGCGAAGACGCCGCCTCCAGGGCAGGCGGGGAGGCTGGCAGCGCGGACGCCCCCGGGGCGCAATCCCGCCTCTGCGGCCCTCGGTTAAGACCCCTGAGAGGGTCCCCCGCCCGCTTCAAGGGCAAAGGGAAGACCCGCCCTCCAGAGAGCAGTGTCCCACCAGCCACCCATCCTCCTTGTCTGTCCCCAGAAACCAGCATGAAGGTGACGCTGGGGTCCCGTCCTCTGTGCACCAAAATGGAGGACGCCCAGTTCTGGTTCGACGCCAGGCAGAGGGGCTGTACCTGTGCGTGGGCAGCGAGTGGGTCTCGGTGCTGCCAGGTGAGACGGCGGGTGGGCGGGGCCTGGGGGAGGGGCTAGGCCCAGACAGCGTTACTGGGATTGGGGACCCCCCCCAGAGGCCACCCCACCCCGGGCACCACACGTGGCCTGGCAGGGCGCGCCCTCTCCCCTCGTCCCTGTCAGGGAAGGACACAGGGGCTCCTGGGGATGGCTCCCTCGTGGGGGCCAGCGCTCCCCTCGACCCTGCCAGCCCTTGGCCAGGAAGCCAGGCGCCGCTGCGGCAGCCGTGGTCCTGTGGCGAAGGGCGCGTCCGGGTGGCCGTGGGCGTCCGCAGGGGAAGCAGGCCTCCAGCTCGAGTCCACGCTCGGCCGACTTGAGGCACAGCCTGCCGGGGCGGTGGCCGGGGTGGGACAGCTCACAAGTGTCACCCACGGGACGACCCACTCCGGGGGAGCCACCCTGCCTCCCGCTGACGCCTGGGGTCGTGCGCCCAGGAGGGTCCCCCGGGCTCCGGGAGGCGTTCACCGGCTCTGCCCGTCTCCGTCCCAGCCAAAGAGAAGCTGGACTTCGTGGAGGAGCACCAGAGCCTGTTCACGCGCTCCGAGACGCTGGGCATCGAGGTCTTCGCCATCCCCGGAGCTGGGCTCTTCTTGGCCACCGCCAACCGGAAGGCCACGTCCGCCATCTACAGATGGACCGACGGCAAGTTCACGGCCTACCAGGACTTCCGCACGCACCAGGCACAGTCCTGGAGACACTTCACCATCGGGAGACAGGCGAGTCCGCCCCGTGCGCGGGCCCCAGAGGCGGGAGGTCGGGGCTGCGCGCGAAGAAGATTCTGCATCTTCTGCGGGAGGAAGTGCGTCCCCGCGCACGCCCAGGCGCCTCCCCGCGCAGCCCGCGGGGCGGGGGAGGGGGGCGGTCCGCAGGTGCAGGTGTGCGCACACCCGCGCCCGGGCATTTCTAAGCCGCGCGTCTTTCGTGCGCCTGTCCTCCCTAAATTATAACCGTGCTGCGGTCTCCCGCCTTGGACCCATCAGCAACGCAGAAATCGTCTGAGTGGCCCCCGACCCGCGGGACACGGGAGGCCCCAGGTGTGGGGCCCTGTAGGCAGCCCACTTCCGGTCAGGCCTGCGCTGGGCATCCGGCCATCCACCCCACCCGGACGAATGTTTCCTCCCAGCTCCCCGGGGTCCCCTTCCCATTCCCCAGATCACTCACTGACCACCACACAGTTGCTGGGGACAGCCCTGCTGGCGATAAAGCAGCGAGCAAACCCACCCTGCCTCCCGGGGCTGGCAGACGCCCACGCAGAGCTTGCTCCAGGCCCGGGGTGGTGAATGATGACCGCTCGCAGGGTATTTGGCTGATGATATTTTAAAGGTTTTTATGTGTTCATTATTCAAAAATGATAACTTTACATCAAAGAAAAATCGGGAAATTCAGAAACGTAAGCGGAAAGCCGTCTGTCTGGCTACCTAGTCACGTGCAGGGTGCAGCTGGGCTTCCGCTTCCAGGCCCGGTGGAAAAAGGCATATTTGTGTGCAAACCTTTTCCTGTTTGGGGCATAGAAATGGCACCAACGGGCTGGTGAACGCGGACACGTGTGCAGGGCTGAAACTGGACGAGCAGGTCCGGAGCCGCCCAGGGGCCCCCTGCCCGAGGCGTCAGCCGCAGAGCTGCGGGCTCAGCCTCTGTCCCTGGGCGCTGGGAACCGTTTGCGCCAGGCTCGGCCGGAGATGAGAACCGAGCATCCGTGTCTCTGCTGCAGGTCTTCCTGGCCGTGGCTAACTTCCACCCCAATGACAAAGGCCAGGAGTTCTCCGTCATTTACAAGTGGAGCCAGAGAAGGCTGCGATTTGCGCCCTATCAGAGGGTCCCCACCCACAGCGCCCGGGACTGGGAGGCCTTCGAGGTGGCCGGGGAGCACTTCCTGGCCGTGGCCAACCACCGGGAAGGTAGGGCCCAGGCCCTCAGCCCCACCGGGGCCGGCTCGGGCGGGGGCAAGGCTCGTTGTTGGCTCCTTAACAATGATAGAACGTCACACCGGCCCAGTTCCTGGTGGTGCCTCTGAGGGTGAATACACCTGAGCACCTCCTCACCTGTCCAGATAGGAAGACAGACACATGGTCTGTACCCACCCTCAGGAGACCGGCTAGCTGGCTGCAGACTAAGTAACCAACCACCTGACTCGCTGTCTGACCAAGCACCCCTCTGGGGCTCTGGCTGATGTAGCTGGGAAGATCCAGTGTCAGGCTGGGGATATGGGTGGGGACAGGCTGAGGGAGGGGTGGGGCCTTGTTCTTCTCAGGGCACACAAACTGTAAGGCCTGGGGAGGGACCAGCAATGGCCAGCTGCTATCTGGGTGACCAGGCACACCCCGTCCCATGCCCCGAGGGTTGCCAGGGGCCTCTGGTGCAGCCACATCTCTGGCACAGGCCTGGGGCAGGCTCTGTGGCTCGGTATTAACCCCTGGTCTGAGATCTGCCAGGAGCTCGGGGGGGGGGCCTGGGAGGGGCCCCCGCCACCCCAATGGGTAGGGAGACCCCAGGAGCCCGAGGGCAGTGAGTGAGTTTTCCAGAGGAGGCCGGCCCAGAGGGACGTGGGGGCAGGGTGCCTGGCCTGTGGGGAGTCAGGGCAAAGGGCACCCTGGGCAGTGAGAGGCAAGACAGGCTGCGGCTCTGGAGCCTCTTGGAGGAGGCCTGAGCGGGGCGGGAGGTGTGGCCCCAGGCCTGGGAGGGTCATCGCCGGCCTGGCGAGAGCTGCCCTCGGCCTGGCCGGGCACCAGGCGAGCCAGGCCCTCCAAGGCCACCACGAGGCCCTGGAGTCCCTGTCGCCTCCCTCCACCTGGCACTCGGCTTCCAGGTGACGATCACAACATCGACAGCGTCATCTACAAGTGGAATCCCAGGACGCGCCTGTTCGAGCCCAACCAGACCATCAGCACGTCCGGCGCCTACGACTGGGAGTTCTTCACCGTGGGGCCCTACTCCTTCCTGGCGGTGGCCAACGCCTTCAACGGCACATCCACCAAGGTGCACTCCCACCTGTACGTGTGGCTGGTGGGCTCCTTCCAGCTCTTCCAGTCCTTCCTGGTAAGGCCCCGACCAGCACCCCGCCCTGCCTCACCTGGGGTCCTGCACCAGCACCCGGTGACACAGGACTGGGGCTCCAGCCAGGACTGGTGCCGGGGCCCACAGCCACCCCTGACCGCCCTAGGCGCCGCCCCTCCCCCACCACTCGAGGCTGGGGCTGAGGTCATTCCCAGTAACCTCACTTCCTGCCAGAATCCTGAGGAGAGGACGTCACTGCCAGCAGGGGGCACCCTCCTCCCTCGGGTGCCGCTGGGACCCCCCTTTGATCACTTATCTGTCCCCTCATTTGCCAGCAGAAGTGCCTTGAGGCCCTCGCCCTGGTGCCCCAGGCAGGGGCTGCCCTGGCATGCCCATCCCTGTGGGCCGTCCCTGTGAGCCAGCAGCCCGGGGTGGAGGAAGGGACAGGGCGGGGGACCCCGCCACCCCATCCTGTGGGGCCAGGAAAATGGGCAGGGCAGGCCATTCGCTAAGCACATAGGGGAAGAGCCTGGCAGAGAGGTCGGTGGGGCGTGCTGGAGTGATTCACGCCGTCTAGAACATTCCATGCACACTGTCTCGCATGGATGAGCCTGGAGGGGTACGTGGCGGAGGGGCCGTATCTGTTCTGGAGTCCCCCCACCCCCTGCCCCGGGAGGAGAGCCGCACAGGAAGCAGAGGACGTGAGTGCTCAGAGCCGCCGTGGAGGGAGGTGAAGTCCGGGGCTCATGGGGACAGATCTGGCTGCTGCCATTCACGCAGCCAGTCGGGGGTCGCACGGAGCCACCAGGCCCTCTGCAGGCTGCAGGCGCTGCCGTCCCTGAGGGCACACAGCACAGCCCACACAAAGCAGGTCTGGGAGCCAGAGCGTGTCAGGACAGCTTCCCCAGGAAGTGACATTGGGACAGGCCCCAAGGGCACGGGGGCTGGCAGGAGGGGTGGCCCAGGGCCAACAGGTGCAAGGAAGACTCGCAGTCCTGGGGTGGAAGGCAGGGTGAGGAGAGCCCTCCCTGCTGGCCCTGCCGTCTGCGGCTTCGGGCCATGGGGCCGGGACGCAGTGAGTTGGGGTTGGGGGCCATGCCGGGGGTTGGGGGCAGTTTCCTGGCACGAGGAGGTCAGTACCCAGGGTGCCACTTTCAGGATGGGACGGGGGCCCTGGGGGCAGCAGGGGTGTGGTGACGTGTGACTCCTGCCGCCCTTGGCTTTCTCAGTCTTCGGTCCCAGCAGGTCAGTGGTGACAGTGGCTCAAGCTTACTGAGCAACGACTTCACAAGGTGCCTGTGCCAAGAGCTTAAACCACTTCTCCCACTCAGTCCTGGAAGCCACGCTGTGAGGTCACCTCTGCCGCTGGTCCTGTCTTACCCACGGAACCCCGAGGCGCGGGGGCCCAGGGCTGGCTCCCGGCAGAGCGGCCCCGGGCCCCGGGTGGCGGGTGCTGTCGTCTTATTCAGCGCGGGACAGTCTTTCTCAAGCACACTCTCCTCGTGTGGCATGCGTCCCCGCCGTGGTGGCCCGCGAGGCTGAGGCGTCCTGGTCAGAGGACGTGCTTGGGTGCTGGGAAGCAGCGATGTGAAAGCGTTCGGCGATGGGCCGCCCCACAGTCTGCCCAACGGGGAGCCAGGCCTCCGCCTCGGGGTCGGACCCTGGGCCTGCAGACTGGGCAGGCGGGGGCGGCGTCCCCACAGGTGGTAAAATCGGGTGCCTGTGGATGCCTGGACAAGCGGGGACGGAATGAGGACGTGGCGTCCAGCGGCAGTGGGGGGCAGCACAGAGGCCCGGGTGGCCGTGTGGACGGCACTGCAGGCGGAAGCCCCGTGGGCTCTTGGCCGGTCGTGCTTGTCACCAGGGTTGCAGGGGGCTGCATGGGCGTGTGCCCAGCCCGAGAAGCAGGTGTCAGGGGCTCGCACACCGGACACCTGACGGGGAGACGGGCCAGGACCTGGACAGGATGAAGCGCATGTCGGGAGGGACAAGCCAGCCACTGAAGGAAGACCTGTGATCGTTTCAGGTGTCCGAGAGCTGGGCCGGGGACAGGGGACAGAATTCCAGGGCTCTGGGAGCAGGTCCTGCAGCCTGGCATGGATGGCACAGCCCGCGGCCATCGGACGGTGTGTGTGATACACAGAGGTCCCTGCAGTGGGCCGGGGGTGCAGTGCTGAGGACTGTCATTCTGTAGGTACCAACCCCATGATCCTGAGTCACCTATGTTTAAACAAGAAGGCGCAATATGATGAATGGCCAGTTCAGGAAGGTCCTCAATCATGACACTTCATCACGGGCCACAGACAGGGGCCCCTGTCCCCAGGGCACAGCCTGCTAGTGACACACCGGCCCTCTGCCATCCCGACCCCCAAACAGACCCAGACAACTGAGGGTCTTCAGGTGTCGGGCAGGAGACCTGCAGCCTGGAGTCAGGCGGGGCCGCACACCGCACAGGGAGACGCCGGGCTGGTTCTGGAGACAGCAGAGGGTTTCTTAAAATTACAGTTGTCCTCAGAAGTGTCCAGAAATGTCACATTTATTTATGAGGTAAACACGGAATGCCACTGCTACACAAGAGTTCTCGGAAGTTAAAAATGTGATTGCTCGCCGGACCAGAAGACACTCGTCTGCGAGTTGGGAGATAAAAGCCAGGGAATCTCACGAATGCAGAGCAGGAAGAAAAGGGACAGTCAGCAGGTCGAGGGCCGATGGGAGCGCTGGAGAGAGAGACGGCATCGATCCACAGTGAGGGGGTGGGGGGGCGCCATCGGGAAGGCCGCGATCATCCCCCAGACCTGGGAACGCGAGTCTCGGAGGGGAAGGGCGCTGAGGCTGGGGGACGAGAGCCCCACGGGGCTCGCTGTGAACAAACCTGTGGACGTGGAGGGCAAGAGGAGACCTGTCCTCGGTCCCCAGCCCGGGGACGGACACGTGCTCACCTCTGCTCAACACCATTGGCCGGCACTGGTCACATGACCCGACCCAGCTGCATGGAGTGCTGCGGGCTGGGGGTGGCGTCCTGTGTATCCACAGACAGGCGGTCAGCCGGACACGGGACATCAGACTCAGACGTGGTGGCTGCGGCCACTGACAGTGGTCACTGCAGCCTGAGACCGTCAGCCCGGACGGCTTGGCGGGGCGTGGGGCAGGAGGGTTGTGGGGCAAGAGGAGGACTCCGTGGACACATGTGGGCCGGACACCTTGAAGGCGTGACGGAAGCACGGCCACAAGTGACACAGAGGTCGTCTGGCCATTGGAATGACCACAGCCAGGCCCTGGCCCTCCTCCGCGCCGCGGCTCTTCTGCCTGTGCTCCCACAGCCGCAGCACCCCCTCCCCCTGCACCCCCTCCTCGCCGCCCCCGCGCACCCTCGGTGCTGGGGCGCAGGCCGAGCCAGTTGTCTGAGTCCAGGGAGCCCTAGTGATCTGGCGACGCCCTCTCCACCGGCTCCCGGCCCTTGTACCGTGTGGGTGTGCATGCAGGCGTGTGCACGCGTGTTCCGTGTCACACTGACAGGGTGCCCCAGCGCGGGTGGGGCGGCCGTGACCCCGCAGCCTGACGCCCCCGTCCGGGTTCTGCGAAGTCGCAGTGGCCGTGCACACGCGGGCCTGCCCTCCGCGAACCCACGCGGCGGAGGGAGCTGCAGGCCCCGCAGGCCCCCGGTGTCTCTGAGCTCGCACAGAAGCTGTGGGTGGCCCAGGGACAGAATGGTGCCACCTCACAGGGCCGAGCTGAGGCGAGGACGTGCTAACCCAGAAAGGCCTCGGCCAAGCTCCTGGAGCCAGCGAGGGGTCAGTCACCGCCAGGTGTCCGGGTCCACTGTCCTTGCCCTCGTGAGCCATGCTGTTAGCTAACACGCAGGCGTTCCGCTCTCAGGCCAGGTCCAGACCCGTTGGTTCCAGAAGCCCCTGGCTCAGACCTGGGATGTCCGCAGCTCGCGGCCTGCGCTGCGGGGCCAATGGCGCCCTCTGCTGGGCGCGGGGAGCACGGCGCCCCGTAGGCCCGCCTCGGTCCCTCGCGCAGACCGAGTGCCCGCCTGACCCAGCCAGCCCGGCGCCGAGGCCGGCGGGCGGGCAGGAAGGCCGGCCAGGCAGCACGTCCCGAACCTGCCAGAGGGGAAGCCGCCCCGCCCCGCCCCCGCCCCGGCAGGTCTGGTTCGAGAACCCTGCCGCTGACCCAACCAAGCTCAGGCCTCGCTGGGCGGACAGGAGGTGTGCGCCTGCAGCGGGGCCGGTTTTGCCTCCGCGGGGACAACCCGCTGCGTGGCCTGGGCACCCCTGCGTCCCCAGGCGCAGCCCCCTGCCCACGCATCGGGGCGCTGCTGGGACCCGGCCCCGAGCTGGGGAGGGATGTGCTCCAACGCGGGCCATCGTCCCATCCCTGTTCCCGCGGGCGCACGCGCCCCGAGGAATGCCCTCCCGTCCTCACGGCAGTGGTCACAGGGCGAGGGAACGCCCCCAGAGTGCTGGCCTAATGCACCCCAAACAAATTCTCGCTGGTTCAGAGGCGGCTGTGGAACGCAGGTCCGGACGTGGTTGCCACGCCCACTCCAGTGGGGAACCGCTGGGGGGCGGAGCCTGCCGTCCCCTCCCACCTGCGGCCCCTCCTCGCCCACCGCCCCCACTTCACGCATGGCTAGGGGGGTGACAGAAGGATGGGGCCACAGCCAGCGCCCCTTCTGGCTCCAAGACTAGGAAGAAACCAGCTCGCGTTCCACTGGGCAAGGAGCCCTGCGTTTTCTGTTCAGAGTTTGCGTTTGATTGTCCCCACAGGGGTGCCCCCTATGGAGTTTCTCTCGCTCCAGAAAGGTCCCTGGTGCCCCTTGGCCGTCTGCAGCTCCCTCGTCGCTGCCCAGCAGGGCTCCCAGGGTTGAAGTCTGTGCCTGCCTAATCGTCCCCCAGTTAGACTGCTTCCGCGAATTGGCATTGGGCCGTGTGTATGTGCACGTGTATGTGTGTGTGCTGCACACACGCACAGCGTCCTCCGACCTCCGGGCAGCGCTCTGCCCACCGGCTCAGCATCCATATCAGCTTCTGACTTTTATGAATAAGTCTACCTGGGGCGCCTCATGCAAGGCTTTTCTGGGCATATATATATATATTTTTTATCTCTTCTGTGGAAACCGAGGAGTGGAATTCTGGGCCATTCCATATTTAACTTTTGAAGTTTTTAAGACTCAGCGGTACCGCTTCCGGTGCTCCGCGCAGTCACTCCACGTCCTCACCAGCGCTCGCCTTTGTATTTTTAGTTTCCCACTTTGGGTGCAAAGTGCTATCGCCATGTGGTTTTTAAGTTGCAATTCCCTGATGACTGGAGGTCTGTAGTTTTACTTGTGAAATGTCTATTCGAGTCTCTGGTCTATATTTTATTTATTTTTTTATTTATTTTGCCTTTTTATATCGTTGTCTAGGATTTCTTTATACATTCTGAATAGAAGTCCTTTGTCACATATAGAGTCTTCCCTGTCCTCTTTTTTTTTGTATCAATTTGATGTGTCGTTCCAATAATCACAATGTATGTTTCAATTTGTAGCAATGTTTTGAGTTCATCTTATACTTCACATACAATGTAATAGCCTTACAACAATGTAATTTACTTATCCCTCCCTATCCATCAGGCTAGTACGGATATACTCCTACTTGTGAGGTCCACAGTTGGTCATTATTTCTGCTGTCCTCCATACCCACACACACACGGCTCCCAGTCTCCTCTGCGTCCTTCCTATGGAGTCTAGCTCCCACCTGGTGTAACCCACCCTCAGCCCAGTGTCGTCCTTCGGAAGCCCCGTAAAGCGGGGCTGCTGGAAAACTCAGCCCGTCACTTTGATCTGAAAGTGACTTTATGTTACCTTCATTTTTGAAGGCTGCTTTCACTGGTTGTAGAATTCTGCTTTTGGTCATTCGAAAGATGTTTTTCTATTGAGAAAATTTGGGTTTCATTAGTCCCCAAGTCGAGTGTGTTTTCTCTGGCCTCTGTTGAGATTTTCTCTTTATCTTCAGTTTTCAGCTATTTGAATATGATGTGTCTAGGTGCAGCTTTTCTGTTTATTCTGTTTTGGGTCTCGGATTCCCTTAGTTTGGCATTTTTAATCAAATTTGGGAAACCTTTAGCTGGCATTTATTTGAATTTTTTTTCCCACCTCATTCTCTCTTCCTTTCCTTCTGTGACTCCAATTACACTTGGGTGAGACTGCATCCTATTACCCACAGGTCACCGAGGCGCTGTTCACTTTCACTATATTTTTTGCCTTCTGTGCTTCAGTCAGATCATTCTAGTGGCCTGTCCTCTGGGTCACTGGTTCTTTGTCTGGATCGCAGCTCTTGGCCCCACCCCATAGGTCTATGAATAGAGACATTCCCCCTCCAGGGATAGGAGCTCTGTTTGGCTCCCTTTCGCATT
Source organism: Eonycteris spelaea (assembly GCA_003508835.1). Classification (NCBI taxonomy): domain Eukaryota; kingdom Metazoa; phylum Chordata; class Mammalia; order Chiroptera; family Pteropodidae; genus Eonycteris; species Eonycteris spelaea. The sequence continues at coordinate 1,616,963 of PUFA01000267.1, read as the reverse complement.
TTTGTAGCTCTCTGATTTCCCTGTCTCATCGCTCCCCACATTCCCTGTTCCCTGTGGAGCCTTCATCGACGTAAGTCTGTGTCTGCCAGCTCCCGACGTGCTCAGTGTTGGCCGATTTCTGTTTACCGTTTCTGCTCTTGGCTATAGGTCTCATTGCTGCTATGTCCCCAGTTGTTTAAGCCTCTGGCCAGACCTTTCAGCCTCTCAGCTGCGGTTTGTCCCTGGGTCCCTGGAATCTCACCCCACGTGTGCAATGCGGGAGCCGGGCCAGGACTTGCAAGAAGTTAGTGCAGGATTCTGGGCCCCACCCCCCGGGGTTCCCTCCTTCCTGGGCCGGTCCCCTCCCACCTGAGGCACTTGGCAGACCCCAAACTCTGCCCTTGACTGCTCTGTCCAACCGGCCTGCTGCGTCCACTTGAGTGCCACACCATGTGCCACAGGGAGTGTCCTCAGAGGAGACGCCAGATAAAAATGCGTTCAAGAGTCGCACCCACCCCCACACCAGGTCATGCCTGCCCTTGGCCCTTCTCCTGCCCTTGGCCCTTCTCCGGAGCCTCAGACGGGCTCTTTGTCTAAGTGCTGCATCTGAGCCCACAGGGGCCGTCGGCAGCAGGGCCAGTCCAGCGTAAGTGTCTCCACCTGCGTCACAAGCTGAACGTCCAGAGGCAAAACATTTAAAGACCATTTCAATGCCATGTCTGTCCCTGGAACTTCCTCAGCTCTCACCAGCCTTGGGGGACAGATGGTGTTAACTCAACCCCCTTTGTGCACGTGGGAGGTGAGACCCCAGCAGCATCCACAGATGGTGGCTCAGGACTGCTAAGAGAGGTGACACTCTCTCACATCGGCCACAGGTCCCTGCCACAGGGGGCCACCATGTCCCCTGCCACCTGGCCTGTCACCTTATGTCCCTGCACCTGCCCCTCATTTTCCCAAAAAACATCTCCCTTCATTCCTGCCCCTGCCCGTCCTCTTAGGCTCAGGACAGGATGGGGTTCCCCTTCCTCCCTAAGCACCCAAACCACCGTTGCCCCCGAGATGCCGCCATATGTGGGATGTAAACTTCCTCCCTGGGGGCCACACACGCCAATCAGCTCGAAGTCTAGGGCAAAGGCCCCACAGCTGGCCATTTGTGCCAAAGTTCTGCCCTGCTGACCTGCACGCTTCACCCTCAAGGGGGACGAGTGATTTATGAGGGACGGCGAGCCCAGAACCCAAAATGGAGCTGTGGGTGGAGCCGAAGGAGAAGCTCAGACAGGGACACGTGGTGGAAAACGCGAGCAGTGCCCAGGGGTTGCTTCAGCGTGCAGGGCCAGACTGGAGGAAGAAGGGAGGGCTTCCTGGAGGAGGCGTCGTGGCAGCTGGACCTGGTGGGGCGGCAGCACCGGGGTGTGGTGGGTGGCACAGGTGGCTAAGAAGCGGTCACCGTGGACGGTGCGGCTGGAGCAGGCGTAGCTGGCACTGCTGCTCGTGAGGGGAGCGGAGGCGGACGGGGCTGGGGACGTGAGCATGGCCGCCGTGGTCCCCGCGGGCCTCTGTTCACGCGGGCCCCCTGTGCCTCTCGTCCCCTCCCAGACGTTCGGGGCTGCCGACTGGGAAGTCTTCCGCATCGGGGAGAGGGTCTTCCTCGCCGTCGCCAACAGCCACAGCTACGACGTGGAGATGCAAACGCAGAACGACTCCTACGTCATCAACTCCGTCATCTACGAGCTGAACGTCACCGCGCAGATGTTCGTCACATTCCAGGAGATCCTGACCTGCAGGTACCGCCGGGCCGCTGGCGGCTGCCGGAGGGGCCGGCCTGGCGGTCCCTGGGCTGAGTGCGGTGGCTGCCAGGACAGACGGCTGCCCACACCCCTCGGAGGGGTGACGTGGCCTCACTCTCCCACGTGTTGCAAACCTCCAGGGCCAGTTGAGTGGTTTCGTGGCTCATGGTTGTGATCTTGACTTCAACTGATTTCAGCTGGCGTGGTTTGCTTGCTTGTTTGTTTGTTTGTTTGTTTGCTTGTTACAATTCCGTGGCTGTCATTAATTCACAGACACAAGCAGCCACCACCACAGGGGAGTTCAGAAGCTTTCGTCAGCTCACACAGAGACCCCAACCTGTCGCCTCTCCCGCACGGCCTCCAGGCCTGGCGCCACCGCCCGGCTGCCCGTCCCCGGGGGTGTCCCTGCTGTGGACACTCATAGGAGGGAATGTGTATCATGGGGCCATTTGTGACCAGCGTCTTTCGCTCAGCATCACGTTTCCAAGGTTCCTCCGGCTGCAGCCGCTGTCGGTGCCTCGGTCTGTGACGGGCCCCGGGGCGCGTGGCGCACGCCTGGGCCACATCGTCCGCCGATGGGCGTGAGGCCTATTTCTACCCTTCGACCGAACGGTGTGTTTCTGAAGGATAAAAATGCACTTCGCACGACAGGCAGCAGCGCTTGCCTGCTGGAGGCGGGGCAGGAAGCCACGGCGACGCCCTTGTGCCCGAGGTGTGGCCAGGCCGGCTTGTGACGTTGGCCATGAGCTGGGCTCCACTGTTGGCTCCTCACGTAGGGCCCTCGGGTGCGGAACCCAGCTACGGTCAGAGGAGTAACGCACACAGACCCACACCGCGGCCTCGGCCCACACACCTCGCAGGCGGCTCCCTACTGACTATAGCTGTGGTCAACACTCTGGGGCCGGATCAGAGCTGGCCGTGGCTGGAAGTGGCCCAGCACGTGACCCCAGCCAGTGGAGGAGGGAAGGAGTGAGGAGCCTCAGGGCCCTGCTGACCTCGGCCTGCCCCTCAGTGTCCCCAGGTACCTCCCAGCCCCATCACTCCTGGATCTTGTCTGAGTACCCTGCTCTGGGCCAGCACCCTCAGCTGTCCACAGGGAAAGAGCCCAGCGCAAGTCTTCAGGAGAGGGTGGCCTCCTGCCGCCTGAACGAGGCCACCAGACGCAGACACACCAGCCTGGTGTGGCATCGAGCTGACTCCCGCCAGCCGACTGGCTCCCACCTCCGCTTCCTCATCTGTAAAGCGGGCACAGGCCCCACGGCCATCAGTGAGGGGACGGGGGTGGCCGAGAGAGTTGCTCCAGGAAGCCACTCGGCAGGTGCCTCGGAACTGACCGTCTCTGCGCAGACTCGCCCTAGAGGCCGGAGGCTCTGGTCCGCGACGGGGAGCCGCATATCACTCCAGCGAGCAGGCTTCACGTGCGTTTCTGTGTCGGCACCGCCTGGTGTCGGGGAGCAAACCGGGGGCACACAGCGACCTCCCGGCCCGCGTCTGCAAGCTCCCGCCCCAGGGTGCTGCGAGTCCGCAGCACGTGACTCTGAGCTTGGGACCCGCGAGTATCCCAGCCTCTTCTGGGTGAAAGGCTGTGCCCGCTGCACAGAGGCGCCAGCCACGCTGGCGAGCCATGTGTCTGTCGTCCGCATGATCCCGCCAGTGTGGGCGTCCACATGCAGGGACGTCACTCGGCCTGAGGAAGGAGGGACGCTGACACCGTGATGGACCTGGGGGACGTCATGCTGAGTGAAACAAGCCGGTCACAAAACGACAAACCCTGTCGTGGAGGTCCCCAGTGGAGTCACATCCACAGGGACGGATGGTGGCAGCAGAGGCTGGGGGAGCGGAGGGGAGTGTCCAGAGGGGACACGGTGCCAGTCTGGGACAACAGGGTCCTGGAGTCCGACAGCGGTGGCAGTCGTGTAACGAGAACACACATGGTGCCGCTAGACCGTGCACTTAAAAATGGTTAAGAGGGCACGTTTTATGTGAATTTTACCATTAAAAATTTAAAAAGAATTTTTTAAGTGCACCACTATTTGCATTTTCCTAGAACAGACCAAGTCCCTGGTAGCTGAGACAACTGTCCCTCAGGCCCGACCTTCCTCTGTGGATTTGGGGTGGGACCTGGGCCCGGAGCTCCGAGTTCTGGGGTTAGGAGAACTGGCCAAAGGCAGCTCGGCAGCGCCTCAGGGCTCTGTATCCTGACGTCCACCCCCTAACGACCCCACTAATGCCCCCATGCCTCCCCTGACACCCCCAAACATGCACACACCTCTCTAACACCCCCAATGCCCCATGCCTCCTCTAACACCCCTTAATGTCCCCCACATATCCCCTAATACACTCAATGACCCCCACACCTCCCCTAATACACTCAATGCCCCCTCACCTCCCCTAATGCCCCTGCTAATGCCCCCCCTTCCCCCCCTTGCCTTCCCTAACATCCCCGCTGCCTCCTAACTCCTCCCAACACCTGACCCCCCAACGCCCCCCTTCCCCCGCAGTGCCCTGGACTGGGAGTTTTTCTCGGTGGGAGAAGATTACTTCCTGGTGGTCGCCAACTCCTTCGACGGGAACACCTTCTCCGTGAACAGTGTCATCTACAGGTGAGGAGCTGCGGGGGCTGAAGCCCCCCGCCTGACCGGGGACGCCTCTGGCCCAGCGGGTTGCCCGGCGTGCGGGATGGCACTGCGGGTCACGTCACGCCGCTGGGGTCGGCCACGTGGGCTGGAGCCCTGCCCACGCTCGCGACTTCGGAGTCTGGCCGGAAACCTAGCGCGGGGACACGGTGACCTGAGGGTCGTTCACAGCTTCGTGCACTAAACGATCCGCCCGGGGCTCCGGCAGGTCTGGCCAGGTATCGTCTGTCCTCCGGGAGACGCGCGTGTCCCCCCCCACGCACACACCCCGCCCCCCAGGCAGGGCGGCACCCCCGTCAGCGCCGCTTCCCGCTTCCCGGAGTTTTCAGGGGTCATAAGCACCAGGCCTCCAGTTTCCCGTTTCCACTTCCTGCTGCTTATTGTGACAGTTGATTTTTGCGTCTGGCCACTGACCAGATTACCCGGTCAGTTCCGATGGGTTTGTGAGGCAGAGCCTTGTGGGAATTCTAGCAGCCTGGCTGCCTCTGCGGATAACAACGACTTCGCCTCTTCCGACGCTTTTGCTGTTTACCTAGTTTCCTTTATTAGGCGATGCCAGGAAAATTCTAGAACAGTCTCGAACCGTTTCCCTGTCTTGCTGACTTGATGAGATTTGACAGCAGCCGGCTGAGCGCCACGTGGTTTGACGGGACGTGAGCGGGCACGTCCTGGCTGGGGGTCTGGCTGGAGCCCTTGGCGCTTGCGCGGTCCTTCTCCGTTGGGGGCGTCGGGGGGCGGGGGCTTCTCCGCATCCCTGGGGCTGGCCCCGCTGGCGCTGTGCGGCTCCTTAGCGAATCCCCGGCGCCCATTGTTCCCGGCTGAGCTGATGCTGTTGCATCTTCAACAGGAACCGAAGTTGTTCCGTGGTTTTCTTTCGGGCTTTATCTCCATCCAGTTTGAAACGAAGCCCAACCTGAGACCACTCTGCCGTTTCCCACGGAGGCCTGGGGGCTGCCCCGGGCACGCCGGGCTGGGCGGGGCCCTGGGGGGTGTGAGGGGCCGCAGCGGGGTGGACAGGGCCAACCTCGGGACTCGGCCTCCCTCTGCTCCGAGCCCAGCTCTCTGATGACGTCCGGGCAGCGCGTGCGGCCGGGGACACGTGGCCCCTGCACACAGCGCCCGCGGGAGGTGGCTTCTCGCGTCCTGCGCGCCGCCTGGCACGGGCCCCCCGCGTCCTCCCCCGCGTCCTTGCCCCCCCGCGCCCCCCCCCCGTCCCCGCGCCTGAGGCTCGCCTGTCTCCCCCGCAGGTGGCAGGGGTACGAAGGCTTCGTGGCTGTGCACCGCCTCCCCACCTTCGGCTGCAGGGACTGGGAGACCTTCCGCACGGCGGCCGGCTCCTACCTCATCTACTCCAGCGCCAAGGAGCCGCTGTCCCGGGTGCTGAGGCTCAGGACGGGCTGACGTCCCACCCGGGGACAGCGCTGGCCTCGTCGCACTCAGACCTCCTGGAGGAGCCCCGGGAACCCTGGCGGCCGAGCCCCGCAGTGTCGCCTCATGAGCCGCCCTCTGCTGGCCCTGGCCCTTGTCTGGTTGGGGACGTCTATATCCTGGTGGCTGTCGCGGCCAGACTCACGTAACCTGTGGGCGTCAGGAGGAGCCCAGAGTTACGCTGCACGTCTGGGCATCCTGCAGAGATTTCGCTTTATGGGAAAAGTTCATACAATTTTTTTTACCTCAAAAGCAGTGGGGCCTGGTCCTCTTCCCCGGGGCGTCGCCTCGCGGCCCGGCCACTCTGCCCTGTGGCAAGCCTAGGCAAGGAGCAGGCCCGATGCTGCCCCGCTGACTTCACACCAGCTATTTATTGCATCCTGTCTGTGCTGAAATATATTTAATCAGCCCCTGCACAGGGCACGCTGCGTCTGCGTGGTCGGCTGGGCCTGGCTCTGCCCGCGCAGGCCTCGCCCTGGGGTCCTGCGTCACCAGCACGGACAGAGGACACCTGTCCTCTGCAGGGGACACTTTCCCGTGGCCTGTGGCCCGTGGACATGGTGCAGGTTGGTTGGGGGGATCTCGAGCAGTATACGGCATGCACCCCATCTCCAGAGGTTGCACCCATGGGAGCCGCCGTGTTGGGCAGGGCCCTGCTGCCTCTGTGCCCAGGCGCTGTGGCTGGTGGGTGTGCAGGACGGACCTGGACCCCGCTCGGGGCCGGCGCTTGCTCTGCTCCTCCCTGCCCAGGGCCTCTGACCCTACACCAGGCGGGGCCGCCTGCCTCCCTGGGCGGCTGCCGGTGGGGTGACGTGATGCACTCTGGGAGCCTGGATGGGGGGTTACCAGCCCCACCAGGGGGGCTCCGGTGGGGAGGGGTACCCCATACCAGAGGCTTTGCTGGGAAGGCCCGTAGGGTCCACATATGGCCAGACCGCCGTGGCAGTGAGGCCAGGCCGACTCTGTTGTCCACCCGGCCTGCCTGTCAGAGTGGACGCGCTGCGGGGGGCGGCCGCACAGCCAGGCGCAGTGGCAGCTGCGGCCAGTCTGCGCCCTGCTCCCCTCGGTCAGGTCCATGGCAGGAAGCGGACGTATGCCAAGCCCACGGCTCCCCAACCCAGCCAGAGTTGGGGTTCTCAGCCTGGAACTGGGGTCCTCTTCATTTCCACAAGACAAGATCTTTCTAGAACCTCCTTCAGACCAGGGAGGGCTGGGGCTGACCCCAGGGAAGACAGCAGAGGCCGGGGCAGGGCGGTCTGAGCCCAGGCCAGGGACCTGTGAGAGAGCGGTTCCGGGCGTGTGTGTCCCCCGGGTGAGCCCACACGCGTGGACCCCGGTTCCGGGCTCACGTGTCCCCTGGGTGAGCCCACACGCGTGGACTCCGGTTCCGGGCTTGCGTGTCCCCTGGGTGAGCCCACACGCGTGGACCCCCTCCACTCAGTGTTTTGTAGAAAGAGGTGTGCCCCTCATTCCAAGTCAGGGCCCTGCTGGACCCCCGTGTCCCTGCTGTCACTGTCCCCAAGGCCTGGCCATGTCCCTGCTGTGGGCAGCCAGGAGCCCCGCTATGTCTGGGCCTAGCGGCTTATGGGGAGAGGGGTGTGGGGGGTCTGGGGTCTGCTGGGGGGTTAGGGCTTAACAGGGATTGTAGGGCCCTCGACAGCCCACGAGAAGGGGATGGATCACAGCCGGGTGGCCTGCAGTGTCGGCGAGGGCAGTGGCCTGTCATCTCGGGGCTTGTCTCACAGGAGGACCCCAGCAGGGCCCCAGAGGCGAGGTGCCCACCCAGAACAGGAGGCCGCATGGGCCAGGGGCATGGCGGGGGCCTCTGAGACCCCAGCCTCCCGCCTGGGGCGTGAATTCACACATCAGCTTGGGCGAATCGGACACTGAAATCAGTGGGCATGGGGAGCAGCTGGCCCTGCGCCCACCGTATGGGGCCTTGCCCGCGAGGAGGAGGCCTGGCAGACGCCCTCAGCCTGCGGCTGCGCCCTTGGCCCCCTGCGGGCTCCACGTCGCCTGAGCCAAGTCCTCGTAAGAAGCCTCCTCTCTGCACATGTTGCTGGCACTGTTCCCTGGACAGCACCAGGCTCAGACAGGCAGGGACGCAGGAGGGGTGCACTGGGTGCTGTCCCACGCCCCCGAGCACCCCTCCATACACTGCTTCTCTCTCCCTGGGGTGACCCAGATGTCCACCGGCTTTCCCTTCGCCCCAAGGGTGTCACTGAGGGGTCCGGCTTGCCAGGAGGAAAGGGGTCCGGTGCCCAGGGAGGAAGGAGGTGGACAGCTCAGACGTAGTGGCACACACAGCCCCTGTCCCTGCCCACAACCTCCTCAGTGGCCAAAAGCACAGCATCCAACCGCTGTCCCACTGAGTAGGGATAGAAACTGGAAACCGAGAGTCGTTTAAATTATGAACACTAACGAGAGGGGGAGGGTGCAGAGAACGCGAAAATATTTACATCTCCTCAAGCCAGCCCTTCTGGTTTTCGTCCTGCCGATACACATTCACGAGGAGGCACGAGGTTTCCTGTGGATTTGCGTCCGGCGTGACGTGGCACATTCTTGGCATCTTGACAAGTGTGTTGCAACCTTCCGACTCCCCTGAGCCTGTCGCCCCTGTGCGTCCACGGACATTCTTTTCGAGCCTCCGCTGTGACAGATGACGCTTTAAGAACAACTTCGTGTGAGCCGCACTTGGCTTTGGGGTCACTGCGGTGAGGCTGTGGTTTCCTGCAGGAATGCTGAGCACAGCGGGCTGGGCCTCTGCTCCTGGCCCCTGACCAAGTCCAGGGACAGCCGGACGTGCGGGCTCGCATCGGTCCTGTCCACGCAAGGCGCCCGCTTCACAGCCTGCCAGTTAGGGATGGGACAGGGAGCTGTGGACGCCATCGTCTGATCTCACTGTGGTCATCACTTCTGGAGCCAGGCTGCCGGGCCTTTTCCATGGGCACCGGTGACCTCAGTGACTCAGCCTGCCACATATACACGCATGCACACACACAAACCACAGGTGCACACACATGTGCACACACAGTGCACACACATGTACACACATTCACATACCCACACACATGCACACACAAACTGCAATGCACACACATGTATATACATTCACATACCCACACACACGTACACAAACCACAGATGCACGTGCACATGTGTACACACAAACCACAATGCACACACATGCACACACATTCACATCCCCACACACACAAACCACACGTGCACACATGTACACACACATTCACATCCCTATGCACAAACCACACGTGCACACACGTGTACACACACAAACCACAATGCACACATGCACACACATTCACATCCCCCCACACAAACCACACGTGCACACATGTACACACACATTCACATCCCTATGCACAAATCACATGTGCACACACACGTGTACATACACAAACCACAATGCACACATGTACACACATTGACACCCCATATGCACACACATAAAGCACACACACATGCACACACACCACACACATCCAAACACATTCATATCCCGTGCATGCACACAGATACACATATGCACACATGTGCACACACATATGCACAGTGCTTTGGTAACTAATAAATTGATCCACAGACCATCTCAAAGAACTAACGTGCAAAAGTACTTTGAAAAAATGAGGGAAAGTTTGGTCTCCAGGTTAAATTATACTGAAATTAAACAATTCAACCCCGGTATCAGCATAATTTTGAAAGTTTAAAAGTTACAGATGTTAAAATTCAAGATTCTAGAATAGTATTTATTTTTTTGGAGAGAAACTTTATAAAGGTAAAATCTATGGAAATAAATGAAAGGCAAGAAAATAAAAAGGGAAGATATAGATGAAAAATACATAGATGATAGATAAGTAGATGATAGATAATAGGCAGGTAGGTAGATAGGTAGGTAGGTGGGGGGGGGGGGAGATGAAAGAGAGTGAGGAGTTTCGTGGCCGTCTGATGCCGTTTTACTCCATCAGCGAACGAAGGCGGAAGGCCAGCTCACACTGACACTGCTCCCGACGCCTCCCGGGCTTGACTTGAGCGCTCAGGAGGTCCGAGGTGCTCCCACAAGCCACCGCGAGCCCCAGGCCACCCAGGACTGAGCACGGAGGGCGTGAGCACGCACTTACAGCAGAAGAAGACCCAACACTAGAGAACGGACTTAAATTCTGATGAGTTACACCCACAAGTTACAAGTGAACGTGACAACAGTGGGTGACCCCGGCTTGGGGTGAGGTTTTGGCATCTGAGTTCATGCTCTGGTGAGTCCTGCAGTCACTAGGGAGACTGCAGGGCACTGGGGCGCCTGCCGGCCGCTGGGTCTAGCTGGCCACACACAGGGCTACTCTCTGGTCTATGCCGCTGACCCAGGGTGGTGACCACCTCGCAGAGAGACAGGCAGGCGCAGCCCAGCGGGCCATGGCTGACGCCCAGGAGTGGGCATGGGGCGGATGGCAGCTGGGTGCAAGACAGCGGGGGTACAGAGGGCCCCATGGGTCAGGACAGCAGGTGGCTGCTGAGGGGCCACCTGCAGCTCACTGGTGTGGTTGGAGGAGCCCTGGTGGCCCTGCCAGGCAGCACTTCAGAGCTATGGGGGGGGGCTGCTGCGGAGCCTGCGTCCTGCTGGTTGGCCAGCCGCAGCACCCACCTGCTCCGCACGGCACCTGTCACACAAGGAGACCAGGTCTAGCCACGTGGTCTCAGCTGTCACTGGAAGCAGGCAAGGCTGTCGCCCCGTGGACTGGGATGTGTGGGCAGCGAGTCTCACTCCGGGCTCCTGGTCTGGGCAGTGGCCCTCTGTGCATGCAGCACGCTGTCCCCCGCCCCGTGAAGGGGGCCCGGGGCCCGGGTGTGGGAGGGCGCCCCAAACCCGCCTGGCATTTCTCTCTGGTATGCCACGGCCGACACATCGTGGTCGGCTGGCACGTGCCTCCCCGGCCCCCGGCGCCTCCCTGGGCACGGGATCAGATCGTACGCATGGCCCTGCGTTCACGTCCCACTTCAAGTCACTCGGGACTTCCCAAGCTCAAACCGGCCTCCACTGCCAAGCCTTCCCGGGGCGCCGCTTGATGACCGTTCCACCTTCAGTTCTCAGTAATTTATCTCCCTTTGCTCCCCCTCCTCCCCAAATATTTAAAATACAAACACGGACACAAGGAAAGTAACAAATAGAACTGGAAAGAGGAGTCAGAGTTACATAGGTAAAGGTGACAGCTACCCTGAACGCGAAGTAACACAGGCAAGAAAATCGCAATTAGCTCTTGAGATTCCTGGCAGCAAAGGTGAAAAGGGAGTGAGGAGGGAGGAGGGGAGAGGGGCACAGGGACATGGGAGAGGGGGCAGGGGAGGGGGCACAGGGACGGGGAGGGACAGGTCCTGTTGCTGGAGAAGACTGGCTGCCTGGCCTTGGATATCAGACATCGGTCCTCCAGTCCCAGAGAAGGAGCTGCTGTAGGTGTCTGTGAGTAGAAAAGCAAGGCACAGTGACGACCAGAGGCGACAGGCCTTCCAGGAACCACACGCTGATGGACATGCTGATGGACGGCAGGAGGCGGCCAGGGCGGAGCCCGTCTGCCCGCTGACACGGCCCGCCCCGCCCCCCGCCCCGCCCCCCCCAGCCACTCTCGACCCTCGTCTGGAGTCTCCCCGTGGTGTTCGGGGTTTGGGTTTGGGACCTTTTCCCCTCACTGGACTGAAATTTGGGGACGCGTGTTACTCTTCTCCAGCACTCTAAGAATACACACAGCTGCTCAAAGTTAGTTTGAGCAGCACCCCTCACTCGCTTCCCTCTAGAAAACGCTGGTCTCCGCCACTCTGCTCCAGTTTGTGCTGTGATCAGACGTGCTCATGAGGTGCTGGGTCTGGGACGGGCAGGGACCCAGCGTGGCATCGCCCGCGCCCTCCACAGACGAATCTGCGCCCCAGCCCTCGGGGACCCTCACGCTCACGGGCACCAGCCCTTCGCTCTCGGGGTGCATTCCCACCCGCGGTGCCACGTGGGACAGGCCTGCAGACAGAGTAGGGGGACACGGGGCGGCGTGACAGGGGTCTGGTTTTAAACCCCAGCTGGAGCGCCCCCTGGCGGTGCCGTCGCGGCATCGGCCCGTTTCTCTGAGCTTCGGTTCCTCGCACCGCGGATGGGTCTGGTGGTGACACTGCTGACCGGTGCGATCTGGGCAGTGCTGTCGGAGTGGGCACCGCGCGGGGCAGCTGTGACTACCGGCTTGCCGAGGGCATGCCAACGCCACGGGCCCGCCGCCGCCCGCCGCGAGCACTAGGGTGTGGGGCTCAGGGGGTCCCTGGACACGGGGGTGCTGGCAGGGACTTGAGGTACTCCAGGTGCCTCCTGGCGTCCTCCTGGTTCTGGCGCACGTAGTACACGACGTAGGCGACCACCATGGCGAACCAGCCGAACATGGTGACCAGCATGGCCACGTCGGTGGTCTTGTGGTGGGCGCTGCAGAAGCTGACGCCGGCGTCGAGCGCCTGGATCAGCGGCTTGCCCGCGAACGCCTCCTGCTCCGAGGTGTGGCAGGCGAGCTCGTGCACCGAGTCGGGGTCCAGCTTCAGCTCCCACAGCGCCTCCTGCAGGGCGCACTCGCAGTGCAGAGGGTTGTGCGCCAGGCGGATCTTGGCGCTGAGCTTGCCCAGGGCGTCCTTCGGGACCCTGCGGATGCGGTTGTGGGACAGGTCCAGCAGCCGCAGGCCGCCAGCCAGGCCCGAGAAGGCGGCGGGGCCCATGGTCTCAATGGCGTTCTGAGACAGGTCCAGCTCGCGCAGCTGGCTCAGGTGCTGGAAGGCTCCGTTGGGGACGCGGGCGATTCTGTTGGCGTCGAGCTTGAGGAGCACGGCGTTGGCGGGGATGTCCCCGGGGATCTCCTGCAGGCCCCGCGCGCTGCAGTGCACGGCCACGGCCCCCGCGTCTGGACACTGGCAGCTCTGCGGGCAGCAGGCGCCCAAGCGCAGGCAGAACAGCAGGAGGAGGCCAGGCCCTCCGGGGCGCCCCCGCAGGGCCAGGGGGCTCTGTTTGCCCGTGGGGCGCATCCTCACTGCTCCCAGGGTGCGGGCGTGTCCTCTGGCTCGGTGCCGCGGGTCTAGCTCTTTCCCACGCCCCCCGCTGAGCAAGTGGCCATGTGACTGGGGCATACACTCGTTCCCTGGGTGTCAGGAAAATGACCTTCTCCACCGGTTCTGAAAAGAGGGGAGCAGGTGGCATTGTCCTCGGGGTCCCGCTGGGACCCAAGACACACTCTGACTTTGGGGAAATGTCACAGGCAAACTAAAGCCTCCATAACTTATTTCTGGGGACTCTCAGTGCCACCAGTAGAGAAAGGACAGGTGGTGCTGCCTGCTGGCTGGCGGCTGCACCTATCAAAATGGTCGGACAACCCTGCCACTCGCCCTGGACACACCCACCGCACACCCAGGGGACCAGGGGCCTGGACAGCATGGGGGGGGGGGTGAGGCGGACTGGGGTCCACCCTCTGCAGGATCTCGCGCTTACTGAATGGAGGGCCACTAGGAACCAGCGGAGCGCTCATCACGCCCGCCAGGCTGCTGTAGGAAGCTTAGCACTTTGCTAAATTTGACAACCCTTTAAAAATTATAATAAATACAGCTTCTCTCTGCTGGCCCTGATGCGAACAGCGACCCGGCCCTGGCACCGGAATCGGCGCCTTTTATTTCAGTTATGCTTGAAAAGGGAGGAAAAAGAAAAGCCCAGCCCCGGGCGCGCGCTGCGCTGGGGCGCGGAGTGGCGGGGCCGCGCGGGGCCTGGGCGGGTAGGCTTGGATTCCGGGGCCCCGAACCCCCAGACCCGCGGGAGGGGATGGACGGGGGAGGGGTGTTCACAGCCCCCGGCGGGGCGGGGTTTTTACCTGCGTGTCGTGTCCGGGGACAGCTCTGCGCGAGGCTCTCGGCCGCTCCCAGCCGGTCCTGGCGCCACACCCAGGCGCGGCGGCGACCCCGGAGCCCGCGCCCAGGTCCGCGGCCGCTGACACACACGCGGCTCGGCCAGTGCTCCGCGCTCCGCGGGCGGGGCCTGGGGCGGGGCCTGAGAGGGGCGGGGCTAGGGCGACAAGGGGCCTCGGAGAGCGGGAGGGCAGGGGCAGGGCCTGGGCGGGGCCTATGGGTGGAGCCTCAGTTGGCGGGGAGGGGAGGGGAGAGGGCGATGGTGGGCGGGGCCTGGGCGGGAGGGGGCCAGGACGACGTGGGGCCTCGGGAGGGGCGGGGGCCTGGGCGGAGCCTGGGGCGGGGCCTGGGCGGGACCGGGCCAGGACGACCTGTGGCTTCAGATCGCGGGGAGGGGCGGGGAATGGGCGTGGCCTTGCAGAGGCGGGGGCGGGGCTAGGGTGGGACTTTTAGAGGAGGTCGGTAGCGCGGACAGCGGGCGGAGTCCGCGGGCCGGTTGGGGCTGTGAGGAGTGCAGAGCCCCGCTTCTGCCTGGGTTCACCCCCACCTCGCACATGGAAGCTAATCCTCTCCTGGCGCTGGGACCTGGATGCGTGGGGCCTGGCGACCTTCGGGTCAGCGCAGAGCCCTTGCCGTCCCTCGCAGCCCCGATGCCAGTAGTCCCCAAAGCTGGTTAGTGGGGTTAGCTCCCCACCCAACTGGGTCCCCTTCTGCCCGGGAGCCTCTGTGTCTTGAGGTCTGTGCATGTAAGCCCCAGGAGGGTCAGGAATATGGGGGTGGGGCGTTTAAGTTGTGCCTGAGCCGTCCTAAGGTTTTTAAAAACAGTTTTACTGTGGCATAATTAATATACAATAAACCACAGTTAAATTTGATCCGTTTTGACATTTGTATACACGGTGAAACCATCATCACCATCGACGCAGTAAATCTAGCAGTTGCCCCCTTGGTACTCCCCCCCACCCCCGCCCCGTCCTACCCCCAACAGCAGGCAGCACGGCTCTGCGGTCACTGTAGATCAGTTTGCATTTCTTATAATCCACGTAAATGGGGTCGCAGGTGTGTGCTCCTTTGTCCAGCTTCTTCCACTCATCGTAATCTCTTGGAGTCCACCCTGGGTCCTGCTTTGTTTATCATGTCATTCCTTCTGGTGCTGAGTATCCATTCATGGTATGAATGTTCCACAGTGTGCTGTCCATTCGCTAGTTCCTGGCATTTGGGCTGTTTTCAGTCTAGTTAGCGCAAATAAAGAGAAACGAACATCGAGTGCAACCTTCGCTTGGACAAACATCCTTGTTTCCCTTAGGTAAACAAACACCCAGAGACAGAATGGCTGGCTCGCATGGTAGCTGGGGTGTTTGACTTCAAAGAAACTGACAAAGCGATTGTATAACTTCACATTCCCGCCAGCCGTGTGCGTTCACACCCTCGCCAGCTCTTGGCAAGGTCAGGCTTTTTAATTTTAGACATTCTAATAGGTGTTTAGTGGTGTAGCTCACTGTGGTGTTAATTTGTGCTTCCCTGGTGACCAGCGGTGGTGAAACATCTTTTCATCTGTTTGTTTATTTGCCATTTATCTTCTTTAGGGAAGTGCTCTGTTCAAATCTTTTTGAGTTGTCTTCTTATTGTTGAGTTTTGAGAGTTCTCTGTGTATTCTGAATACAAGTCCTTTATCAGATATGTGATTTGTAAATATTTTCCCTGAGTCTGTGGATTCCTTTCTTTCTCTTAAAAGTTTTTCAAAGAGCAAAGTTTTGAATTTTGAAGTCTGATTTATCCATTTTTTTTCTTTTATGGATCATGCTCTTTTTTGATGTCATATGTAAGAAATATTCGCCTGACTCAAAGTCACAAGGATTTTATACTTCAGGTTTTGCATTTGGGTCTGTTATCCCTCTAGAGTTAGTTTTGGTATATGATGTGAGATATGATTCTAAGTTTATTTTTTGTGCATGTGGGTATCCAGTGTTCCAGGACAGTTTGTTGAAAAAACGACTCTTTCTCTACTGAATTATCTTTGTACATTTGTTGAAAATGAGCGATCCATACGTGTATGAGTCTGTTTCTGTACTCTTTATGTTCGATTGCTCTATTTGCCTATTGTATGCAAATATTCCAAGCTGTCTTCATTACTAGAGCTTTATAATAATTCTTGAAATCAGGTAGTATAAATTTTCCAACTTTGCTCTTTCATAAAGTTTTTTTGTCGTCAGAGATACTTTGCATTTCTTCATTAATTTTAGAATCAGCTTGCTAACTTCTACAAACAACAACAACCTAGTGGGATTTTGTTTGAGATTGCGTTGAATCTATAGATCAGTTTGAGAGAATTTACATCTTGATGATGCTAAATCTTCCAACCCATGAGTATGGTATATCTTCACATTTATTTAGAGCCTCTCTAATTTCTTTCACCTACGTTTTGTAATTTCCTGTTTACAGAACTTGCACATCTGTTGTTAGAATCATCTCTGATATTTTGTTATCGTAAGTCACATTTTGTTTCAATTTCTATTTTTCAATTGCTAATGTATAGAAACAAAATTGATTTCTGTAGTCTGATTTTAGCTTTGCTAAACTCTCATAAGTTCTAGTAAATTTTTAGTAGATACCTTAATATTCTCCACATATACAATTGTGTTATCTGTAAGTAAAAGGAATATGGCTTCTTCTTTTCGAGTCTGGATATATTTTGACTTCACTCTCATGCCTACTTGCCCTGGCTAAAGACTCTAAGTTCATCCTGAACGAGAGGCATGAGAGCCGACATCCTCGTTCCTGGCCTCAGGAGAAGCGTGCAGCCTGTCGCTGCTGAGGACAATGTTGACCAAGGTTTTCCTCAGTTGTCCTTGTCAGTGTGAGCAAGTTTCCTTTTTTTACTAGTTTCTACCAGGAATGGATATAGGATTTTGTGGAATGTTTTTCTGCATCTAGTGACAATCTTTTCTGTTTAAGTCTGTTACTATGATAGATTATACTGATTGATTTCCAAGTGTTAAGTCAACTATGTGTCTTTGGGCTAAATCCCACTCGGCCATGGTATATTATCATTTTTATGTGTTGTTGAATTATTTAGTAGAGATGGTGCTTCTGAGGTTTTTTTTTTCTTGATTGTACGTTGATAGCTTGTGTCTCTTAAAGAATTGTCTATTTATCTAAGTTGTTGAATTTATCGGCATAAAGTTGCTCATAATATTCTGTTATTAATCTTTAAGTGTAAAGTGATATCATCCCTCTCATTCCTGATATTGGTAATGTGTGTCTTCTCTCTTTCTTTCAGGGATTAGTCAGGATAGAAGTTTATTAATTTTATTGATATTCTCAAAGAACCCGTTTTGGGTTTCATTGATATCTCCATCCCTCCCCTTTTTTCCCCCCATGGACTTTTACTCTAATCTGTATTCTTTCTTTTGCTTACATTGGATTAATTCCCCATCCCCTTTTTCTGGTTTGTTAAGGTGGAAGCTAAGCTCACTGATTCGAGGCCTTCTTCTTTAGCATGTGCTATAAATGTCCCTCTAAGTTCTGCTTTAGATGCATCCTAGAAATTTCAGTGTGTCGTATTTTCATATTCACTAAGTTTAGAATATTTTGTAATTTTCCTTTAGCGTTCTTTGTGTGACCCAAGGGTTCAGAAGTATGTTATTTTGTTTTCAGACATGTGAAGATTTTCCAGAGATCTTTCTGTTTTATCATCATCATCATCATCATCATCATCATCATCATCATCTTAAATCCATCATTGTCAGAGAATATACCCTGTATGTTTTGGATCCTTTTAAGTTTTTTGAGACTGATTTTATGGTCCAGAATGTGGCCGTGTTGGTAATTATCACATGTGTACTTACATGTGAGTTCTGCTGTTGCTCGCTGGATCGTTCTGGGCTGTTGGTGGTGTGATTCGAGTGCTCTGCGTTATCACTGGCTTTCTGTCCACCTGCTCCGTTAATTACTGAGAGGGGGTGTTGGCCTCTCTGCGACTGTAGTTTTGTCTGTTTCTCCTTGAAGTTCTATCGCTTTTGCTTCGTGCATTTCGAAACCCTGTATCGCTTTAGTGTGTCCTCTTGATTAATGTGCCGCTTTGTCGTGATGGAATGACCCTCCTCGTCCCCGAGTCCTCACCCGGAACTCGGCCTGGTGCGACACTGGCCCGCCCCTGCAGCTGTCTTCTGATTCGGCTGGCGTGGGGCAGCTTCCTCCGCCCTTTTCCTTTTAACCTCGAGTGTCTTTATTTTTAGTTTCCTTTAAGATTTCCATGACAACCAAGTATCTTCCTCAATATGTGTATTAATGCTGAAGGGAAAAATAATAACTCTGCCGTGAAGAAACCCAGCAAAAAAACCCCAGCTTACGAGGTGACCAAGGGTGACAGCAGCAGAGAGGGCACGGGCAGACGTCGCGCAAGCCTCGATGCGCTGGGCTGATGAGACAGCGTCGCCCGCGCCGCAGTCTTCGGTCACGGAAACGCTTCCGGTACACTCGGCCTGAACGACCGTTCGCAAAGTGCGTGAAAGGCGGGGAATGCCTGAGTCGCCGTCGCAGACGGGAAGAGACGAGGAGAAGGGGCGGCCGCGTGCAGCGTGGGGCCCTGGGGCAGACGAGGATGCTGGTGACACGGACCAGGACCAGCAGCGCCCGTCACAGAGTTGCCAGTGGCGCCGTCCAGCTCTGGCCATTCCCACCCGAAGCCACGGCTGGTGCGGGCGGCCCCCGTCTGTCCGCCTTGGGGTCCTTCCTGGTTGTCGCTCTGCTGCCCCCTTGTCCTCTCCTACCTCCCTTCGGACTGATTGCTTTTATGAGTCTGCTCTCTCCCCTCCGTTGACTGTACCTATTCACTGTTATTTCAGGAGTCGCCATCGGGGGTGGCGCCCAGCTGCCACCTCCCCTTGCGGCGGGCTGCCCAGTCCCATGGCCGCTCACCCCGGGGGCTGCGGGCACGTGAGTGGGGCCCCGCAGCGTGGCACTGAGCTGCCACAGGCAGCCAGCTGCGGGTAAAGGGGCCACCTCTGTGAGCCGTGAGGCTGTCGGCGTGTCGCCGTCCTCGTTTAACACATTGAAGAGGTGCCAACGGGGAGCCCCAAGTTATGGAATGTTCTCAGTGTTCACACGGAGCACGTCGCGTGGGCAGCACAAGGGCGTGTGGCAAGCGCGGGCGAGGGGCGGGGGACGCTCGGGCCCCAGCTGGTTCGTGCACAGGCGGCAGCCCCGCTGAGGGGCGGGGCAAGGCTGGCTGTTCTGTGTCTTGATCTGGGTGCCGGTTGCGACATAAATAAAAAAACCACTAAGTTGCTCACATTAAGATTTGTGCAGGTGGCCGTGCACCTGTGGGTGGCCGAGTGCCTGTGGGTGGCCGAGCATGTGCGGGTGGCTGAGTGTGCGACCTGCCTCAGGAGACAGAGCAGTGTCACGCCTGCAGGTCTGCCGCTCACGGCAAGGGATTCCACGTGTCAACATGTGCATGCTGACCTGAGGGTCGGCCCATTCCAGGCGCTGTGTGCCGAGCTGCCCTCCCGGTCCTCACCGATCTGTGGCCTGCCTCACTTAGTAATGACGTCAGAGTGTCCACGGAGGTGCTGGCCGCCAGCCAGGCTCAGGCCGCAGAGCCCTGCAAGAGCCTGGCTTGATGTCCTTTCCAGACCACAAGCCGATGCTCTCAGAAACAGCAGAAATGGTCTAATGCCGCCTGGCCACGTGGTCTGGCCACTGCCGCTGCCCTCCTAACTGTAAGCGGGCTCCAGGCTGACTATCTCCCCCATTTATCCACCTGGAATGCAGGCCGCATGGCCCCAGGGAGTAAATACATCTGCTCTGGCTGGTTAATTGTTTCCCCATCAGGAAGGATGATTTGCTGGGGGAGATCTGAGTGCATCTCTCAGGGGAGAGCAAGGGGCTGAGCCTGCAGCACGCGCCAGGGCCCGATAAAATCGGGCAGATGAATAAAATATCTCGTGAGTGCGAGGCTCACTCTACCCCCTTCCCCACGGAGACCATGTAGAGGCCTGGGACCGGCCCTTCTCTGACCGCAGTGAGTGCTGGCCACCTGCTCTCTGGCCCTGCCCTTCCACGGTGCCAGCTCAGCCCTCTGCTGCCCTGGCCTCCACACTGGCCTCACTCACGTGCCCATGGGGGCCCTCGGACAGAGCCCCAGGCCTGCTAGTGCCATCGAGGGCAGCCAGCTCATGGGCAGGGCTGGAGCAGCACAAAGAGATGGGACAAAGGCAGCTGACCAGGAGCCCACTTGCTGGGTGGGAACCAGAAAGGCAGGGTCGGGGACCCCCGAGCTGACCAAAGGCCCCCTGTGGGTGAACTGCCTGTGGCAAAGCTGTGCCCAGCAGCTGTGACCAGACTGAGCCTTCTCTGCATCCTGTAATTCTCACTCTCTCTGAAATCCTAGGTCTCCTGGATTCCGGGTTCTCCCTGCCCCACCTTGAAAACCAGGGCTGGAAAACCAGAAGGAAGGCCAGCGTGTGTCCGCTGCCCGCTTCCCAGCTCACCAGGGCTTGAGCGGGGGTCTTGGCTTGTGCCCAGCCGCCTCGGCCTTCCCCAGTTCCCTGCAGAGCCACACTGCCCATTCTGGCTGCAAAGTTTCTCTTGGGTATGGAGGGCCGTCCACTTCCAGGGGGAGCAGGTGGCTGGCTGACTTCTCCCCTGGTATTCCCCCTGGGATTTCCAGGCCTGTCACCAATGTGATCTCTGCACACATGCGCACGTGCACATACACACATGTGCACACACATACACACGCACACACGTGATTGCATACCACACATGCATGCGCACATGCACACACAGAGAGACACACATTTACACACGCGCACACACATGCCTGTATGCACGCACAAGCGTACACTCATGCGTGCACACACATGCACACCTGTATGCATGTGCATGTGTATATGCATGCACAAGCACACACGTGCACACACATACACAATGTGCACGTGCACGTGGGTGCACACGCGCATGCGCACACGCACGCTCATGCACGCGCACGCATGCACACGCACGCTCATGCACGCGCACGCATGCACACGCACGCTCATGCACGCGCACGCATGCACACGCACGCTCATGCACGCGCACGCATGCTCATGCACGCGCATGCACGCGCACGCATGCTCATGCACGCGCATGCACGCGCACGCATGCTCATGCACGCGCATGCATGCACACACATACTCATGCACGCGCATGCACGCACACGCACGCCCCGGAGCGCTCCTTCTTCCTTCCCATCCAAGTTTTGTCAGTTTTGTTGCCCTTTCTCAAGCTTGGTTTTTCGTATCGATTCTTTATTTTCCTCTTTTCATTAAACTCCGCCTTCGCCCCGGGACTCATGCTGCGGCTGGGTTTTGAGCTTCTTGACAATTTACTTTCAGTCTCTGGATTTTAAAATAAGTGCGTATAAAACAACAAATGTTCCTCCTGACACTCTCCAGCCACGTCCCCGTGTCCGGCAGGTGGTGACGGACCCTCTCCCCGCCTTCCTCCTGGATTGCTCAGTGCCGAGGGTGCGTGGGAGGGCGTGACGACCCCCCCAGCTTTCCCTGGGGGATCCCAACTCGCACCTGACTCACCCCCAGCCCCAGGGCAAGGGCTGAGCAGTCTCCAGAGGCACTAGGATCCTCACTGGGGCTAATGCTGGGAGACGGGGTGCGGGGCGGGGGGTCCCAAGTGAGCACAGGAGCCCTGGGGAGAGCAGAGGGCAGAGGGCGGAGCCCTGGGGAGGGCAGAGGGCCGAGTGCACCGCTCTGCAGTGCCCTGCCCCAGGGTCACCCACTCGCCGTCCAAGCTGGTCAGGGGGCCGGTCACTCTCCGCCCCGAGTGTACGGAGGACGCAGGCAGCTGGAACCACTTGACGCATTTTCTGTCCTCGTCCAGCCTGTGTCCACATTCTAGTGCCACTGTTCGAATGCTGTGACCAGACAGTGGCCAAGGGTGACAAGCGGCCCATGGGTGTGCGCTCAGGGTTTGTGAATGTCCTATGTGCGTCCCCTCTGGGTCTTGCTGTTTTGGGGGGGCGTACAGAACCACGTAGACACACACAGTGTACACACATACTGTATATGCTTGTGTGTTCATGTTATGTCCGTGTTTATACACTGCACATAATGTACTCTATGAACACAAACGTATGTTACATATTATACACATCCAGATTGTACTCAATTTAAATATAAATTTAGGTGCAGATTATACATCATTTATGTGTATAACATATAGTGCGTATATATTTACACACGCACATCGCACACCACACACGTACACTGAACGACTTCAGCCTTGTTGGTTGCGTTATTCGAATCCTGCCCCATGTTCCTTTTTCTTCTTGATTCCTTGATTTCTGAGAGTGGGTTGCTGTGAATTTGCCAATTTCTCCTTGAATTTCTATCAATTTTGCTTCATATATTTTAAAAACTATGGTGTTAGGTGGAAAACGGTTCACAGAAGTGCTGTCTGCACCCAAACACCCTCTCTGCCCCCGAAGGGGGCGTGTGAGCCCCGCCCCGCCCCTCGGCTCCCTGGTCTCCCGCCTTTCTCCCTGGCACCCCCGGCCTGACCTGCCCACACCGTCCGCTATGACATGTCTCATTTGTTTTAGGTGGCGAAGAAAAATGCAGAGAGGACAAGAGAAACGTGTGTTATTTTTTATTTCAATGTGAGAGTCAGTTGATGTGTGTCACAAGGACTGACAAGTTGACTAATTCCCCACCATTTTATTTCGTGTTAATCGTCCTCTACGGGTATGTTTTCCTCTCGATTTGGTGGTTGTTGCATGTATCCCCCTGGGGGTTCGAGTTATTCCTCCGTTTCTGCCGTGCGGGCGCCCAGCCCCCTGGACCTGCAGTCTGCTCGGTTCCCCCCCCCCCCCCGCTGGGCGGCAGGCTGGCCGCTCTGCGGGAGGCCGGCTGGGATCTGGATTCTCCGCTGTTAAATTTTCTTTTTCCATTATGTCTCACCATGATAAGGCTTACCCAAGCTTGTAGCGGTTGCTTTGCTCACCACAGAGCTGTGTGTGCGCATTTGTGTGCGTGCGTGCGTGCGTGCGCACGCGTGTGTGCATGTGCGTGTGTGTGCGATCGCCTGAGTGTTTGTGCCCCTCCCAAATATTCCCAGCTGAAGCCCTGGCCCCCAGGGTGGCTGCATTTGGGGGTGGGGCCTCTAAGAAAGCACTGCAGGTTAAATGAGGTCACGAGCGGAGCCCCGATGCTGGAGGATTGGCGCCCTGCTATGAACGGGAGACCTGTGGACGGGAGACCAGGCAGCCCTGCTGGCCCTGGACCGGATGTCCAGCCTCCGGGACCCTGAGCGGTGCTGTCACACAGCCTGAGCCGGCTGGCCAGCACGTTTGCGTTTCCAGACTTCATCTTTGAGAAACTCTTTCAGAAAGGCCACAGGAGTGACACGTCTTCTGTGTCCTTACGATGCTAAAATGTCTTCATGTGGTGCTGCTGCTTGAGCTCTGATCGGGCTGGGTCCGTGAGTCCAGATGGGAACCAGAGCCCCACCTGCCTGCGCACCTGCTCACGCATCTGCCCGCGCACCTGCAGAGAGGGGGTGCACTGCGACGAA
Organism: Eonycteris spelaea; assembly: GCA_003508835.1. Lineage (NCBI taxonomy): Eukaryota > Metazoa > Chordata > Mammalia > Chiroptera > Pteropodidae > Eonycteris > Eonycteris spelaea. The sequence continues at coordinate 1,593,643 of PUFA01000267.1, read as the reverse complement.
AGGGCCTGGGCCTGGGAGACTGCAGCGGGGGAGCAGGCGCAGGGCGCTGGCGCTCCGGGGAGAAGTCTTGGGGGGCCCGCAGGGTGTCCACAGGGAGGCAGCTGTGGGAGAGCCCTCGGGCCCTGGGAGGCTCGGCCGAGGCTGGGCAGAGGTTTCGGTGGCCCAGACACAGCACGACACTGTGTTGTCTGTCACCATTTTCAGGACACACAGCGGAGTGGACCAGGAGGTACGGACAATGGGTCTGATGTCAAGTTGACACCATTCCTGGTCCTGAGGCTCCCGGTGGGTTATGCTGATGCTCTGTGAGTTTCTGAGTGGAACGGGGTGCTCCGCGCTCGCTGTCCACCCCCTGTGGCTGCTCCCTGGGCACAGGAGTGGGGACAGGGAAGGAGTGCGGTGTGTGGGGGAAGGGGGCCACACCTGGGTCTGGTCACACAGCAGTGAACCTCTGTATCTGCAGGCCAGCCTCCTGCCCCTGCGGAGGGGCTCAGCCTGATGGTGAGCCAGGCAGTGGCCTGGGGGTCCCATGGTACTTGGCCCAGGCGGAGGCCATCTCTGGGGCACAGGCCCAAGAAAGAGGCCACAGGGGAACCCCAAATCCCTGGGAGATGCAGGCCTTGGACTGATGCGTCTCTGGTGGGGGACGTGCTGCTCATGACGGTGTGACCAGGAGGGGGCCAACTCCGGCTGCGGGCTGTCACCAGCCGGCTCAGGAGGGGCAGCGACGGCTGGAGGGCCCCAGTGGCCACCTCCACCCAAGGAATGGCCATGTGACCGGAGCCAGCCTGGCCTCTGCCCTGGCTCCCCTCCCACAGCACCTTGCTGCCTTCTGGGCCACGCGCACGGCCAGCAGGCCTGTCCAGCTGCCGCATGGAGTGGCATATGCCCAAGTACACCCTGCCCCGCCCTGGCCTGCCCGAGGTCCGTGGCGAGGTCCGTGGCTACGTCTGTGCAGCCCACGTCTCCCAGGGACCAGAGACAGGCCAGCTGTGCCTGCCCTGGTGGAGGGCCCGGCCTGAGCCCACGGGTCAGTAGTAAGCTCCGAACAGAGTGGCCACCTTCTGGAGGATGGCCTTGTGGCTGGCATACAGTGGGATGTGCTTGTCCACCACTTGCCATCGGATGGACGTCTCCGGGTCCTGGCAAGCAGGTGCTGCAAGGACACAGGACGTCTGACCCTCCGAGCCACCTACCGCCACCCAGATACCGGCCCCCAGGCCTCGCTGCGGCTGGCCTGGCTTTGTCCTTCTGTCACCAGGGGCAAAAATGCCCCCTCGGGCCCAACTCGTCAAGTGCCCGCCAAGCCCCGCAAGCCTTGCACGAGGACCAGGCAGGCACTGTTCTGGATGTCCCGCCCTACAAAGGACACCCAGCTCTGTTCCCTGGGTCTCCTGGTCCCAGTTCTGGATTAGGGACATTTGGGACTGAGCCAAATGGGGAACGGTATCTCGTGCATGAACCTAGAAGCCCAGGAGGACCCCGTCCCAAGGTCCTCATCCAGCCCTTACCCCACTCCAGCCACCTGCTAGTGCCCTCTGGCCCCCCCCGACCCCCTTAGTACCCTCTGGGCACCAGTCTCACCCCTGCAGCCCCCTTTCTGTGGTCCTGGCTGCTCCCTGCCCGGGAGCCTGTGAGACCCCTCCCACGGCCCCGAGACGCCCCCTTCCCGGGGCCTGTGACCCCAGCCCCATACCATGTTTAGCCTATTCAGCTCCACGTCACTCTGGTCTGGGAAGTGGACGCTGATGGCCACTGTCTCGATCCAGGCGTTATCCGTGTTCCGAGGGTCGTCCACGTAGCCCGTGTACACCTGGGGGCAGCACAGGGCAGGCTGTCCCCCCGGCCATGGGCCCTGCGGGCTCCCTCCACAGGAAGGGGCCTCACTGTCGCCACACTGTGTCCGGCCCTGGGACACTCGGAGCACAGCGGCCCACGGTGCCCAAACCCCTGCCTGGCTGCCTCCCTGCCCACGCGGCTGCTCCCGACACGACACGGCCCTCAGCCTGGACCGGCACCGCACAGGGGCCCAAGGCCCACTCATCTCCCTCCTGGCCTTGGCCTGGCGTCTGGACCCGCCCGGACTGTCCTTGGAGGGGTTAAAGGTGACGGTGGGCCCTGGGGACACTGCGCTGAGGGAAAGACACCAAACACCCAAGGCCTCGAGCTGTGACCCCACTGATAGAAGGGTCCAGAACAGCAACGGATGGCGGCTCCGTGGTGGGCAGGGTCTGGGGGAGGGGAAGGGAATCACCAATGGGGTGATGAGAATGTTCCAGAACCGGACAGGGGGACAGTCACATGGCTTTGTCTATGTCCTCAACGCCACTGAACCATTTGCTTTAAAATAGTTCTACAAAGTAAGGAACGGGGACATGACGGTGTCTCCGAGACAGTGCACAGGACAAGCCACACGCTGTGGCCGGGTCCGTGGGTGCAAGCAGTGGCCTGTTCCATCCCGACATGTGGCAGAAACAGGACCGGTGACAACGTAGATGCCACTCAGGGGACGGTGTACACCAGCCCTGGCACAAAAACCCATATGTAACCTATAAATCATGACGCAGTCATGGAGAAGAGTGAGGGAAACTGGCAACCGTGGACCCGGAAACGTGGCCGTCCGGAGACGCGGGTGCGAGGCGCGAGGCCGTGCGGCCCGTCCTCGCGGACGGCGCATGCGCGCGCCTGCGCATGCACAGAACCCGGGGTGTCCAAGGGGGTGCGCGGGATGTCTGGGCAGCCCGACCGGGGCGTGGGGCGTGTTTGGGGGGCGGCACGGCTGCTCCCCGTTTACCTGCAGCATGTGGGCTGGTGAAGCAAACACGTGTTGCTTTTGTGATTAAAAAAAGTTTCAGTAAAGCAAAAGGGCCTGAGGGAGGAAGCACAGATGCTGCGTGCTCAGGGCAGGCGCTGCGTGCTCAGGGCAGGCGTGACAGCGGGACACCAGGCCTGCCCCGGGGCGGCAGAGCCCCCAGAGCCCCGGCCCTTGCTCAGGATGGAAAGGAGCCAGGAGGCCCCTGCACAGCCCGCTCCTAGGCCCTTCCACCAGGGGCCCGCGGGGCATGGAGGGGGACGTGGTGGGGGGGCTGGGGGCGTGGCTGGGGCGTGGCGGGGGACTGTGGGCGTGGCTGGGGCGGGGCAGGGAGGGCCCAGGGTACAGGCTCCCTGTCGTGCCCTGCCCTTCCCGCGGCACCGAGGGGCTTGGGATGCAGAGGGGCCACCCTACCTCCTTGCCCCGCGCACAGCAGGCTCTCGAAGGCCGGCCAGAACTCTCTCTGGAGGACCTGCTTCAGCTTCCGGGGCAGCGTCTCCCCTGGTTCCCGGGAGCCCTGGGGAGAGCGGGGGGGCGGAGGCAGGTCGTCAAGGCCAGCTGGGGCCCCGCCTCCCTGGCTGCCGGCGCTGCAGGGGCCGCCAGCCAGACCCCTGGAGCCGCAGGCCGACTGACATTGTCCAGAGCCCACGGGCCACGTCAGCGGCTCCGCAGCAGGGGTGTGAGGCCCAAGCGCAGCGGTGGGGAGCACGTGCCAGCCCAGGATTCCCAGGCCCCCGCCCCAGCGGGAGGGCCTGCCTTTGCCGCTTGCACCCTCAGACACCACCTCTCACGTCTGCACCCCAGCTGAGCACCCGGCCACTCCCCAAGCCACCCGCCCCGTGCCCACACCCCACCCATCTAGGGGACCGTTTGTCATCCAGTCCGTGGCACGTCCATTCCACATCGGTCCTCGTGACGCCCTGCCCTCACCAGCCGCGGTGGCCGGGACCTGTGCAGGCTCAGCAGATGCCCCTCGGCGCCCGGTGCTCAGGGCTGTGGTCCCATGGCTGGGGGCACAGGGATCTTGGCTGCCCACACATGAGGACAGCACCACCGAGAGACCCAGAGTCCACTTAGGGGCCGAAGACCCGTGGCAATGCCGGCTTTGTCACTGAGACCAGCGAGAGTCCAGCACTGCCCGGGGCGGTGGGCGCAGGGGCTGTTCAGCCAGTGTGTGGACCAGAGGAAGGACACGTGACCCACGACCGCGGCGGGAGGGCTTACCCCTGGCAAGGCCCAGTGCTCGGCGCGGGGTGCTTGACCACCAGCACGTCCAGCACCGTCCTCATGCTCTTCCTGCAGACGGCGCCATCCTGGTTCCTCTTCCACCTGCAAAGGGACAGCCAACACCCGCTCCAGGCCGGCCCATGCCCCCTCCAGGCCAGCCGCCCCGTGAGGACAGCCCACACCCCGCGGGACCCTGCCTGCCCCCAGGACAGCCCCACTCCCAGCGGCTGCGGGGACGCCTTCGGGAGAATGTTTTCGAGGGCCCCCGCCGCTCTGCCTGTGCGGGCCTGGGGCGCTGTGGGCTGTGTATTTTCAGTTTGTCCTTGGCCGTGGGCCCTGGCTGCTTTGTCCCTCCTCCCACGGGCTCCGAGGTGGGGGGGGGCACAGGGAAGCAAGGGCAGCCTCTCTGGGGGACTGGGCTCTCCCTGGCACGGACGGTCCTCACTGTGTTTCAGGGTGCACCCGGCCACCCAGGCCCCGCCGTGACGCTGACACCCAGTGTGAGCTGTCCCCTGGGCTCTCAGCACACGGGGAAGGGCCCAGAAGTGAGTCCCTCGTGGCATGCACGGGTGACCATCCCTGGCACACTCACCGAGTGATCACGGGCTGCAGCGTGTGGTTGGGTCCGAAGAAGCTAAGGGCTCCACGCCCCCGTAGCCCCGTGCGGCCCATGGGGTTCCTGGGGTGGACAAGTCTGCTCAGCCTGCCGCCCGCCACCGGTAGAGCCGGCCCTCGCGGGCTCCGAGGTGTGAGCAGGGCTCTGGGTGACCGTGGGCTCAGTTGGAAAAGAAAGAGGTGCCCTTGGGAGCAAAAGCCTGGCCCGCTGCGACGAGCGAGGTCCTGTGCCCGTGAGGCCGTGCGAGGGGACATGGGGCCGCAGGGGCCAGGGCCGGCACCCAGCGGCGTCCAATGGCTGTGGCCACAGACAAGGCAGTGTCGTCAGCTGGACCCTGCCGGGGAGGCCGGAGCCTCGCATGCAGACTGGTCCCTGCTCCCCACACCCTGAGCACTAGCATGGACCCCTGGATTCTGTGGTGTCCCCAGGGCCAGCTCCTGGCCCTGTTTCTCCCCACCAAGTCCTGTCCAAAACGACACGTCCTCACAAGGTGGGCCCGGTGACCTCAGCACTAAAACGGGAGGAAAAGCCCACCACCCCTGCCGTCCCCGGCCCACGGTCTAGCCCATCCTCTGCACTGGGCACGTCCTCACACAGCCTCTCCCTGTTCCGGAAGTTTCCAGAGAGGCCAACTGCCTCCGCCCTCAGGCCCCTCACTCCGGCCTGCGCTGTGGGGGTCCCAGTCCCGGCTTCTGTCGTCCCTCTTCTGACCCTGACGGCCCCCGCCGGCCTCTGCCCGGAGCCCCGGCCGGCACACGGCAGGCCTGCGCCGAGGGCCTGCGCCGCATTTGCCAGGAGAGACACCAGGCACCAGAAGCGAAACCCCGAGCCCAGGCGGCGGGGCGACTCACAGAGGGAGCCCGTCCTGGACCGCGTAGCTGCCGTGGAAGCTGCGGCGGTCGGTGGGGCCGTCCATGGCGTTGTAGCTGATCCTGGACAGAGATTCCGGGGTCCTGAGTGGAGGGGGGCGGAGGGGGTGGTCAGAGCGTGGCGGTGACTGGACAGGCCCCGGCAGAGCCCGCGAGGCCCCTTGCTGGCCCGCGGGCACTCCCAGCCACGTGCCACCCTCCCGGTGTCCTGGTCCTCAGGGAGGACGGGGCGCCTCATCCAGGCGTTCCCCCACCCCGCCCTGGGCGTGAGGCAGGGCCGCAGGGCCGGGGGGCACACTCACTCTCCCGTGGGGTCCACCAAGGCCTTGTCCTTTCTGTCTGCCGTGTAGAAGGGGGTCGATAGATGAGAAACTCCATCTGCACAGAATGGTGGTTCCCCTCAAAACATCACCCCAGGTGCCCCGATACCTGAGACCACCCATAGGCAGCTCTGAGCTGGGGCCGACCCAGGGACCCAGCCGGGGGCTGGGGTCGGGATCAGTGGTCCTGGAATCTCCCGGGGCAGACAGGGGGCTAAGCTGGGCTCAGAGTGAGAAGGATCCTGCTGGTAGGGACCAGGCAGAAGGCAACGGAAGCAGCGGCCCGGAACATTCTGGCAAAGCAGGAGACGAAGTCCGCGGGGCTGGGGCTGGGAGGCTGCTGTTTTCTATCTCGTCTCTCTCTCTCCCTCTCTGTGCCCCCCTCTCCCATGGTTTCACTCACAGGAGGGCGCGGGGGGCTCTCTGCCAGCTAGGGCAGCCGGGGGCTCTCCGTGTGGATCAGGGACCCACCAGGCGCTCTGGGCTCCACCCCAGCTCCCACCCCTCCCCCAGCCGTGTGGCCCTGACACCCGGCTGCCTCGTCCCCCCTGTCCCCGTGAGGCTGCGGGGCTGCCCGCCCCAGGGCCCGGCTACACGGGAGGATTGGGCAGGACGGCTCCTGCCTGAGCGCCGACCATCTCCAGCTGGGGGGGCACACAGGCACTCACCTCCCAGGGCACCTTCTCATTGGGGACGGGGAAGCGTGTGACGAGGGCGTTGGGGTAGAGCAGGTGCCGGGCGTTGACGTGGTGGCTGTCACCTCCGTCCTCCGCCTGCCACCCGTCGCTCGGTGCAGGGTCTTGCCCCTCCGAGGCCTTCTGGGGTGCTAGGGACAGTCACGTGGGCCATGGGCAAAGCCGGCGGGGCTCCGGCAGCAGCTCATAGGACAGCGTGTTCTCTATAGTCCTCCCCCAAAACTCAGCTACCCCCACCCCTCAACCTAGGTCGAACGGGGTTCCCCAGCACTGCAGCCAGGTGAACGGGGTCCCCAGCACTGCAGCCAGGCCTGGGGTTGGGCGGCGTCCCCCGGCCGGCACCCGCCTCCCTGAGCAGCTACCGCCAGGGCACTTGGGAGCTAGAGGGGCTCGGGCCCCCCGGAAGCCAGTGCAGTGGAGGGGGCATCGCTGCTGCTTTGCGGCCAGCAGCCCCGGGGCGGGGGGAGGGGGAGGGAGGGCTCCTGATGCTGGTGCCCAGCTGGCTGCAAAGTCAGGAACCCAGACGTGGCTTCTGTCACCCGGTCCACGTGGCTCGGTCCCAGGCACCTCTGGTGGCATGACACACAGGAGGAAGGCGAGGACGGGCCAGGCCTCCCCCCTGGACGTCCCCGCTGGGCTGGGCCATAGGGGAAGGGCTGGCTGCCCTTGGCGCTCAGGTGGCCTCCCTCCTGGCAGGCAGGAGCCCCGGCCGCACTTCTACTCCCCACAGACCCCAGACTCAAGGGAGCACGGCCACCCACTCACCCAGGGTGGGGGCGTCCTCCTTCGAGCCAAGGCCGCTGTCCCTCAGGGCTTCCACAATCCAGCGCAGTGCACTGGCCGTCTGGGCCACCTGCAAGGCACGTCCCAGGGGAGATGGGTCAGCACCTCCCCCAAACAGCATGCCCATCCTTCCCCCACTCCCTCCCCCAAGCAGCCCCCAACGCCACAGCCCTCCCCCAGGTTCTGGCAGAGTCCTGTGACAGTGGCCGGACAGGTGTGTGGAGGCCAGAGCAGGGGACCAGAGTTTGTCCCTCAGGGGGCCCATGATGTGGCCCCTCGCCGTGCAGTGTAGGGGTGCTCAGCCGGGGAACCCTTGGAGGAGAAAGGCGCGTCCCCTCACCGGGAACAGCCGTGTGTGCCCCACACGCCAGCCCGTCCTTAGGTCATTTGCCCAGTGTGCTGGTGCTCAGAGCCACCACAGCAGAGTGGCCAGCAGGCCCAGCAGCCCCGCGCCCTGCGGACGCTGGCCCCACCCACCTGCACCTCCAGGGAGGCCAGCCTCTGCTCCAAGGAGCCCGGCTGCTTCAGGCGGTCCATCTGCAGCATGTCCGCCATGCTGTCCACCCTGCAAGCGCACACAGCTGAGCCCGCTGGCCAGCGCACGGCCGCGTCAGCGAGGGACAGCCTCGTAGGCGAGGGGCCTGCCCGTGGGGTCGGCCCCACCAGGCCCCGCCTCTGCGGGCCACAGCGTTTTCCTCTGAATTTGCAGATGCTCATGATCCACGTTTCCGTGCAGAGAGAACCCCGCCTGGTGCCCACAGGGTAGACCTCTTGGCCAGCAGAGGCCCCGGCCCCCACGGCCACAGAGCGGCCCGGGCGAGGGGCCGGTGTCAGGTGTGCGTGTGCCTGGGCCCCTCACCCGGATGTGCCACAGGCTCTGGACCTAAGCCACGAGAACAAAGCCACCCCTGGGCCCGGCTGGGGTTTGGGGGGCGGAGGGCAGAGCCGCCGTTTGGGGAACCGTCGCTTGGTTTTGCTCTTTGTGACGACGTGGGAATTCCACCCGGCTTTTACCAGCCTGTGTGTGCGGGTAAAATGGTTCCGCCGCCCGGCCCCACCCACACACCCCAGGAGTCTCGGCTTCCTGTCTCCTCCGTGCTGTCGACCACGGACACAGAGCGGGCCGTGAACCACTCAGGACCGTCATGGGGAGAAGGGGGAGGAAACTGAGGCCAGGAGGTGAGTTCCGCCCTCGCTGAAGCCTGACGCCGGCTCCCTGCCGTGTCCCCCGCTTACTGGGCAGGAAATGACAGAGTCCGTTTGGCCCACCGTGACTCAGTCACCCTGACAATCGGGAACTGTCTCCATCTGCAGGCGGAGCTCGTCCGAGACCCCACCCCACCCCCAAAAAGCCCTGGTCCCTGGTGTGGGCACAGCGCGTGGGCTCGGCTCGGCCCGAGGCTGTGGGGCCCTGGCGCCATGCTGCCTACGTGGGCTCGCCCGACCCATGGGGAGGTGTCCAGGCTGGGGGCACCGACGTCACTCCTCATGTGTGACAGTGACAAAAGCCACGCACACAGCCGAGGCTCACGGGGGGCTGCTGTCTCCAGCCCAGGCGCGGGACACATGCTCCTCCCACGTCTGGAAGCAGCTCCAGGCGGTGGCTGCTGTCACTGCCGCCACTTCACAGATGAGCCGAGAGAGGCGCAGACAGGCAGGTGGCAGGTGCCAGCCTCCGAGGAGGGAGGGAGCCCGCGCACGTGGCGCCAGGACGCCCCCCTCCACGGCCGCGGACATCCCCGTGCCGGGGCAGGAGCTGCCGTGGCTCACGGCACCGTGTCCCCCCCTTCTCCTGGGCCACCGTGCGACACGCCCTGACAGCGAGACCAGGCCTCCCACCTTGGTGCCTGAGACTGCCAGGCCCTTCTGGTGCCCGTCGGGCTGGGCTGCAGAGGTGAACCCCCCAACGCCGACCTCGCCCCGGAAAGGAGGCAGCGCGGGAGGGAGGGGGAGCGGCGAGGGCCGTGCCGTGGGGGCCCTGCAGGGGCCGCGGCGAGGCGCTCACTGCCCCCTGCCCGGCTCCCAGGTGGCCTCCTGCGGGTCCACCTTCTGTCCTCCAGCGCACGGGCCAGCCCGCCCGCCCACACACGTGCGGCCTTCCCAGGACTCGGAGGGAGGGCCGTGGGCCGAACGGAGGATGCAGCCCCGCGCCGTGGAATGGCGGGGGTCTCAGGCCCAGGGGGACCCGTCGCCGGGCCGTCCCTGGGTGGGCCGTGTCCGCACAGTGCCTCAGACCCGCCGGGGCGCAGAGCTGCCCGAGATGGCCGCCCGGCCCCCGGCACCTGTCGCTGATGTGCTGGATCCTGTGCTCCGGCCGCTGCTGCTGCTGGCTCTGCAGGCTCTGCAGGTAGTTCTCCTTCAGGTAGGTCTCCCAGGACAGGAGCGCCGCCTCCTCCTTCTCCTCCAGCTTGTTCCCTGCACGGGGAGCGGAGGGGGCAGGGCAGGGGGTCTGCCTGGGGGTGTCTGTGCCCGGAGCGACAGGAGGAGCCCACCCCACGCCACCCGAGGGGATTGCCGGGAGGCCGGTGGCCTGAGCTGCCCACGTCCTTCCAGCTCCAGGATGCTAGGAGGGGCTGCCACGCCCACCCCAAGCCCTGGCTAGTCCCCAGGGTGGCCGAGCACCCGCCCGGGGACGGCAGAGGCCCGGCTTACTGAGCTGCCTGTGCCGCTTGGCGGGAATCTTCAGCACCACCCTCTTGATGAGGAGCTGCAGGTGGCTGAGCAGGATGAAGGGCGGCGGGGCTGGGGACCTGCTCTGGTACTCCTCGATGAAGTCGTGGCGCTGGAACTTCCAGATCTGGTCCGTGTGCTCCTGCACCTGCTGGAACGTGTAGCTGGCAGGAGGCAAGGGCACACCGGTCACGCGGGCCAGACGACGGCCCCCAGAGCAGACACACGGCGCCCACGGGCAGGCCGGATGGCCGGCTGGCCAGACGCAGGATCCGGAGCGTCCTGGCAGCCAAGGTGAGAACAGAAAGGAGACACCTAGATTCCAGAGTTTATCAACCTCATTAGCGACGGAACGAAGCAGACGCCTGTGGGGAAATGGACGTCGTGCTGAGGTCAAACCCTGAAAGAAGTTTACCGGTCGAGTCAGACGAACGGGAGGGACAGTGTCCTCAGCGGGGGGACACGCTGCCATCCAGTCGACCCCTTGTAGACGGACTGAGTCTGCGGTGGAGAGAGGCCCTTGGAGGGGCGGCCGGCGGTGCGGAACACGCCAGCCTCGCCCGCTGCGGGGACGGAGGCCCTGCCCACTGGCCCCCTGGCCTCTGTCAGAGGTCTGGCGCTGGTCGAGGTCTGTCCCATTGAGTTGGAAAGTGACAGCCTCAGCACCTCAGCAGATGGAAGGGGAGAGGAGCAGGCCTGCCCGGACCAGAATTCAGACATTTTCACAAGGGTCACAGATCCCACGGGCCCCTCTGAGCGGCCGGGAGGGTCCTGGGGGCTGGCAGCCTCCTCGAGCCACGGTCAGCGCTGACCTGGCCTCCTGTCGTGCTTGGGCTTCTTACCCAAGGACGAGCACAGGTCGTTCGTCCCGCATCCTAAGTGCCACGTGCTCCCGCCACACCTAGAGACGAGCCCGGACGGGCCGCCGCCTGTCCCGCCTGGGTCCCTCATGGGAACAGTGGGGGCCTCGCACCCTCACGACCTCCTTTCACACTCACGAGCAACTGAGGACCGAAGCCGAGCGACACCAGATGCGTTCGCCGAGGGCCCAGTAGCGAATCTGGCTCCCCCCGCACATGGCCAGGCCCGGCCCGCCAGGGTGGTCGCCTTTCCCGTGAGGCACCCAGAGATGCCACAGGCTGGTGCAGGGATGGGGGGGCCCACGCCCTGCAGCCCATAGCCCCCCACAGTCCCCGGAGCGGGAGGAGCAAGACTGCCCCCGTACCCCCAGCCTCCCGCGGCCTCCGCAGCACGGCCCGTGGGCTGTGGTGACGGTGCCCTGGGCCCCCACAGCAGTGCCCGGGGGACGGACGGGGTCCGGGGACAGTGGCTGGCACGTTCCAGCACGGGTCAAACGAGGCACCCGGAACGCCGGGGTCCTGGCCCCGGACTCGAGCTCTGTGGGTGGGCGGCGTGGGCGGCGTGGGTGGCGGGAGGCCGGCGGCACTCACTTGAACATGGCAATGAGCAGGTTGAGCAGCAGGATGTTGGTGAAGAGCAGGTACAGGCAGAACAGGAGGATCGTCAGCCACTCGGGGAAGATGGGCTGGTGCCGCGTGGCGTCGCGCTCCGGGCACTTGGGCTTGTACGGGTCGGTGCCGTTGGGGCTGCAGTGGTCCAGGCTGAAGTCCACGCCTAGCAGGGGTGGGGGCAGGGAACAAAGAGAGCCACACAGTCACAAGGCCTGGACACCGGCACGTCAGCTGTCAGCTCAGCCCCACCGGAAGCCCGAGAGAGGTGCCGGTCCACACCCGAGCCTGCTCTGCGGGCAGGAAGTGCGGCCACCAAGGTGCTTCCTGGGCCCCAGGCACCAGGCGGGACCAGCTTCAGGTGGGACCAGCTCCAGGTGGAACCAGCACCAGGCGGGACCAGCTTCAGGCGGGACCAGCTTCAGGTGGGACCAGCTCCAGGTGGAACCAGCACCAGGCGGGACCAGCTTCAGGCGGGACCAGCTTCAGGTGGGACCAGCTCCAGGCGGGACAGCACCAGGCGGGACCAGCTCCAGGCGGGACCAGCTCCAGGCAGGGCTGGGGTACATCACCAAGATGCAGGTCTCAACCTGGTCCCGACCCGGAGAGCCCCACATGGTGGGGCAGAAGTCAGAGCGGGAAAATGAACGACCACAAAGACGAGGGACGGGAGAAGGGAAGGTGCCACAGCGGCGACGTGCCGGCACGCGGAGCAGGCGGCTGCGGACCACAGCGCGGCCCCACGTGGGAGAAGAGGCGCCGCCGCGGGATAAACGCGCGGTCACCCGGCGTGTGCGTGAGGGGCTCGCTCGGGAAACACGCTGGGTCGTTCACGGCGACGACCCGGGCGGTGGGGTCGGGGACAGCATTTTTTGAATTTAAAAGTTTTCAACAAGAATGCACTGTTTTGTAATCGAATCTATTTTTGAAAGTGTTACCAGTTTTCTGATGGAAATGCACTATAATAGCCATAAATACCTATATTAAAAATAAGAGCTCAAATTAATAATGTGTCTTCCGCTTCAGTGAATGAAAAAGAGAAAAGCAAACTAAACCCAGAGCAAGTGGAGGGAAGGAGAAAAGAAAGACCGGGAGGCAAAAAAATAAACTAAAAACACGAAAACACAGAACATCAACAAAAGCAAAATTTGGTTCTTGAAAAAGATCCACAAAATTAGAACCCTTTAGCTAGACAGATAAAGGGGAAAAAAAAGAAAGGCTCAAATTACTAAAATCATAAGTGAAAGAGAGGACATTACTATCAATCTTATGAAAATAAAGAGAACTATAAGGAAATACTATAAAAATATATGCTAATAAATTAGACAACTTAGAAAAATGGACAAATTTCTGGAAAGATAGAAACTACCAAAAGTGACTGAAAAATAAATAGAAAATATAAATTGACCTATAACAAGGAGACTTAATTAGTCATTTAAAAATTTCACACGAATTAAAATTCAGGCCTACCTGGCCGCAGTGGTGAATCCTACCAAATGTTTAAAGAAAAATTAAAACCAACCCTTCACGAACTTTTTTAAAATATAAAAAAGGGAAGACCACCATACGATTCATTCTAAAGGCCAGCATCACCCTGACGTCAAAGGAAGACAAAACGTCACAAGGAAAGAAAACACCCTTTGTGAAACAGATGCAAAATTCCTCGACCACGTGCTAGAAAACTGAATGCAGCAACACATAAAAAGAAATACACACCATGACCAAGTGAGACCATTCCCAGGCATGTGGAGTTTAACACCTGAAAATCATTTCACTTAATATACCACGTTAACAGCACAGAGAATGCAAACTGCGTGAACATTTCTCTAAACGCAGAAAAAGCACCTGATAAAAATCTAACACCCTTTGACAGTAAAACCACTCAAGAAACTAGGAATAGGAGGGAACCACTTCAACTGGATGAAGGATATTTACCAAAACCCACAGCGAACATCACACTTAATGGTGCAAGAGAGAAAGCCCTCCCCTAAGATCAGCAACAAGATAAAGAGGTTTGCTCTCCATACTTCTTTCCGACATCTAGTAGAATAATTAGAAATAGAAATAAAAGGCAACCAGATTCGGAAGAAACGATGAAAAGTATCTTCTATTTGCAGATGACACGATCTTTGAATCCCAAGCAATCTACTAAAAACTATTAAAAGTAATAAAGAAGTTGAACATGATTTCAGGATACGAGATCCTTATACAAAATACACTGTGTTTTCATACCCTAGCAATAAACAACCCAAAATGAAATTAATAAAACAATTCTATTTACAACAGCATGAAAAGAATAAAACACTTAGGAATAAATTTAACACTGAAAACTATGAAACATTATAGAAAGACATTAAAGATCTAAATAAATGTTCACAACAAAAATCCTGGATGCCCCTTTTAGAGAAATTGATAAGGTGATACAAAAGTTCATGTGAACACAAAGGACCAGAGACCAAAACTCTCCTGAAAATAAAAGAGCGAAGTTGAAGGACTCGCACTTCCCAGTTTCGAAACGTGCTACACGGATACCGTAACCAAGGTAACCAAGAACAGCACGGCACTGGCACAGGACAGGCAAGGAGACCATCGGCACAGGATGCAGAGCCTAGAGCTAAACCCTTTATTAATGGCCAACGTGCCAAGACGCCTCGGTGGGGAGAGAATAGTCTTCAACAAATGATGCTGGAACAACTGGATATTTGTAGGCAAAAGAACACATATACAAGAATTAATTTAAGTAGATCAAAGGCCCAGAGCAATTGCTAAAGCTATAAAACTTTTAGAATAACAACACAGGCATAAAGCTTCATGGCCTTGGGTCAGGCAATGGGCCTTTAGACTATGACAGCAAAAGCAGGAATGATAAAAGAGCTGGATGAACTGATCTTCCTTGAGATGAAAAACTTCCGTGCTTTCAAGGACACCATGAAGAAAGTGAAAAGACAACGCACAGAACACAGTTGCAAATCACACGTACGGGAAAGGGCCGGTGTCCGCATGGAGAGAACTCTTACGACTCAACACAAAGACAGAAAACCCACTTGCAAACGAGGAATCGACATTTCTCCAGAGAAGATGCACAAACCACTCGGCAAGCACATGAAGAGATGGTCAACACCGACAGCCGCCGGGAGGCCGAGACCAAACCATGTGCTCGGGGGGCAGAATGGACAGACAATGAGCAGCGCGAGGGAGGACGGGCGGGCGGGCCTCCAAACGTTACACGGAGTCATCACGTGACCCTGCGGGTCCACTGCTGGACATACACCGTGGGGACCGAAAACACAGGTCCGCACACGGCTCGTGAGTGACAGCAGTGGCTACATCGTTCACGGTAGCCAGAAAGCTGGGATGTCCACCCACGTACGAAACAAAACTTGTTCTGTCCCTACAACGGGATACGAGTCAGCCACGAAAAAGGAAGGAAGTTCTGATGCAGGCTGCAACCTGATGAGCCTGGAAAACGTGCGAAGAAGCAGCGGCAAGACACAGAAGACACCGTATCACGTTATCCCGTTCACGGGCAGGGTCCAGGAAAGGCAGAGTCTAGGGAGGGGAGTAGATGAAAGGCTTCCGGGGAGATGTGGCGTGACCACCATGGGTATGGGGTGTCTTTAGGGGGTGATGAAAATGTTCTAGAATTAGATTCTAGATAGATTTTTAGATCCTAAAAATTAGATCTAAAATTAGATACTCAAAATTAGTATCTATTAGAGTTTTAGATACTAAAATCAGTACATAAAGAAAATGCTCAGTATACAACAAGTGTTCCCTGCACCCAGAGACGATTTCTGACTGGGGTGGAAGGGAAGGAAGATGTTGGGGGGCGGTGTCAGGTGAGGCCCCAGTGCCCAGGCCCACCTCCATCCCAGGTCCCCGCTGCAGCTGCGAGGGACAGCTCGGGACCTTCCCCAACCCCAACCACGTCCTTCCCCAGCTGGACCGTGCCCACGGCCGCCCCTTCTGCCCTGGGGAGTGCGAGGGCCCTACTGTCAATGTAGGTGGGGAGCTGCCCGAAGATGGTGAGGTACGACTGGTACACGACCCCCCGGAAGATCCAGTCGACCCGGCTCTCGTTGTGGATGAGGATGGCTTGCTCGGCCACCCCGAAGGACACGACCCACACGGCCAGCAAGAAGAGGAAGAAGAAGACGTCCTTCATCTGCAGAGACAGGGTGGCACCGGCTGCAGCCGCAGGCGCCCCCCGCGCTCTGTCCCACGGCCGGGCTCCGCCCTCCGCCCTCCGCCCTCTGCACCTGCAGGGTACAGTGCAACCGCCAGCACCCACACTGCAGGTGCTCGAAGCCAGGCGCTCTGGGGAGACGGCCCTGGGGCTGCCCCGTGCCCTAACAGGGCGCTAGGCACCCATGATGTGTAGGAGGGGTTGGACGGGACCATGACCCACAGAGGGAGCAACAGGAGCTGTAACTGGGATCGGGAGTGCGCTGTGGAGATCAGGGAAGGCTGCTTGGAAGAGGCAACATACAGGCAAAGACATGAGAGGGCTGTGCCCAGAGGCGGGAGCCCAGGGACGTGGGGCCCTCGGGGTGTGCTCAGGCCCTGGCGCGCCTCGCCCAGTGGCGGCAGTGCCCCCATAAGCAGCCCCCTTACCATCCGCTTCACGATGATTATCTTGGGCCCCAGCGTCTTGCTGATGGTGAAGATGTGCATGAGCCGAAGCAGAACATGGTGAAGTCCAGCGAGAGGACGACGCGCCCGGGGTACAGCGCCGCGGGCGTCAGCCTGGCCGGGCACAGGCAGGGGCCTCAGCGCTCCGCCCCGGGCCGCCCCCCCCCCCCCCCGTGCTTCACGGAGGAAGGGGGCCGCAGGTCGGCAGCAGACACGCACGGCCTTGACTGGCGGCGGAGAGGCCAGGGCCACACGGCAGGGAGCGGCCAGGCTGGGACCACACCCGGGCACGTGGGCAGCCGTCCGAGGCGACAGGGCCCCTCCCGCCACCCTCCTCTGCTCCTCTGGCAGTCCCCGGGGTGCACAGGGTCACCCGACGGCCAGATGACAGACATGTTCAGACGCAGCCAAGCCCACCAGGGTGGCCGGGCCGACCCCAGTCCCAAGCCCGCCCGGGCGGCGCCCACCTGCAGGCCAGCCCTGCCACGAAGAGCAGGATGGAGGCGACGTCCAGTTTGTTCCAGAAGTCGCTGAAGTACAGCACGGCCACCTTCCTCAGCCCGCTCCCGCTGGGGTCGTAGAACAGCTGCGAGAGGGAGCGCGGGGTCACCGGGGGCGCGGGTCCCCGGGGCGCGGGGTCCCTGCGAGGGCGATCGCGGGTCCCCGGGGCGGCGCCAGGGCAGGCCCGCCCGCTGTCGCTTGCGTCCCACCTCCCGGGGGCAACATGCTCGCTCCTTCTGGGAGAGCCAGGCTAGCTGGGGAGGAGGCGGACCCCACCCCTGGGAGAGGCGCCAGGAGGGGTGAGCCCAGGCTCCTGACCCCTCACCCTGCCCGACATGCAAATGCACGTTGGGGAGGCCCCATCCCCGCGTCCGGAGCCAGCCAGCCTTCAGCTCCAGCAGGAGCCCGAGAGGAGGAGGGCTCGGTCCCCGGGGCCACCTTGGAAGCCCGTCCAGCCTGACTGGACGAGTCCCTGTGTCCCCAAGACTCAGGCAGCTGGGACCGCGGAGGGACTTGGAGAGAGGGATGGGCCAGGCTCTCAGCTCTGCAGCTGCCCTTGGAGGCTGGGAGGGCGAGGGAGAGGCCGCCCCCACGCCACGCATGGCGGGCAGGAGCGTTCGGGACGCTCCCTGGGCAGTGGGCGGGGCGGAGAGGGGTCATTTGGGGCCCCCCTGGGCAGCGGGCGGGGGTGGGGGGGAGGCATTCGGGGCGCTCCCTGGGCAGTGGGCGGTGGGGGGGTTGTGGTGTTCGGGGATTCCCTGGGCAGTGGCGGGGCGGGTGGGGGCGTTCGGGGCGCCCCTTGTGCAGCGGGCGGTGTGGGGGGTTGGGGCGTTCGGGGGGGTTCCCTGGGTAGTGGGCGGGGCGGGAGGGCGTTGGGAGCGTTCCCTGGGCAGTGGGCGGTGGGGGGGTTGAAGCGGGGGGGGGGGGGGGGCTCCCTGGGCAGTGGGCGGGGTGGGCGGGGTGGGGGGGCGTGCCTGCCGTAGCTCCTCGCAGAACAGGGAGAACAGCCAGAGGT
Organism: Eonycteris spelaea; assembly: GCA_003508835.1. Classification (NCBI taxonomy): domain Eukaryota; kingdom Metazoa; phylum Chordata; class Mammalia; order Chiroptera; family Pteropodidae; genus Eonycteris; species Eonycteris spelaea. The sequence continues at coordinate 1,576,034 of PUFA01000267.1, read as the reverse complement.
AGACGAGGCGCTCGCACCAGGAGGGCCAGGGCTGGAAGTCCACCATGAGCACGTAGGCGAAGAGGCAGAGGAAGGAGAAGTAGGACAGCGTGTTCAGGTGGAAGATGACCACGGGCGCGTTGAAGAAGGCGCGGACGCGGGCCAGGCCCCGCTCCGCCTGCAGCCTCTGCTCCCTGCGGGGTGGCGGGAGGTGGCAGGAAGCTGGAAGCCTGGCCGCCGCAGGGCTCAGCCGCGGCCGTGGGCCCACGTGCTGGGGCGGGGGTTCCCCACCCCCGTGCTCACGCCACTGGCTCCAAGGGCTGTGCCCACGCAGCCACGAGAGAGGGCCCCGCAGAGGGGAACGAGGGGGCCCAGAGCCTGGTCCCTTAGGGCCTGATGGACATCAGGCTATGTGAGTGCTCGGGGCAGGGTGCTTGGGGTGGGGTGGGTGCTAGGACGAGGTGGGTGCTCAGAGCAGGGTGGGTGCTGGGACGGGGTGTTTGGGGACAGAAGGTGCTCAGGTCCGGGGGTGCTCGGGCAGGTGTGGCTTTGCACAGGTGTGACCCCCTGCTTCTCACCCCCATGCCCCCCCCCCGTTCCAGGGTCTGAGCCCTGAGCACATGTGCGACCTGCCCCCCCCCCCGGGGGCCTCTGGGACGGAAGGGCCCGCCGCCTGCAGCCAGGCCGCACCTGAAGGAGACGAGGCCGGTGGCGAGCAGTGGGAAGGCCAGCATGCACAGGATCACCCGCCACAGCCCGGTGTCCACGCAGAGCTCGCCCCACCACACCTTAGTCAGGAAGGCCTGTGGACGCAGGGCCAGCCTCAGGGCGCTGGGCACCCCGCCGGCCCAGGTCCCTGCACCCCACGCCTGAGGGAGGGTGACGGCACACGCTCGAGCATGGTGCTCTCTGCGGCGGGTGGCACAGGACAGCCCTGCCATCTGCAGAGGCTCCACGGGCCGGGCTCTCATGGAAGGATGAGAGACGAGGCCCACGGCAGGCTCCCAGACACCTGCCCCGAGCTCGGTGTGTGTGTGTGCACGTGCACGCGTGTGCTGGGGAGCGGGAGGGGTGTGACAGGACTTCTCCCCGCAGCGTCCCCAGGCTCAGCACAGCATGTGCCAGTGCCCCATAGACTTGGGGACAGCACATGGCCGTGCTTGAGGAAGCACCAGGTGCGAGGGCCACCTGCCCTCCCCTCCCCCGCCCCCCACGAGCATGGAGGAGCTTCCCACTTGCTGCACTCAGGAGGGTGCTCTGCCCTCCACGTGTCCTTCTGAGGCCCCAGGTGGGATGAACGCCCGGCCCGCATGGCCGATGGGCCAGGCACCGTCCCTGGGCCCCAAGGGACCCGGGAAGCGTGAGCGTGCCAGCCACCTGCATCAGCAGAGGCTCCGCCCCTGACAGCGCCCCCGGTCTCAGTGTCTGGAAGCGGACCCTCAGAAGTCACCTGGATGCCCCCGTGAGACACGAACTTCATGTCCTTGGCCTCCAGGGCCAGCTGCAGGCAGGTGGTCTTGCCCCAGGCCTCGAACACGCACGAGCAGTTTCTGTGCTCGCTCCTCATCCTTCCGGTAGCACTCGGTGAAGACCCCTGGCGGAGCAAGGCCATGTCACGGCCGCAGGCGCCCGGTCACTGACGCCTGGGACAGCGTCAGGGGGCTGTCCCCCCCCCCCCAGTGACGCAGCCGGGACAGGAGTAGGGCTGAGAGCGGGACGAGGCCCCGGGGGACAGGCAGAGCGTCTGAGGCGCGGACGAGGCCCCGGGTGGCGTGCGGAGCTGAGCGCGGGCGCAGTGGCAGCCCCGTGGAGCTCACCGATGGCTCTGAGCTCGTCGTCAGCGAGTGCCAGCATTTCCTCAGAGCTGTCCGTGTCCTCCTCCTCCTTGGAGAGCTCCTTGAGGATCTTGCTGCAGGCCAAGGCCGCGGCTGTGCAGTCCTGGGCCTGGACCGGGAGCCACAGTGAGGGCCCGTGTGGTCCAGTGCGGGAATCCCGGACACACTGCCCAGGGTGACGACGGCAGGGCCCTCATCTGTACGGGCCACAGGGGTCACTCCCAGTCACCCCGTAAGCCCTCTCCAGGGCCTGGGGCCCTGCCCTGGCCAGTGGCACTGGTCAGCTCGCCCACCCAGAACAGGGACTGGACACAGGGCTAGTGCAGCCAGCACGGGGCCCAGCGCTCTCAGGGCAGCTAGTCGACCCCGGGTGGTGGGGCGCGGGTGGGAGGGCCTAAGGCCTGAGGGTGCCCCCCAAGGAGAAGCAGGGCCAGGCCCACGCAAGTGCCCGTCCAGGCTCAGGGTTCCACCTCGGTAGCACTGTCCATCCCCAGCTCTGGAGGAGGCAAAGCCGAGCTCAGGACCGGGCCCAGAGCTCAGCCCGGAGGTGCCAGCCCAGCACGAGGGCCGCGGTCAGAGCCTGGAAGCCTGCCTGCGTCTGGCCTTGCCACCCCTGAGCCCCACGCGGCTCGCCCAAGGCCAGCCAGGCCCGGCCAGATGCTGTGCGCCAGGCCCCTGGGAGAGGCGGGCCGCCCGGAGCCGCCGGCGGTGGCGCTCTGCTGGTGGCACCGAGGTGTGACAGAGGCAGGAGCGGCCCGCAGAGCGCTCTGGAAAGGTCGGCGCTGGACAGCAGGGCCCTTCTGAGGATGAGCTCCGAAGGGCCACTGTCGCTTTAACTGGGGACTCACCTGGCCCAGCTCAGGGGCTGTGCCCAGCCGAGTGACCAGTGGTCTCCATCGGACCCCCACCGGCCAACGCGAGGGACGCGGCCCCGGGGCATGGAGCCCGCCCTGCAGCCTATACGGAGCAGGAGGCCTCGGCCCAGCCCGCCCAGCCCTGCGTGGGCTGGGGCTGCGTGTGGCTCACCGTCTCACAAGCTCTTTTCTTGCCCAGAGCCAAGCCCTCCGTGGTCAACACTGGGCACCCAGAGTCCTTCCTGCTGCTGCCACGCCCCACCCTCCACAGCTCTGAAACCCCGCTGCCCTGCTCAGGCTCCCGGCTTCAGCCCTCACCCTGGTCCCCCTCAGCCGTGGGTCCGGTTACCTGAGCCCAGATGATATCTGCCAGCTCCCGGCGGTTCTGGACAATGGCCCAAATGAGCAGATCGCGGATCGGATCCACGGTGAAAGTGTCATGGCTTGAGGAATGCTTGCAGAAGGGCCGGAGACTCACCCCCTGCACCTGTGAGCAGTGAACAGTCAGAGCCCCCGCCTAGGTCCCCGCTGGCACCAGAGGTCCCAGGGGCCAGTGGGGATGCAGGTCCTGAGTCTCCCCACACTGCGGAGCCCGTGTGCCTGGAGGGCAGGCCCTGCGTGTGAATAGTGCCCTAGAAGGTTCCCATGCACCCCGGGGCCCCGAGCCCACCACTGCAAACACCAGACTCGCCCGGAGCAGGGGGCCAGCTCGCTCCTGCCGCACGCCTGGCAGCTTGTGGCTCCTCATCTCAGCCGAGGGCATCAGAGCCTTTCCCTACAGGAAAACTCTAACTGTCTGTCAATAGATTCGTGGCCGTGAGCCCTCAGCCGACCTACAAGGCGTCTCCTGCAGAGACAGCCACCCAATGGACACGGCGAGGTGACATGTGAGCAGTGGCACGACGTACTTCATGACACGAACCCAGGCTCCCTCGGACTGTCCCGAGACGGTCCCCAGGGGCAGGGAACAGAGCTGCACTTTCTCTAAGTGGCTCTGGGCATTTCCTAAAGGCTCTTCTTTATAGATAAAAAGGAAAGTTTACCGAATTACAGGTGTGATTAAGCGTGAGCTTCCATTGGCCCTCCCGAAGCACACCCGCCAGGCATGTTACACACTCGGGGGTCAGGAGGGCAGAACTGTGACCTCAGAAACCTGAGTCGCAGCCGCGTCTCTCAGGGGTCTCGTCTGGGACAAGGGGCAGCCTGGAGCCTCTAAAGGAGTGAGTCATTTTCTAGCAGGAAAAACATAAAACCCTATCTAACCTTAGAAACCTAAACAGAGGAATCGTCAGGGGAGGAGCTGAGGGACCCAGCAGAGCCGCGGCCAGGCCCTGGGCCACGCCGGTCCCCGGCGTGTGCTGCACTGTCGGGAGCCGTGACTCCGGCCACATGGACAGTCTGGAACACAGGAGGGCGGACGGCTCCCCGACCGGGCTAGCACACAGTCAATACCGCCACCCCACAGAGACAGCCCCCAACGAAACTGAGACGCGAACCCGCAAAAATGCTGGCATGAGAACCCAGCATCGTACAAGACACACATCCGCTGCCCTCAAAGCGAGCGTCACGGAGTGGATGAAAACGTGTCTCCATCAGTGCCCCACATCCTCAGGACAGAGAGGAGCAGCTCAGCCCCTCACAGGCATCTGAGGAAATGGGGTGCTGAAGCGTCGCTCGTGAAACCTGGACAGCTCGGGAGATGGCCACTCCCCAACAAGGGCGAACGCCGGCCTTGCACTTGGCCCTGAGACAGGACCGCCAGAGAACCGAGACTCCACGAGCAACTGCCCCTCCTCCGACAGCACGTGCCCGCCTCACGCAGGTATGGTGGGACCCTCCCTGCCTGCATGGAGACCCAGTCACCCCTGCTGAGCAGGACTGAGGGTGCACTGCACCCCACATAAGCTCTGCACCACTGGGGAGGTGTAGACAGAAAGAGCTGGGAACTGACTATGCCCCGCAAATTCCTACGTCGAAGCCCCGCCCCCGAGCATGGCTGCACTTGGAGACAGGGCCTCTAAGGAGGTGGTGATGGTTACATGGGGTCCTATGGGTGGGCTCCGGTCCCCTGGATTGGTGCCCTTATGAGAGGAGGAGGCACACAGTGCTCTCCTCTTGCAGGGCACACAGAAGGCCACCTGCCACCCAGGAAGAGGCTGCCACCCAGCCCTGCTGACACGCGGGGAAGCAAGCGCTGTTGGCCAAGTGGCCAGCCTGATTCGGTAGCAGACTAAGATTTCCACACTGTACACTGGAGAGCTGTAACAACTTGGGTCACGCAGTGGGAAGCTGAGGGCGGGGTCGCCCGTTCAGTGGGGGCGGAGCCTGAAGGGGGCGGAGCCTGCAGGGGGCGGAGCCTGCCCCGACTGAGCGCCATTCGCCTCTGTTCTGCTGTGTCCTGGGAGGTGGAGCTTGTGAGAGATGCAGCCAGATCGAGCTGAGGGAGATTCTAAGCCAGGTGCTGAAGGCGCAGCCTGCTTCTCCTCACTGCTTATGGCGAATGCGACAGGAGACAGGTTAAGAGGGCCGTCGAGCAAACAGGAGCCAGAACTTAAAGGTCTGGGAAATTCTCGGCCTCTCCGTAAGGCAGAGGTGAGCGAGGAGCACGTACGGGGAGAACAGCAGCGGCTGTTTGCTGGGATGGTTAGACGTGGGGACTGGGGTGTGACCCCCTGCAGCTGCGGAAGCAGCTCAGCAGACGCCGGGAACAGGGGCCCGGCTCTGGAACGAGGGGGGACAGAGAAAACAGGCTGGGGGAGGGCCCGCCGTCGCGCTCTGCGATTCTGCTCAATGCGACGGGAGCGCTTGTCCCGCACATGAACCCTCTTATCTTTTGAGGAAAGAGAAGAAAGATCCTGAGGTGATTCAGAAGCTGCTGCCCCCGCCACACACCCGCCGGGCTAGGACGGTGCTTCTTAGCTTCTGAGCACGGCCATCACATTGGGCCAGGAGGCCACCACCCGGCGTCCACGGGCCCCGTGCTGCAGAAGCGCAGGGCTGACAGTGAGCCCCCGTGGACCCCGAAGGCAGGTGGGGCCAGAGAGATTTATCTTGAGCCTCGGGGCCCCAAGAGACCCGCCCACGGAGGCGTCAGGCTTGCTGGGGACCTGTCGCCCTCCTCCCCCTTTCCGATTGCTCCCTTGGCAACGTGGGTGTCTGTCCTATGCCCGTCCCCACCACCAGAAGCACGTGACCTGTCTGGTGTCACACGTTCCCAGCTGGGCGGGATCGGTGTCGGGAGGAACGCGCCTCTGACTCAGGTGAGATTTCGATGAGACCTCAGACTTTAGCCGGGTCAAGGCCTTTTGGGGACGTTGGGAGTGGAGTAAACGTATTTTGCTTTTGGTAAGGACCTGCGTTTTGGGGGGCCAGAAGGCGGAATGTTATGGGCAGAAGTTCTTCCGCTGAAACCTTGACCCCTGTGGCAGCTGTGTGCGGAGACAGGGCCTATAAGGAAGAAGCTGAGGTCACAGGAGGTCACAGTGGGAGACCCTGATCCAACAGGACCGGTGTCCTTAGAGAAGTGACACCAGTGCCGTCTCTGTCTCCGAGCACGCGCACACTGACGAAAGGTCATGTGAGGGCACGCTGGGAGGAGGGCCCTGGCCAGAAGCCAGCCCTGCGGCCCTGATTATGGGCTTCCAGCCTCCGAAGCCCCGAGAGACAAACTCGTCACGTGACCCCCCAGGCCGGGACGTCGTTACGGCAGCTGAGCCGACCAAGCCCGCATGTGCTTCTTTTCCCATTAATACATAAGCTACGTTTTCTAGAACGCTCTGAGGACAGGGCCCGGGCGCGCAGGCAGCCCCAGACGGGGGTGGGGTCGGGTGGGGGGCGTCACCAGCACGCACGTTGAGCTTGACGTGCGGCACGGGCAGCACCAGGCGCGGCCGCTCGCCGGGGCGGGGCCGCGGGTACAGCGGCTGCGTGGAGTCGCCCAGCAGCTCGCGCAGCACCTGCGCCACGTGGTGCATGCGCAGTGGCGGCGCGGCCGCGGCCGGCTCCTCCGCCAGCACCTTCTGCAGCTTGCAGCAGAACAGGCAGGCGGGGTCCAGGTTCTCGTACAGGTAGAGCAGGGTGTCCCAGGTGACAAAGTCCTTCAGCCGCAGCCCGTTCTCCAGGAAGAGCTTCACGAACTCAGGCTTGTTGGAGATGAGGGCGGCCGCCATTATGGGGTGCAGCTCTGCAGGCTGGGAGAGGGGGCAGGGGCGCGTCTCGTCACCACCCCGTGCTCCGGGGCACGGGGGCGGGGCACGGGGATGGGACAGCTGTGCCTCCAGCTGAGGGAGGAGGACACGCCCAGGCCTCCCGCCTCCGCCGAGGGGAGGGGCTGGGTCCACACAGAGGCCCGTCCTGTGTCGTGACACTACTCGCAGGGCGCGGGTGTGGGGGAGTTGCCGCCAAGACCCACCGCCCGGCCCCGCCCCAAGAAGCCTCACCTTCCACTGATGCTCGTCCGTGAAGATCTCACTGCGGGCCATGTCCACGCGGTTCCACGCCACGGCCAGCTTCAGCTGGTGGTCCCAGTTCTCGTGGCCAAAGTGGTCGTGACTGCGCGAGGCTGCAGGGACCAGCACAGTGTCCAGGGCTTGAAGCCACCGCTCAAAGCCACTTCCCGCAGCACCCTGCTGTCCCGTACAGCCACAGAGGCAGGCCGTCCCCTGCCACGGCCGCCCCGTCACTGCGGTTGAGGACGTGCGGAGCTCGGTAAACCCCCCCCCCCCCCCGCCCTGTGCACTCGGTGTCATCGGAATCTGGGGCTCTCGCAGTCGCGGCTCTGGCTCCCTGCAGCTCCCCACCCTGCCCCCACCTCCTGGTCAAGGCCCTGGCCCCTAACTTAGAACCTCTTGTGTCACCCTGATTGCAAAAGCAATGCCTCACCCAGGTTCTCGGGGTGAGCGTTTCTTCACACATTTCTGCACGCGTGTGCACTCTGTCTCTCTGTGTGTCTCTGTGTGTCTCTGTGTGTCTCTCTGTCTCTCTGTCTCTGTCTCTGTCTCTCTGTCTCTCTCTCTCTCTCTCTCTGTTTAACATTTAAAACATGGGTTGTTATTTGGGGAAGAAAAAGAACTTTGACCTTCACCCTACGACACTGAGGTTGATCACAGACCTGAGCTGAGCCTGTAGAGCCCCAGAATGAGCACACGGCAACAGCTGTGACCGTGGGCGGCAAAGACCTCTTGGGGTGCAGAGAACATGCACCATGGAGGAGCAAACAGCTAAATTAACTGCATTAAAATGCCAGCCTCCTGCTCTTCAGAGCCGCCTGAGGGAAGTATAAAAGCAGCCCACACACCAAGAGAAAATGTCCCCGGCACAGTATCTGGGAAAGAATTTGTATCGGAATGTATCAAAACTCTTGCAACGCAATGGGAAAACGAGAAGACAAATCACCACGTAAACACGGATGAACGTCTGAGACACTCCACCAAGATGACAGACAAGTGGCCAACGAGCCCAGGAGATGACGCCCCCCCTTATGCGTTGGGGAGACCACACTGACGTCACCGTACAGCCACTAGGACAGCTACCGTCTAAATGACAGGTGACGGCACTTGTCAGCAGGCTGCAGAGAGAGGTAAAACAGTACACCCTTTCGGAAAACAGTTCGGCAGTTTCTCATAAAGTTAAACATACATTCACCCCAAAGAACCAGTCATTGCATTCCCACAGGTGGACCCGAGAAATGAAAACCAATACGTGTATTCATAATAGCTGCAAACGGGGCGCAACGTCAATGTCTGTCAACAGATGAACGGAGAACGACAGAAGCGCTCGAGGAGCGCCCGTGACAGACCGCCGACCCACGGCAGAGGACAGCTCGGCAGCAAGGGAGCCGAGTGCTGACACAGAACTTGGCCGAATCTCAAAACCACGGCACTGAACAGAAGAAGCAAGATGCCAACCGACGGACGCGTCGGGTCCCGGGGCGGGAAAGCAGCCGCAGTCGCCGGGCCGGAAGGGAGAGAGGAGGCACGTTTGCCGACGAGGACCCGAGGGCGCTTCCTGGGGTGAGGAACCGGGCCCTGTATTGACTGTGGGGCACATGGGGAATGCACGCCTGTAAAAATGCCTCCCACAGTAAGCTTGGGGGTCACTGTACATAAACTGCACCTCGATGCGGTTGGTTTTTAAAAGGGCTGCCACCGGAAAACCCGATATCTTTCTATGACCACGTGCACTTCACACGTGCCCCATGATTAGGGTTGTCCCTGTCCCATACCCTCCTCTAAGCACCCGCTCATGACCAATCACACCGTGTTCGCGCCCAGAAATACCTATGCTCCGTCCTGCCCACCCTGCACCGTGGCCCTGCCACCCGTGCCATCCTAGCTGTGTCCGAGGCACCACCTGACACTTCTCACCGAGGACAACAGACCTCGACCATGCACAAGTCTCACCCGCACAGCTTGACGGCTTTTCCCTGTGTCTACACTGGCACAGCCACCACGAGGTCCAGACATGGAACCTTCCGACACTCGAGGCCCGTCTACCCCTTCCCGCTCAGCACCCACCCAGAAGTGGCCACCACGGCCTGAGCTCTGCTCTGAGCAGCCTCACAGCCGGCGAGAGCAGAGGCTGCAGGACTTGGGGCTCCACATCTGGGGTCCGCCCTGGGCCACGAGGAGGGGTGTCCCCTCTCCCAGTGCTGTGCGCTGCTGGTCAGACTCAGCGTCCCTTGTCACTGCCTTCAAGGGCCACAGCAGCCTAGGGTTCTTGGGTCACCTCAGAGAAGTGAGAGACGCTTCCAGTGCCCTCTGATGGGGACACCGTCAGACCGGGTGTCCTGCCAGCACGCTGCTGGCCACGGGCCACGTGGCGGGTCCATGAGTCAGGCTCCTGACCCCGCCCGCACCGTCGCCGGCTGCCACGGGGAAGAAGCGGCTCTGACTCTGCCGAGTCAGCTCTTCCTGGTCCTTCTCTGTTCCAGCGAGAACCTCCCAGCCCAGGCCTTTAAACGCAAGTCTCGAGTCTCACTTCTAACCGTTTCATCCGTTAGGCGAGGTTTATGGGAACTATCCGGGCCCTTGGTCAGTGAGAGGGGCACGGAGTGGACACCCAGAAATCAAAGTGATGTCGGATGGGCGACCACGGGAGCCTCCTGCTGTGCTGGGGTCTGCCTGGGGCTGTGTCCCCAGCACGGCCATGGGGAAGCCAGAGGGAAGTGCCTGCCCTGGAAGTGGGGGAGGGGGAGCTGGCAGCGTGCGCTGGGGCAGAGTGCAGACCAGGGAGAAGCCCTGAGCCCCGCTCTTCATCAGGAGGACCCCTGCTTTGCAGCCTCCCCAGTGGAGAGGTGGGGAGGTCAAGCACAGGACAAATGTGGGGTCTCTGCAGGGGGGCCTCCGAGGTCTCTCTCCTGACCCTGAGCTTGGTGAGAAGCTGCGGTGACCACAGCTGGAGGGACGAGTGTGGGCCATGCTCAGGCTTCACCGAGAAGATGAGGCGAGAAGGAGCCCGCACCCCGACGTTGGCAGCGGGCACCCTGACACCAGCCTCTACTGCCCTCTGAGCCACGCACCTGCCCGACCAGGACTCGGGGTCCCGAGCCCCAGCCCCCGCCTCGCCTGACACGCACCTTTCAGCAAGGCCTGCAGGATGGCCACGTCCACGTCCTGCTGGCCATCCTTGCCCTCCCGGAAGATGGTCAGCAGCTGCCGCCTCCGGACAATGTCCTGGATCTGCAACGCACGGCCCCCGTGAGGCGCGGCAGCCGACGGGCCTCCGGCGGCAAGGGGACCCTCAGTCCTGTGAGCCCCGCCCGGCTGCCCACACGGGGTCCTCGCCCAGCTCCACCGCCCGCACCGTCCCCTCCCCCACAGGAATGAGAGAACCCAGGACTGTAGAGCAGAACTGCCGGGCAGCTGGGGTCCTCAGTCCTAACAGCCAGGAGTGCCCCTGGGCCAAAAGTGGTCTTGGGTGGGGGGCACCCCTGGGGCTCATGGCCCAGGAGCCCCGTGCACCCCACGCCCAAAGCAGCCCGGCTCATGTTCTTTGAAACCTGCTAGGCTAGCTCGACAACGTCGCGCGAAAAGACAATAAAAGGGGACGGGGTGAAGGCGACGTGCGGTCTTGGTTTGGATCCTGGGGCAGAAGAGCAGCCGAGAGGTTCGAGACCCTCCCGAGCTGGGCAGGGCAGTGCGCTGGGCCAGAGCCCCCATCTCTGGGGATCGCTCCCGGGCCCGCCCAGGCCCACCAGGTGTCTGCTTCCTGGCCCTGCATGTGGTTTCTGGCCCTGCGAGTCGGCCGTGCCCAGGCACCACATGCTGCCGGCCTCACCTTCTTGGTCCACTCCACAATCCTGCCCTCGGTGAAGGTCTCAAACAGCTCCTGGAAGAACACGGCCAGCTTCTGCTGAATCAGGGAGACGGTGATCTCGGAGATGGGCAGGCCGGCCACCTGGGCGATGACGTCGGCCACTCGGCCCGAGCCCTCCACGACCACGCAGGGGGTGCCGTGGGTGATGGCGTTGTAGATGGTCTGCAAGGCAGGGGCCAGCGTGAGCCGGACGGCGCCCTCGCCCACCCCCAGTTCCTGCAGGGGAGGGCGGTGGCCGCTCTTAACGTCAGGGCCCCCCTGAGACACCGACCAGCGCGGCCGCGGCCCCTGCGCCGGGGGAAGGGGCAGTCGGTCCGACACATGGTGGCGTGGGCGCCCACACCACCTCGTCCAGGCCTGTGGCTCACTCAACGGCTCGGAGTCAGAGCGCTCCGCGCGCCTCCAGACAGAGCCCTGCCTGGCGGGGGGCCCTCGTGGGGGCTCCGGGCGAGACCAGGGCCACGAGGGGAGACCCCCGGAGACCCAGGGCAAGCTCGTCCTCAGGAAGGACGCTGGCCCGCAAGGACGCGGTCTGGGCACCGCCCGCAGGAGAGCCGTGCGCACGCCGCTGGTGGATGCGGTGGGGACAGAAGGGGTTCCCGCCCCCAAGAGACCCCGGGGCGCCATGGTCACGTAAACGGTGCTTTCTCTCCTCTTTTGCCCCAAATCTGCAGACTGTAGTGCCGCCAACATTCCTACAGCAGAGGGGCCGCGAGCGAGGCGGACCACACACCGTGGGCTCTGAGCTAAGGTCTGCGGGCAGCGCGTTGAAACCGCTGAGGAACCAGCCCGTATTCAGCGGCGTCCCCGGGGCTGGGTGGCCTCCCAGAGCCCCTCCAGGGAGCCTGGGTGCAGAGCCGCAGAAAACCCACCGCCCAGGGGTGCTGGAGAGGGGGCCATCAGCACCAGCTCCTCGGAGCCCTGCTACTGGTCAACCGCCCAGGACCGAGGCCAGCGCCACTGTCCGCCCCTGTGGAGATGGCCCAGCCCCGCCCCCCCCGCCCGCCGGTACTCACGTGCAGAGTCCCAGGCCCCCCCTCCAACACACACAGACAATGGGGATCTTGATGGCCACGCCTAGGACGAAGCACAGGGGCCCAGCTTAGGGAACACAGGCCCAGGGCCTGCCCTACCCCGCCTGCTCCCGCCTGTCACGGGGAGGTGTTGGCTGGGGGACGTGTCACAGGCAGCTCTGAAAGGCAGGCGCCCTGGAGGAGCAGCTGGCCCTCTTGTCCTCCGTGCGTGAGCGTGAGCGCAGACTGGAGGCCCCGTGATGGCTCCTCCCCCCTGCGCCCCTTCCGGGTGTGGGAAGTGAGGACCATGGACGGCAGAGTGACGGCCAGGGTCCCCCGGCCGGTCTCAGCCCGCAGGCCACAGGACCTGTCTGCTTATCTCCTCAGCCCCGTCTGAGGGGGTGGGCGGGGGCGGGGGGAAGGGGGGAAGCACAGCGCCTGAGCTCCGTCCTCTGTCCCTCGGCCCCGCCCGAGCCTCGGTCCAGCCCTCAGCCAGCGGTCTTGTGACGACTTTAGAAATGTCTTTCTCTGGGCAGCAAACTTCCTCTCCACAACCTGGTCTCACTGTCCCCCCAAACACTCGCACCCAGGTGCTCTCAGTCAAAGCAAGGTGCTGACAGTGCGGGTCCCAGGTCCACTGGTCAGTGTCACCTGGGAACTTGGACATGCACAGATGGGGGGCGGGCCCGAAGGGTGGAGGTGACGAGCCCTCCAGGGGACTCCAATGTGCAGCAAACCTTGAAAACTTCTGCTTTCAAGTGCCCGACTGAGCTAGGTAGAACCTTCTCGGTTCCCCTCGCCCCTCCCCACAGCAAAGTCCTGCGTACCTGACCCCCACTGTCCCAGTGCACCCCGTCCCACCCACAGGGAAGACGCATCAACGCTCTACTTCTGAGCTGAGACGAAGTGTGTGAAGTGACGGCGGACGGTCTCTGGCCTGAGACAGCAAAGCGGGGCTGCCCCGCTGGTCCTCCGGGGACACTGTCCGTCCGGGAGACTGACGGTCCGCCTGGGGCAGGGCCTGGGAGGTGACCCCCTCAGCGAGGACGAGGGAATCCAGGGGCCTGCTGATCCTGCCCCGAGCGGCCCCCTGTGGCACGTCCTGGCCGGCCAGCTATGTCCCTGTCACCGCAACCAGCCCACCCCTTGGCCAGGCTCCCGGAACCGCCTCCCCCACCTCCTCTCTCCTTTGTCTGCTCCGACATGAACTTCTCCAGCCGGGTCCGCAGGGGGATCTCGACGCCATAGCAGCCCTGGGTCCCGTCGTCCACGAGGATGAAGTGGGAGTGGTTGTTGTCCAGGCAGGTCAGGTGCCCTTGGCCTTCCTCGTCTATGACGTACTCGGCAGGGAAGCTGCCCTGGGGACAGTGGCCAGAGAGGAGTCGGATACCAGGTGGGCAGTTCTGCATCGCGCATGCCTGGAGAGGGGGCCTCGCGGCTGGGTGACGACCCAGACGCCAGCCCCTCGCGGCTAGAGCCTGTGGTGTGACCTTGAGCCTTTGCAGATGTGACTGCATTAGGGACATCGACAGGAAGATGACCCCATAGTATCCAGGTGGTCCCTAAACACTGCCACATCCTCCTTACAAGAGGGAGGCCCGGGAGACCCGACCACAGAAGGGAGGCCACGTGACCCGAGGCAGAGACTGGCTTGGTACGGCCACGGAGGCAGGTGGGGGGCGGGGGACGGTTTCTCCCCACAGCAGGGAGGGAGCGCACCCTGCCAGCATCAGCCAAGTGACGCTGATGTTGTAGCTCCAGCCTCCGGAACCGTGAAGGGTACATTTCTGCTGCTTTAAGCCACCCCGCTTATGATCGTTGGTTTCACAGCGTCCCCAGGACACGGATCCAGGAGATGTGGCCGGGGCCACTAGGCCAACGCACCATCCTGGTTGTCCACCCAGGACGGCAGGGGGTGTCATGGGGAGTCTTCTGAACTCGAAGAGGGGGAAATGACAGGCGTGATCTGGGGTGTCACCCAGTCTCTCTCGGCCTGAGGTGTCCACTCCGTGGAGCGAGCCGTCCACCCAGCGAAGCGAAGGCTGGAGCGGGCCAGCCACGTCGCAAGCACGAGGCCGACGAGAGGGTCCCAGCCTTGGGCAATGGGCAGGGGCTGCTGCAGCCCGGATGGGGGGGCTGCACCCGCATACCCCCAGCGCAGGCCGCGACAAGGAAGCCGCCTCAGCACCCCGCTGCCCCGGAGCGCCCCGACCGAGCAGAGTGCGTGGGCTGCGCTCACTCTGCCGACTCTGCCGAGGCCGTGAGAAACCTGACCGAGCGGCTCAGACGACCTTCCCCAGCTCCGGCCCCCACACTTACGCAGTGGCTTCCCACTGCCATGCCTCCTTCAAGGCGACAGGACACTCATGCGGTGACGGCTGTCGGGAGCAGAGCGGCAGGCTCCACCTGGAGGCCGTGCAGTGGAGGGGTTCAAGGGTCAAGGCCAGGCTCTGTGGTCAGACAGCCCAGCGCGTCGGGGACCTAGCGCTCGCCACGGCCTGATCTGGGCCACGCCGCTTCCTCCCGCTAAGCCCATGGCTCGTCTGAGTGGCTTTAGTGTGACAGAGCCGGCTCCCGCACGACTCTTATGTGGACCCGTCCTGTGGCTGTGGCCGAGGACACGAGTCCAGCGGGCAGCTGCAGGTCCCGGGCCACCAGGCTCTGGCGGGGCAGGCGGGCGAATTCCGCTCAGGCCCCCCGCCCCATCCCGCCTCCTCCCTCCGCTCTGCACTTACCCCGGTGCCGGAGGGTGGCCTGCCAGCGCAGGACCCGTGAGACCCCACGTCGCACAACCCCCCCCGAGCCAGCCCACGCCAGGACGGCCGCGCAGCTCACCGCGGGGTGGACCAGGCCCTCCCGGTTGTGCACGACACCCCACGTCGCGATGCCGATGGTGACAACTTCCCCGTCGTCATGGCTGCTGCTCAGGCTGGAGTCCCGCACGGCCTTGCCCACCTGCTTCATCACACCGGTGTGGGACCCCCCGGTGATGATCCAGGCCCCTGCGGAGAGGAGCAGAGGGCGGGGAGCCCCGTGGGCCCTGGTGTGCGCCCTGCCGCGCGCACGCGGGGGCCCTGTGCACGCCGCCGTCACGCGCCTTCCTGCAGGAGCCTCCCTCACGCTCACGGTGCTTCCAACACCACCATCGAATGGAGCAGCCCCCCTCCCCCCCGGGCACACTGCGGTCTGGGCTTAGTGTCCCGCCCCCTTCACACACCCTGCGGTCCGGGCTGGGTGACCCCCGCACACCTGTGGTCTGGGCCACCTTGACCAGGCCTCTGCGGAAGACATTCTTCAGCCGGGACTTCATGGTGAAGTTCTTGGCCCCGCCGGTGACCGAGATGAGGAGGTTGGGGACGTCCAGGCCCCAGTGTTGGGTCATGAGCTGGTAGATCATGCTGGAAGGCGTGTCCTGAGAGACGCGGACGTACTGCAGGGGAGTCAGGGGACAGCATAAGGACCCCGAGTCAGCGTGAGGCCCGCCCGGCACCCCAGAACCCGCACGCCGGCCATGCTTGAGAGCCCAGCCAGGCGGGGGACGCCTCGCCCTGCAGTCTAGATCCAGTGAGGACAGGAGGCAGGCCCGGGCAGGACGTGGGGAAAGGGAAGGCGAGGGCCGGAGGAGGGGCCCAGCCCCCACCTCACACCCCAGTGAGAGCACCCTGTCTCCTGTTAGCAGGGCGGCCCCCTGCCTGCCCGTCCCTCGGGCTGGGAGGGCTCTCTGCCCCTGGTTTCAACCAGCCCCTCACTCCCGCCCGGCCAGCGCGGCCAGCGTGGGTCACTGCTGGGTGCTATAGTGCACAGTAAGAGCAATGGGGTGACGGAAACCAACCTTTCCCATCTTCTGGCCCAGGCCCAGGAAGACGATGTCACCAAAGGCGTCCGTCGGCCTCTCCTGGATGTGCCTTTTGGGGTCCCACTCCTGGCCCTGGAAGGCGTGGGGCCCGATGGCCTCCTCCAAGTGCTGCTCACGTGTGTAGCCACACGCACACACCACCTTCCTGCAAAGGCCCAGTGTCCAGCTCAGGTGTCCAGGCGCCTCTCCTGCTGCCCGCTGGGGGTGTCGTGGGGGGCCCCGTGGAGAGCCAGGCTCTCTCCCCCACCCAGCAGTGACAGGCACAGCCAGAGGCCACCCGGGGCAGTAGGGAGGCGCCCTGCCCTGCCCGGCCGATCACACCTCCTTCAGTTGGAAATCTAAGACTTTTTTAGATTCCTACTTTTCCTAGTAACAAACGACCTAGAAAACTAGATACAGATAAGACCAAAAACTTTTTAAAAGTCTAAAGCCCAGGGAAACATGAGCCGGATGCCACAGGAGAAAGAAAACGGGTTTCTCGAGGCCAGGTGTGTGATCTCAGCTGTTTCTCAGTCGTTAAATGCTGAGAGTGAGGCATTCCCCAGCCCTGCCCCAGCCCTGCAAAGTCTGTGAAGGTCGTACGAGGTCGTAGGTGGGAAATAACGTACACAACTATTTTATTAATGCAAATTACCTGACCATGCAGTGGACCAAGGATCAGTTAAGAGACCACGGCCTGCCCTGAACCCGGGTGCTCCCTGGCCCCCAGACTGCCCCCCACTGGTCACGAGGAAGCAGGCCCCTTGCTATGTGCTTCCGCTGCTTGTGACGGGGGCTCCTGAGGCTGTGACCCGTCAGGCAGACACGAGGCATTTCCGGACCTCCAGGGACCTTAGGGAACACCTTGTGTGGCCTCCTCCAGTTATGGCCAAAGGCAGGGAAGGGGGCGCCAGGAGGAGGACCCCAGGCTGCCCCAAACGTCCTCCTACGTCTTGACCGGCAGCCTGTGACGCTGGCCTCTCTTCCCTCTCCTCTGAACCACTGCCCGCTGGGGAGGCGAGAGCTCAACTCTACGTGGCGTTCCCAAGCCCGACACCGTGCAGCAAACCGCACCAAACCTCTGACCCAGAAAGGAAAAATAATCGGAGAATTTGCGCTTGAAGTGTTGGCCGAGGCCGGTGTTAACGGGGTCACCTCCGCTAGCACGTGCAGGAGCAATGAGCACTCCTGGCTGCACCTGCTCTCCCAGGGGGCCCCCTCCCGCAAGCTGAGGGAGCGGCCACGGACTGTCACACGCACGCGCATGCGCACTCAGGCCGTCCGCCCACTCGCTATTTCCCTGTAGATGCCCCTCGCATTACCCCTCACGCTAGTGATAAAGGTGCTTCTGGAGGTTCGTAGAAGCAACTCGTCCTGAGTGCTGTTCCTTCAAGGCGGACAGAGCACTGAGGGAGCGAGAAGCACCAAGTTTAGCCTCGGATCCCCCCGTGTGCCCCCAGCTCTCGCCGACCCCGCCACCGGTTCGGAGTTCAGAGGAAAGAGGGTCCACGGTTTGACGGCTGGCACCCCCAAACCCTGCAAACTGGAAACCGGGTCACCGCAGGACAGCGTTCCACACGGTTTTGAAACCCATGGTGAAGCGTGGGTGTTGCAAGCTCCCCCCGAGGCTGTTTTTATCAGCCCGATCAAAAATAACTAGGACTGGGGCCTGGACCCGAGGCGCGCGCTCGTCAGGATGCGTGGCGTGAGCTGGAGACCGACCATGCCCTGAGCACCTTCCGGTTACCAGTGCGAGGCATCGGCGGGGGCGTGGGGGCACCCTGCTTGAACTCGAGAAGCGAGGGCTCCCATGGGGGGAGCCGGGGCGGGCGTGAGCCTCCCACATCCTCAGGGCCCCAGGAACGACGTCATCGCGGGTGGCCGTTTGCGTCTGCGCCCGCACACCCGATCCTCTGCCACCTCCCCCGCACAGGACGCGCCTCCTCCCCGTGTTGTCCAGAACCCGCGAGCCGGATGCTGGCCACCTGTCCAGCACGGGAACTCATGCGATGACTCAGAACTCAGAAAAGAGACCTCGCAGAGCAGGGCGGGCGGGAGGGGCGGCCGCCCCCGGGGCGTGGGCGAGGAGGGTTCAGCGGCAGAGGCAGCTGCCGGCCACAGGCTACGAAGGCAAGTCGGAGTCTCCGGTGACAAAGAAGAAGAAGAAGGAAGGAAGAGCGTGGCCCATCTGAGGCCCAGCAGAGATGGACGTGGCTGGAGGGGGACTTGACCGCGAGGCTACGTGTCCGTCCTCGGGGAGCGCCCGCACAGAGCCGCTGCTGGGCCGTGTAGCAGCGCCATCTGCTCCTCGCTGTCCCCCGTGGGGCCGCCCTGGCTGGCTCCCGCCGCCGCCCACGAGGCTCCCTTTCCCTGCGTGCTCGCCAGCCTCGTCCTCGGTCTCGTGGGTGACAGCCATTCTGACAGGGGCGAGGTGCCGTCTCCTCGTGGTTCTGACGGCTTTTCCCTTACAGCTCGTGACGTCCAGCCTCTTTTCGTGGGTTTCTTGGCCATTTGGATGTCTTCTGGGAAAAGTGTCTGTTGGGTCCTCTGCCCCATTTTTTAATCAGATTTTTTGTTGTCGTTGAGTTGTACACATTCTTCATATGTTTGGACATGGGCCCCTTATTGGAGGTACATTTGCAAGAATCTTCTCCCATTTGGTTGGCTGACTTTTCTGTTTGTTGATGGCTACTTTTGATATGTAGATGTTTTTAGGCTGCTGTAGTCTTATTCATTTATTTTTGCTTTTACTTCCTTTGCCTCTGGGGTCAAGTTTACAAAAACCCCTCTGATACCAAGGTCCATAGACCTACGTTTCACATACATATAATGGAATATGACTCAGCCACACACACACAAAAAGATGAAATACTGCCATTAGCCACAACGCGGAAGGATCTTGAGAGTATCATGGGTAGCGAAATAAATCAGACAGAAAAGGACAAAAACCATATGATTTCACTCCCAGACGGGATATAAAACAGAAAGCAACAAACCAACAAGTAAAACACATAAACCCAAAATGCAAACAAAATGCAAACAAAAATACAGAGGAGCAGGGGGCAGAAGGGCCGAGAGGGCAAAAGGGGGCACAGTGTGGTGGTGGAGGGACCCCGACTGCGGGGTGAGCCCCCGGATGTCGGGTTGTGAAGCTGTACACCTGGAACTCACATCACGTCATTAGCCGATGTGCCCCTGAAACAGTAACACTACCAGGCATGCCACCGAGGCTCTCGGTCCCGGGAATGGGTGGTGTCCCTCAGGCTCACCCTACTCATGCGTGCCCCGCTGGGGAGCCCGTGGCCGAGGAGGGCCACGTCCAGCAGCTGGGAGGCCCTGCTGGTCCCACAGGCTCTCGGGAGGACAGGTGGCGGTGATGTGGTGGGCCTCGGGGCGGGGTGGGCCTGTCCAGACTCCTCGACCTCGACCTCCGACTTTCTCCTGAGGGGTCCGGGCTGTGAGCTTTCCCTGGGCTCCTTCCTGTCCCCAGGCCCATGACACTCCGTGCCAGGGGGCAGTGAGCTACCGCTGCGCAGAGCCAGGCGGTGGCCGTGGACAGGCCACCTAAACTCCCCGCACCTCCACTGCAAGGCAGGGTGGGTGTGACGCCCCCCTGCCCCCCGCAAGCTCCCAGCGCCCCAGTCCTGTGCAGACTGGGGGCGTCCCCAGCCGAGGCCCCGCCCAGTCCTGCCCCCACAGCCACTGCACATGGGACCGAGAAGGGGTCGCTCACCCGGCATCCGACAGCTTGGGGCTCTCCACGAAGTACACGCACTCTTTCTTCTTGATGTTTTCAGGGATCCATGAGCTGAGGCTCCTCTGCTGCGGGTTCGAGGCGGTCTGAGCTTCCCGGCCAAGCAAACCGACCGTCCTCACGGAGGCGCGCCCTGTCCTCCCTGGACACCCCACCCTCCCCGACCAGCTCCGAGGGGCTCTGCTCGGACTCGGGCAGCCCGGGGTCGTGCGCCCCCGCAGAGGGCACACGCGGGCGTGGACTCGGGTGGAGGAGGGCGCGCGTGCGACCTGGATTTGCGCTGCGCTCCACAGTTTGTGTGCCAGCACCGCCTGCCTGGGACGACTTGGGGGCAAGGTGGCAGGCGAGGGCGTGCCTTGGTGCTGCGTGACCCCGGGCCGAGACGTCTGTGTGCCCGCCACAGCGGACTGTGACGTTCGAGTGTGCCCGTCCCGCGGTCTTGTCCAGGGCCTCCTGTGAGTGTGGCCCAGGACCTGGGCTGTGCTGGGGCCTGCCCACAGGATGGGAAGTCACTGCACAAGGAGGTCAGGGGTGACGGCTTTCTGTGAGTCTGGCCCCGGACCACGAACAGAAAGCAATTGTGCATCCCCAGGGACTGGGGAGGGGACGAACCTGGCCCTACGGTTCTGTCCTGTCCTCTCTTCCAGAGTCTCCCTGGGCTGCGGCCCCCAGGGCAGGAGTCTCTGCCCAGCAGGAAACGCCCCTCCCTGTGGTCACTGGGCCCCACGGGGCTCTGGCGGACCTGCCACCGGGCCACTGGCCCCTGGACACTTACCTTCTCAGAGCTGTCAAAGAGGAACTGGAGCCCCCTCTTCTTGCAGAGGCTGCTGTTGCTCCGCTGGAGGTTGAGGACCGGGCCCAGGTCGGTCCCCGACATGGGCTGCGCCCCAAAGCCCTCCTCCTGTTTAGAGCCTGCTTTCGTCAGGGCCGGGGGCTCCATGGTCCCGCGCCTCCCTTGGGACATGCTTGCTCCGGCGGGCTGGGCCGAGGGTTCCGGAAACACACGGGGCAGGGCTGCAACAGACCGGGGGAGTGAGGCAGGTCTCCCGGGGGGCCTGGCAGGTCCCCCGAGTGCAGCCTGGCTCCGTCCCCACGCCGCGAAGTACAGGCACGTGCCCGGGCCCCAGGCGCCTGTTCACAACGGTGACAACCTCGGGTCTCTGTGAAGGGCCAGAGGAAGAGCTCCCGCCCCACACCCACCATGCCCCTCAGCCTGCACCCATGATGCCCGGGAGCCCGGGCCCAGGAGGAAGCTGAGGTCACGCGTGGCACACCCGGCTCGTCCCCTCTCTGCACTTCCCGGTATCAGCTCAGTACTTTCGTTTTCCAGAAAGTGGAAAAGGCCCCATGGAGCACCCAGCAGGTTTCGGGGAGTGGTACGGCGCTCCGCCCACGAGACCAGCCCCTCAGCGGGACACGGCTCCTGTCCTCACGACCTTCGCGCCCGGCGCGGGGCCAGCGGGAGCAGCGCGGGCATTCCTCCGTTTGCAAACTAGAAAAGTTAACGGATACGTGCACATCCCGCTGCCTTCCGCGGAGCATGGTGCCCACGACCACACCCCATGAGGTCGCCCCCACGTTGCCCCACAGTGTCACCCCGAGTTGCCATCCGCATGTCGCCCCAGAGTCCCACTCCCCCACCAGGGGGCTCAGAAGGTATGAAGAGGACCTCGGGGCGCGAGAGGGGCAGCCGGGCTCACCTGCCTCCCCTCCCGAAGCCCTTTCTGGCCATGTCACCCTCCACCATGCGTGAAGGTCCCCACGGACCGGGCTTCCGCTGCCTGCTCATCCAGCTTCACAGCGGTCCCCCTGCTCTGGGGAGGCCAGGGGTCAGTCAGGGAGGCGGGCGCCCACCCTGCCCTTACCCGGCTCAGCTCAGCCCTGGGCCCTGCGGTTCAGTCACATGGCCACTGACCTCGGGCAAACACTCCCAGTGACACGCAGGGCTCAGGCCACCCCTCGCCTCTGCATCCTTGCTCCCTCCCCACCCCGCAGCCGGACACCTGCCGAAGGAGGCTCCCTTCCCTCCTGCGAGGGCGCTGTGAGGACACGGAACTCCGGCTCTGGGAGCGGCTGCTGCCGTGACAGTCACCACGGCCATGGAAGTGGCTTTGGAACTGGGTGACGGGCGGAGGCTGGAAGAGTTTGGAGGTGGCTCTGGAAGAAGCTTGCACTACCGTGCACAAGCCTGGAGGGGCGCTCTCCATCCCAATTTTGAAGGACGAGGGGACCCAGAGCCTTGGGAATCCAGCCCCGGCAGGGAGCCCCAGCGAGAGCACCGCCCTGTGGAGCCACGGGGGAAGGTGGCCGAGCCCATAGAGCTCCCAGCGTGAGAGTCCGGCCCAGGGGCGTCCCAGGGGGCCTCACAGTGTCAGACTTGCTGGGGACCCATCACCCCTCCCCCTTTCCAATCTCTCCCTTGGAAATGCAGGTGTCTGTCCTGTACCTGCCCCCCCCCAGCATATTTTGGAAGCACGTGACTGGTGGCACACGTCCCCAGCTGGAGGGGACCTGTCTCTGATGTGGATGACATTTAGAGGAGACCTCGGACTTGGTAGCGTTGGCGCTGGAATGAGTTAGGCTCTGGGGCTGTGGGGAGTGGGGCGAAGATATTTTGCATTTGAGGAGAACATGAATTTGGGGGAACAGGAGTGGAACGCCATAGCCTGAATGTGTCCTCTAAAATTCCCAGCCCCACGGTGACGGGGTTAGGAGGCGGGGCCTTCAGGCGTGAGGTGGTCATGAGGGTGGAGGCTTTGTGACCAGGGTCAGCCCCCAGAGAGCACCCTGCCTGTGAGGTCAGCGGGAGGAGTCTGCAGCCGGGAAGGGGCCCCGCCCCCGCCCTGCCCCCTCCGGCCCCCTTGTCCTGGGCTTCCAGCCTCGGGGAGTGTGAGGAACAAACCCGCACTGTTTCTAAGCCACCCAGGCCGTGATGTTCAGTCACAGCAGCCCGAACGGCCGGGAGTGACAGGAGCCAGCGCTGGCCCAGCGGCGATGGCGGAGGGGCCACCCTACCCCTGTGTGGCCCTTGCAGGGCCACCTGCTGTCCTCTGCAGCAGCTCACCTGGCCTCATAGCCAGCTTGCAAGGGACACGGGAGAACAAGGAAGGCTCCCGGCTGACAGAGGAGCACGAGGCTGGGGAATTCTCAGTCACATGGCCACTCCGTCAGGGGCCTGGCCTAGATGGCTCCCGCCCCCTCTCCTGGGCTGCGCCCTGCATAGGACAAGGGTGGTGGGAGAGGGAATGAAATGGCCGAGTGGCAGGCCAGGTCTGGGCGAGGAAGGCCTTCGTCTGAAACCCGGAAGCACTGCCGTCCACAGCCACCCCCAGGGCCCACGGCCACCTCGGCTCGGCCACCTGGGCATGGCCGCCTGGGCACGTCCTCGCGGGCCACCTGCGGGTCTTCGCAGGTGCCAGCTGAGATCAGGCCCCTGGGAAAAGTGACCAACACCACCCCCTGCCCACTGCCCTGGACACTGCGGCCCCGCCCACACCCAGCGGCTGGGGGACGGATGCTGGCCCAGTTCCCTCCCCGTCCCCCCCCCCACCCCGCCGCAGGGCTGACGAAGAGCTCACGCAGCCGCCCACCCCCTCCTCTCTGGGGTTCTCTGGTTTGTAGCTACTGTTCTCTAAATGCAGTTGGCATAGGTGTGTGCTGGCAGTGCTCTGAAAATACATGACCTCCAAGAGGACGGACGGACAGACAGGCACAAAGCGTGGGCGTGGGGACTCAGGACGCCCACACCCATGAGCGTTGTCTGTCACAGGGCCCCTCACAGGATGCCGAGCTGTCCTGGGAGAGCGAGCGGCCTGAGCCGGCCGCAGCCCACGCGGGGCGAGTGTCCCGTCCTGAGCTGTGCACCAGGCCGTCCCAGGGGGCGGGGAGGGGTGAGGGGACCCTCAGGGTGATGGGAGAGGGGTGGTCCACCCCACCTGTCCCAGCCTGGGACCTCCAGGCTCCGGGGTCCCCAGGGATGGCAGCTGACAGACCCACTGGACCCTCGGGGGCAGACGCCAGGGTCAGACAGGACACCGCTCCTGGGCACAGCTTCTTACAGCTGCCACGGAAGCTCAGGAAGACTGGGGCTCCTCGGACCCCGCCCTCCGCGGCCCCAACGACCACCACCAGGAAATAGAGCGAGGGACTTTAGATGTGGGCTGGCCTGGCTCAGTGGCCGTGGCCAGATGTGCACCGCCCCCCCCCCCCGCCCCATGCCTCGCTCTGACCCCGAGGCTGCTCCCTGCTGCTCCGGCCCTGGCGGCTTCTGCGCTCCGCGGCTGTGACTGTACGTGGACTCTACGAACAGCTACACATCACGGGCAAATGGAGTCCCTCCTGCGGTCTTGCCCCGGGGTTCGAAGCCCCAGGTCGCCAGCCTGGTCCCGGCAGGTCGAGGCTCCAGCCGCGGACAGCTCGGTCCCCGCGCGGCGCGGCGCCCACTGCCCGGCGCCGCAGCGCCGCGGACGCCCGCACTGCGAACCGCGAGCCCGCACTCACCCCCGCGTCCCGGCCACTTCCCAGCGCGCGCTCCCGCGCCGCAGCAAGGCCGGCGCTTAGGTCCCCGCACCCGGCGGCGCACCCCCCTCACCTGCGCCTCCGCCCGGCGCCAGGTCCCGCTACCTCGCTGCGGCATCCAGGTCACCCCGCCGCGCATACCTGCTCGGAGGGAGCGCTTCGGCCTGTGTCGCTCGCGCCGCAGCGCAGGACAGCCTCCCCGGCCCCGCGGGCCGTCGGCATGCCGGACCCCGCGTGCACCCCTCGCTCCCGCGCGCGCGCGCCGCGTGTCCCCTGCCTGCACCGGTCGCGTGGCCCCGCAGCGCGCCTGCGTCACTCTGCCCGAGCGCGCAGCCTGCCGTGTCCCGCGCCTCGGGGTAGAGCCAAGGAAGAGCCAGCAGGAGCTAGACCACCCGACCTGGGGGAGCTGGCTGTCCCAGAGAACCCCGACTTGGCCCCTGGCTCTGTGCCTTCTCAGGAGGACCGCAGCGACTGCGCTCTGGCTCCTAAAAAGCAACCCAGCTTTGGGACAGGTGCCCACAGCAAATGCTCTCACTCACAAAGGCCCTCCGGCTCCTTCCCGCTGCCAGCACCCAGCGCCCAGCGCCCAGGGCCCTGGGCCGGTCTCGCTCAAGTCCAGGGAACTGAAGAGTGAGCCTCCTGTGGCTTCTCCAAACCAGCCAAGGGCCACCCCTCACTTCCTCCCCAGGGTACGCTGACCCAGTGTCCAGACTTCTGCGCACAGCACCCTCCTCTGGAAAGCCCCTGCCTCCGGCGTCCCCAGCGGGGCCACAGGCCAGCGCCACCCCCCCACTATCGCGCCATCAGAGGGGCGCCATCACAGGTCTCCGGCAGCTGTGGGAAGGTGCGGGACCCACCGCGGGGATAGGGCAGTGCCTGGTTGTTTATTCAGATGCTGCAGCGGGTCCGCAAAGCCGTTAGCACCACAGAGGTGAGGACCGGGCAGCAGCCGCAGGGGCCACAGAGGTGAGGGCAGCAGCGGCGTGCCTGTGGGCGCGGCGGCCTGCGGGGGGCACAGCCCTCCAGTCGCAGGCTGCTGCATTCTCAGAGCCCGGCGCCCGGCTGGTGCTGTGGGCGCCCACGGTCACAGTTAGCTGGGTACACGGCCGGCAACCCAGAGAGGGGTCTGAGACGCGCCAGCGTCAGCAGCTGGTGTTGGCAGGTGTCAGGCCTCGTGAGGGCGGCTTCCCTGGCCCCGTCTGTTTCTCTGGCTGGGACCGCACGGGGCCATTACTGCTTCCTCAGACAGCCTCAGGCGCAGAGCCCTCTGAAGGACAGGCGCGGGCTGGCTCTTGTTTCCCGCGCCCCGGGCCCCCGTGGGAACGCCATTTGAGGTCAAGTAGTTCAGGAGACGCCCCTGCTGAGACGTGTGCGCCCCGAGAGGCCCCTTCCCTTTCGGAGGAGAACCGCATGTTGCACAAGGAGGCCCCGTTCCGTCTGCCAGGACACCGCTGCCGCAGCGGTTAGCCACGCCCTTCCCGCAGCGATCAAAAGGCGTGTGACCGGGAGCAAGAACCCGGGGCACGCTGGTCTGGACGGAGCGCCGCTCCGGGTTCGCATCAGGGCAGTGTGCAGCGGAGGGCCGGGGCAGGGCGCGGACGTCCTGCCCACGATGGAAGGCCCTGGCTCCGGCAGCCGGCAGGAAACCGCAGCCCGTGAGAGCCGGCACCGCGAGCCCGCGTGTGACGCTCTGGCCATCAATAATTCACGGGTGCAGAGCAGCAAGGCTGCCACCCTGGGCGCAGGCAGGGCCGGGGCACCGGGGCCGGCCTGGAGCAGGGGCAGGCGCTCCAGGTGGCAGACACTCCTGGCCTCCGTGCCACCACTCGGCATGGCCGCTGCAGCCGGAAAGCAGCCGCTGGCCAAACGCTAGCGGGTGGGTTCGGCTGTGTGCCGATAAAGCTTTATTTGCAAAAACAGGCAGCGGCTGGGTCTGGCCTGTGGGCTCTGGTTGGCCGACTCCTGGTCAGGAGAGGCCACGTGTTGCGGGGACGGTTTGGAAGAAGAGTCAGAGTCTGGAAATGTGTAACTCACATGGGTAAAGGAGAGGAGGGTCGGCAATGCGAGCACACCAACTCCTTATCTCCATGGCCTTTCGTTAAGTCTTACAACAAGGCTGGCCTTACAATAATAGTTGCTCTAAGGTCAGCGGATACAAGCTGGATACAAGCTACAGCTAACTCCCAGGGTCAGCCTCAAAGCACCTCCGTGTTCTCAGCTATCTCCTCGTAAGTATCTTTTTCTAGTCCCCGGAGCAAGAAGCCTTGGAATCGGTCAGGCGTGTGCACCCTCCCTTGTGTGCAAGTCCACTTCTTCCGATGTTCTTGTTGCTCCAAGCACCAGACATCCTGCCGGGAACATTCTGTGCCGCAGGGGTCTCTTACATCACAGGGGCAGGCGGGGCACTATTGTTTTTCTTTATCTCTTAAGTCAGCTGGTTATCTGCATTCCAGAACTTTCTCATCACAAAGGACTGCCAATGAAATGCAAATAGGAATGGGAACCTGTAGAGGCGGGGGCTACTGCAGATGCTCTCGGGTGGCTGCAGGCTTGCCCAGGGTGCTCCGACAGGTGGCACGTTTTCGTTTTCGTAGTAGTGACTGTGATGGGACGGGGCTGGAAATGACCCTTGGCCTGCGTAATCTCTCAGGAGACTGAAGAGAATCAGTAAACAGAGGCCACTTGTCCCTTATATGGAGCACTCCACGGTTTGCCCGGGGGTCGGAATCTCGTCTACAGTCCACCCTTCCTGGCCTCTCGGCACACGCCCTGCGGTCACATTCGCCCACCTCGCCAGGGCCCACACTGAGCCCCCCGGGTCTGTGTGCAGTCTTCCAGTCCGGGTGTGGCTGGGAGCCTCGTCCCATTTCCCGTGGGGAAGCTGTGGCTCAGGACAGCTAAGGAACTGGCCGAAAGACTCCCGAGGGGCCCTGCCCTGGCTCCCCTTGCTTCCCCTTCTGGTTCTCCCTCTTCCCTCCCTCCCTGTTCGCTCACTCCGAGGAGGCCCGGTGGAGAGGAGGGAGCCTCCTGCCCACTGCTGCAGGAGTGGGCTCAGAATCCCAGGCTCAGTGGGAGACCACAGCCCAGGCCAGTCTGCCCTCACGACAGGCCCCAGGCCAGGCCACCTGGCGCGGCTGCTCCCCGATCCCCGACTGTCAGACACCGAGATGGCATGGGTCCGTCTTCCTGGCTGCTAGGTGCACAGCTGCAGCAGCTCCAGGCTGCCAAGCAGGAGCTTTCTGAGGCCAGGTGGCCCACACAGCTGCCCCCGGGAGCCACAGGGCCCTGCCTTTGTGCCCCCCACCAACGACGGGCAGGGAGGCACACCCTTGGGCAGTGGTAGTCTCTTGGGAGGGTCTCGGCTGGAAGCTGTCTGAGGCAGCCCTCCAGGCAGCACCCACGCCTCGGGCCACAGCGCCCACCTGGCCAGGACCCCTGCCCGCCCTCCTTCCCCGACGGCCCCATGCTCGCAGCCTGAGCCCCTCTGTGGCAGTGGCCTGCAGTGGCGACCCCAGGCTGCCATGCTCCCTCCTGGTTCTTTCATCCTGGGACCCCTCTGCTCCCCAACAAGCTGCAGCTGCTTCCTCATCATTGGGAGGTGGGAATCCCCAAAGGAAACTCAGGGAGAGGGGGCACTGTCTACCCTGAGGGTGACCTTGTGAGCGAAAGTGAGAGATTCTGCCACCATCCCAGCCCGCAGGAGGCTCTGCTATGGCTGTCCAGCCCAAATCTTCCCTGAGCCCTGGGGTCCTGCCCCGCTGTGTGGTGGCCCCCAGCCGAGGGCCTAGGGGTCAGGGCTCCAGGAGGAGAGTGAGTGGTCACATCCCTGTGCCCTGGTGGCCCCCGCAACAGCACCATCGCCCACAGGGCTGGCCCCAGCACCCCGGCCTCTGCCACCCTCCGGGCCACCTTCAACAGGAAGCCCTCCCACCCCGTGGTCCCAGGGGCTCAGGAGAGCCAGTGAGGCCGGAGTGCTGTAGTCGTGGGCACAGGAAATGTGCAGGTGCCCAACTGGACACCTGGCGGTGGCAGGTGTGAAGCTTGTGACTTAGTGGCATTAGAACCGGACTCCATAAGCGAGGCCTTTGGAGATGGTGAATTATTTTTTTAGAAGAGAACAGAGCGCGCCCTATTATGGCCAGGGCCACAGTGAGCATCCCAGGGTGTGGGCATGTGGGCATGCCATGGGGGCCCCAGGGTGACCGCTGGGAGAGGGGCGTCCCTGCTGGAATCGGCAGTTGGAGCAAGGGACAGAGGGCGTGCTGGGTGCCTGCCGCGGGGCCACCATGGACGAGCAGCAGCAGTGACCCCCCTTCCCTGGGGAGACATTTCTCTGGGTCCCCACCCTTTCGGGCTGGCAGCCAGGCATTCTGCAGGCAACCACAGCAACAGGTCCAGGGTGGCATGGGACCCGCGCCCGGCCAGTCCCCAACCCTGCACCTGAGCTGCTGGGAAAAAGCGTTCTTTCCGCAGGACTGAGGGCTGCTGGGGTGTGGGCCTGGGGCAGAGGATGGGTGGCGCCTGGATGAGGCAACTGCAGGGGGGCGGGGGGAGACCGAGACCCTAGATTGAGTCACACTCGAAGCCACAACCCTTAGCTTCTCGTGAGCCACCGTCTCGTTTTTGGTTTAAGCAACTCTGGATGTCCCGCCTGCCGGGGTCCATTTAGGGAAGCAAAACCCTGTGCATGTTACAAAACAGGTCACGTTGCAGCACCTCGCCTGCACACAACTGGGGACCTGGACACCCGAAGGAGAAGCTGAGAAGGGGGTCGCTGAGCAGCCCCAGGAAGGGAGCAGCCTGCACAGGAACTGGGGAGCGGGCAGAGGGCAGGCCCGCTGGGAAGACCCCGTGGCCCCTCACGCATCACCCCGTCTGTGACCGGGACGGCCTTCAGAGGTGACAGTGGCCTCTGCTCCTCTCCCGCCATCCACAGCACACACCAGTTTCTTTTTGGGACACATCCCCCTGGAGCTATACGGGAGGGAATTCTGGGAAAGGCACAGCGACCCAACCCAAAGCTCACATCTGCTCACTGTGAAGAGTCCCCACTTCACAAATGTCACCGGAATCACCAGGACCTTCAACCGATTCACACCCGACCACCCTGTCGTCCATAGGAGGCCCACGTGAACACGCTGTGTCCTCCCCCATTCCCCGCCCCCCGCCTGGGGACCTGACGGCAGCCCCTCCCCAGCCCCAGCCTGAAGACAAGCAGATGCTTCCTGCGGACGCCCGGCACGTGTGGTCTCGGGAGGCGGGGATCCCCGTTCCCCAGCGACTGCTCTGGGTGGGATGAACACACACCCCTAGTGCGTCCCAACCGACCCTGGGCGGCCCTGCGGGGTCTCCACCCTCTGCGCCCTGGCCTCCCTCACCCACCGCCCTCCAGGGCTAGTCCTCCTGCAGGGAGGTGCAGGGAGGCCTCAGCCCTTGGGTGCTGTCGCTGGGCGGGGGGCGGGGGGGAAGAGGGCAGGGGCCATTCTCATGGGGCTTGGCCCACAGACCTCCCTAAAGCCCTCTCCCACCAACCGCCAGACCCCTGGCACATGTCACAATGAAGCATGTAGTGCCCTGTCACACGCCTGCCGTGTCCCCCAGAACCAGCTCCTGCACGTTTGCTTTCTCCCGCTGCTGCTGCGTCCCTACTCACAGCCAGGACGGTCCCTCTGCTCGCCCTGCACTGCCTCTTGGCCAGCCTGCTCTCCAGTTCCCTGTCACTAGATGTGGCTCCCCAGTTGGGACAGCCAGCGACCCTGTGCGAGCTCAGACAGCCTGGGCCTGCCAGGAGCTCCCGGCTACTCTTGGTGGGGCTGAGCCCCGCTGTTGTCTGCTTTTCTCTTAGCTCAGCGGTCCCCAACCTTTGTGGCACCCGGGACTGGTGCTCCTATGACAATCTAACGCCTGAAGATCTGAGGTGGAGCTGAGGCGGTGACGCCAGCGCTAGGGAGTGACTGCAAATACAGATGCTTTGCTCGCTTGCCCGCTGCTCACCTCCTGCTGTGCGGCCCGGTTCCTAACAGGCCATGCTTGCTAAGAACTTGGAACGCACTGCTTTGAGATGCCCTATCCTCCCAAACCCGACCCTGACGCAGCAGCCACCCATCGCCACTATGAGCACTGACCCCCTTCCGCATTCCCCAGCCCACAGGCCATCCTGTTCCTGGAACAGTTTCCCCCGGTGATGGCCCGCAACGTCCCTGCAGGCCACCACCAAAACCTTGGCTTTCTGTGATTGCAGTCTTCCAACACAGAAGCCATACTCTCCCGCCCTGACACTGGGACAGGTTCCCAGGGGGCCACTACTAAAGCCAGTGTGTTCGAGAGCGCTGACTGGCACTGTTTGCAGGCTTGCCTTCCACCTCTAAAGAACACCAAAGATCTGTTGCCTGAGGAGACTCACAGGCCACCACTTTGGGGCCACCTTATCCAGGCACCAATAAGAGAGTCAGGGGAAGAATCTGATTGATAAACCCTTCACAGCCCCCACCCTCCCACCAGCCCAGCAAAATACAGCACATGGACAACACACAGAAAGCAGCATCAGCTGTCACACCACTGTGGGGACATTTTTCTTTTTAGGATCCCTGATATTGTCTTTATAATACAAATGGCAAGATTGGGTGGGACAGATCACACAGCAAAATTCCACTCTCGCCCACCGAATCACGCCGCCTTGTGGTGACACGGGCCCCAGGC
The DNA here is from genome assembly GCA_003508835.1 of Eonycteris spelaea. Taxonomy (NCBI): domain Eukaryota; kingdom Metazoa; phylum Chordata; class Mammalia; order Chiroptera; family Pteropodidae; genus Eonycteris; species Eonycteris spelaea. Next base: position 1,545,231 of record PUFA01000267.1, on the reverse strand, counting down.
AGGCAGGTCCTCCACCCATCTTGGGGGCCCTGGGCTTCAGATGTTGCTGTGACATCTAGGGACACAATCTTTGACCTCTGAGAAAGAAAAAATTACCCTGACACTTGTTAAAATGGTAAGGACGGCTTTATCTGAGGTTATTGCAACAGGGGAGAGAGACGGGGCTCCACACCAAACACAAGGAAGACAAGTGGGGGCTTTACGGACGAGGAGCAGAGCGGAGGGGGAGGGGCGGGGACCAGTGGATGGAAAATGAGACTTCAAGGGTAGAAGATCTTGCTAAAGTCAGGCCAGGACGACCAGACGTCACCCGGGGAGGATGAGGCTGGTCAGAGGGCAAGGTTGGGAGGGATGACCTGACCAGATCTTTGCTGAGACTGGGCTGGGCAGGCCAAAGCCAGGAAAAGAGGTCTCAGAAGAGGCTACGAAGTTCGGTCTCGTCAGCCTAACCCATCTCAGATCCCAAATGCCTGTCTTAACGGAACCCGCAGCCCAGGTGACCTGCGGTTTCTAAAAGGTTTAAGTACTTGCGAAGGCGCTGCTAGGGCTGCCCCCCGGGTCTGTGGCACCTGCCTCACTTCCTTAAACGCTGGAAGAGAGGGAGCGAGGGAAGCGACACAGCCCCAGGACCGCCCCGGATTCCCCGTTTCCGGTCTAACGGCTGCGACCCAGGGAAGCCTGGGGAGCGTCACCTCTAACGCTGGGGCTGGGGCTCTGAAACTGGGGGCCGGAAGCCGGGGTGGGAATTCGGCGCCGGGGCTCGAAGGTCGAGACTGGAGCTGAACTCAGGACGCGAGGGTGGGACTCAAGACAGTTACGGTCGCTTTCTCGGGTCGCCGCAAAGCTACGTCACAGCCCGGCGACCCCACGCCGCGCAAGCGCAGCACGAGGCTCGGCCCGCGCGGCGGAAGGGGGCGGAGCTACTGCGGAAGAGGGCGGAGCCACGGTGGCGAGCGCCGGCCCAGGCAGCCCTACTGCGCTCGCGCTGCTCCGCCCCCTAACCGGGGGGGCCAATGGGCTTGCAGGACACGCCCCTGACGACGCGGTCCCCGCCCCCTGGAGACGCGCCGCCGCGGAGCCGAAATCCTCCGGGTTGCTGGAGGGTCCTGCGACCCGGCCAGGGTCTGGGGTCCTGCGGCCCGCTGCCATGAAGCTAACGCGGAAGATGGTTCTGTCACGGGCCAAGGCCTCGGAGCTGCACAGCGTGCGGAAGCTCAACTGTTGGTGAGGTCCAGAAGCCAGGCCGTCCCTGCTGCCCACACCCCTGTCCTGGGACCCCCCACCAGGCGCCTCCGTCCTGGGATGGGGACCTGCGCCCGGCACCCTCTCCCTGGGATGAGGCCTCCCCCTCGCGCCGCACCTCCCCCGGGGTTGCGGCCCCCTTCGTACGTGCACCTCCGCCCTGAATTGGGGCCTCACTCCGCTCCCCCCTCGCCGCACCGTTGCGCTGGGTTGGAGGCTCCCTCGCACCTCTGACCTGAGTTGGGCTCCGCCTCCCGGCAGCTCTGCCTTGAGTTGTGGTCCCCTGCCCAGCGTCTCTGCTCTGTGGAGGAGCATTTTGGGGTGGAGGGGGCACCTTCAGCCAAGCCTTCCTGGCCTCTGTCCCAGGCTGGCCTTCCAGATTTCAAAGGCCCACAGCTTCTGGGAGGTGCTGCTCAAACTCAGGTGGCCATTGGCAAAGGTCATTCCAGAATGTTCACACGCAGCCCACCCTTCCCAGCGGTGGTGTTTCAGACACAGGCTCCCGCCTGCTAGCCTTGCTTACAACAATTAGAATTGCTTGAAGACTCGTGGTGGGGCTTCTAGATGGCTTTAGTGGGGCAGATGGTTGCCTCTGTGGATGGGTCCGATTTGTGACACTGCCAGTCATTGGGAGCCAAGTCTCCTAACCAGGCGGCAGGTCAGGTGACTAACATCATTTCTAGGGAAAAAAAGAGCTGAGAGACTATAGCAAGGGGTCAGTAACATTTCTGTAACTAGGTCCTGGGGGAGGAGGAGCTCTCCCAAGGTGACCACGGGATATATGTGCTGTGGGGTCAGTGCAAGGTGGTGTAACTGGGCCAAAAAAAGGACCAGAAGTGCTTCGTGACCCCCTGAAGGACATACAACCTGGAGATGATTTCTGACACCTTTGTCAGTTTCTGGGAGAGCTTGCTTTTGTCGTTGAAATCATAGGCTCCTAGTCTACAGTCACGCCACCCTGAACAAGCCCCCGATCCCGCCTGATCTCGGAAGCTAAGCAGGGTTGGGCCTGGTTAGTACTTGGATGGGAGACCACCTAGGAAGACCAGGTGCTGTAGGAGTGAAAAATAAAGGATTGTAAACTGATAAGGTCCTTACAATCTGTGAGGTCAATCAAGGGTTGCCTCACCTAAAAAAAAAAAAAAAAAGAAAAAGAAAGAAAATCATAGGCTCTTAACGTTTCTAAGCATTTGTCATTAATTTTTTGAATTTTTATTTTTATTTTTTTGTATTCACCTTTAACAAAATTCAAGTATGTGTCTCTTCTTTCCCCAGGGGCAGCCGCCTCACAGATGTAAGTATTCTGCTGGCTGGCTCCGGATGCACCCCGATGCCCGCAGCCTCCCCTACAGGAGAACTGTTAAGGGGACAGAGCTGCACCCGTCCCTTCCGGGCCCTCACCCGGCACTTGTGTGGCTCCTGTCATGAGCGAGGCAGGACCACGGGTACAGGGAACCCCAGGGAAGGGCCCACGTTTATCGTGAAGTCCTTTAAACATCTCATGTCACGGAGAGGCTTCTGTGTCTGTGCAGGTCTCGGGGGCAGGGCAGATCCTAGTGCAGCCCGGCTCTGACCTGGGGGGACCCGGGGGGGGGAGGGGCTGTGTTTGCTTTCAGAGAAGGGCACTAGGCTGGGCACTCTGTGGGTTCCTGGACTTCATGTCCCCAAGGAGGAGGAGGTTCCTCACTTCAGCTCCCTATCTGGTCACATCCAGCTTCACTCTCAGCCCCCCATCCGTGGCAGGACGAGCCGGAGCCTGGGGGTAGGGGACAGTGCACAGAGGCAGATGGGCTGTGGGTCTAGGACTGTCACCTAGAATGAATGTCCCCAATTTGCTCGGCGCTTGAGTGCCAGCCAGCCACTCAGCTCTTACCCACTTTTGCAACTTCAGCTGAACCTTTTTCCTTAAAGACAAAGCTGCCCAGGAAAGCCGACACCAGCTTGTACGGTGGCTGACATGCTGCATGTTTGGCAGGAAAAACACTCCCGTAGCAGACAACGAAGGCATTGCACATTCTCTGGCCTCTGCCGCGACAGGAGCCACTGTGGTCAGGGCCCGTCTGGCTCCACGCCTGGCGAGTGGCAGCATGCAGCAGCCATACAGGCTGGGGAGCTGGGTGGACCCACCTGAGCCCCCCACTGCTCTCTCCCGCTGGCTCAGCAGTGGTGACAGGGTCTGAGGTCCCTGGACTTCCATCCTTCTCCTGTCAGTCAGGGACAGCGAGATAAAAGGCCCGGCACGGGGGGCATTGAGGTTGCCTTCCCTGAGGTCCTTTGAGGGCATCTAAAATCAGGACTGTCCGTGTGGACGGCTGGCAGTGTGCGATGGCACTGATGCAGCGTCTCCTCCAGGCTGAGTGAGCGCACGTCCTGGCTGCACAGCCCGGTGCGGGGCCTGTGTGCTCCTGCGGGACGCGGGGCGGCGGGCAGGCCGTGTAGGCCCTGCGAGGAGCTGGCAGTGGCTCCACGCTGCCCCTCTGCTGGGCTGGCGGACACAGGCGATGTCACTGCACCAGCAAAGTCTGCAAGCACGTGCTTTTCCTCCCCAGATCTCCATATGCCGGGAAATGCCCCGCCTGGAAGTGATCACCCTCAGGTACCTGGGTGTCCGCTGTCGCCCTGGGTGCCCGGGGCTCGGCCGAGGAGGACCTTCTGTCCTCCTGCAGACCTGCGACCTCAGATAACCTGGACACTCCCGGGCTCGCCCCCCCGCTGCGGTCCGGGGCTCCCAGATGGCCGTCGCCCCAGCACCCTGGCCTCCGCCTGGTTCCCTCATGGCCCGGGGCTCTGCCAGCTTCTTTGTACCACGTGCTCTGGCATTCATAACTGTCACCTCTCGGAGTCACTTAGTCTTAACAGGCTAAGGAAACCTCGAGTGAAGCGCATTCTGTCGCTGGGGTTCCGGGCGGCCGGGGAGTGTGGAGGCTCTGGCCCTGAGCCCGGTCTGGCCCTGAGCCCCCTCTGCCCTCGCCGGACCTGGGGAGGCCGTGACGCCGCGGGTGCTGCTGCTCTGATGCAGACCCCATATGTCAGCCTGACGGGGCTTCAGACTCTGCAAGGCAGACTCCCTGTTTGGCAGTTCAGAAGGTTCTGGAACTCGCCCTGGGTGTTGGAGGCCCTGGGTCCGCACAGCTCCCGTGACTTCCCCTCCTGATCAGACGGCTGGCCACCCTGTTCGTCCTTTGTGCCTTCCGCGGTCGCCTTGTGGGTGCCCGTGCTGCCCGCCCAGCCCGGGCCCGAGCCTGAACGGCCGGGCTTGGAGCTGTGCGGACGCGCAGACCCGTGCCTCAGTTTCCCTGCTCCATGGCGTGGTGCAGACAGCTGCCCCCCGTGTCTCCGCAGCGTCAACAGCGTGTCGACCCTGGAGCCCGTGAGCTGGTGCCGGCAGCTGAGCGAGCTGTACCTGCGGGCAACTGCATCCCAGCCTGGCCGAGCTGCGCCACCTGCAGGGCCTGCACACTGCGCGTGCTGTGGCTGGCGAGAACCCGTGCTGCGGGCCCGACCCCCACCGCTACCGCATGACGGTGCTGCGCAACCTGCCCCGCTGCAGCGGCTGGACAACCAGGGTAGGTGTCCCCTCCCCGGGCGCCCGGGCCCCAGGTCCACGCACAGCCCTGCGGAGCGCGCTCTGCTCCGAGCTCGTCCAGGCGCCTGGCGAGCACGTGAGGGGCTGGGCGGCCGGGCAGGGTCACTGCTGGTCTGTGGGGACCCAGGGCTGCTGGTGCCCCTGCCCTCCCAGCCCCGGGCATCTGGTGTCCACCTCTTCTGGTCGGGTGCAGCTCCTTCGTGACCCTCGGGCAAGCCTGTCCCCAGGCCGAGGGCCCGCAGCCCAGAGCTCCCGTGCCGGGCTGTGCCTCTCTCTGGTCAGTCCGCTGGCATCCCCATGGGCTGGCTCCGAGTCCTTGTCTTAAATGCATAGTTTTTTTCTGCCATTTGACCAGTTTTATATAAATAAAATCCAGGAAAATTAAGTCACATGTGAGAGAAATGGAATAAATGCAGTGTATGCTATTCTTTTTAAAATTTGAGTTTTTTATGAATATTTCCTTTTGAGAAGTGCTGAATTCAGATTCGCAGGCAGTCATTGGCCATCTGCTGTGTGTCCAGCATGAGCTGGGGCTGGGGACCCTGCCCTGCCCCGGGGAGCTGGCCGTCGGGGTGAACAGACATACAGCCTTTTATAAGGCACACTGCTGAATGCCCCGCTGTGTGGGGCCTGTGCGCGTGAGGCCACTCTGATGCCTTCACCCCCTCCCCACCTCAAGCTGTGACTGAGGAGGAGCTGTCCCGAGCGTTGTTGGAGGGAGAGGAAGTCACGGCCCCAGCAGAGAGGGCACAGGGAACGGCCAGACAGAGCTGTCCTACACCCTGAGCACCATGAGCACCACTGCCGAGACCCACGGGGACCCGCTGAGCTACAGCGAGGAGGAGGCAAGGTGCGCCAGCGGGCCTGTCCCGTCTGCCCCCGCCACCCTGTCTTCCCTCCAGAGAGTCAGCGGGCCTGTCCCCGTCTGTCCCCGCCACCCTGTCCTCCTCCGGGAGAGTCAGCGGGCTCTCCCGCGAGCCACCTCTCTGGCGAGGGCTGGAGCAAGTTGCCCAGGGCGGTTCTTCCTGGGCTGGCCTTCGGCGTTCCGGCGTTTGAGAGAAGGCTCAGGGCATGGCATGCCTGCAGTGGGGACCAGCCCTCCAGCCGTGCATGGGGGTGGCCGGAGGCGGGGTCACTTGGCTGGGCTGGAGGAGGGAATAGTGCAGCTCCAGAGCCTGCAGCGGAGGGAGGGTGGCCTCCGAGGACAGGCCCGACTGTCATGAGCAGAGACTGAACATGGGGAACGTCACAGAGACAGTCGTTCGGTCCCGTGGCAGGCGAAGGCACCCTCTTGTTTTCCTGGGCGCGCGAGTCGGGCGCCCTGAGCATCGTTTGTGGTCGGCCCCCTCACCCCCCGCCATGGGCAGGAGCTCGGGCGCGGGAGGGCAGCCCCGGGATGAGAGAGAAATCGGAGCTGGAGCCTCGGTTCCTCCTTCCCACCCTCCCTCCTGGTGCCCATCGCCCCTGTGGACTGGGGAGCCAGGGGGGGGCCCTGTCGGGAGCGTCGTCCTCTCTGTGCTCTGAGGCTCCAGGGGCTGACCCGGTGGAAGCGAGCCGTGCTGCCAGCCCTCATGCACTGTCACTGTCCCCAGCAGCAGCGTCCAGGGGCAGCTCGGCCTGAAGTCCCCGGCCCGGGACCGTGCCCTTCCTTCTCTCAGAGGGAGGCTGTGAGCAGTCGCAAGAACAGGGTGAGTGTGATTGGGGGGGGTCCCCGCCTGGGCGTGTTGCTGGGTGTGGGCACTGTGCGGCCTGTGGGGGCCACGTCCGCAGCGGCTGGAAAGAGGGCTGTGCAGACCGCTAAGCTGGGGGGGGTTGGCCGCTGTGGCGAGTCGCAGCCCGCGGCCACCCACCCGTCACCCCAGACACGGCAGCGCCGGCAGCCCCGGGCCCCACGCGTGCGAGTGCCTTCCTACATGTGTGCACACGGAACCGGTGCAGACACATGACACGCGGATGTCACGCTCGTAAGCACACGTGTGTGTGCGTGTGAGCACATCGTACTGAGCAGCCCTGGGCTGCCCGGCCACAGGCCAGCTGTGTGGCGGGGCCCGGTCCCAGCCTCTCTGGGGCTCCAGGCTGTGAGCACGCGGTGAGACCGCATGTAGGAAGCCCCGAGGTGGTGACCGCCACACCACAGCGGTGGCCGCGGCTGTCTGGAAGGCTGTGCCCCGTGACCTGGCGTGCTCTGGCCAGGGCCCTGGCGCGTCATGGTATGGGCAGCCTGGCCCTGCCAGGCGTGGTGCTCAGCCACCGACTCTGTCCCCAGAGCAATGTCCTGGCCGCCATCCTGCTGCTGCTGCGGGACCTGGACGCCGAGGGGCTGGAGGCCGTGCACCAGGCCGTGCTCGGCCAGCGGCAGGCCCTGCACCGGCAGGACATTCAGGAGGACGTGGACTGACCCCGCGATGGCCCGAGCCGCCAGACTGTCCCCCGAGACCCGCGCTGAAGTCCCAGTGCTTCGCCGAGAACCGGCAGCAACACCCACAGCCTCCACAGACCCGGCCAGGCCCCGGCACGTGGGGCTGCGTCCTCAGGAATTCCCCGCCCGCACGGAAGGCCAGGCCTCACTGTGGACGCTGCGGTGCGGAGGGCCCACCTTGACGTGCACTCTGGGGGGCCGCTGTGGCCTTCCCCGCAACAGATGCCCCTGACGTCACACCTGGGGGCAGTTTGCGGGGACCGATGTGGCCCCAGCCCTATTTCTGAACCCGAGGGCCCGGCTCACATGCATTTGCCCTGGTCAGGCCTCTGGCTCAGCTGGGGCAGATTCTGGTCCACGGACGCCTCACAGGCCTGTCACCGTCACCGTCACCATCACCACCACCGCCACGGGGACGGCCGGGCTGGGAGGCGCGGTGACATGGAGCATGTGTGCGCCCTGCGTAAGAGGCCTGGGGGGGGACAGGGCTGCCACATCTCCTTGGGGACCCACGTGTGGCCACAGGGAAGGACACACATCTAGAACGTTTCCCTTCTCTGGGAAGTCACAGGCCTTGCCGTGATGCAGGGGAGCTGGGTGGTGACGCGGCAGCCCTAGGGGGCCTTCCTAGTGACCCCCAAAAACCAAGATGCATCTACACGGAACAGGAGCCGTGCGGCCTCTGAGCCCCTAGAGAAAAGTCCTTCCTCACGGGCGTCGTGACGACGGGCGGGGACAGGGCACAGACCGCGTGCGCCTCCTTGTCGCTGGGGGCCCAGGACACTCGCAATAAAGCTGCACCTCTGCGGGAACGAGTCGCTGGACATGCCGCTGCCGGCCGCCCTGCCACGCCACCCTCAGGGTCCCCTGGGGGGGCCCGTCGGGAAAAGCCTCAGCCCGATCCTCATCACCCCACATGGTTCTCCCACTGGATCAGAGGCCGTCAGCTCTCCGGGCCCCGCTCCCAGCCACTGCCTGCTCGAAGCCTCAGGGTGGACCAGGACCACCACGTCCACCCAAGGCCTCCGGTCCAGCACAGGGACACTCGGCAGTCTCTGCTCTGAGCTCCCCAGTGACCCCGACTGCAGGGCGTCAGGCACAGGGGTGTCCCGCCGCGTGTGCCCCGCCAGCCCCAGCTCACGCAGCCCCGAGACCCGGCTGGACACGCGGCTTGGCCTGCTGGGCCCAGGCGCACGCTCTCATAGGCGGGGGGACCCGAGGGCCAGGGGCTGCCAGGCGCTTGGACCAACGTGGCGAGGCTGGCACGGGGCCAGCCCAGCCGTGCCCGCTCGCCCCCTGGAATGACCAGGGCGCCCGGCCAAGACCCGCGGGGACACAAAGGCAGCTCCAGGGACAGAGGGCCCCAGCCTGGGCCCTGGAGCCACCAAACCAGCCTTGGCCCCCGATACAGCCTGAGAGCCCCCCCACAGAGCTCCACGGGTCCCGGCCCCTCGTCCTGAGCCTGGGCAGGCGTGCAGGCCGTGAGCAGCCCGGGCTACGTGCCCTGGCAGCCGCGTGGGGCGGGGCAGCCGTGAGCGAGGGCGTGATGCGTCCCCCGGAGCGCAGCTCGGGGGCCAGGTCGGCTTGTCCCCCGCGCCAGCGCCCGCTGTGCTGCAGGGCGAGGCCCTGCGCTGCCCAAACCTTGCGGTGCCTCAGCCCACACGTGGCGGCACAGGTCTGGCCGCCTCCTCCCCCACCAGGCCAGCCGCCTGCCCTGGGGCCCCTGGCGCTGCCCCGGAGACCCCAGCCTGGGCTCAGAAACCCTGTGTGCCTGGGCTGGACCCAGCCGTCACCCCTCAGGACAGTCTGGAAGAGCTCGGGTCACCCCCTCAACACAGAGGGGCCTAGAAAGTGATTGTGGCCCCAAGAGGTGCATGTCTCTGGGACCAGGCCCTGCCCCTGGACCAGAGGACAGCCCCAGACCCGACCCTGTACTGACCACCAGCCGGCCCGCCCTCCCGAGAAGGCCCCGTGGCCCTGCCTCCCAGAGACTGACAGCTCTCCACTGCCGGGGTGACTTTACTTCTAGAAAACGTGACAAGCTCTGCTCCGCCAGGGTGGCCAGTGCACGCAGGAGCACGGTCACAGCAAGGCCCACGGGGACCAGGTACTGGACCCCAAGGGCTGGTGAGGGTGAGGGTGGGAGGCCGGCACGGGGGGGCGGCTCAGCCGTGTGGGGGCCGAGAGGCAGTGGTGTCCAGACTCAGGCACCCCACGTGCCCCAGTACGGAAGGCAGGCGCTCTGTCCCGGAGTGGGGTCCGGCGGGCAGCAGGGGCCGTGAGGCTGCAGCGGACGGGCAGGGGGGCTGGGCGGCCTCAGAAGCCCGTGTCCACGCTCAGCGTGCGGCGGGTGACGTGCTCCAGCTCCCCGGACACGTAGTCGGCCATGCTGACGTGATAGTGCGCCAGCATCTTCAGCATCAGTCGCAGGTGCAGCCACCACTGCTCCCGGGGCATGCGGTGCCTGCCGGGCGGCGGGGCGGGGGTTGGGGCACCTCCTCCTCCGAACCCCGGCCCCTCCCCGCCCTGCACATGAGCGGCCCCGGGCGGTGGTGTCGGTGGTGTCGGGGGTCCCAGTCCCTGGGCCCGCACCCAGGACGGGGGACCAGAGGGCGGGCGCCTGCGCTTGGGGCTGGCCCAGCACACCCGCCCGGGGAGGCCTGGACCCGGCCGTCCACCCTCGGTTCCAAGGGACTCACTCAAAGTCAGTGTCCTTCTTGAGCTCGGTGACGGGGCTGAAGGCCACCGCCTTCTTTCGCAGGCCGATCACGCAGGCAGAGTCGGGGGCGTTGGCAACACGCGCCCTGCGGACACAGGCCGGTGCTACAGGTCGCCCCCGCGCTGCGGCAGGGGCGGGGTGGGGCGGGGCCGCGGCAGGGGCGGGGGCCGCCACGCCCACGTACCATTTCGGTAGACGGCCTGGAGCTTCTCTCGACATCCAGAGCATGGCCTTCACCCCAGCTTGGTCCCATAGTTCCGGTCGAAGGGGGTAGGAGCCCCACCCTGGGACGGTGAGGCCAAGGTCTGGTCTGCATGCCCACCCTGGAGTCCCCAACCTCGGCCTCGCTGGGAGCCCAGGGCAGTCCTCCAGGCAGCTTCTGACACCCCTCTGCCTGCAGCACCCGGGCCCCTCTCTCCACCCACAAAAGCCACTTCCAGAGGCAAGGTATTGGGTTGCCATGGGGTGGCGCGCATGGACCCATGCATCCAACAGGCAGGTCCCCCACCAGTGAGCGTGGGCCTCCCCGTGGGGAGGGGAGCCCTCAGGGTGCCCATGGCCCTCACATCAGGCTTGGAGACCCACACAGATCCAGTTCCTGCAGCCCCACTTCCCAGCAGGGAGGCCTCAGCAGTCGGAGCCTGGTGTCCTGTCCTGCCCTGTAGCCTGTGCCAGGTGAGGGGCGGGGGCAGTGAGCACTGTCTGGGGCTGTGAGTGTGCGGTCCCCACCCTGCCATGTTCCTCTGCACCCTCAGCCCAACTACAGCGATGGCGGCAGGGCCAGGGGCCACCGACCAGCACCCACGCCCCCCACGCCGTACCTGCTGCAGGTGGCCCAGGACGTTGGTCCTGCAGTCGAAGACGCCCTTGCCCTCGGAGGAGTACAGGTTGTACAGAAACTCCGTGGTGTAGTGCTCGTGACACTTCTCATTCCTGGGGCAACCAGGGACCCCAGCTGGGCGGGAGCTGGCTCCGGCCACCCCTGATGCCGAGCCCCGGGGCCAAGCCACAGGCCCTCGGAACACCAACCGCCCCCACTCTCCAAGGCCCCCCTGTTCTGTCCCAAAGCCCCCACCGTGGCTTGGACAGACCATCCCCTGCCAGGGACCAAGGCCATCGGGCCTCACCGAAGCACCAGGCCCCTCTGGATCTCCGTCTTCATCTTCTCAGTCATGTGCTCCACGTTGGCCTGAGGGGTGAGGGACATAGTGAGCCAGGGCAGCAGCCAGCAGGCAGGCTACCCAGGAAGGAACATGCCAGACTAACTGGCAGGCAGGGTCGCTATGACCCAGGGGGACGGGGGGCTGGCAGGAGGGCATCGAGACGTGGCAGCTGGACCGTGAGGCCATGGAAGCCACAAGGTGGACGTAGGGTGGGGAGCTGCAGGGGGAGGGCTGCAGGGGTCATGGGCCAGGTCCCCTCGCAGGCAGGGAGCCCCCAGCCCGCTCGGCCCAGCCCATGCCGGGCCGGTTCTCGCGTGTCTGAGGTGGGGACCCACGTGGCCTCTGACGGGAGGAGGCTGAGGGCTCAGCTGACCTTCAGGTCCTGGATGTTGAAAGGGTCCTCGAAGATGTAGGCGGCGTCGGCCCCCACGGCGATGCCGGTCACGGTGGCCAGGTAGCCGCAGTAGCCGCCCATGGTCTCCACGACAAACACCCGGCGCTTGGTCCCCGAGGCTGACTGCTTGATGCGGTCACAGCTCTGGGGGAGCGGGGCAGTCAGGGCCCGCCCCGGCAGGCCACGGGGACCCGCTCTGATGCAGGGACGGTCCCAGGCCCCACGTGCTCGGGGCTCCGCGGGCCGCGAGACCCCTGGCCCGGCGATTCTGCCCCGGGGGGGGGGGAACATGTGGTGGGTGGAGGCCAGGGACACCGCTGAGAGCATGGCCCTGACGCTGGGCCTCCACATCTTATCCGTAGCCAGGGAAGGTCACTGCGGCCCCTGTAGGTCATTGTCAGCAAGGGGGGGGAACACGCGAGGTGACTGCTCTGTAGACGCTAACAACGGCTCAGTTTCAAAAGGTCGTTGTGACATTACACAGAGAATTAAAAAAGAGAAATGAAACAGGAGAAGCGGGTGACTGGGGTCTGAACCAAGAGGTTCAACCCCGGATAAAGACAACCAGCGAAGAGGCGGGAACCGCTGTCACGTTTGCCGAAGGGTCACTGTCCTACATGTGCGAAGAGCGCTTGGAAATAGAAAAGAAAATTCTCCAAGAGAAAAATGGGCAGGTGATAGAAAAAGACATTTTAAAGAAAACCAAAAATGGGCAATAAATGCCAAAGAGTCAACGGCATGAGAAATCAGAGCGGCAAATTAAAACAGAAAACGGCCTTCCCAGCAGAGGCGAAGAAAACGGGCCCGGCTTGGCGCGGGTGAGGGGCGGGCGACGCTGCCGGGGGGGGGGGGGGGGCGGGGACTCAAAGCCCGGCAGGATTGGGGGCTCCGGGCGGGAGATCGGGTGGTGGTGGGGTGTCCTATCTTAATCCTATCTTCTTTCTCTAATGACAGCCAGAACCTGCTGGGGTTCAACACGCCCCTTCCAGCCTCCGACCCCCACGGAGTGGAGCCCTGTGGGGCGAAGGCAGGGCTGGGAGAGGCCTTGAGGGCGGGGAGCACAGTGAGGAGCCCCGCTGGGGCCACCTCGGGGATGGGGACCCCAACGGGAAGCTGTGCCGAGGTGGACAGGCTGGGAGCACCAGAGGGCTCTCCTGGGCCCCGGCCCACCCTCCACGTCCCAGCCGTGGCCTCGGTTCCCACGGATCTACGTGCGGCCACTTCACAGAGCAGAACCGTGGCCCATCGTCCACACCTCTACAGTAGCACAGCGCAGTGGGCTCAGCCCTGACCCTCACGCTCATGCCCTGTGACCCCGAGCCACACCCCGCCGAGCATCCGTAAGGCCTCAGGGCAGCCAGGCAGGCCCCGCGCCCGGTCCCACGCGAGGCAGCCCCCCTGGACGCCCACCGCTGTGCTCCGTCCCCGCGCCCCGCCTCCTGGGCGCCGTGCCACCCCACCCCGCTGCACGCAGCCTGAGGGGCGGCAGGGCCCTGGCACCCTACCTCCATGGCGGCGTTGACAGCGGTGTCCGAGCCCAGGCTGAAGTCGGTGCCCGGCACGTTGTTGCTGATGGTGGCCGGGATGACGCACATGACAACACAAAGCTCCTCGTAGCAGCCCCGCGCCTCCACCAGCTGCAGCACCCCCTCGTAGGCCTGCGGGCGGGCGCAGCACCCCGAGAGGCTGGGCTGCCGGGAGGGGACGGCGTGGCCCGCCCGGAGCTCTGCAGTCCCCACGCGCCAGGGGGAGGCCACCCCCCGCCCGGACCCCTCTGCCTCCCCACGAGCGCCCAGTTGCCAGCTTCACCGTGAGCTGCGAAGCCCTCAGGGGAAGGCGAGCCCTCCCAACGCCAACGCCACTGTCCCAAGGGCAGGCGGGGCCTCCGGAGGGGCCTGTGCAGAGGGCGCTGCTCTCGGGCCCCGCGCGGCCTCACCTCGAAGCCCCCGACGACCAGCAGGGCGTGGATGTTGTAGCTGCGAATGTTCTCCACGATTTCCTCCATGTAGCCCTTGGGCAGAGTCCTGCAGTGGGAGACGGTCAGACGGACACGCGACATCCTCACAGGACACACGTCCACGCTGCCCCTGACCTGCCCCTCACCTCAGGGCACAGGCCCTGTGGGGCTGCGATTCTTGGTTAGAGGCGGAAGCGGAGGCTCGAGGCCCCGGGCATGTGGGGACCACTGTGGGGGCCTGGCACCTGCTCACCACCCTCTCCAGCCGCTGGCCAGGCCACCGGGGAGCCCCTCGGCCCTGCGGCCTGGCTGCGAGCTCCCCACAGGTGTGGGGCCGCAGAGCAGGGCTTCCCACCCAGGTGACTGCAGGTGAGCCCCTGGCCAGCAGGCCCCAGGGCGCAGAGTCCGGGGCTGGCTTCCCCTTGCAGCTCCTCGGCCGAGCCCGCAGTCTGCACCTCCCTCCCAGCTGCCCGTGGCGGCCAGCGGCCTGCCGCTCACCGCTTGGTCCCCAGCATGGAGCCACCGCGCCCCAGCCAGCCGGCCACGTCATGCCAGCTCACTTCTTGCACCTGCGGGAGGAGGCACCGCTTCAGGGGGGGCCGAGGCCCTGGTCCACTCCTGAGGCACCGGCCCTGTGCTCAGGGACAGCATGCCCACAGGGGGACAGAGGCCGTGCCAGCAGTGACCGCCTGGCCACAAGTCAAGGCGGGGCTGAGGGCCCGGGCTGGGCACAGCTAGGGGGGACCCAGCCCCTCTCCCTCCTCCTCTGACCCGTCCTCCTCATGGACCGACTGGCCGCCCTGCGCTGGCGCACCGGAGACCCCGTGTGTCTGGGAGGAAGCTGGGGGTGGGCTGTGAACAGCCAACGCCCCCAGCGCCCCACCCCTGCACACCTACCTGACCCTTGGCCAGGCCCTCGAAGCCGTCGTGCACGACGTAGACGGTGTGGCCGTGCGAGATGCCCGTGCGCACGGCTGAGCGCACAGCCGCATTCATGCCGGCCGCCGGGGCGCCCACATTCAGGATGGCCAGGGAGAAGCCAGTCTTCGGGGAGGGGACAGAGGCCGCGCATGAACACAGGGCTGCGGGGCCCCTGACGACGGAAGTCAGCGACAGCCAGCCTCCCACGCCCGCCCGCTCCCAGGAGTGACAGACCCTGGGAGTGACGGACCCCGGGACGCCACGGGCTCCTGGCAGAGCGCGGGCGGGTGGCGGGGCGGGCCCCACGCCGCCACGGTGGCGGCAGGCCACAGGCATTAGCGGGGCTTGGTCCCTCAGGGCCCAGCACCCTCGCAGGGCAGCGGGGCAGGTGCAGGCCGGCGTCCAAGGCTGCCTGGAAACCTCGCCAGCACCCTCACAAGCAGGCAGCGGCCAGCGCCCCAAAGCCCTTGGCGGGAAGCACAGACGCAGAGGGGGGCACTGCCAGCGAAAGCTTCTGGCCCGCAGTGCATACGCAGCAGGGACACGTCCAGGGTTAACCCGACCCGCCACGGCCGAAACACGGCCGCCTCTACCTGTGGTCGGCGTGCGGGGCCTCCTGCACTGCCCTCCCCCACTGCCCGGCCGGTCCCAGCGCTCCTGGCCACTGCGGCCTGGGCTGCACCAGCAGCGAGGCTCCAGATGTCACCCCGCCCCGCCGCCCCGAGGCGGTCACGCCCCGGCGGGTCCCAGGAGGGGACATGCCGGCCGCTCTGCTGGCCAGGTGCTGCCCCTGCCTCACCGGCCCCTGGGATCAGAGGGGGCTGGGGACATGGACCATGAACAGTGACTCTGCTAGGTGACAACATGCGGGGGCCTCCTCAAAGGGGGGACAGCATCAGGGACAGCAGCCCGGGCTCTGGCCAGCCCCGAGCCTCTGCCGTGAGGTGGCCTCCACTTTCCGCCGGCCACGCCCATGGCCGTGGCTCCGGGACCTCGCTGTCCAGCACTGCCTTGGCGGGACCCGTCCCTTGTCCCCTGGGGCTTCAGAAACGAGTCCTGCTGTCATGCTTACTTTGAAGCCAGCCCATCTCCCCAGGTTCTTAGCCATCTTGGGACGGTTCACGGGACGGTTATAAACTCAGATCCCTTCACCCTTGAGTGAAATCGTGAGCCTGGCTCTATGTCCCACTGTTTGGTGAGCGAGCAACCGCCATAACCTCCCGGCCCGGACGCTGGCTGCCTGCGGCCTGCTGGTCAGGCAGAAGCCGAGCCTCGCCCTCCGCTCACGATGCAGAAGCCCCACAGCAGGCAGTCCCGGCCCAGCTGGACCTGCTCGAGCCGCCTGCGTCCTGGGGGGCGGCGGCAGGCAAAGCCCGACCCCCGGGCAGACCCCGGCCCCACGGCTGGCCCCGCAGGCCGAGGTGACCGCCCTCACACCTCACCTTCTCCTTGGAGAGCTTCTGGTGAGCGAGCAGCTTATAAATGTTCCAGTTGTTCTCAAAGCTCCTGGAACAAAAGCCAGCCACGTGTCAGGGGCCCACGGCCACGCGGCTCCACGTGACCCCAACACCCTCGCCGCTAAGCCAGCCTGCCCGGGTCGGCGGCTCCCGTCCCCGCCACGGCCGGCCTGCGGCCCACCTCGGGACGTGCGGTCCCGTTCCTCCTGCAGACTGCCTGGCCACTCACTCGCAGGAAGAGGGTGTGAGCAGAGAGCAGCCGCCGCCTCTGCGGGTGTGTGTCCTGGAGCCGAGCGCGCGGCTGGGGAGGGGCTCGGGAGTCTGCCGCGGACCACGAGCCCGCGAGGCCCTCACCTGCCGCGGAGCTGGATGGCCTCGTCGAACCTCTTCTCATCCATGGCCTTCTGCACCTCCTTCGTCTTAAAGGAAACAGAGCGCAGACTTGGGGGGTCTGCGGCACACACCGCCGCCACCCGACGCGGCGAGCCTGTCCCAGACTGCGGGGCAGCGGTCACTGCCACGGCCGGCAGCCAGGAGGGCTGACAGAGGGCTGAGTGGGGCCCACCTGGCCTGGCCACCGGGCCCTCCCGGCCACCCTCACTCTTCCTCAGCCCCGGAGCCCGATCGAGGCCCATCTGGCCCTGGAGCACAGTGACGCCCAGCCCGCCCAGAAGCACGGCCAGTGAGTGATGTCACAGCAGGAGATTCTTCCAAGAGGAGCGTCCGCGTGCCCACTCCCCGCCTGGTGCCGGGCCCCCCAAACCTGCGGATCAGGGCCAGCGTCCCCATGCCCAGCCTCTCAGCCTCGGGGCCCTCACCTCCCACGCCCCCTTCCTGTGGCCCCTGCTCTGGCCACACCAAATGTCCCCACACCATCTGCCAGAGTTCACCCACTCCTCCTCCCTCCCATCTTCTCCCCAGATGACCCCCTCTGTCGGTGTGCAAGGTGGGTCCACAGCCACCAGCTCCGGGAAGCTAAGTGACCTCAGCTTAGCTCCCACCACCTCTCTCAAGGCTAGGCCCACCTTGGGGACGTGTTCACCCCCCAACCTGGAGGGCCACAGGCTTCAGATACCCTGAGGCCAGGCAGGGCACAGGGGGAGCAACAAACCCAGACGGCCAGGACAGGAGGTGGCGATGCACCTGCTGCCTGCTCCCCCAAACAGGAGACGGGACTGGGGGGGGGCCTGCCCAGAGTGGGGGGGCCTGAGAGCCTGGGGGGAGGCAGAGCCACAAAGGCCCAGAGCACTGCCCTGGGGAGGCGGGGCCACGTACTCACCACCTGCACACACTCCATGAGGGGCAGCCGCACGGACTGGTTCCCGGACAGGCTGACCACGCAGGCCGGCGAGTCTGGCGTGGCCTCCAGCAGCGCCATCACGGCCTCCATGCCCATCTTGCTACTCTGAGTGGGGGAGGGGGGCAGGGCTCAGGGCGGCTCAGCCACCCCTCACCACGGATGCACACACACGTGCACACACGTGCACACGCGTGCACAGCACACACATCTGCTCGGCCCTCCTCTGCTGCCAGTAGGCTGGCCGCCACATCACACACCCGACGTCACTTTGCAGACCCACAAACCCTCAACTTTCAGGGCTCCACACGCACATACACGCGTGCACACACGCACTCACACACGCACACACACACACAGGTTGAAGCTTCTAAAAACAGCGACATAACATGATCACGATTCACACCAGCCCCTCCCGGCACCATGTCACGGGGCCTCGGGCAGCCCTGCCAGGCCGGGGTGGCCTCAGGCTGCAGTGACACGACTTCCCACGGTCGGGCCCGACATGGGAAGGGTGAGGGTTGCAAGTGGCTTCTGGGTTCCTTCTGCTATGACGAGGTTTCTCTATCGGGGCTTCTTTATGTCACAACTTTCCCGATGTGTGTGCAAATGACAGACTTGACCCGCTGGGCTGGGCCAGCTGAAACATTTAGGGACTGCCCTCCACGGACACCAATCACAAATGCAGATCTTGGCACAGCCAGAGGGGACAGACAGGCGTGCAAGAAAGCAAGACCCGAGGCACCGTGCCCTGCTCAGTGAGGGACTGCAGGCTGGCCCCCTGCCCCCGCTGCACCCGCAGACAGTGTCCCCTGGGTCTCCAGCCATCTGCACAGCCCGGGAGCAAAGCGCCAGCTGCTCAGGTCTGTATCGGGAGCGGCCTCGGAGGGACGTTCCTGCCCCCTTGGGAGCACTGTGCTCATTAGGGAAGGTGGGTCCCCTGTGACGGGACACACGGTGTGGGCGGGAGTCATCCTGTGGGAACTGGACTCAGGGACCAGCGTGGAATGCTGCCACTCTGGCCGTGAGTTACAAACTGTCCTCAGTCTCTGGCCCAGGGATCTCGTGCCTTCTGCCAGCGCCCACGAAACCGGCAGGCCAGCCCGCTCTCCTGCAGGGCGGGGAGCCCCCAGAGCCGCCCCAGCACCTCTCT
Organism: Eonycteris spelaea; assembly: GCA_003508835.1. NCBI lineage: Eukaryota > Metazoa > Chordata > Mammalia > Chiroptera > Pteropodidae > Eonycteris > Eonycteris spelaea. The sequence goes on along the minus strand of PUFA01000267.1, from coordinate 1,526,923 downwards.
GCTGCCCAGGCCTGGAGAACAGCTATTGCTTGTGCCCGATGCCCCAGGCCCCTCCCAAGGGCTCCCGAGGCCTCACGAAGGGTGCAGAGGCGCCTGGCCAGGTCAGCAAGGGCCCAGGTCAGCAGTGTCCCCACTGCAGCGTGGGGCTGAGGAGACCACGCGCCGAGGCCGCCTGGGAGAGGCTCAGTGCTACACGGCAGCTGTGGGTCACCAAGGGCCTGGGCAGGGCACCTGGCCTCCTGCCAGCACCGTGGCCCAGGCCCCCAGCGACCAGCCCTCACGTGTAGGCACGCTGCCACCCACAGGGCCCTCCCTGGCCCCAGACTCTGTCTCTGAACCCAGCAGCAGTCAGGAAGCCGGGGCACACTCCGGCCAGCATCCGACATGCCCCCCCCCCGTGGAAGAGCCGTGGGCCACGCAGAGGCATGCACGCTCGCCCCTCGTGCACCCAGCACCTACCAGGATGCGGTCGAACGCCGAGGGGGTCCCTCCCCGCTGCACGTGGCCCAGCACCGTCACACGCGTGTCGAAGCCCAGTCTCTGCACCACCAGCTGCCCATCGGGGAGAGTAAGGCGGTCCTCGTGTTTGCCGCCTGGCCCCACGATCCCGCCTCTCCACAGGCCCCCAGCCCTGGGCCTCACCCCCCAGGCCCCCAACAGAGCCAGCCCAGGATGCACACTGGCATGTGAGTGTGTGGGTGTGCAGTTCCTAGGCGGGCCCGGCCCTGCAGAGGGAGGGGGCCTCCCGACAGATGTGGGGCACCCCTCAGCCTCCAAGGCCGGGCTTCTCGGGGAGCCCCGGCCTGCACCCCACATCTCCTCTGGCTGTCACTGGGGAAGGAAGCCCTCCAGGAGCCTCCTGCCCATGGGGAGGGGGTCCCAGCAAGAGCACTTGGGGACTGAGATAAAGGGGAGCCCTTGAGGCTCCACCCCACTGCTCCCGCGTCACCAGGCCTCTAGGGGGCCCCCCACACTCACGTCCTTCACGTAGCGGGAGGAGATGGGCCGTCCGCTGCGGTCGATGGCGCCCTCAGCAATGATGATGATGTTCAGCCGGGACCCTCGGCTCCGGGTCTGGGTCAGAGACGCCCGCACTCAGCTGCCCGCCCGACACTGGCCTCGGACTCAGCCGCCACCCGCCAGCCCTCTCACAGCCTCCCCGGAACTGGGGACTGGGATGGGGATGCAGGGACCCCAAAGGCTGTGGTGGCAGTCAGTCCTGCCCGCAGCTAACCTGAGACAGGGCTTCCTGGACACCCTGAGCCCCTGGGCCAGCCCCCCACCCCGAGGGCCGAGGGCGGATCAGAGGTGGCACCTAAGGACCCACGCGGTGGCCCTACATCAGTGGGGTGGGACCAGAGTGCACACGGAACGCTCTCGGGGCTTTTAAAAGTGCTATCCATGCCTTCACTTCCCCAAGGACCCAGCACACTGTGGGGTCTGCTCTGCCCCAGCCCCGGGACACAGCGCCTGTCTGCAGAGCCTCAGAGGGGAAGCAGGTCAGAGCGCCTTCCAGGCCTGGTGCCACCCCCAGGGGCACGCCTGCAGACACTTGTCAAACCAGAGCCCTGCTCAAGAGCTTGGGACGCCGTCCTGGTGAGGGGCGCCTGCTTCTGCACAGTGGGACCCCTGGGAAGGCCCTTCCCACTCACCTCACCCAGCCTCTCACACATGAAGTTCTCCCAGCCGTCCTCAGGGCGCCTCCGGGATGAACAGCCAGCAGCCCCCGATGGCCAGGGCGGATACCAGCGCCAGGTACCTGGGGGGGGGGGCTACCGGCTCAGCCCTGGGTCCCTCTGAGCCTCCCCACCCTCCCTGCCGCAGAGATGGCTCCAGCCCCAGGGAGGTGAGCCTGCGGGGGTGGGTGCGGGGGTGGGGGCCGGTGCCCCGGGGACTCCACGCCCGGCTCCTGCTCCCTGCAGCCCTGCCCCCCCCCAGCCGCCTGGCAGCCCCCTTACCCGCAGTGCCGGCCCATCACCTCCAGCACGAAGGTCCTCTGGTGGCTGCAGACAGAGAATGGGCCGGAGGCGTCAGCGTGAGCCTCCTGACCCCGTGAGGCGCAGAAGCAGCCCCGAGAGCCACAGGGGTGGTGCCACGCTGCCCACACCCACGGGGGCCCTGGCGACCCGGTGGACACAGGAGCAGCAGAAGGCAGGTCCTCATTTCCGGGCGGCCAAGTGACTGAGCGAAACATGGCCTCAGGCTCCTGACCAGCCGTCCACCTGGTCTCCACTGACCTCTGCTCCTCGGGCTAAGGCCGATCACCGTGCCCGGCCTGGTCGTCACTGGCCAGGGGCCCGAAGGCCGCCCTCCGGGACCCGCCATCACTGACCCGCACGGGTGGCCTCGCCCTTCGCCAGAACGGGACGTCCAGCTTGCCGGCCTGCAGGCCTGGCTGGCGGCAGGGCGCGGGCCTCGCTCACCTCTGCGTGGTGGTGATGGCGTCGATGACCTCCATGATGCGGTGCAGGGCCGAGTCGGTGCCGATGTCATGTCAGTGCCAGAAGTCGTTGTCGATGGAGCCCACCAGCCCCGCGATGTTCAGGTGGGAGAAGGTCTGCGCGTGCTCTCGAGACCCTGCCTGAGGGGCAGTGCGCTCAGGCCCAACGGCCACGCCAGCTGGGCCACGCCCTCTGGCCATGCCCCTGGCCCGACCCCTGCCCGGACCTGTGCACACCGGGCTCAGCCGCCCCACCTGGGGTCTGCAGCAGAGCTCCAGAGGGTGGGGGCAGCTGAACCTCTGCTGCTAAGTGGAGGCCGGCCGCCCCGAGCAGGAGGCCTCCGTGGTGGTCTGAGGGGCTACCGTGCCCCTCGTTTCCAGTCCAGCCGGAGCAGCACAGAACCCAAGTCCAAGGGGTCACTCTCCAACGTTCCGACTTTGTCTCAGGTGTTACTCAGTTCCACTTATTACGTTTCTTCAAACCGTGACAAAGTCTGTAACCCACATGCTCCGAGAATCCACTACACACGAGACCAGTCCACACGGAGTGCAGGAGTCAGCCTGGGGCTGCCGCCCACCGTGCCTGGGGGGCCCTGGTGCCGGGCCCGGAGGCGGGTGCTCATGCACGGACCCCGCGAGCAGCAAGACCAGTGCAGCCGCCCCGGGTGCCCTCGACCCCAGGCTGGGCCAGGCCCGCCGATCGGGCCAGCAGCCACGCGGCGTCTCGCCTGCCGCGCCTCGCCTCGTCCCGCCTGTCCCCGCCGCCTGGCAGCAGCAGGCAGGTGCTGTGGCCTTGCGCCCCACCCTCAGCTGGCCCCGCACCCCAAGCTGCTCCGTGCCGGGCTCCGGCCACTGACCCACCTTCCTTCACCAGCTCCTCCAGCAAACTGCCCCACTCGCTGCGGAAGACGTTGGCGCCCGTGAGGCTGCCGTCCCCGCCGATGACACACAGGTTGGTGATGCCGCGCTGCACCAGGTTGTAGGCCGCCGCCAGGCGTCCCTCCCGCGTGGTGAAGGCCTTGCAGCGGGCACTGCCGATGACGGTGCCGCCCTGTGCAGAGAACACCGGGGCCTTGGCCAACGAGGCAGCCGAGGGCCCTGCGGGGACACTGGAGGGACCAGCACTGGGCAGGAGGGGACGAGTGGACCCGCGGAACTGAGAAGCAAAGTCCAGGGCCTCCTCCAGAGGCCTGGGCAAGTGACCCACCTTCCTGGGCGTCTCTCCTCAATGTGATGAGGAGGCCGTCCACCCATCAGGCCCCGGGACCTCGTGATGGACGAGCAGGTGTGCTCTCTCTCTCTCTCTCTCTCTCACACCCACAAACACACAAACACACATACACGCACACTCACATGCTCATACACACAAACTCACACACACATTCACACATACTCACATGCCCACACACATACACACTCACACATGCTCACACATACATGCACACATGCTCACATGCAAAGGCATCCATGCACACAAACATGCACACACGTTGACATGCAAACACACAAACACGCACATTCAGACACACATATGCAAACACATACACATGCTCACACAGACACACCCTCACACATATACACATGCACTCAACGCTCACACACAAACATACACACACTCATACATGCTCACATGCTCACACACTGAATACATACAATGCATACATGCCAACACATGCTCGCACGTGCACATGCTCACACACAAAAACACACATACACACAAACATACACACTCATACATGTTCACATGAAAACACGCATGAATACATGCGCATATACACACATGCCAACACACATGCTCACAAACATACATGCACATAAACATACATGCTCACACAGGAACACACAAACGTGCATACATATACGCATGCTCACACATATACATGCACGTACTCACACAATACATACATGCACTCGCACACAAACACATGCACACATGCAAATACACATACACACCCACACAATACATACACACATGCTCACACACCTACATACACACTCACACATGTTCACACACAGACACATCCATACACACATTTGCACACATAAACACACACTCATACACGGAGACATATATACACATACACTGACACACACTGAGGGCACACGCATGTGCCCACCGGCTGGGCACCGACACAGGGAGCTCTGAGCTCACGGGAACATTCTTAGGTAGCTCGTGCCCACATCCATACAGCCCCTCCCTGCTTTCCCGAGGACCCTGCCCACCGCACGCACCTGCCTGCCCACTGTGCTCCGGCCAGGCCCCAGCGAAGTGCCCGCCCTCTGCCCCATGCTGCTCCTGGAACTTGCCAGGCGGGGCCCCAGGCTTAAACGGGCCGGCCCAGTGGCATCCCATCAAGGCAGAGCCCAAGCCCTTCCTCAGCTGCCCCACAGTGCCCCTCGAGGGGTGGGGGCTCCCAGTGGCTGTCCGGCCCCCTCTGCTTGTCCACACTCACTGGACTGACCGGGACTGAGCAGCAGAGCTGCTGTACCCCCCAGGCCAGCGACATCTGCTCTGGGCAGGAGAGGTGGGTGGCCTCTGGGGGTTCGCCATGCCTAGACGAGACTTTCACCAAGACTCTGGGCACTGGGGTCCAGGCCAGCCTGCCCCCTGCTCCCACTGACCCATTTGTGGCCTGATGATGACTGAACACTTGAATAAGCTGGGTGTCATCTGGCAGCCTGGGGTGAACAGGTGACAGGTGCCCACACCACCATCCCAGCTCTATGGGGGAAAAGGGTCTCCCCAGAGAGACAGGGCTCAAGACCCCCGCCCCAAGGGATCCTGGCCCATCAAGGTGGCCTCGCTCAGTAAGTGGGTGGGAGACCCTGGCCTTGGTCTCCGGGAGGCCCAGAGCGGCAATGAAGCGGAAGCCGGGAGCCGGAGCGGAGAGGCCAGTCCGACACTGTGCCCTGTGTCCTCTCCTCCCTCAGCAGAGCGTGAACCCTGGCGGTGGACCTGTCGGGGGCCATCATGACTCCACGACCCCATGACAGCCGGATGCCACGGCAGCCTGGAGCCGGGCCCGTGTGCCTGTCTGTCTGTGTCCGTGTCCGTGTGTGCGTCTGCATCTCTCCGTCTCGTGCGCACTCACGCGTGCTCACAGGCAGGAAGGGACCACCGCGGCCTTACCAGCTGGATGATGTTGGAGACGCTGAGCCAGTTGGCGGGCTTAATGTTCTCGCCTCCTTCCACGAGGCCCTCATAGCCCTGGAACCGAGGAGCACGGGCGTGAGACGCACCCACGGCAGCCAGACAGCACCGCGTCTGTGCGCAGGTGCTGGGGACCTGGCCAAGACCCCGTCTGGCAGGAAGCAGGCCCCCCACCCCAGGGCCTCGGGCGATGAAGCTGGGGTCAGCTGGTGGTCACGGGCTGTCCAGAGAGAGGCCAGGATGCCCAGCGGGGCCTTCTAGAACACCTGTGCAAGGCTGGCGAGGCTGTTTGTTTGTTACGGAATGTAACTCACACGGCAAAGTGCTCCTGTCCCAGGTGGCCACTTGCCGAGTGTTTGAAATCATGCCCAGGTCACCGGGCCCAGATCATGAACAGAAGCCCAGCTCCCAGCAGCCCTCTGCCCTGCGGGGCCGTCTATCCCCTCCCCAGGGAACCCGCTGTCCTGTCTCCTACGGGCACCGCTTAGACGCAGAATGGCAGCTCCAGGTCTGCGAGACCCACGTCACGTGTGCAGCCGAGTCTGGGCTCGCTGCCGTGCCACAGTCCACTGTGCACCCCCACACCCCAGTCCATGATCCGTGCACTGACGACGGACACGTGGGAGGTCTCTAGTCAGGGGCCATCAGAAACAGGGGAGCTAAGAAGGCACACGGGGTTCCTGAGTGCTGGGTGCGTGAGTGGCCATCAGTGCCACGGCCACGCAGCACCTGCTGTGCCTGCAGTGACCGCCTCGGCCACCGGCCCCGTGGCCCAGCTTCCGGGCGCTCCAGCCCACAGTGCCGGGCCGTGCCAGTCCTTGTCCCCGGGGCTGTGTGTCGGCCCCTGCAGGTGGCTGTATCTCGAACCCCCGATGACCACATGCTGCTCCCCTATGACATACGCCACCAGCGGTCTGGACGGCATCTGTGAGAAGCACCTGGTCAGGGGTCCTGACTGCGCCAACACGCGGCCACCCTTTCCTGCTAGCAGCTCTGCACAGAGTCCGGGTGTAGACAGGGGCATTTTATGACTGGTGGCGGCGCCGCCATGCTCCCCGTGCGGCCCTCTGTCCTCAGGTAAAGCAGGGGATGAGCCACCGCTCCTGCCTGGCCATCTACCGCCCCGCCTCCTCCTCAGGGGGGTGCAGGCTCCACCCTGCGGGGACCAGAACACAGAGGTTCTCAGGGCCCCAGGAGCGCTGAGGCCCCAGTCCACAGAGCTACCTTCAACGGCTTACACCAGGCCGTGTCCCTTCCCACTCCTGGTTCGGTCAGGGATTTGGCCACGAGGACACAAGCCAGCCTGACCGCCACCATCACTGCACAGAAAAGCAGGAAAATGGCCTGAAAACCCAGAGCAGGCGCTGCCTGGAGCGAGCAGTGGCAGAAAGGCCGATCTCGGGCTGTGGAAAGCCAGGATCAGGCACAGAGCCCAGGCACAGTGCCCGCCCGGCCCTTGCCCTACTGCAGGCCCCAGGGCCCCTGACCAGGCCGGTCAGCACCGCGAGACAGCCTCACGGACACAACCCTCCTCTCCTAGCCTTGGAACCTTCTAGAACGCCTCTGCCCATGTTGCGTCACCTCTCCCCACTCGCCCCTTCGTCCTCCCTGCTCCCAGGCCAGGCCCCGAGGCGGGCCCAGGACCGGCCTGGGCGGGCGCCCTGCGGGCTCTCCCTGTGTGGGCTGAGCCCTCAGGCCCAGTGTGGACTCCTGGGTGAATGGAGCTGTTCCCTCCCAGTCGGCTAAGAAAAGTGCTCAATGCACGCTGTGGTTTTAGCTCCTGTGCCCTAGACAAGGACCGGCATGCCCACCCCATGGTGGAAGAAACTGAGGGTCCGGAGGCGAAGGGACGCAGCTGTCACAGCTGGACTCCCTCAGGCAGGCCTCAGACCCACCCGCCCTGTCTGGAGGCCCTTAGACACTCTCTGGAGACTCTCACCCAGCCCTCCAGAAGGTTCTAGGGCAATATCAGGGTGTAGGCCCACCCTGCCCTTCAGCTATGAGGAGACCTGCCTCCAGGACCCCTGGGGCTTGGCCCCAGGAGGGGCCTACAAACTGCTACTCCTTGTTCCTGCAGCCAAAGCCTGGGTGTGGCCAGCCCGACCTGGGCCCAGGGCAAGAGGCAGGAACAGCCCACAGGAGAGGAGGAGGCATTGGGGAGGGTGGAGAGGCTGAGGTTCGCTACTTTTTGCCTAACAATTGAAAACAAAGTAACAGCCAGCCAGAAAACCAGAAGACAAGAGAGGAAGTCCGCCGCGCGTGCACGCGCGTGTGTGTATGTGCGCACACGCGCGCTGTCTCTGCACGTCAGCCCCAAATGTGACACAGGGATTGGGGGCTGGGTGAGGCAGAGGGGGCACGAGCCTGGCCAGAACAAATATAACCTCGCTCTGTTGCCACAAGGGGCTGCTCACGGCGGTTTGTGGGTGGTTCACAGTGGGGCTGGGGGCTGGCGGTGGGAGGAGACTGGGTGGGGGCTGAGGTCCCAGGCCCCAGAGGATGGTGGCAGCTTCACGCCCTCTTATCTCCCTAGGGACATGGCCTACCCCTCAGGGACCTGGGCGGGGGCAGAGGGGCCCTCGGCCACACCCCGGCGCAGGGGCCCTGCTCCCTCCCAGTCCATCCCTGTCCTGCCTCCGCGTCCCCCTCCCCTCCCTCTGGGCCTCGGGTTGACCAGCAACCAGTGACCAGTGAGGGACGGGGCTGTGTCCCCCGTCCAGCGCCGCCCCCTGCCCAACACGCGCCCACCAGGGCCACGGCCTCACCTCGTAGATCAGGAAGACCTTGGCCCCCACGTAGATGCCCATGCGTGTCACGGCCCTGACGGCGGCGTTCATACCTGTGGAGGAGACGCGTGGAGGTCAGGCTGGGGACCACAATGCGGGGGCACCGAGCCAGCAGGCAGGCCCGGCCCCGGGGCGCAGGGCGAGCCCAGTCATTGCAGCTTCTGCCCATTCGGAAATCAGCTGTCCCTGGAGAGACGCCGCTGGCCCCACTCGGCCTGAGTGTGGGGACCAGGCACGGGCGAGAACCCGCCCCCCGCTGTGCTCTAGGCCCTGCCCCGGGGGGCAGCACAGAGGGCACCCTGTGCCCAGTGTGCCCTGGCCCTGGGACCACGGCCCCTAGGACCTGAGGTGTCTACTTCCTGGGAAGAGGGACATTTGTGGGGCCGGAGGGGCTGCAGGTCGGCGTGCTCCCAGCCGGGGGCCTCAGCCCTTCCCTCTCAGCCGCTCAGAGAGCCACGGGGGCAAAGGCGTCCATCCCAGGGCTCCTCCACGAGGTGCGACCTGAGCGAAGCCCCCACAGATGGCCCCAAGAGACATGGAGCACCAGCGGTGGCCCCGGGGGGGTGTCCCTTGCCATGCTCTGAGGGTGCAATGGGGCCTCCCGGGGACAGGCCTCCCGACAGCCAGGAGGCCAGGGCTGCAGCCGCTGTGGGCCTGGAGGATGCCAGGTCAGGTCCCCCAGCCAGTGGTCCCCGTGTGGGCACCCTGGCAGGCCCAGCCCCAACAGTGACCCCAAACCTTCCTTCCTGAGAGTCCATGCCACAAAAGATACTGGTTCAGTACAAACACAGGCGGGACACCCCTGTCCTCAGAGAGGAAGAATGACAGCCACAGCCACCCGGCCAGCGTCCTGTCCTCTGACACCGGGTCCAGGGCTGAATCGGACCTGTGCTGGGTCTCCCCAAGGACCCTGGCGCCCCCGTCTCCATCCCGCCCACCCAGCCAAGGGCACACGCTCACATCCTGTGGCGTGTCAAACTTTCAGAAGCCTTCCCCCTGTGGCCAGTGCGAGCCAGGTGTGGCCACGGCCCTGGAAGCCTCCCCAGACCGGAGCTGATGGAGGTGCAGCCGCCTTCACAGCACGTGCGGGCCACACGGTGACCGCAGTGTGAAGATTTGTGACCCCTACCCTGCTTACACATGGCTTGCCCGGTCCCAACCGGGAAGGCCAGCCCCAGGGGGAGCGAGCAGGTCTCAGGGGACGCATGGAGGGCTGCACGGCCTCGGGAAGACCCCGCGGGCAGGCCCCCCACGAGAGCAGCTGGCGATGGCACTAGCCCCGCTCCACAGAAGAAGCCCAGGTCCCAGAGCGAGGGCCTGGACCTGCCGGGGCCCCAGCAGATGAGAGCACCCCAACTCCTCCTCAGGCACAGCCAGCTGCCCTGTCCCTGCCCGCAGCCGAGACTCCAGCTGCCGATAGCCAGGGGCTCCCGACACAGGGCCACCCAGACACAAGGGTGGGCAGAGCACAGAGGCCTGCGGGACCCGAGCTGGACACACTCGTGGCTTCCACGCCGGACTTAGCCAGAGAGCCCCATTTCTAAAGGATTCGTGAGTCTCATGTCCCCAAATGCGGAAACTGAGACTTCGGAGGCTAAAGCTGGGGGCAGGAGCCCACAGAGTACCCCACACCCAGGAACCTGGATCTGGAGCCTGAGGTCAGGGCGTGGCCTGCAGGCTCCCCACCCCCTACCCCACCCCACCCCACCCACGGTGGGGGGGGAGAGGGAGGGACCAGACAGCAGCGGGGCGCCCTCCCTCGTGCCCCACCCCGCGGGGCCCCATTCTGGCAGAGGCGTTGGGGGCCTCACTGGCCCCGGCCAGCCCAGGAGGGTCCTCCTCCCACAGCTGTGCTCACCAGCGAGGCCGCTTTGGGCCCACTGCAGGCTCAAGGTCCAAGCCCCACCTCTGGCAGGCAGAGGGAGGCTAGCAGCTGGGGCCAGGGAGGGGCCAGGGTGCATGGGGGAAGGGGAGGGGAGTGGCCTGGGGACCCAGCCCTCCCACCCCCACTGACGGCTCTTCGGTCAACCCTGACTGCGGCCCGCACCGCGGCCACCTCACTAGCCAGCCTGGAGGGTCAAGGGACCCCAGCGGCAGAGCAATGTTTTGGAGGGGAGCCCTTTGGAGGGGAGCACATGGCCGGCCAGTTCAAAGGAGACCCTGGACTGTCAGCCGGGGAGCAGGGTGTCATGGCGACAGCTGGCCGAGGGCGTGGGTTTCCCTGTGGGCTGCTGCTCCCACAGGCCTTTTTAATGGCCCTTCAATCTGCTCTTCTTCCTCGAAATCAACCCTGGGCTGGATCGGAGGGGTGGGCCGGAGAGCAGCTGCGTCCACCAGCTGGGGGCCCCGGGCCCCTTGGCCCTCTGACGCCAGGGAGAGGCACCCCCTGACCTCCTGCTGGAGGAAACCCAGGACCCAACCAAACCCACGTCTGGGGCTGATGCATCACACTCAGCTCCCAGGAAGACGGAATGTCCCGGGTGGTGACTGAGATGACACAGAGCCCGGCTGGGCCCTGGCGGGATGGGGAGGGCAGTCGGGAGCTAGATCCACACCTGCGAACGTGGGGTGTCATCGTCACCGTCCTGCTCATCCACCAGCAAAAGGCAGGTCCTGCCTGTGTTACTTCGGGGCTGGTGGGGGGCGCCCACAGGGGCGGAGGGAGGGATGGTGGGCGGGCCAGGCTGTTTTACGAGCTTAGCTACTTTTGCACAAAGTACTCTGAGGTCTTAAAACAACTATAGTCCCTCTACTCGCTGACACTTCCTGCAGCCAGCAGGGAAGGAGGGGCACAGGACGCCACTTCCAGGCTGGCTGAAAAGAACCTGCCAGGTAGCCTATCTTGGCCTCTCTCCTTTTGCAGAAGGGGAAACTGAGGCCCAAGGGAGGTGCTTGGGTCAAGTCACAGAGCTGGACAACGCCGGCCCTGCCAGGACCTGGGTCTGGCCCTCCCCTCCGTGAGCTTGGCTGCTTTGCACACACCCCAGCAAAGGCAGGCGGCAGCATCTGGGGGAAAGAGCTCAGGGTTCCCATCCCCGACTGCCGTCAGCCCGGCGCAGACCAGGGGGTCCCGCACGGGTCACACAGGCAGGGAGGCAGACACGGGAGGGCCTGGAGAAGTCAGCCTCTATTTAGAAGGACCTGGGGACCTGGAAGGCAACCTGAACACCTGGGCCTGGAGCTGGCCCGCAGCAACAGTGGTGGCGAGAGGGAGCTGGCTGGGGGCACACCTGCTGGCAGGTTCCAGGACGCGCAGAACAGAGGCCCTGTCCTCCCGTTACGCCAGCTGGCCCTGCGTCTTCCTGCCGCCTCAGCCCAGCCCTACACTGGGGGAGTCTGTGCAGTACCCCTCTGTGCAGCCCCAGCCGGAAACCACAGCTACCACGTCATGTGCAGGGCAGCGCTGAGGCTGCCAAGGTCTGGTGTGGTGGGGACACTCGCTAAGGCTCTGTCCTCCGCTCCATCTGTGCCAGGAGAGGGCGGGAGCATGCCGCCCCCAGGCCTTTGCACCCCGACCTATGTGCATGCATGTATCTGCCCAAGCCCCCTCCATGCTGCTGTCCCCACTGCACAGACAGAAGCCCGCATGAGCCATGGAGTTGGGGCCCCACGAGGCTCTCTGTGCTTGTCTGGAGAAGTGGCTCCAACCCTCTCAGGGTGTGGCCTTTCCCTGAGGTCTAATCTCACAGGAGGATGCTGCCCCAGGCCACCCGCCAAGCCGCGGACCCCAGCCCTGCTCATGTTCATTCACTGGCTTAGGGAGGTGCAGGCTTCAAGTGCTCTGGCTGAGAGGGGACAGAGAGGGACGTGCAGCAGGGCACGACTGGCAGCCAGGCCAGGCCCCGAGGGCTCTGCCTGACCTGCAGGAGGGCCCCTGGCAGGCGGGGACACAGGCAGAGACTGATTCTTCCTGCCTTCCTGGCAGGAAGCCGCTTTTTGGTTCCTGGGCATGGGGATGGGGCAGAGGGAGGAGAGTCGGGGGCCTGAGGCTGGAAGGGGAGGTGTGTGTCTCCCATCTAGAGGGAGGTGGACCCAGGCCGTGTGGCCTGAGGGTGCTGGCTCCATCCCTCCCGTCCTGCTTCCTGGTCCACTTAAGGTCCTTCCTGGGATTCAGGGTGTAGCCATACAGCCAAGCATACAGGTGCCAAGCTGGTCACCCCAGGTGAGAGACACTGGAGAGCAGTGGTCAGGAGGAGACCAAGCTGCCAGGAGGGGGTGGACCCGCCCGCGGGCATGGCACTTGCCGGCTCTGCCCACTGCTCCAGAGCCCTGGGCAGGCCACCAGGAAGCCCCCCCCCCTTTGTGAAAGGACAGGTCTGAGCTACAGGGAACTCCCCCAGCCCCAGACAGCGCGCCTCCCCACGGCAGCCTCCTCCCCTCAAGGCCTTGAAAGGGGACCGAGGGGCTGTCCTGGGTGGGGTCTGCCACCCTCACCTCTGGCCAGCCAGGATGGAGGGAAGAGGAGGGGAAGGGTGAGAGCGTCAGGGCCAAGCTGGAGGCCACGGTTGCCGGGAGCACAGAGCTCCCGGGTGGCCTTTCAGGACCAGGAAGAGCGTGGCTCTCTGGATCTGCGGGGACCTGCCCAGCTCGGCGCGGCCACCGAGAAACAGGGCGCTTGACACGTGACACGGAGAAGGGGCGCAGGGAGCAGAGCGGGGACAGCGGCCAGTCCGGCGCCGGCCCCGCGCGCAGTGCCCCGGCCACCCCCGTCAGCGCGCGGACACACCCCCTGCGGGCGCGCGGGGCGGGGCGCGGAGGCCGTGGCGTGCTGCACGTACGCGGGCGACAGCGCGACGGGGAGGGTCTGGGGACGGGACGGGGACGATGGGGACAAGAAGGGGACCGGGGGCGCCGCGCAGGCAGAGGGAGTTGCTGGCCGCGCGACCCCGGGCCCTTGCCGGGGTGGCAGACGCGCGCGGAGGGTCCCGGGGACAGGTGGGCGCCCATCGCCCGTCGCCCAGCGACAGGCCCCGCGCCCTGCCCACCTTGCGCGTCGCCGCCGCTGGTCAGCACGCCGATGGCCTTGCCGGCCCCGGACATCCGCAGCTTCTCCAGGTCCACGGTGGCCATGGTGGCGCCGAAACGGGCCGCTCGCTCTCCGCCCGCGCGGCGCGCTGTCGCCGGTCCCGCCCCGCCCCGCCCCGCGCCGGCCCCGCCCCCGTGTGAGGTCACTGCTGCCCACGCCCGTGGGGCGGCCGCAGGTGTGGGCCGACGACCGAGAAGGGTCCAGCGCCCTCGTTCCGCAGGGTCCGTGGCTGTCCCCGGGGTCCCCGAGTCCCCGCGCGTGCACCGGGCTCCTGAACCCGCGACAGCACAGGGCCAGCACCCTTCGGGTGGGAATCTGCGACCTTGGCTGGCCGTGGCCGGCAGTTTTAAGTTTCTGAACCTGTCGGGCGACCACAGACGTTGGAGGGTGCGTCGCATAATCCCCCAAGCGCCTTAATCCACCCTAGTGAGCTTCGGGAGGACTTAGGAGCCCTTAACCTCAAAGCTAGGTCAGATTGCCAAAGACAAGCACAGAATTTGTAATTCGAGGCCTGGAACGACTTTAACGTTGTTTTCCAAGTTCATTACAGGAGCCTCGAGTCCTCCCGCCCATTTCTTCCAGCTTTAGCAGAGGGTGAGGGTCCACCGAGAGTCGATCTCTGGTTAAGATGCTCAATGGGGTTGAGGGGACACCGGGCTCATTTATTTATTAACTTCTTCATTACTTCAGTAAATCTTTGCTGGACCCTTGGAAAACTCTTGCATGCCAGGCAGCGTAGGGGATGGGGGGTGGGGTCAGGCTGAACAATGGAACCCTGAGCTGGGCGTCCCCCCAGCCCAGGAGGGACCCAGTGTGGTCAGCAGAATGCTCAGCTCTGGTCCTAAGGGAGCCTTGCCTCTGGTGGGAGGGTCCTCAGAACCAGAGCAAGCGTGAGGAAAGCCGCCCACGCCAGGGGCTGAGCCGGGGCTGGCGGTGGCAAGGCCCAGCCAGTTACCAGGAGGCTCGGGGCGGGAGGCAGGGGTCACATTGCGAGCTGAGTGGTGACACAGGTGTGTTTTTGTATGACAGTTTGGCAAGCTGATCACCTATGATTTGTGCCTTTTTCTTTACACGTGTTATGTTCCGATAAGAAGTTTACTTAAAATTATCGCCCTGTTGGGGAGAGGGAGCGGGAGGTATGAGGCAGCGGGGGCAGGGTTTCAGTTCAGAGGTGACCGCGTCCTGGCCCCTGCTGTCTGGCACAGCGCCTGCGGCCGGTAATTCTGCAGTGTACGCCAAAGCCTTGCCGTGAGGGCAGAGCTCACGTGAAGTGTTCTGATCAATAACGATTTACACTAATAATGAATGATGAAGAGGGCCAGAAAAAATTGTTTCTATTTTTCTCCGAAAAAAAAAGTAATATTGCATTTTGTGAAATGTGGGGAAAGAGTGGAGGAAAGGGGTTGGCAGGGGGAGGGACCCAGGAAACGGGGAGCGTGAACGCAGACCACACTTCACTATGTGCCCGTGAAATGCGCAGACATGAGGAGGAAGAAGCGCCACGTCCAGGCTGACGGGCGTGGGCCAGGAGCCGTGTGTCACGTGTGCGTGTTCTTGGTGCCTGTGTATGTGCGCCTGCGTGCATTCTTAAACACACGTGGTTCCGTTGTGAAAGCTCAGTGGCAAACACAATGTGCCCTGGCAAGGAGAGACCTCTGTCGTGGCCACTGCTGGACGGGGCCACATGTCCTCCCGGAGGGGACGACGGCCTCTGGGCCGCGGGCTGACAGCACGGGAGACCTGTGGCTGTGCAGAACGTACCCTGAGACTCCGAGGCCCGGAGCAGCAAAAAACACGTATTACGTCACGTCACGGTCCCTGGGGCCCAGGGCTTTGGCAGCGCTCCTGGTCAGGACCTCGGGGAGGCTGCAGGCAAGGTGCAGCCATGGTCCGCACGGGGCGGGAGGAGCGGCTTCTGGAATGGCGCCCTCATGTGGCTGTTGGTGGTGCTCAGCTCCTCGCCGGGCGGCGGTGCTGCAGGAGAGTCCCCAGGACAGGGCCTCCGGCTTCCCCCAGAGTGAGCCATCCGAGGGGGAAGCCACATGCTTTCAGTGACCTAAACTCAGGAGGCCCACGTGGCACGGCAGCACACTGCCCACGAGAAGCGAGTTGCCAAGTTTAGCCCAGCCCAAGGGGCACGGGACAAAGCTCCACCCAAAGAGACCAGCATCGGAGAATGTGTGGCTTGTTTTAAAGCCACCAGCAGGGCCTTCTGGGAATGGTGTGGTCAGCAGGCCGTGGCGTGGGCAGGTCCCAGACGTCGGGGAGTGGCTGGCACCTCTGCCCGTGACAGGAACTTGAAGGCCCTGAGCCTTGCTGCTGGTGAGCTTGCTGGGTGGTGTTTTGGGGAGCCCCCCAGGGCCTTGTCCTTTTAGGGTGCTCAGTTTCAAGGATCTTCCTGCCTCTTGTCTGGAGCTGAATGAAGAGGGAGGGTCCCCACTGTCAGCGTTCTGCCTGTGGTGACATGGCTATGCCCTTCAGTATGGGGCACCTGCTGCCACCATTTGTGCTATTCCCTGGTCAGCCCCCTGACATACCCCCCAACCCCCTTCCCAAACTGCCACGGTCCCCACCATGCCACCCCACCAGCTTCTGCAAACCTCATCCAGTCCCACTTCATCATTGGGGTAGGGGCAGGCGCTGGGATCTGTGGGGGAGGCACAGCCCTCAGCTGGGCAGGCAGGGACCTGCTCGACTGCTGCCCCTGCTCTGCATGGGTGGGCCCGGGCCGCCTGTGCGTGCACGCTGCGTCCCGAGCTTCTCCCTGGTCCTGCCCCTCTCAGTGTCTTTCCCGTCCAGAATCCACCCGCCGAGCTGGGACACTCAAGCGCATCCACAGGTGTCCATGCTTTCCCTCCCACCGCTGCCCGCCTTGGGCCCCCCCCCCGCTCGCTCATGCACACCTGTCAGCGTTGGAACCAACAATCCAACCAGAAGCCTGGGGCACTCACCCCCCACTGGGAGCCGACCAGACCCTGAGCAGGAGCTGCCCTAGGTGGCCTGTCGTCCCCCCCTCACCCCGAACGGGGCAGCCACAGAGGCTCACAGGGTCTCTGGAGGGCTGAGGCAGCTGACCGAACCCCGCATATTGCTCCCTGCCTGGGCCTCCCTGAGTGGGACGAAAGCCACATCCCAAGTCAGCACACCCGTCCCAGCTCTGCTGCCCATGCACGCGGGGCCCTGTGGCCGCTGTCCTCCCTCCCAGGTCTGACTCCCATCCGGGTGGTCCACCATGGGCCCCCGTGGGGCGGGGGGGGGGTGCTATGACAGCCCTGCCATCCCCTTCCACCAACACTGACTCAGCAGCTGTACCTGGCCCGGGGACATAGCTGAGAAATAGACAGAGTCCCCAGGTCGCCAGCCGCCGTTCTCGGCGGCGACAGACACAACTAGGAAGGGAGTCGATCAGAGCAGAGGCTGGCTTCTGGGGGACAGCGAGGGACAGCGCTGCCCACCACGGCCTCCGGGCCCCCCACACACTCCACCCACCACCGGGCCCCCCAGCACACCCCACCTGCCACCAGGCCCCTCTGCACACCCCACCCACCTGCGGGCCCCCAGCACACCCCACCTGCCACCGGGCCCCCCTCTACCCGCCAGCCTGTCCCGCCTCCTACTTCACAGTTCCTTACCCTGCCTGAGGCCACCGTCCTCCTGTGTGTGACCTGTCCCCCCAACCCGATGCCCGCCACGGGACTTGGCACATAAAAGGTCCGCAGTGACGGTTTCTTGGAGAAGTGGCTGAGTGACGGAGTGAATGAGGAGGTGGCCGGGGAGCTGAGACAGCACTGAGCAGCGTGAGGGAGGGGCTCCGCGCAGGGGGCGCCGTGCAAAGGCCCTAGGCGGGGTCCGCGTGGCCCTTTGTGGGGAGCGGGCGGGACGCGGCGGGCTGGGTGGGACTGAGGCAGGACATGGGGGTGAAGGCCAGAGAGGCGGCCGTGGCATTCACTCCAGGGCCAGCAGAGCGAGGCTTCCCTGTGGGCTCCTGCTCACGGGCGCCTCTCACTGCGGCGAGTGCCCCTCCGGCCTGCTCGGTGCCGCCTTCACACACCAGAAACCCAGGGGTTTGAACCCCAAAGAAGCACACCCACTGGAGCACGGGGAAAGCACACAGCAGCGACTTTAATTTCAGCTCACACGCTGGCTTCATGTCACGGGAGGGGGCTGGTGACAAACCAGCACCCACAGCGCTTGGAGCTTCTCGGGTCCTCTTGGTTCTAACCTGGTGAGTCCCTGCTGTCGCTCTCGGCCAGAGTCGCCGTGGGAAAAGTGGGCGCTCGCACGCGCACCGATGCAGGGATGGGGGTCAGCTCTCACTCAGCACCCCCACCACCAGGCCACGAGGCCTCAGGAGGGAAGGTGGGTGCGTCGGCCAGCGGGCGGGACATGCTCTGGATGGCCCACTGCAGGATGGCGTCGAAGGAGTGCTGAGGGACAGGGGGCGGCACTGGGCACTGGGCACGGGCACCCGGGGACCTCAGGATGCTGTGCCTGCCCCGCCCACATTGGCTGCCAGGGTCTGGGGCTGGCTGGAGGAGTGACCTCCTGTCCAAGGAAGATGATGAGGCCCCCAAAGGCCACATTCTCCCAGTGATTCCAGCTACTGGTCTCTGGGTGAGTGGGGGGCCTAGGCGGAGAGGGGGCGAGAGGTCCACGAGGGGCACCCACCCCATGGTGAGAGAAGCCGAAGCCTCTGCGTCAGGCTTCGGCGGCCCCGGTGCTGGGGCTCTGCGGCCGCCAGACCCGCCCCCACCATGTCCAGGCCCCGGGACCCCTGGCAGCCAGACGCGGCTGCAGCTCAGGCCCCCTCGGTGTGTTCGGGTGCTCGGGGCTCCTGCGTGTGTGTGGAGGGGCCAGCGCCATCCTGGAGCACACGGCCCTGCAGTGCGGGGTTCCTGGCCCTTCCGGTGGCTCAGGAGCCTTGGGGGTGGGAGCGGGGAGCAGTAAGGGAGACGCGGGGGACGGGCGGGCCTGGGGGGTGCAGGGTGCTACCTCATTTAGCAGGGACTCCAGGTCATCCCTGTGCAGAATGGGCTCCTGAGCAGCAGAGTCGGCCCCCGCCTGGAACCCAGGAGACAGAGATCAGCCCGACCCCCACACCCCTGCCGGGGACTGGCCTGAGCAGGACGCTGAGGAGGCGGCAGCAGCGGGGGTGGGGGGAGCTGGCGCCAGGGGGGATGCTGCGAGTGCTTCTCTGGGGGGCCTAAGAACTCTGGGGGTGGAGGGCGCGGGCAGGGCAGGCATGATGAGCTCGGGGTGTCCCACCCAGGACCCTGCATCTCAGGAAGCCGGCCACCCCAGGCCCCCGAGCTGCCCACCTCCACACCCTGCGGGTGGCCCTCTGGGGAATGTGGGGTGTTCAGAGAACCCCGTCACCAATGGAAAACCGAGGCCAGAGCAGAAAGTGCCTGGTCCCACGGCGACCATTCAACTATCCAACTAGCAAGGCCAGGGCCAACTGGGGGATCACCGCCGGGCGAGGGCCGGAGCAGGAACCAGAGTCCCCTCCAGGAGGGGGAGGGGCCCTTCCAGGTGGACCCGCGTGAAACTGCCAAGCTTGTAGCTCGAAACAGCCCAGGTCAGCACTTCCCACCTGGGGGGTACACCTGGGGGGTACGCCTGGGGGTCTGATAAACACAGGTCTGCCCACAGCCCGGGTATTGGAAGGAACACAGCCCCAAGGGGGGGTACAGGGCCTTTCTGGAAGGGGGCCACACCCACAACCACGTGACCGCATCCACCGTCATGTGACCACACCTGGGGCTGGGCCCGGGCAAAGGCGGAAACAACTTTTTACTCCAAAATGGTAACACACTTTATGTCAGGTGAAAAGAAAGGTGTCTTTGCTGCTAAGAACCCAGGCCTCAATAAAGGGATCAGGTTCTGAAGGGAAGCACCCCCCCCACACACACCCTGAGACCCCCAAGGCTGCCTGAGGAGCAGCCACGTCTGTGGGCTTGGGCACCCCCAGGGGTGCCGACCCTGAGAGAGGCTGCCAGCAGGAACAGGCCACGGGCAGTTGTGAGCCATGCCAGGCGGTCCCCAGGGAGCCCACTCGTGCGCAGGGCCTGGATGCAGTACCTGGGGTGCCCTGTCTCCCACGCCGCGTCAGGGAGCATGGGACGTGAATGGGGTAGGACTTATCACCACCCCCAGGGTGGGCACGCAGCCTGGAAGGACTCCGCACAGGGCAGAGAGGGCAGGAGGCGCCACCCACGGAGGCTCCTGACTGGTGACACGCGGGAACCCCCAGATTCCGAGGGCGGCCAGGATGATGGCCACACAGCCACTGGGGCCTTGGCGGTGTCTCCGCAACAAATGAGGAGACAGGGTGGGGCTCCGGGCTGCAGGAAGGGGCAGGATGGGGCAGGATGGGGTCCCCGCCCTGGGCGCCGGAGGACTAGGGGTGTGGACAGGAAAGGTTCTGCAGAAAGTGACCTCGCAGGGTGACCTGATCATGAATCCCTAACCGGGCCAGTGGGTGCGGCTCATGGTTTATCTCTGCCCTGAGCCGGCCCACCCGTTGCTGTGCACCTGGGTTCACGCACCCCTGAAACGCCCCTTCCCGGCCCAGCAGAGGGCCCAGCAGAGAGCCCAGTCTTACGTCCCCTGCGACCCGCCTGCGACCCCGCCTGGCTTCCTCCACCTCTAGCTAATCTCCCTTAGTTCCCTCCTTATTCTCAAACACAGGAAAGAAACTGCCCTTCCCTGAAGCTGCACCTGGGTGGGCGAGGTCCTTCTTCCGGGGAATATCCTGTTTGACTCAGATGCATTTTTATCCAAATTCTCTACACGTTTGCACTTTCTTAGGTCCTCGGGGCAGGATCACTCAGGTGGGCCAGCCCTGGTCACCGGGGGAGTTTGCCCCTCGCCTGACCCCCACCCGCAGACGCCGCTCCTGCACACCGCACTCCCTAGCTGGGGGAGGGGCGCCGGGCGATTAAGGACGCTCGGGGCACAGAAGGGCATCCAACCTGCGACTTCCTAGCCACTCTTCCTTGGGTGGGTTTCCTCTTTAAACAGATTTATCAAAAGGAAGTCGATTTACACAAAACCATGGCTTTAAGTTAGGAGCATACAGTACGGCTGATGATGCGGTAAACCCTCAAAGCGGGCACCCGAGACTTCCCTTGAGATGTCTTGCTCCCACCTCCCAGCCCCGCGGGGTCCCCCAGCCCCACTGGGGCACTGACCTTGGAGGGCCCGGGTGCCTGGCGGGCGGGGCCCGGGGCGGCGTCCCCGCAGCAGGACCGCCGCGCCGGCCGGGGTGGGCGTGGGCGTCCGTCGTGGGGCCGCGGGTGCGGCACCCTCGGTCCCAGCGTCGCACTCACCCGGGCCGGCCGCCCGCCAGGAAGCGGCAGCGCCAGTGGAACGCGGCGGCGCAGTGCGCGCACCGCGGCGCGCACCGCGGCGCGTCCGCGCCGTCCCGCACGCGCCGCACCGCGCGCCGGTGCCGGGCTCTGCGTGGCGCACAGCGCGGTGACCGCGGGCCGGGAGGGACGCGGAAGCCACCCCACGCCTTCTGCGCCGCCCAGGGGACCCGCCGCGGCTGGACCCGCGCTTCGTGGATCCCAGCCCTGGCAGGTCAAGGGTTTCCAGAATAGTGCACCCTAAAACGCTGGAAGGCCTAGGGACTCCCCAACATCCCAACCCCCCTTATTGTCCTGCCTCTTATTGGGGCGGAGGATTCAGAAGCAATGAGGGAATGCCTCATCCCTGGCTGGACTCCCTCCAGGAGGCCTCCTCCCCCAGCCTTTCCAGAGCCCCCCATTGTTCTGAGTGCTCCCCTCAGCTTCTTCTTGCCTTCCCCAAGGCTAGTCTGGCTGCTCCTGGTAGAGGTCTCCCCCAAGCCCCCATCAGACTCCTCCTGGACCCCCTGTGTGTCACCCTCCTGTTTCAGGTGGGCCCCCTGAAGCCAGCCACCCCAACCCAAGCCTCCTCACCTGCGGCCCCTCGGGGCCCACACACAGTAAGGGGCGCAGGGCCGAGGGTCCCGCACGGACAGGGGAGCCACAGGAGGTGGGACCAGCAGTTGCTTGTAGGCCACAGTGGCATCCATCCCAGCTGGGGGCTCCCTAGGCAGGCCCCTTGCTTCCTCTCCAGCCGGCCTCAGTCCCAGGATGACCTGGAACCAGAGGGTCAGTGCTCAGAGCAGCTCCGGGGACCTGCCCAGCACCGTCCAGGAAGGTCGTAGCCCCTGGGACCCTGGGAGCCAGGGCTGGTGTCCTGGGTGGAGCCCCACACCAGGCTGGAAAGGCCTGGGTGCATTGTCTGTGGTCCTCAGCTCTCAACCCCTTCTTTTCTAAAAACGGGGTGCCCAGGGCCTGGGGCTGGCAGGGTAAACCCTCGATCTATACCCAGGTGTCACAACCGGCACATCTTTGCCACACCGGACAGAAGCGCATCCCCTGTGCTGGGTGGACAGTCGAGGGACCCCAGTCAGAGCACTGAGAAAGGGGCCCTCGTAAGGGTGGTGCCCGGTGGCCAGCACCCGCTCGGACCCCGCTGTATGAAGTTGAATTGCTGTGGCCAGGCTGAGGCGGGGCCACGGTTCGGTGGCTGGGACAGGCTGACCCACAGGAGTGGCCAAGCGGCAGGACTGCAGGCGGAGAGACAGCCGGCCTGGGAGGGCGCCTGTGCGTACCGGGGTCTCCTCCGGCAGCTCCTGGGGCTGCGGCTCCTCAGCCCGCTCCTCATCCCGCTCCTTGGCACGGGGCGGGTCCTGCTGGGCTCCTCCCTGGACACAGCTGGAGCACCTCCAGGTTCCACTGCTCGCGCCCGTCGCCAGCCAGAAGCATGCAGGGCGAGGCAGAGGGGACAGTGGATCCCCAACCCACGACGCAGAGAGTCCTGAGGGCTCTTCCCGGTCACCCTTTCTTTTACAGATGGAGAAACCGAGGCCCAGACAGGAACTGGCAGGGCCACAGTGGGCGGGCCCGCCTGGCCACTCAGCAGGAGAGCCCAGAGTGCCTGATATCTACTCCTGGTGCATGGCCCTGGCCGCAGAAGTCAGTGTCCCAGAGTCCTTCTCTGATGAGCCCCAGGAATGTCCGACAGCCACACCTGCAGTGGCCTGTGGCCGGTTGGCACAAGCCTGCAGGCAGGGCCTTGGGCTGGGGTGTTCATGCCCAGGGGCCCAGCTACGGCCCACGGGGGAGGGTGCCCAGCAGAAAGGAGGCGGTCAAGGCAAGGAGGAAGGGAAGAGAAGGACGGGGCAAGGGGAACAATGGCTGAGCCTTGGGTCACTGCCGCAGCCCCTGAGGCTTAGAGAGAGTGAGCAGGCGGGACAGGTCTGAATCCCCACGCCCTCATTTGAGCCCCGTGACCCGCGGTCACTGGTAGGGGACAGGGCTCTCCCTGTGGCCAGGGGAGGGGATGCCGGGAGGTAGACCGTCCTCAGGTGCAGCTCTGCGTCTCTTTGTACCCCAACCCCGACCTAGAGGTGGGCTGTGCTTGGGGTGCGGGGTCGGAATGTGGGATGAGATGGGACAGGCTGGCCACGCTTTGCCTTGGGCCTCCATCCCCCTTTGCCGCCCTCAGGGCCCTGCTGGCCAGGCTGGGAGGACAGTGTGGCCATGTGGGCAGGACAGTGCCGTGGGTGGAGCTGGGCTCCGCCCCCTGCCCAGTGAGCTGCACCAGCATGCGCCCCCCACACCCCGCGTGGCCTCTGCTCAGGGTCAGTGGGTGGAGGCTGCCGTGCAGCCCGGTGGGGGCAGGGGCAGGCGGTGCTGAGGGGCGGGCGTGCCAGCCTCACCTGGGGACCTCCCGCAGCGGGGGGGACAGGCAGGCCAGGTGGAAGGCGTGGGGGCAGCCGTCACAGCAGATGAGCTCCCCGCCGTCCCGGCACACCGCACACTCGTCCTCGTTCTTCTGCGGCAGGGAGAGGCCGTCTCGGGGAGATGGGCATGGGACGCCTCCACCCGGAGCCCCCGGATGGCTCTGCCGCAGGGGCCCCCAGGTCCCCCAGGTCCCCTGGCCTGCTCCCCTGCCGGCCGATGCCTGTGCCCAGAACCCCCAAAGCCCACACACCCCATGGGTCCACCCTGTGCTCCAGCCAGTCCCGAGACCGCACGCCCACCTCCAGGCTGCCCCTTCCTCGCAGGCAACAGGGGGCAGGCCCGTCGGCCAGGGCACACGCTGTCCCCTCCGCCCAAGGCCTCCGTCCTGCTTGTGCCCTCGCCTGTATGGCGCCCACCATGCCCCCCGGGACCCCACCGCCTCCAGAAGCCCCCGGACTGCCAGGCTGGGCATCCTGCACAGCAATAAGCACACTCCACAGTCGCCCTGGACCCTCCTCCAGCCGGCGGCAGGGGTGGCTGGTGTCAGGGTCTGTGACTAGTTCTGCCTCATTGAGAAACGGTCCTGGGAGGCCCGGCATGAGCTTACACTCTGGGTCCAGGCTCCCAGCAGGGGCCACCACCCCACCCACGGGCCAGCTGTGCAACAAGGGACAGCTGGCACCCAGGCCCAACGCCACGGTTTAAAAAACCCAGGATGGCTCACTTTCTCTGACTCGTTTGAATTTTTACAATCGTGAATTGTCAGAAATAAATACGATTGGGGAGAAAAAACAGCCCTGCGCTGTGGACCGGAGCCTGGGCCCTGTCCTAGTCACCACCGTGAGTCCCCTCCACAGGTGGCGAAGGCAGGACCGCCTGCGGGGCCATGCGGCTAAGGGGCACCCCTGTGGTCTGCGGTTACCTGGTGGAGCTGGGGCTCGCTGGGGAGGTTGGGAGGGGCCGGGGCCCTGCCCTGCTGGCCTGTCCTGGGGTCCCCTCCAGCCTGCGAGGGAGAAGAGAGAGTCACAAACAGGGGGAGTAGCCTGGGCAGCGACACCCCCCAGCCCAGCAGAGATCCCAGCCCAGAGGTGACGCCGCTGCCACTGTGTGTGCTGGGGGGTTGCCAAGGGGCCTCCCCAGGGGTGGCTGGGGCAGTGACCTGAGTCCCCTTGGCTCGGACCAGGGGCTTCAGGCCACCGCCGCTGCGGGCCTTAATCTTCCCCGCGCCGGGGTCCTCAAACTTGCTGGGAGTGTAGACGCTCCCGACCTGGACGCACTTCTGGGCACCACCTGGGAAGAGAGGCTGTGTGGCTGGGCCGCCTGCCCCGCTGACCCGCCCAGCCACACTGCAGCCCGGGGCCGGTGGCGGGCAGGTGGCAGAGCGGCTAGGCGCTCTGCGGCTGGACCCCCCCCCCCACGCTCCCAGTCAGGTCGGGGGCCAGGGTCCTGGGCACAGGCATGTTCTCTGCTGGGGCATGTATTGGCTGAAGCATGGCCCCAAGGTCACGTCACCTAAACTCTCAGAATGGAACCTAATCTGCAAGCAGGGTCTTTGAAATGTGTTGAGATGGCTTCACAGTGGACCCTGTGTCCAAAGGCTGGCATCCTTATGAGGGGAGGGGACAGAGAGGGGGGAGGCCCTGTGACGCTGGAGGCAGAGGCTGCAGGGACACCATTACGAGGCCGGCAGCCACCAGGAGCTGGGAGAGGCCTGCACTCGGTCTTTCGAGGGAGCGCGGCCTTGCCGACCAGCCATGTTTGGAATTTCTGTTCCTTAAGCCACCCGGTTAGTGGCAATTTGTCATAAGAGCCCAGGGAACCACTGCGGGTTCCTCGGGCCCAGCCCCGGTGAGAGGCCAGGGCCCACGGCAGCTCCCAGCGGCCAGCTGGTCTGCCGTCCTCAGCAAAGCCAGCTGGCACCCCCCGGCACAGAAGGTGGAGGCAGGAGGCAGTGTGGGGTGGGATGCCGCAGGCTGTCCTACGGAGAGAGCCCCCGCCCCCGGCCGCCCAGGGAGTGGGCGCCTTCTGAGATGTGAGCCTGTGACCAAGGAGGGGCCCAGCCAAGTGGGCACAGGTGGTCCAGGACGGGGACCTGGGCTGCCAGCCTGTCGGAACCCCCAGGTCCGCGTGCCTACGAGTCCCCGCCCCCTTGGGGAGCCCTCAGTGCCCCTGGCTCTCCAGGCCCACAGAACCGCTCGGGGACGCTGTCTGCCCCATCCACAATCTGGGGGACATAGATCCGGCATCTGCGTCTACCTGACTCAAACACCTGCTGTATGAGGATACCCTCCACGGCCCCGCGGGCTCCTGGGACGTCCCCGAGGACACGGCCACGGCTCTCTGCACCGAAGCAGACATGGTCTGAATCCCTGGGGAAGGCAGCACGAGATGGGGGTCACGATCGGGAAGATGGCTCCTGAGCGCCCCCGCACGCGGGCGGTGGGGCCTGAGAGGCGCCTGGCGGCAGAATGCTGCTTTGGGCGGGCACGGATGGGCCCGGCCCCCCGCATGCAGGACAGACGGACAGCTCACGCGTCAGAGCAAACGGGCTGTGAGTGTGTGTGAGTATGTGTGAGTGTGTGTGAGTGTGTGAGTGCATGTGTGTGAGCATGAGTGGATGTGTGTGTGTGAGAACATGTGTGAGCGTGTGTGTGAGCTGACTGGACACAGTGGACAGGAATGAACGAGGACCCCCCGGGACATGGGTTGGGCTGCGCTTGCAGGAGCAGAGTACCCAGGACCCGCCTTAGGTCAGCACCAAGTGACCCCAGGAGGCCTCTGGGCGCTGTGTCCTGGGACAGGGAGGGGACCGAGAAGGCGTCTCTGGAGGAAGCGGTCGAGGTGTCCGTGAAGGAGGGGTGCTCAGACCACAGGAGGGGTGTCTGAGGCGTGCCCTCTTCCCCGTGTGGCTGTCTGGTGGGACGTGGTCCCAGGACAGGACCGCAAGGGCAGACCCTAGCCCGACCCCTGACTGTGACCCGGGGCGGGGCCTGGGGCCTCTCACCGTTGCCCAGCAGGCGGCGCTGTGGCTCCGAGGTGCCTTCTGGCTTCTTGGGGGGCTTGGCCTTCACTTGCGGGCCTTCAGGGGGCGCTGCTGCAGCCGGCCCTCTCCCTGCCAGGGCCAGTTAGACCACAAGGTGGAGAGTATGGGTGTCCCCCAACTCCCGTGGGTCCCCTGGCTTTACCAGGCTCTGGTGTCCACATCAGCGAGAAGGAAAAGACACCCACGTGCCTACTCGCAGGGGCGGGGTCACATTCGGTGTGTCCACTAAACACCCTGGGGACCTCTGCTGCCCCGCCAGGCTGATCTGGGTGATCAGGCGGGACAGAAGCTCCTGGAGCCAGCCGGGGAGGCTTGTGGCAGGCGGGGGTGGGGGGCCGGGGGGGGGCGGGGGAATGTCAGGCTCCCTGGGGGGCATCTGAGACCCAGCCAGCTCCTCATCCTGCATACCTGGGCTGGAGGTGCCCCTTGGGGACGGGGCTGCCGGTGGCGTGGTCCGGGACTCCTCTGGGACCTTCCTCTTGGTGGGGGGTCTGGGCAGGGACACCACGGCCTTGGGCCCAGTGGGGGGCTTTCGCCCCTTCCGGGGCTGACTGAGGTCCACATCTGCAGGGCGCCAGCAGGAGCGGGCATGGCCTCCCGCCCAGAGCTGAGGCCCAGGCCAGGTGAGCGAGGCCTGGGCCTTGACCTCGCAGGACCCACGGCGGTCCTGGGTGTTGTCCTGGGGCTCCCTCGACCCCCCTGCACGCCCCTCCCACCCCCCCCCCCCCCGGCCCCCAGCCCCGCACCTCCGGGGAAGCTGTCCAGGACGCGCTTCAGACGCGCGTATCTCTCCAGGTTGTAGTCCTTAAAGAGGACCCTCCAGAAGGCCAGGATGGCCCCCGAGTCTCGGGTCAGGAGCCACGAGAGCAGCGCGTGGAAGGCCTGCGGGCAGCCCTCCTTCTCCTTCAGACGCAGGGTCTCCTGAGGCCAGAGCAGGGGGCGGGGCGGGTGCCCCCTCAGTGCCCCTTCCCGCCACACCCCCGGGCGGGGGGGGGCACAGGAGGGCGGTGCCAACGCAGAGAAGGCTGCCGGTGGCCTGGGCGCTGTGTCCCTCCCTTGGCTTGGGGCAGGTGTGGGGATGGCATGGGGTGTTGGGGTGAGGGCGGCTCCCTTGGACCCAGTCTTAGGGGACCATGGCTTGGGGTGGGTCGGGAGAGGGCATTGGGACCGGGGTTGGAGGAGCACCTGGGCCGTGTCCAGAGACCCTCAGCTGCTGTCTGGGACTTGAGAGATGATCATGGGGGGCAGGGCCCCCCCCAGCCTGCCCGGCCATGTCCCCCTGGCTCATGGGCGGGCGTTGGGGGCGCGAGAGCCGGGAGGGGAGGAGCGCGGGCGGGTCGGGCCGGAACTCGCTTCCCCAGCGCGCGCCCCGGCTCTCGGACTGCCCGCGGGGAGCGCCTAGGGCGGCGGGGTCTGGGCTGGGGCCCACCTGGAACTTGTCCTCGGGGACCACGTCGTGGTCGGCCAGCGCGTGCAGCAGCGGGAAGGCGCTGTCCACAGCCACGGCGATCTCGGTGCGGTGCAGCCTCAGCAGGCGGCGCAGCGCGGCGTCGCCGCCCGCCATCGCAGGGCTGCGGGCGCGGGGCTGGGCGCCGGGCTGGGCGCCCCTCTCCCGGCGTGGAGGGCGGCCTCGGCGTGCCGCGGGCCTGCGGGGCGACTGGGCCCTGTTTCCTCCGGGTCCCGGCGCTCCCCCAGCCCGCAGGGCACCGGGCCGGCACACCGGGAGGCGCAGCTAGCCGGCTGAGCGCTGCGGTGCGGGGTCCCTGTTATACGCACTCCCCAGGGAAAGAGCAAAGGCCCAGCTGCCCCAAAGCCAATCAGGGCCCGGGCTTATGAGGGGCAGGACTGGAAGGTCCCTGTCACTAAGACAAGGCCGGGTCGCCCCGCCCGCCGCCCCTGTGCCCACACCTGCCAGCGAGACGTCGCCTGTTCCTTCCTTGGTGAAGGAAGCTTCTGGACCAGCTGTCTCAGACCCCTCGCTCACGTACAGGGCGGGGGGCTCAGGAAAGCAAAAGCCACTTCAGGTCACACCTAATGACACCCGCTGGGCCAGTGGTGGCTCCAAAGCTCCCCTACAGAGGCACCCAGGGGTGCCGGAGGCCCTGCTGCGGTTTTAGGGGTGACGAGGACTGTCGCCTCCGGCAAGTCGGCGTCCAGCTCAGAGTCTTCACGCCACTTTGTGCAACCACGCCGCCCTTGCAGGTGCAGCTGTGTCCTCGGCCGAGCCTGCTGGCTGCCGGAGTCCCCCGGCCGCCTGCGGGGAGGTGAGCGGCGGCTCCCGGAGAGCCCTGGGCTTTCCGCCCCGTGGGGCGTTCCTGCAGGTGGCCTGGAGCCACCAGGATGTGTGGGGGCCTGTGTGACCCTCGGCGGGGACTGGAGCGCTGCCTTTGTAGGGCTGTGCCTCGGTTTCTCTGTGCGGCATGGCACGCGGCCATCGCTAGGCCTCTGTCCTCGCCCGCACGCGGGCAGGCGCCCCAGCTCCTCCCGGCCAGGGCGAGGCACCCACCGGGCGCAGATGGGCACCGGGGGCTCTGCCCTGCGCGTCCCCGCTGCACTCGCTGGGTCTCCGCCTGCCCTGAGGTCAGCGCCCCCTCACCCCATTCCACAGAGTGGGCCGAGGACCCAGAGAGGTCACAGCACTGGACCAAAGCCACACAGCTCGCGCACAGCCCCGGGTGACTGACTGGTGGCCAGGTCAGTGCTCTCAGCACGCTCAGCTGGCTCCTTGGGTGCCCAGGTCACGTCAAGACAGGGAAATGCATCCTGTGGGACGTGCCCTGGTGTCAGGGAGGGGTGAGGCCCCAGTGGTAGGGCGCGGACTGAAGGGGCCCTGCTCTGCTCCCCATCTGCTTTGCCTTGGCCCCCTCAAAGAAGCCTGGACACCGTCATCCTCTCCCTTCAACCCAGTTGGAGGCATCGGTCTGTGTGGCTCCCCAGAGAGGGCTGGCCCCCAGGGGTCAGGGGTCCTGGGTCAGGACGGCCTCAGGAGGGCAGGCGGCAGGCTCCCTGGGCCCTGCCCCTGGGGCCTGCCCCACGGGTGGGGCATCCGGAAGGCGCGGTCCCTTGGTGACGCCTTTCCAGGACTTCAGTGCCCTCTTGGCCATCAGCCGCGTGGCCTCTGGGCCTTAGTTTCCCCTTGAAAGGCGCTCCACATCACTGAGCGTTAGAGAAATGCAAATTGAAACCAAATGAGACCCCGCTTCATGCCCTGTACGGCTGTTAGCAAAAACCAGGAAAGAGGCGGCGGAAAAAACGTGGAGGCTGAGAGACGTGCCCAGATCGCTCCCCTTGAAACAGCAATACGCTGACCTCTAAGCCTGGACGAACCCCGACCTGCATTGCACACCGCGCGTCTGAGCGTGGGATCTGCGCGTTGCCTGTGAGCAACACGGGCCGGACACTTCGGGCTGAAGGACAATGGTCACAGACGCGAGCGTTCAGCTGCAGGAGAGAACGAAGAACACCAGCTCTTTAAAACGATTTAAAAAACAACCAAAAATCCCGACAATGCGGGCGCCAGGCGGGGCGGCGGGAGGCGGGCGGTGCGGCCTCTGAGCGGAGCCCTGGCCGGTCCTTGAGCTGGGACGTCAGGTGCAGCGCCACCCCGACCCACACACCCCGAAGAACGGAAAACAGACGTCGGGACAAAGCCCTGCACGCGAACGTGCGGAGCCATCGCCACAGCCGCAGCCACAGAGCGGCCACGACCCGCAACCCGCCCGCGGGGGCCGACGCGGAGGAGCCCAGTCCTGCAGGGGAGCCCCGGGCTGTGTGCCCACGGCCACGCCGGCCTCAGCAGGGGCGGCTCGATTTCTTCTTTCCCCGTTCGTATGCCTTTTACCCGTTTCCTCGCTGTGGTGCCGTGGCGACACTACGCCCCGAAAGCGGCACGGGGGCGGCGGCGCCTCGCTCCTGCCCTCGGGCGACGCGGGAGGTTTACTGCGCGTGCGCGTGGCCAAGCGTGGGGCGTCTGTTCCTCTTTTCGGGAGCGTGTTTATCACGGGTGGGTGTGGAGCTTTGTCAGATGCTTTCCTGGGAGGATCGACAGGGTCACCGGATGACGGGGACCGACGTCTGGGTGTGGGACCGGCCCGCACGCCTGGCCTAAACCCCACTTGGTCGTGGGGCTCCGTTCTCTTCATATGCCGTTGTATTTGATGCGCTGATATTTTGCGAAGGGTTTTTACACCTATATTCACAACGTTTGTCGATGGGCCTGGGGTTATATTTTCTGACGCCGTGTAGCGATGTCAGGGAGACTTTGGGGTCTGGAACGCCCCGGAGAGGCCTGGCTGAAGATGTTGACCTGGAGGTCATGGGTCATTGATGTAGTTAGAACCCCAAAGGGGAGTAAGAGAGTCCCAGCAGCGAAGGGACACCTGCAGTTCCCGTGGCCGCTGCACCCCGAGATGGGGGGCCGCTGGGCAGGAGTGCGAGGGACACCGCCAGAAAGTGTCCAGGAGGGTGAGGCACTCGAACATATCTCAAAGGCCATGTCAGGTCATGGGAGGTCAAGGGCCCACCCTCCCACGGAGCCCCTCGAGGTCACCGGTGAGCCTGAGACACTGGAGGGGAGTCAGGGGGTAGTCGGGGCGGAGCGGAGGTGTGAGGTGCTCGCTAGGGCTACGGGCTTGAAGTGCAGAGCCCCAGCACCCAGAGTCCCAGCACCCCTGCCCCTGGGAAGCACCGGTCCCGAGGGGAGGAGCCTGTGTGGCTGGCTGGGCTGGCCCCGCCCACTTTTCAAAGTAGATATTACTTTCTAATCTTTAAAAATGGACTTTATTTTTCAGAGCAGCTTCATGTTCCCAGCAAAACGAGCAGAAAGGACAGGGGTCCCCCTCCACAGCCTCCCCCACTGTGGACACCCCCACCGGAGGGGACAGTCGACGAACCTGCCGTGACACGTCACTCCCCCGGAGTCCCCAGTTCACATCAGGGGCACTCCTGCTTCCGCACACTCCAGGGGTTTGGACAGGTATAATGACATGTGTCCGTCACCGTAATGTCACACAGAGTCGTTACATTGCCCCGAAAATCCTCTGTGCTCTGCCTGTTTATCCCGCCCTCCCCTCACCAGGAGGACACCCCAGATGTGGCCCTGTCGGCACCAGGGCTGTGGCGGAAGCTCCCACTGCTGAGGGGGATGAAAACAAAACCAGCCACAAACAGCCGACACCCCGGAAAAGCCCCGCAGGGAAATGCCGGGCGCTGAACAAAGCACAGAGCCCTGGGGACAGGGCCGGGGTCCCCGTGGGGGTTCCCACGAGGGGCCAGCGAGGCCTGACTCAGCAGGGCGCGGCAGACAGAGAAAGGGGCGAGAGGACCGGCAGTGCTGCAGCCGGCATCAGACGTCGGGGCCTGAGCCATGAAGGCCCAGGGTTCTGGCCCAGACCCGGAGCGAGGGGGCCAGCCAGGAGGCCGGGAGGACCGTGCTGCCCGCCCACGCCCAGGGCATCCAGCTTCAGGCCCTGGAGAACCCGGCCCGGCCCGCCTGGCCACGGGCCGCAGCCCTGCTCAGCCTCCACCAGGGTCCAGGCAGGGTCGAGACATGCTGCCGGCGTGGACGAGACCGTGAGCCTTCCGCCGGGCCAGGATGAGGGAGCCAGCCCAGGAAATGCCCACGGCCTCGTGCTGGGGAGAGCGAAACCCTCGGGGACAGGCACAGGGCCCTGGACAGTGCAAGAGCAGGAAACACATAGGGATTTTCCATGTCAAAGGGTCTCTGGTGGGCACCCCATACCAGCGTCCTCAGCCACCACCACCCCCACCACCACCACCTGGAGGCCCTGAGCCCTGGGAGGACCCGGCTACTCGCTGGCCATGCCGGTGTCTGGGGGCTGCGACCCAGGCCTGCAAGTGTGTACACGCCTCCCAGAACGTCCCCACCTGCTCCTGTCCTGCTGAGTGTGCAGAGAACAAGGGAGAATGTGACCCGCTTTGGGGCTGGAGGGCGTCCCCTGCAGATAACGTGCGAGGAACGGAAAGCCCCCAACTGTCCCTCGACAGAGGCGGGCCAGAGGCCAGACACGCCTCTCTGCGGTGGCAAGCAGGAGGAGGGGCCCTGTGCGGGCACCTGCTCACTGTGCCTGTATCCTGCAAGTTCGGTTATGGTGAAGGAGAAAAAGTGAAGGAGAAAGGTGAAGCTTCCCGTCAGAAAGGACGCGGACAGGCGTGGGGCCTGCAGCGGCGGGCACTCAGGCGGGGCCCGCAATCTGCTCGCTGCGCCATGGACTGAATTCGAATCTTAATAATATGCGTATATGTCAGTTCTTAAATTAAAATAGGAAATAAAATATAATGGAAAATATTTACCATACACATTAAATATCAAAATTAGGAGTAAAGATAAGAAAAAAATCTGCAGTACCCCCCTTCTAAAAAAGAAGAAAAATAGATATACCATGTTCCTGAATTCAGTTTCTTAGTTTTATTTTAAAATGTCAGTTCTTCCTTAATTAATTTATAAAGCTAATATAATTTCAATTAAATTGCTAAAGGGGTTAGTAGAATAGGAAAAGTGGAAACCATAAAGAAAAAGCAACTGATTTGACTTAATGATGAGACATTTGTATATAAAAATGTCATAGAACACTAACATGGGTACGATGTGCTAGGGAAAATATGTGACACAAATATGAGGATTGTGTAAGAGTCAATGTCTTTAATATATAAAAGAGTTGTCAAACCAACAAGAAAAAGGTAAATACTCAAGAGTTAAAAAGAGGCAGAAAAGAGAGGCTTGACTTGCACAGAGGCTTCTCTCCACGGCCCAGGGCACGGAGCGCTGGGGTCCGGCGCACGTCACCAGCTGCATGAGACTTTCGAGTGTTAACTGTGAAACGGACAAACTGCGCCCAGACGACAAAACCAGACAGAGCTTAACGAAGCGCGGCTTCACGCGGAGCGTGCAACGCGCCACAAAGGGACCGGATGCCCAAGTAGGGCGCAGTATGCGACGTGCCATCGAGGCTTTCTGGGGACCTTCACGCGTGACGCCGCCGTGAACAGCGTGTCCAACCGCCGGCCTGCAGCCCTGTCCCAGGGCTCCCCCGTGGCGGCCGCGGACTGGGCGCTGCTGGGTGCAGGGTGGTTCCTGCTGGGCGTCCTCAGGCGCCTCCTCCAGCTGCAGGGACGGGCCGCAGTGACCGCCGTAGCCAGCAGAGGGCGCTGTGCGGCCGCGTCTGTGCGTGGCACCTGCCCTTGCTCCTGCGCTCACACGCGGCGCGGACGGTCTGACGGTCTCGTCTTTTCCCACTCGCGCTGCCTCGGCCCAGGGGGCCTTGTCTGAGGCCGGCTCGCTGAGGGGAGGCCGCTCCCAGCGGTGGGCTGCCCACCACTCCGTATTTACAGCAGCCCCCTCGCTGGTGGGCAGGGGAGCCGCAGGCTGAGTGTGGGCACGGACAGACCGACGGACAGACGGGGGCCGCCGTGGTCCTCTCTGGGCCAGCCCCGCCTCCACCCCGCGAGCATCGTTCCTCTTTCCGTCCCACGGCTTCGTCTCCTGGGGAAGGATGAGCGTCTGTCCCCTCGTCCTCCCGTCTACTCCCCCGGGAGAGCCCTTCCATCGCAGGATGCAGCGGAGAGAGAGTGAAGACGGACCGGCAGGACGAAGGGCGGGCTCCCGGCCCTCCCGGTTCAGGCTGCGGACAGTGGGGCATTTTCTCAGATGACAGGGGGTCAGAGGGCCTGGCGTCCAGCCTGGCATTGGCCGTGGCCGGGAGGTGACCGGTCTGAGGGAGGTTTTCGTGTGACCGATACGTCTGCCTGGAAGTCTTCACGGCTGGTCTCCACGCGCTGTGACTGTAACTGCCTCTGACAGAGTCCCCCCTTGGCGTCCCTGCGGGTAGACGCGGCCCAGCCCGAACCTTGGCGGCCTCGCCCGCAGCTCGCTGTGCTGTGCTTGTCCTGAATTGCGATTCCGCTGGAGCTGGCCTCAGTTTACCCCTTTATTTAGGCCGACAAACCCAGCAAACATCACGAAACATCACCTCCCCCCTCAGTACCACTAGCTGGTCACGTGACTGGACCCGGCCACATAAATGTGGGTGGGTGACCAACGGCCCCTTCCCTTGCCGTGGCCAGCTCTCCCGATGGAAGAGGGCACGGCGCCCCCCCGCCCGGCCTGCCCCACAGGGGCCTGAGGCCACAAGGGTCGGAAGTGGTGGCTGGGACACCAGCCTCCGTGGCTGAAGCCCTGAGCCTGGGTTGTTTATGCCATAACCTGGGCAGCCCGGCCTGTCACTTCCCAAACGCTGCCTCAGGACGCTGGTCCCCATTGTCCCCTGGGGCCCCGTCCACTTCATTTGCCTCAAAATCCTCTCCAGTTGCCTGGTGTGCGACCCGCAGACCCTCCTGCTCGTCGGGACCCTGCCAGGCGGCAAAGGACGCCATGGGGGGGTGGGGTCTCACCGCTGCTGGGACACAAGGACCCCAATCAGCCAGCCTGGTCGGTGCCCGGCTACATGTGGCCAGCCCCAGACCCAGCCGGGGGAGCACAGGTCAGGACGGACCTCACCGCAGGCCTGCTGCAGCTCTGAAGGGGTCAGGGCTCGGCAGGGAGTCTCTGCAGGTCCCCCATCCCCGAGGGTGTCCTGGCCAGGTGAAGGCTGGGGTGCACCGGAGAAGCTTCAGACCCGCTCTCTTGGGGGCATCGCAGGGCAGGGTGGGGAGGGGGCACTTGGCCGGGGGCCTGTGCAGGTGGAGAAGCCACGTTGGGTCCTGCCCTTTGCTCCACACAGGGCCCTCCACCTATAAGGTTTCAGGGCTTCCTGGGTGTCTGTGGCAAGGCCAGGCAACCAGAAGTTCACCTCAGCCCAGGACCCATGGCCGGCAGAGCAGCCTGAGTGTCTCAGGGTCTGATCCTAGTGGTGGCCTTGGGGACTGACTGGTCATTGAGAGACCAGCTCCTCTGAGGCCCTTTACAGACCAGCAGGACCCTCTCCATCCCTGCTGTGGTCAGCACTAGTCTCTGCCAAGCTGCTGTATGGCACAGGGGCACCAGCATGGGGACCGTCCTGGGGCCGCACTGACGCCTGCCTGCCCACCCTGGGCAGGGCCTTCCGTGGGCCCCCCGGGCACTGCCAGGGCCACATGCTCCTGCCAGCCCGGGTGCCCTCCCTGCTGTACGGGTCCCACGATGAGAAACATGTCCCTTCACGGAGCTGGAACGGGCCCTGGACCACCCACGCTCCCCCTCTGTCCCCAGAAACAATACAGACCAGGAAGGCTGGGGCGTGAGCCTGCGGTCAGGTGGCAGACAGGCCTGCACCCCAGCTGCAGCGGTCCCTGTAATCATTGTTCAATCTGGCGTCCCCCTAAAAATACAAAGTTAAACTAAATAAGAGGAAGAGAAAACAATTAAGACAATTTTACTCAAACACGGGGGGAAATGACTTCGCCGGCAGCATCAGCCTTCTTGTCCCTCCGCATTAAAAAAACAAACTATTTAGAATAGATGTTGCAGAGATCCACGCTCACGGATAGGAAGAACTCATATTGTTATCATGGCCACACCACCCAAAGCAACCTACGGATTCGGTGGCCCCCATCAAAATTCCAATGGCACTTTTCACAGAGCTAGAACAGACCATCCTAAAATGTGTGTGGAGCCACAAAAGGCCTCAAATAGCCGCAGCAATCTTGAGAAAGAAGAACGAAGCTGGATGCGTCACACTTCCTGACTTCAAACTACGTTACGAAGCCGCGGTCATCAGAACAGCATGGCACTGGCATGAAAACAGACACACGGTTAACGGAACGGAGCAGGGAGCCCAGAAGCGAACCCTCGCCCGTGTGGTCAACTAGTTACGACAAAGGAGCCAGGAACATGCAGTGAGGGAAAGGACAGTTTCTTCAATAAGTGACATTGCAAAAAACTAAAATTGGACCACTGTCTCCCAGCACACACAGAAATGGACTCAGCATGGATTATAGATTTGCATGTAAGACCTGAAACCATAAGATTCCTAGGAGAAAACACAGATGATAAGCCCCTTGATATAGATCCTGGCGATGATTTTTTAAATCTGACAACGAAAGTGAAAGCAACGAGAGCAAAAATAAACAAGTGGGGGCCACATCGCACTAAAAAGCTTCTGCAGAGCAAAGGAAACCATCGGCACTTGAAAAGGCAGCCTATGAATGGGAGAAAACATTTGCGAACCATATATCTGATAAGAACTGATATCCAAAATATATTAAAAAAAAAATGTACGACTCGGTAGCAAAGAACCAACAATCCATTTTAAAAGTGGGCAGATGTGAATAGGTTTTTCGCCAAAGAGGACACACTGAGGGCCAACGGGTACATGAAAAGATGCTCAGCGTCACCGTCATCGGGGACGTTGCCATCAGAACCAGAGATACCACTCGCACCTGTCAGAAAGGCCGTCGAGGAGGCCGGAGAGAACAAGAGCCGCGGAGGACAGGGAGGAGGGAGCCCGCGCGCCGGCGCTGGGGTCCTGCATGGGAGCGGCCACCGTGGACGGTGGCACGGGGCTTCCTCAAAAAACTAAAAACGCAGCGGCCCTACGACCCAGCAATTCACCTCTGGGTAGTGATCTAAAGAAAACGAAAACAGTGACTGGAGAAACACATCACTCCCGCGTTGACTTACAATAGCCAAGGCATGGCAGCAGCCTAAGTGCCCGTCCACAGAGCACTGCGTAAAGAGGGTGTGGCCCATACACGCGATGGAACGTCACTCGGTCATAAAAGAAGAAATAATATTGCAACTTGCGACAATGTGGGTGGACCTAGAGAGTCCTATGCCGAGTGAAATGAGTCAGACAGAGAAAGACAAATACCATATGATCTCATGTATATGTGGAATCTAAAACAAAACAAAACAAAACAAAACACCCCTAAATTCACAGATAGAATGAACAGATAGGTGCTTGCCAGTGGCAGGACGAGGCTGGGTGAAGGGGGTCGAAAGGTACCAAATTCCAGTTATAAAATAAATAAGCCCTGTGATGGACGGTATGGCGACTATAGTTAATAGCATCGTGTTACAGAAAAGAACTATTTTAGAACAGCTTCATATTTACAGAAAATTTCCAGAGCTAGCACAGAGTTCTTGAGAACCCACACGGTCTCCCATTAGGAATGTCTTGCATTAGTTTGATACATTTGTTACAACTAATGAACCGATACTGATACATTATCTCTAACTGAACAGATAAAACTTTCTTCACTTTTCTCTAATGTCCTTTTCCTGTCCCAAGGTCCAAGGGGATTTAGTCATCCTGTGTCCTTAGGCTCCTCTTGGCCATTGGGTTTTCAGACTTCCTTTGCTTTTGATGACCTTGACGGTTTTAAGGAGTGCTGGCAGTTAATTTGCAGGGTATCCCTCTCCTGGAATTTTCTGGTGTTTTTTTCATGGGGGGAGGTAGGGGTTGGGTCACAGGTGGCTGGGAGGAAGGCCAGAGGTGACGTGCGCTTCTCATCACATCCTACCCTGGGCATACACTGTCAACCCAGATGACCTTGAGCACGGGTGGAGGGTTCCTCAGGTGTCCGACTCACTGCGGAGCCCCTCCCCCACTCAGACTTCCCTTTCACAGGGAAAGCACCGGACTCCGCCACACCCAAGTGGGGGAGGGAGGGAGTTACGCCCCAGGGCCCCCCCACTTTACCCAGCGCTATACCTTTCTGGGGGACACAGCCCCTGCCCAGTGGGCCTTTGCCTCCTGCTGGCACCTGCCCTGAGTCCCCACCCCCGGCCCCCACCGAGTGCTCTGTGGCCCCCATCACCACCTCTGCTTCTTCCTCCTCGTCCCTGGCCTCCGCGGACCCACTCCCAGCTCCTGAGCCCCTAGGAACTCCCTGCCCCTTGCCCTCCCACGCCTCCCCCTCGAGCCCCGCCCCTCCCAGCCCCCGACAATGAGCCCTAAGCCCCGCCCCCGAGTGCTCCACCCTCCCCCAGCTCGGGCTGCCACTCAGCACCCCTTTACTGAAGCCCCTCAGCCTTCCACCTGCAGGCTCCCTAGCCCCCGCCCCCGCACCTCTGGGGGACCCTGCGCCCCTCCCTGGGGCTACTCCCCGCCCACACGCGGTGGCCGGGCCTTCCACCTGACCCGTCGTCTCCTGTTGGTGTGTGGGAGACCGGGTCCCCTGGTTCCATGGCCCTCTCGTTCCCGGGGACCCTGAGCCCTCAGCCCTGGACAGCTGGGACCCCGACCCAGCCAGGCAGCTGGAAGGAGGGGCCACCCTGTGAAACCCGTGAGGCCCTTTCTCCTTCTCCCCGGCCTTCTGCCTTGAGGGTCCTGCAGGAGGGACCGCAGGCTAGGTGTGGGGGACACGGCGGGAGCGGGGCACGGGGGTGGCTCAGGGGCCCACGGCTGCGGTTGGCGCAGATGGAGACGGGGCTGTGGCTGCCCACAGCTCCGCCCCGCAGCCCGGCCACTGCCTTCTCTCTGTGGGAAGACGACCACCCGACTTTAAACTGGCAGGGGCCTCGGGTGGGGGGGCAGGACACGGGCCTCACCGAGCTCCCTCTCTAGGCTGGTCCTCAACACCAGTCTCCTGCCAGGAGGACCTTCCTTCAGAAGCGGCGGGCGGGTGTCCCTGTGGAAGGCGGGCGGGCACCGAGCTGGGCGGTGGGCCGTCTGAGCTGGTGGCCAGGGGCTCTTGGGCAGCGGCCAAGGGACCGTTTTCTGCCTCTGCTTGTGCACGTCCTGTCTCCTGGGTGGCGCCCATGGTGGTGCCTCAGTCCTGGACGAGGAGGTGGACTGCAGCATGGACGTCATCCTGGTGGGCTCCAGTGAGCTGTCGCCACCCCCTTCACCAGAGCCCTGCAGAGGTGAGGGCCCAGGCGCAAACCTGTCACTCGGGATGCCAGCCCCGGGCCAGGCAGCTCTGAGGGCTCCAGGCTTCTGGAATATTCCCACATCATTCAGACACCTGGCAGAGCCAGGAGGGCCCCACCCGGAGACTCTCCTCTGGGCGCGGGTGATTAACATGCCAGGAAACGCGGAGGGGCTGGGGTGCAGGGCGTCCCCAGCTTGTGTGACTTTAGAAGATCAACTTGTGACACCTTTTCTTGGCAGCGTTTACATTACACGTCCGCAGAAGGAAAGGTCCACTTCTTAATTTTCTTTCCCAGATCTCATTGCACATGAAGTCAAGGTCAACCAGCGAGACATAGAAGGTGAGAGGCCACTTCCCGCCCATGCTCGCATGCTGCGTCCTTCCTGGAGGGGGCAGCGGACGCTGCAGGCACCCTGCTCGTCCCCCCTGCAGCAGCCCGAGCCCCCCGAGGCTCCGTTTAGGGTGCACAGCCCAGGGTCTTTCAGGACGTCGCAGTGTGCCACCATCACCACAATCTCACTCCTTAGCCTACCCCCCTCTTCCGGTGTCAGGACCCACAGACCCACTTTCTCTACGGATTCCTCGCATTTCCGTGCGCGTGTGAGGACCAGCGTGCGGGTGTCTGGGCCGGCTGGGGAGGTGATCGTCCTAGCACCCGCGAAGGGCCTGGGCCACCCTCCCAGTTGTCCGGCCTCCGATGTCTTTCGGGGACGCCTCGCGCCTCGCGCTTTTCGGTGCAGGGGTCTTGCACGCCCCTCGCTAACGTGGCTCGCCGTGCGCTTTTGCCCCCCAGACCTGTGCATCTGCTGTGGCAGTTTCCAGGTGCACACGCAGCACCCTCTGTTTGAGGGGGGATGTGCGCCCCGTGCAAGGTAAGCGGGGAGGTGGGGGTGGCTCCGAGCGGTCCCCGCGGGAGCAGGGGGCAGCGGGCTGCTTCGTCTCTCGCCAAGGACACGTTCCTGGACTGCCTCTTCCTGTACGATGACGACGGGTACCAGTCCTACTGCTCCATCTGCTGCTCTGGAGAGACGCTGCTCATCTGTGAGAACCCCGACTGCACCCGGTGAGGCCGGGGCCGGGGAGAGGGCCCGGGGCCCGGGACGAGGGACCCCCACCCCCGCGCCCCGGGAGAACGCGCCCCAAAGCTTCCCGTCTCCACGTGGTGTGACGCGTTCACACGGGGAGGTGGCGTCAAAAGATCTGTTTCCCACGTTTCTTTTTATTTTCGTTACCGCCAAGAGCAGCTGCTCCCACAGTCATTATGTGGGGCTCGCGAGAAACCACGGCCCCTCGGGACTGCTGCCCACCGCTGGGGGGCACGTTCCCACCTCGAGGACCCCCCACTTCAGCCCTGTGGGCCACCCCTGCGTCTCCAGTCCTCTGCCCAGGGCTCCCCCGGCTGCTGCCCTGCACTTGGCCTTGCCGGGCGACCTTGTCTGTTTGCAGAAGCTCGGGGGTTGGGGGCAAGATGGGTGGCTTAAGGGGTTCTTCCAACTCTGTCACTGTCGTGAACAGCCTGCCCTCTTCTGCAGAGCGCCTGGTTCCTGTCACTCCAGGTCCCCAGGAGGGACTGGCCCCCCTTCTCTGGCTCACATCTCTTCCTCCCCCGCCACCTTGCGGGTGCCGGTGCAAACGGACAGGGCTGGCTTGGCCTTTGCTCGGAGCCGGGCGTGGCCTCCATGGCTCAGCCCGGAGCGAGGGGCAGGCTCTTCTCTGCCGCAGCCCGACCGCGGTTTCCCTGGTGGCCGGGCCATGTCATCTCAGCCACTGTGGTTTTCTGTTTGACTCTAGGTGCTACTGTTTCGAGTGCGTGGACACCCTGGTGGGCCCCGGGACCTCGGGGAAGGTCCAGGCCCTGAGCAACTGGGTGTGCTTCCTCTGCCTGCCGCTCCCCAGCAGCGGGCTGCTGCGGCGCCGGCCCAAGTGGCGTGGGCGGCTGAAGGCCTTCTACGACCGGGAGGCGGTGAGCAGCCGTGTGGGGGGGGCACCGGCGTCCTCGGGGCCCTGGGTGCGAGGCGCCCACCGTCTGCCCGCAGCGAGGTCGGCCTTGTAGGCACGGGCCCGTCCCCGTTGTCCTGTGTGACAGCTGGACCCACCAGTGGTCCCTCCGCAATTACTCCAGCTGGTGGCGGTTTGGGGTTCTGTCTGTTCTGAGCCTGGGAACCAGGTGTTCCATGGCAGGTAGGAGAGCGGGGAGGTGTGTCTCTGAGTCCAGCAAGTGGCAGCTGACACCTGGGTGGCCAGTGTGGACTCAGCCTCTCAAGGGTCAAGGCCGGGAGCCAGGAGCTAGGTAGGAGCTGTGGGCTCATCAAAGCGGGGAGAACTGGGTCCTCCCAAAAGGTATGCCCAAGTCCTGAGCCCTGGAGTTCACGAACGTGACTGGCCTTGGACACAGGGTCTTTGCAGAAGTGGTCGCATCGAGGGTCTCGAGACGCCGTCACTGTGGGCGAGGGTGCCCTGACGTGCAGTGACGGGGGTCACGTGAGAAGAGAGAGCCTGGGGGGAGAGACAGGGAGAACGGCCACCTGCTGACAGGGGAGAGGCCCGGACCTGGGGCTTCGGGCTTTCTGAGCAGATCGGGGGTGTGAGCCGCACCGTTATTGCCGTTCGCCCCCGGAAATCCAGATGCAAGGGTGGGAGCACGCGGGGGACAGCTGGGGACGCGGGGCCCGGGGGCCCTGGCCAGGACGGCTCTGGGACCTGCGCTCGGCCCGGCCGACCCACCCTCCGAGCCCAAATGGGCGGCGGGCCCGGTCCCCGACACAGGTGGGGGCCAGACGCCGTGACAGCCTCGGCGTCTCGGGGCGCTTCCGGAGAGTAGGCGCGCGCATGCGCCTCAGGGCACCCCCTTCCCGGCCGTTTGTGGCAGAGACGGGGCGCCCCAGTGTGCGGACAGCCGCGTTCGTGAGCGCAGCCGCTTCCGGAGAAAGAACTGAAGCTGACGCTCGCTCGGCGTTGCTGGACGCCGGCCGGCGCCGGGCCCAGCGAGAAGCTGCCCTGTTCCTGCCGTGGGCCAGAACGCGCCGCCTCAGCGCCCCGACGAGCCACGCCCTCGCCTGGGTGGCCCTGCCCCCTGCCCGCCCCGCCCCCGTGAGCCGGTGCCACCTGCCGTCCTCCAGACTGGCCTGCACATTCACTCACCTGTGTGGGTGCTGTCCCCTCTCCTGAGCCCCAGGCGGCCCCACCCCGAGGTCCTGGGTACCCTGCAAGTCTCCCTGCAGGCAGCACCCTGCCCCCCCTCCCCGCACCCCAGGCCTGGTCGGCAGCTGGAGGCCTTGTTTGCTGGAGGCCAGGCACCCCAAGTGCTACCTCCTGGGGCGCAGGGGGCTCTGGGGCCTT
Organism: Eonycteris spelaea; assembly: GCA_003508835.1. NCBI lineage: Eukaryota > Metazoa > Chordata > Mammalia > Chiroptera > Pteropodidae > Eonycteris > Eonycteris spelaea. The sequence goes on along the minus strand of PUFA01000267.1, from coordinate 1,484,549 downwards.
GTGTTCTGAATGATCCACCCAGCGTCTTCCTGGAGGTGCTTGGGGGGGTGGGCAGTGTCCACAGGCCTTCCCACGCGTCGGGCCTCAGCGTGGCCGCTCCAGGCCTGAGAGCCAGGCCATGGTTCTTGGCTCTGCTGTCAGGGTCTCCCGCTGGTAGCTTTCGGGGGTGCCAGGTGGCTTGGCCACCCCCGGAGCCGCAGTGAGGAAAGAGAGGAACGGGGTGAACCCCACTGCTGCGTGGATTCCAATCCCCCAACATGGGGCAACTCCCTGTGACACACAAGACCTCGTTTCCTCCCGGGAATGGGACACCCTCCTTCACCCCCTGAGGGCTCCTGGCACTGGCCCACCCTGCGGCAGAGGGGCACCCGGGGGTGGGCGGGGTCTTTGCACGGGGCATGGGGCCGAGGTGGCCAGGTGTCAGCCCCTCGGGGTGCTTCTGTGGCCAGAGGGGTCCCCCTGACTCACAGGCTCCACAGCCAAGCCAGCCTCAGAACACTGTCTTCTTAATAAACAGGAGAGTCCCCAGGAGATGTATAAGACTGTGCCCGTGTGGAAGAGGGAGCCGTCAGGGTGCTGTCCCTCTTCGGGGACATCAAGGCAGGTGAGTGTGGGGGCACCCGGCGGACTGGCCTGGGAAGACCGGCCCGGAGTGGGTCATGCAGGGGCCCAGGTGTGCGTGCGGGCTCAGAAGCTTCCAGAACCACACACACCGAGGTCGGGGCTGAGGGCCAGCGCTGGGCGGGTGGGGCCCACCCCTTCGGCAGATGGGCCCCGGGGAGGAAGCTCAGGGAGCAGGACGTGGGTGGGAGACGCTGTCGCTGAGGGGCCAGGATCTCCGTCACCACCACCTAGCGCCCACGCCCACCTCAGACTCCACTGTGCCCCGCCACCTCACAGGGCACCCCGCCCACGGGGCTCCCGGCACCCACAGTCCTGCCGCACCCTGGCCCCCCCACATGCTGCCCTCCGGCCTCCCTCAGGCATCCTGCCACCTGGCCCCCCCACCACTGGCCCCCGCCTCTCAGTGCCTGAGTCCTTCTGAGGAGAATCCATGAAAATAGTCCTTAGCTGGGGCCAGAAGGAATCGGGGACCCGCCCTTTCTGGTACTGCTGCTGCCCAGCGCGGTGTGGCCGGCCTCACACATCGCTGACAAGGGCCCAGGACTCAAACAGAGCAGGCGAGCGCAGCTGCGGCCGAAGGGGCCCAGGAGCCCGGCGTGGCCACCTCGCCTTCCCTTCCTGCCCCGATGCTCCCCGGAGTCCCATCCGTAAGGTCCCGTCTGGGCTCGCTTCCTGCCCCAGGCCACAGGCTTTCCGAGGCTGTGACAGGGTCCGGCAGCCCAGCCGCCAGGTCACACATCCTGGCTGGCCACCACCCACGTGGACCGCACTGCCTGGCCCAGCTCCTGTCCGGGGCAGGACGTGGCCGCCCAAGGAGGCTCCTTCCCAACAGGTCACTTGACCTTCTCGGTGGTGCGCTCTGTGTTCCCGCTTTTGGTTTACACATAGCCAGTGGCTTCACCCTTAGTGTCCGGTCACGTGGCTAAAAAGAGGAGACAGCTCGCTCCTTGTCGACAGACGACAGAGGGGCTTCGCCAATCATTCACCTTTGGATCCCGGTAGGGTCAAAGTCAGTGTCCCTGTGTCTCCCTGGCCAGAGCTGGCGAGTCTGGGCTTTCTGGAAAACGGTTCTGGCCCAGGAAGACTGAAGCATCTGGAAGATGTCACCAACACAGTGAGGAAGGATGTGAGTGCAGCTGTGTGTGCAGACGGCAGCGGGGGCAGATGCACAGGAGGTCCTTGGGGGATGCTGGGGGGGAGGCGGGGTGGCGCCGCACAGCACTGGCCCCAGCGAGGGCCAGCGTGGGGCCTCCGGGCATCGCCTCCTCCCCTGCACGGTCACTGGTGGTCAGCCCTGCCGTGGGAGAGATGAGGGGGCATTCTCGCGGCCCTCGTGCTGCCCGCAGCCCGGAGCGGAGTGACCTGCCGAAGCACCACCGCCAACCCCGCCGCTGCGACAGTGCTGCCCAGAGAGAGGGTTACCCCGCCCCACCCCCCCAATAAAGTGCAGAGCTGAACTGCAAAGCCCTGATGGAAAACTTCCTGTGAGCACCGGCCCCTCGAAGGCTCCTTCCTTCCTGCCGTCTTGCCCCGTGGCCTCGGAAGATGCGCCTCCAAATGACTCACCAGTGCCCGGCACGGCCTCTAGCCACTCACGGGCAGCGAGGAGGAAGGGCAGGGGCCCCTTCCGGCGGGCTCGGGTGACCCCAATGTCGGGACACGGCATGGCCATCTTGGGTGGAGGGTCTGGGGGGCGGGAGCGCTGGCCGCAGAGGGGGCTGCAGGGACGGGGCAGAGGCAGAGGGCGCGCTCCGCCCCCTCGGGTGCCGGCCAGGGCCCCACAGCTCTGCTCCCCGTCTGGCCGAGTCCTGTGAGTGGTGGCGTCGTCCTCCAGCTCGGCCGTGCGGTGACCCGTGACTGGCACCGCTGGCCGCCGTGTGGGGGCTGTCACGCCCTGAAGGGGAGCGAGCAGCCCCACTGTGGCCGAGCTCCAGGCTGCCAGCTCTGGGGTGCCTCGGGCCGTCGTGCCCGGCAAAGTCCACGTGGCCCCGGGAGCCGGTGCACGGCCCCCCACCCAGCAGCTCTGTGTGTGTGTGGGGGGGGTGCCTGCCACAGGGAGTCACCTGGGACCCCCAGCGAGGACAGCCAACGCCCAGTGTCCTCGAGGCCTGGGGAGGACACTGGTGGGTCGGACCCGGTGGGCTTCATTTCCCACCCCAACCCCGGGTCCTGCGAGGGCCTTGGCTGAGCCGGTGGCTAGCGCCTGAGGCCACCCCCGTGTGCTGCCCGCCCACATGCCACACGTGTCCTCCAGTGTCCCCGGTCCTGCAGGTGGAAGAGTGGGGCCCGTTCGACCTCGTGTACGGCGCCACGCCCCCGCTCGGCCAGGCCTGCGACCGCCCCCGGGTAAGAGAGCACTGTCGCCCGTCACCCCAGCCCCTGCCCTCCGAACCCCCTCCCCACAAGCCCTCTGCCCCTCCCCCAGCCCGCCTGGAGAGAGCAGGAAACGCATACCGTCCACACTTTCCAAGCTTTCCTGAGGGATCGCGGATGTCCGCAAGCTGTCCGCCCTCAGTGAGGACCAGTGGCGGGGTCGGACGCGTGTCCCCGTGACGCAGACTGCCTGGGAGCAGGCGGGGCAGGTCGGCAGCCACGCAGAGCCCGTCCTTCTGAGGTCACCCCTCCCCAGAGCCGCCCCTTCCCCCGCTGCGCCCCCCCCCGCTGTGCCCCGCCCCGCCGCCCAGACGCACCTGGGCGGCCCCAGGCTGGTACCTGTTCCAGTTCCACCGCCTGCTGCAGTACGCCCGGCCCGGCGGCCCGCGGCCCTTCTTCTGGATGTTCGTGGACAACCTGGTGCTGACCGAGGGCGACCGTGCCGTCGCCTCACGCTTCCTGGAGGTGCGTGCGGCTCGGGGGCTCAGGGGCTCGCGGCCGCCGGGGACTCTCCGGCCTTCTCAGGGGCGGCAGCTCAGACCCCAACCCCCGGGCCTCGGCCACTGGGTGGTGCCCGGGCCTCTGCTCCCACGGACAGTGCTGCGGGGAAGGAGCCCGTGCGGGAGTCTGCGGGGTCAAGTCCGGGGCGAGGCCGCCGGACCAGGGTCCAGCATGTGCCAGGTCACAGGTGGCCTCGTGGCGCCCAGCAGAGGGTGTCCAGCTCCCACCCCACCCTCTGCTTCCTGGGCCTCAGAGAGTGTCCCCCAGCAGCCCTCCCGTGTCACCAGCTTGTCCCCAGGCGTCCGTGGCACCTGGGGTCGCATCGTCTGCCTGGCTTCCACGTGCACACGGGAAGCTGTTACTCTCTGCACGTGGGCTTTGGCCCCTGCCTTGTCGCATGACCTTGCGGTCAGCAGCCGTTTTCAGGGGGTTCTGTTGGATCTGCGGGCGTTTGAGCAGATCACCTGAGGATGGGTGGTTTTCCCTTTGCGTTTGACACTCAGAAAACATGGAAACGCGGCAGTGACGAGAGGCACCTGCCTCGTCCCTGACCGTCAGGGACACATGTTCCCGGCGTTTCCCCTCTGAGCCGCTGCTGGCCTTGAAGTTGAGGTTGACATACTTCATTATGTTAAGGAAGTGTCTGGAAACTTCCACTGGTTTCTATTTTTCTGAGTAATTGTATCATGAATAATTGATGGATTCTGTCATTTTTTTTTTTTTTACATCTGTGAAGAGATTTAGGTAATTATTTTCCTTTTTAGATCTATGAATAGGATGTAGGGTATTAATAGGTTTCTTGACGATGAACCATCCTTGCTTTGCTGGAAGAAATCCACGCGGCCGTGCGCGGGGCGTGTTTCTGCTGACGTGCTGCTAGTTGGGGTGAGCAGTGTTTCCTTTGGGGTGTTTGCTGCGATCAGCAAAAAGTATTTGGGAAATTGACAGCGCTCTGCTGTGGAACAGTCTGGATTGCTGGTGGTTCTGTTCTTTTGAAACGGGAGCTAAGGCTTCCAGTGGAAACCGATTTATCGGGTTTTCTCTTTTGGAGACCCATTTGGTGGGTTACGCTTCCCTAGAATACGATCTCTTTCATGACAGTTTTAAAAATCATTTTCTTAGAGTTGAGCAAAGTGGCCCCAGGGCTCCTGTACTTGCTCCTGCCTCGGTGGTTATTTCTCCTCCTTAGGAAGTTTGGGATTTTTAAAATACTGACATGTTGTCACGTAACAACTGTCAGGACCGTGTTCATGTTTCAAAAAAAAAAATTCTAGTAACGAGTAACTGTGAGTCCAGCCAAAGAGAGCGGTTCCCAGACCCGGCTCCAGTCACACCAAACCTGGAGGACAGTGAACACACCGACTTCTGCGCACGCACGTGGCAGATCAGAATCGGGCCCCAGTCAGAAGGAGGCACACAAGAGAGCCCCCGAGAGTTTCTGTAAGCCCTGCTCCTGCTGATGGGGGGATGCCCACCCGTGCAGAGGCAGGCGCGGTCTTTGTGGGCCCTGGCGCCCGGGTGTGGCCAGCCGTGCCTCCCACCCCAGTGCGGTGCCCAGACTCAGGAGGGCTGGTGTGTCAGGGGCGGCCGGGCTGGGGGCCTCCACATGGGCCTCTCTGCCGGCCAAGTCTGGGGAGGCAGGGTCTGGGCCACCACGTTGTGTGTCGGGAACCCTGGCCTCACTCTGTCCTGCACACTGCTCTTCCCGTCCCGCCTCCCATCCCCCGCCTCCCATCCCTCTGGTCCTTCTAGGGACACGGTGACCCCAGGATCCAGGTGCTTGGCCCCTGACGGGTGCCGCGAAGTGCCGGCACTTGAGAACATGCTCCTCTCTGCCGGGAAAGCCTCTCGCGCCCCGAGAGTGACAGCTGTCCACACAAAGGCCATGGGTTCCACCGCGTCAGAGCGAGGGGTGTCCCTGGGCCCCCTGACCCATTAGAAAGAAAACCTACCACCTACCAGTTAGAAGTTTTGAAATAACATCTCGTTTTTTTCCTCACAAGGGATTTATAAGAAAAGAGACGTGACTTGTAAGCACTGTGGACGGGCACACAGTCACTCTGGGGAGGCTGCTGACCGGATTCTGAGGGCCACACGCGGTCCCCAAGGTGGCTGAGGCCCGCGGGCCCTGTCCAGGTGGCCCCGCCCCACAGCCGCTGTTCCCACCCCAGGGGGAGCCTGTGACCATCCGGGACGCCGGTGGCAGGGCCCTGCAGGACGCCGTGCACGTGTGGAGCAACATCCCGGCCGTGAGGAGGTACGCCCTGTTCCTGCTGGGCGGTGACAAAGTGGGGGCCCGAGGGAGGAGTCCAGCCATGCCTGTGGCCTCTCTGCCCAGGTCAGGCACCCCCCAAATTCTGGCATGCCACCTTCACTCCGGGGACCGACTCCCAGCTGTCACACACATGCTCACGAGGTCCTCACCTCGGGGCTTTGCAGGCTGAGAAGGCCCCAGCCCCGGCCACGCGCCCGGGGCCTGCTGGCCACACCCGCACTGCCCGGCACACATGGCCACAGGCCACACATGCTCACGCGCACTGACTCACATGCCCGCAAAGCGCTGTGGCCGCACAGACCGCTCACACCAACCGCCAGGCCGTGGGCCTTCGTGCGCGCCCTTCCGAGGCCCCGGCCCATCTCTGCCCCTGCCCGCCAGCCCCACCTCCCAGCACCTCTGTGGCCCTCTGTCTCAGCGTGCCCTGTCTGCACTGCCCTCGGGGTGGCTGGCTGTCCCCCTGCACCCACGCCCAGCACGGCCCTGTGCAGACAGTGCTGACCCATCTCCTGTGTCTTCCCCCCCGGGGAGCCCCTGCAGCCCCTCCCGGCCCCCCGGCCCCCCGGCCAGGCCTGCCCCCAGGGTCGCGTGTGGTGCAGCTAAGGCAGGGCTGCTTCCAGGACGTTGTCTTCTTGGAAGGAAGCCGGGGTGGTCAGCCCTGGGTGCCGCTTGCGTTGCCGTCTTGCCCAGGCCACCAGCTCGCCCCCGCCCGGTTCCCAGAACCCAAGGGCGGGTCCCCCAGGCGCCCACTGTCGCAGTCACATGCACTGGCAGGCCCAGCATCCGGCTGAGATGCCTCCCACTGCCCGGCCGCCCTCTGCCCAGCCGGCTGCCCTGGGCTGGTGCTGGTGGGGGGCCCCACCTGTTTCTGGCACCTTGTTTGTGGTCTTCGCCTCCCAAAGTAGATCCAGGAACACTCTCTGACTGCAGGGGGCCGGGAGCACGAGGCAGGGCACCGGGAGCCACGTCTGAGCGCCAAGGGGCGACTCGGGTCGCAAGGGGGGGTGGCATGTTCTCCCCTCCCACCCACCCCACACATGGGGCCCGAAGCACTGGCCGCCACAGGCCCCTCGGGACGTGCTCAGACAGCTCAGGGGCTCGGATGTACCAGACTGCTCGGGAGTGAGGTACGGCCAGCTTTGCCCGGACGTGCCCAGGTCCTGCCCCTCCTGCTGAGTAGGTCTGCACCGTTATGGTTGCTTCCCCTGAAACGCTGGGCCAAGGGGACCCTCTCTGCCCCCACAACCTGCCTGCCTCTCGCAGGGACCAGCTGCTTCCTGGGGGAGGGTGGGGGCCCATCTCATCCCCCGCGGCCCAGGACAGGCGAGGAGCTCGGGGTTTCTAGGGGGTTTGTCTGAGAGACTTGGACATACTCTGGTGGACGGGCACCAGCCAGCTCCACCCGCCACTGCCGGGGTCGCCCTGGCGGTGGGGGGGAGTGCATGCCCCCCCCTCGCCGTGATCGGCCCCTCCTTCCTTCCCAGCAGGCACTGCACCCTGCTTCCCCATGAGGAATCGTCGCTGCTGGCTCGGGACAGACAGAGAGCAAGGCACCCCACCCCTGGGCCAGCCCAGCTGGTGAAGAATTGTTTTCTCCCCCTGAGAGAATATTTCAAGTATTTTTCAAAAGAACTCACTTCCTCTGTATAAGTGAGTCATTATACTGCGAAAAAAAAAAAGACTTTTCTTAGAACAAACGCAGGTTTCCTGATATTGTCGTTTTTCCCTCCTCAAATTATTATTTTATTTGCTTGACTTTGGATTCTCATAGTTGCCACAGACCCTTCTTCCCTCCGGGTTGGGAGGGGCCACACACCCCCACGATGGCCTTTCCAAGGAGGGGGTGAAGTACACTCCCCCCCAAGTGACGAACGGGGACCAGATCCCGATGTGGTGTTGCTGCTGAAAACGTTTGTGTGCTGGCTGAGAGTTAAACACACATTTGTCAGGAGAGTTACTGGTCATTTTTGGAGTCTTGATGCATAAGCACAGCCTTGACTCTGTGGGACCCGGGGGCATGGGTGCCAGGGACGAGCAGGACCCATCTTTGTAAACGCATGTTGCACGTGTCCCTTATGAGCACGGGGTGATGCTGTCACGTGACGGCCACTCGCTGTGATAGTTACAACCACTCACCCTGATGGCGGCCACGCGGGACACCCCAAACCCCAGAGAGTGGAGCTCTGGGCTTGGTGAGCAAAGCGAGTGTGGACAGTGTAGACCCCACAAGGGCCGAGGCCGGATGCACTTGCGAGGTGTCCCCCCCCCGCCAGGCTCCTGTGGGGGACCCCTGGAGAGTGCCAACAGCACCAGTTTCAGAGCACACGTTGCTAATCCCAAAGGGTTCGCCAGGAATCCCAAAGCGATCTCGACCCGATCGTGAAACACGCAGCTTGTTTTGGGTGTGATGGCTCGGACTCGGGGACTCGGGCCCAGCGCTGGCATGTAAGATGCTTTGTGGGACAAAGGGGGTTAAGCGGGACCTCAGAGAGATTTTTAAAAACGTCTTGAAGTAGAACAGGAGTTTGAGGGTTAATTGCACGTATCGACTTGGCTGGGGTGGGGTGCCCCGAACATCTGTTCAAACAGTATTCTGGATGTTTCCGTGAAGGTGTTATTTTTGGATGATATTAACACTTAAATTGGCAGATTGCCCTCCATAATGTGGGTGGGGACTATGATGTGAATGTCTTTGTTCCCCAAATTAACATGTGGAATCGTACCCCCCAAGCAGTCGCGAGGCAGGTCCTTGGGGCGGAGACTCCTGAACGGGACTGGTACCCATGTGAAAGACAGCCCTTCCGTCACGGGACACGCGGATCGTGGGACGGGAAGGGGGCCCCTGCCGGGCCGTGCTGGCACCCTGTCCCACTCCAGCCCCCCTCACTTCCTTGTGTATGAGCCACCAGGCCTGGCATTCTGTGACAGCACCGGGATGGCAGCCCCACCCGAGCCAGCGCGGGCCCGCGCGGCCGAGGGCTGGGCTCGGCTGAGCAGGGCCCTCCAGCAGGTGGGCCCCCCTCACAACGCTTCCCTGGGTCTCCGGCCCCCTCACCTACAGACGTGGGATTTATCAAGCCTCCATAACCACACGAGCCACTTCCTTGAAACGAATTCGCTCTACACATCCTGTGAGTTCTATTTCTCCGAGAGCTGTCTTCATTAAACCAGTGTGAACCTTCTCTTGCTGGTGGACAGGAGGGCACCCTGGGCTCTGACATCACAGCTCCCATGTCCAGGGGCTCATTTAGCAAGGTCTGTAATGAAACTAAAGGTGCGGCAACTCCAGGAACACGGAGGGGACACAGAGACAGGAGCATCCAGGCACAGAGAAGACCTTCCTGGGAAGCCGAGCTCTGGATTCGAGCTCACAGCAGAACCGTATGCTCCTGGCTGCAGCTGATGGGACAGGGTGTGGCCATGGCTGTGCCCTGCCGGCCAGCTCCAGGCTGTTCCGTCCAAGGTAGCCAGCAATGCAGGGCCCCTTGAGTGACCCCTTTCCATCAGACTGTCCCCAAGCAGAGCCCAGAGCCACTCAGAACAGGTCTGCACCTTCAGTTCCCTCCCAGACACCTGCGGACTCCCCCTCTGAGTATTTAAACTCCACCCAGAGAGCCCCTATCTGGAACCTCCTGTGGTCGGCTGAATAATAAGGACCCCAAAGGATGTCCCTGTCTTAATTCCTTGTCATCTTGCATGGCAAAAAAGAGCTTGGCCCATGGGATGGAATCGAGACAGGGAGATTCCTGACTCATCCAGGTGATTGCGGGGGTCCTTACGGGAGGCACCACGGAGATGGGGTGATGTAGGTACAAGCCAGAGGAGGCTGGGGGCTACTGGGGATGGGAGAAGCAGGAAGGACCCTTCCCGGACCCCTGGGGCATCTCGGACTGCCAGCCTCCGGAACTGCGTTCTTTTAAGCCACCAAGTTTGCAGCCTTTAGTTATGGCGCCCATGGGTGCCCTAAAAGAAAAGGCGGGCTTCCTGGGACCAGGGGTCAGTCAAGTTCTAAGTGTCGACAGACACCTGCAATGTCACAGGCATGCAGGGCCCCCCAGGGAACTGCCGATGGGGACACCTTGGCCGGCCCTGGGTCTCAGCATTGAGCTGCCCCTTCTTGCTCCCACATCTGCCCAAAGAGCTTCAAGCCCCCAGCGTGAACAGAGCTCCAGCTTGGTCCCCAGGTCAGCCCAGTGTTCACGGGGAGGCCTGCGCTTCTCCGTCCACACCTCCCACTGCCTGAGAGCAGGTCATGGTCAAGGAAGAGCTGAGAAGCTTAGGAAGCTCCCAGAGGGGCCATCTGCTTTGTCACATCATAATAACACCGTCTGTGGCCCACGTGTTGGCCTCGATGTGAGTGCTCTACACGACCGATGTTGCGGGGAACGGGGAACGCACGTGCGCACTCAGGCGGGCCTGGCAGCCGCAGCACGTGGCTTTCTGGGGTCTGGGGTCAGGGGTCTGGGGGCGGGGGGTGGGGCTGGCCTGGGAGCAGAGCCTGGCCGCGTCTCCACTGGCTGCTGCGCCCACCGGCTCCGCGGTGCTGGTCCCTTCACGACCCCCTGCGGCCCTCCGCGTCCGGGCGCTGTGCCGGGCGCACTGAAGAGCTGCGCTTCAGGACACCCCGACCTGGCGGCCGGCCGCCCTGCTTCCCCGGCTCCGCAAAAGCGGACGCCCTCTCAGGGAGACTGACGGAGGGGGCTCGCCGCCCCTCAGGGCCCGTCGGGTCTCCAACAGCCCCTGACGTTGCAGATGAGGTCCACGCCTCCCCGCGCCCCGAGAACACTAGAGTCAGCCGGTCAGCGCCGCAGCCCGTCCAATCAAAGAGAGTGCGGGGCGGGGCTGGCCGTGGGCAGGTGCTGGAGGTGCGGCGCATCCCTCCCTCGCTTCCGCCTCACCTGAGGGTGTTGATGCGGCTGGCCCTCTCCCAACACGGTCCTCTGCCAGCGGCTGCCTACTTGTGGGGAGAGGCCCCAGAGCCACCGACAACGAGCCCCCTCCAGCCCCCGGGCCCGATGGGCGCCAGGCCCCAGGGGTCCGTCCGTCCGGCTGCAGCACGGCAGGACGCCGGTTTTCTGGCTCCGGAAATGGGGCGCGTCCTGAGTCCTCGCCCCCATTCGATTTATGCCCACGCCCTGCTTTCCTAGTCAAATCTTCTTTCATCCCGACCCCAACTCCCATCCCCTTCACGAGGCTCCCCTACCCCGAGTTCAGGGTGTCCGTTCGCTCACTGGACACTTGAACGGAGCTCCGGCCCTGCCCATGGCCCTGCCCTCCCCGGTGAAACGGGACGCGGAGGGGGAGGGGGAGGGTGGCCCCCGCCGCTCTTGAACAGCGGGGTGCACGAATCTCTTGAATGAATAACGGCCTGCGAGAGGTGGCTGGGGCGGAAACCCCCAGAACTGGGCTCCGCCTTCACCTTGCACCCTGCCCGCCCTGCTCCCCAAAGAAGGCCCTCCGCCTCCGCAGCAGGACACCCCTCCTGCCTTCTCCTAGGGGACAAGAGCCTCCATACCTGAGCGGGGCGCCTGGAAAACTGGGCCTTTCCCGGGCACCTATGTGGGGAGGGCACCCTGCTCCCCCGGGGCCCCACCTCCCTCACCTCATTGCCCCTCAGGCGGGGCGGGCAGCGGAGGGGAGGGGAGCACTGGCTCGGCGGGACCGGGGAGAGGAGGGAGGTGAGGGGAGCAGGGGGCGTTAGGAGGGGGCATTTGGGGAGAGGTGGGCTGGAGGAGGGGTTTGCGGGGAGGGTTGGGGAGGGATGTTGGAGAGGGGGCAGGGGCGGGAGAAGAGGAGTTTGGGGAGGGGTTTGCGAGTAGGGTGGGGGTGTTGGGGTGCGGGAGGGTGTTGGGGTGGGGGAGGGAGCGTTTGCGCGGAGCGAGCAAACAGCCCTTCCACTGCGCTCCGCGGCTGCGCGCAGCGCTTCGCGGATCAGAACACAAGAGCGCAGGTCCCGCCAGCGCGGAGCGGCGCAGGCAAAGAGGCTCCCACGCGGCGGGTTTCTCGGCTTCTAACAGGCAAACATGCTGCGACGCAAGGCCCACACCGTATCGGGGAGCACGGCTGCGGGCGGGAGGGGGCACCCCGGGCTGGACACGACGGTGGAGCCTGCTCGCTGTCCCGTTTTCCTCCCGTTCGTTCGTTCCCGAACCGCCGTAGAGCTGGGGTCCAAGGGAGGGCGGGAGGGGACCGTCCAGCGCAGGAACATCGGGCCGCGCCGAGGGGAGGGTGGGGCGCGGCGCGCGCTGGCGGAGCCGGGTTCTTCGGGGCGCGGACGTTCTGCGCAACATCGGGGTGCAGCACCTAGCTCCCCACGGCTCCTCCAGCACGCAGCGCCCCTGGCCGCCCTCCTCTGTGGGATCCGCTGCCCCAACCTCCCGGCGCACCCGCGCCGGCGGCCCTGCTCCCTCGTGGGAAGGGCTTAACTTTCTGGAGCCAGCGGCCGAGCTTCCGTTGCGCAGCGCCCGCCTGCGGCCGGGTGCGGGAAGCGGGGGGCGGGGCGCCGGGTCGGGGCGGGGGCGGGCCGGGGGCGGGGCCGAGACCGGCTCAGGCAAAACGCTCAGAGGCGCGGCGCGCGCGAGCGGACACAGAGGGGCTGCCGGGCTCCGCGGTCTCCTGGGCTTGGAGGGCTCCGGCTGCCCGCGCTCCGAGGGCTTCGCCCCACCATGAGACTACGAAGGTGAGCGGCGCGGCGGCCGCACTGGTCCTGCGGGAGCCGAGGAGGAGCGGGGTCGCCACAGTTGGGAGCGGGGTTCTCAGATGGGACCCGGGGCTCCCTGGAGCCCGCAGCCGAGGGCCTCGTTCCCCGGCGGCGCAGTGGCGGCGAGTGGCGGCGCAGTGGCGAGGATCCGCTCGGAGGGTCGGCCGCCGGGAGCCGAGCGGCCTTGGGCGGAGCCGGGCAAGCGGTTACCTGCCAGTGAGTGGCATCTACCGGGACCGGCCGGGGAAGGGCCGGATGGGGGCGGGGCCGACGGGGTGCGTGGGTGCGCTTGGGGCGGGATCCCTGCGGAGGGACGGGGCCGAGCGAAAGCTGGAAACAGGGAAGACCCGGCGGCGCTCACCCCCCCCCGCCCCACCCCGGCCCACTCCCCTCCCCCCCCCACAGTTGGGAGGGTGGGGGCTGTAGTCGCGCTGCGCCCAGGGCACACTGAGGCACAGCGAAGGTGGGCCGGTGCCCGCCGCTGGGTGACCTGCCCTGCTCCCACACACCTGGAATCTCCCCCTGCGAATCAGCAGAGCCCACTGTTCTGGGCCAGCCCAGGGCTCCTGGTCTCCCAGCCGGGTGGGGGATGACAGCTCTTTGCCGAAATATCACCTTCAGGGCACCTCGTGGAGTTAACAGCCTGTGCCTCCCTTGGTGAACTGGTGAGGCACCTGGTCACCGCCAGGCGTCCCACCCACACAGCCTGAAAGCTCGCCCACACCTGGGTCCTGCAGTGCAGTCTCTCCAGTTAGAAATGTAGGTAGTTAAGGCTGTTCTGTTTCCTCAAAACTACCGGAATGCCGCAGCCACCAGCCACCCTCTCAGCTGGGAGTGCTGGTCCCGTCTCTGCTTTATCCTGCCGGACCCCAGGAGGAGCCTGGGGGGCGGGAGGCGGGGTCGTGACTGGGCACAGGCATGGATGTTGGGCCAGAGGCACGGGTGGGTAGTGTTTGATGACGGGGCCTCCTTCAGCCCCGGGCAGAGGGTGCAGAGGGGCCTGCAGGCAGCACCAGAGGGGGGCCACCTGTCACCTGCAGGGGCCCAGTGTGAGCCCAGCTGCCTGAGGCGGCCCTGACAGGCACGTGCTCCCTGCGCCCAGCAAGGCAGGGCTGGCCTCATGGCCTCACTGCATGGGCTCCACGGGAGAGCATCGGGGCCCATGGAGGGCCTTTTGCAGCTCTGTATTTTAGAAAGTTCCTCCGGCTCTGGGGACGGTGGCTGAAGGGGTCAAGACTGGACGCAGAGGCTGTCACAGCCATCCCTGCAAACAGGAATGGTGGGCCCAGCAGGGACAGCGGGAGAGGACAGGCTACGGCCTCTGTGAGGTGCGGGGGGTCCCTGGTGACAAGGGATGTGTCTCCAGGCAGAGTCGATGGTAGCTCTCAAGGGCGGGGGCCTCTGTGGGTCCAGAGCTCAGGGGACACAGCACTCTGGGGGGCTGAAAGAGAGGTGGCCAGGCCCAAGCATGTCGGGCACAGAGGCTCCCGTGGGAGCTGCCAGGAGCCTCCTAAGCCCCGAGGTGGCTTTGCCCCCTGCCGATCAGGGGCCCAGCTGGGAGGAGCCTCCAACTTCGTTTCAGAAGGAGCCAGTCCCTTCGCGGGGGTCCCGCAGAGCACCCCGCTCTGCCCTTGGGCATCATAGATCTCTGTCTCCCAAAACTTAAAAAGCAGCTCTTGCTGTGAGTACCCCAGAAGGTTTTGTTTTGTTTTGTTTTGTTTTGTTTTTTTGGTAATTTCTTGGAATCCATCCCCTGCATGGCTGGGCCACCATGGGGTCAAGGCCGTGGCCTTGGCGGTGCCTCTCACTGCCCTTTCTCACATCATTTTCTGGGGGTTTCCTTAGCAAGGGAGCTGGCTGGTGGCGGGACGGTCCTGGTCCCCTCCCTGACTCTCAGCAGGGGCTGTGGGCTGTGGGGCCGCTGGGCTGGGCTGTCACATTTCCGTGAGGGGTGTGGCCGGCTCCTCCCACAAGGATTGGACCGCCCTGCCGCGCTGGCCCTCTGAGTAAGCAGGCCTCAGCGCTGTCTCTTTGGTTCCTTTCCAGCCCCGGTCTGCTGCTGCTGCTGCTGAGCGGCCTGCGCGCGGTAAGTTCTCCAGAGGCACTCACGGGGGCCCGGGGTGCAGGTGTCAGCAGCAGCCCCCTCCCCCCACAGCCCTTCCTGCTTCTCCCGGGGTCCCCTGCAGGAAAGCTGGGCCCCAACCCCGAGTAGTATGTAGGCCCGAAGGCCACAGCAGGGACGCTGATCCAGAGACCCCGAGGTTCTTGTTGGACGGGGTGCCGGGAGTGGGTGGGGTGCACTTCCCCCTGCTTTCCAGGGGAGGCGGGAGCTTCCTGCTTTCCCCGGCTCCTTGGTCCTGGTCACTCCTGGGGAGCCCCCAAAGCCACAGCTTCCGAAGAGCACGGAGCAGGGGCGTGCACTGCAGCCAGGGCCGTGGCCTGTGAGCCCTCCAGCCCGAGGGTTGCGGGGCAGGGGGCACAGCCGCCCTCACTGCAGGCAGCTACGTGGCTGCACGCGGGTGAAGCCACTCTGGGCACAGCCCACCAGCCTTTTCCCATGTACAAGCGGCGATACGAGGCCGCTGTTGAAAAGCTGACGTGTTCTTTTAAATGACTAAGTTTTTAAAAACCTTTTCGATTTGAATTCATTATAAACCCCCAAGAAGTAGCAGCAGGAAGGAGTGCGTCAGGGTCCCAGGTGTCCCGTGGCCCCCGTTCCTCCCGTGCTAGCCTGTCACATACCGCGGGCGCGCCAGCCCTGGGCACGCACCGCAGGAGCTTGGCACGCTGCTCCGGGTGTCAGGTACTGCCTTCCGGGGCGTGTCTGGCGGACACGACCCTCGGACCGACGTGAGTCGGAGCCGGCGTTTGAGCCTCGGCCCCAGGAAGCCCCCAGTCCTCCCGGGGTAGTCCGCGAGATCCGAGAATGAATCTCTTCCTGTTTGCAGATGTTCAAGAAAAGAAGTCAGGGCGATGGTGGGCAGCGACGTCGAGCTGAGCTGTGTCGACTCCAAAGAAAACGCTTTTGACTTAAATGAACTTCACGTTTATTGGCAAATCACTGTCGATGGCAAACCGAAAACCGTGGCTTACTACCTGTCCAAGAACAGCTCCACGGTCTACGACAATATGCAGTACAAGGGCCGGGCCAAGCTGTCACAGGACGGCATGAGGCATGGCGACTTCTCGCTGCGTCTGTACAACGTCACGCCCCACGACGAGCAGAAGTTTAACTGCCTGGTGTTCAAGAACTTCGAGAGGGCTCTGACTGTGACGGTCACGCTGCACGTGGCAGGTGAGGGTGGCGGCGTGGCGGCTGACCTCGCCGCAGCCTCACGGCCCGGGGGGAGGGGGCTGACCCGGTTCTTCCCGCGAAGCGAGGCCCGTCAGCGCTGCGGGCGCCTGTGTAACCGTGTGTGAAGCCGAACGGGCTGGAAAACCCCCTGCCCGCAGGAAAGCTTTGTGGGGCCCGGGGCCGCCTCGCCGCTCCGAAGGCCGCGACCCACCTTGCCGCCTCTGCTGTGGACTCACCATGTCACCTCAAATGAGAGTTTTACAATGAAATTTGGAGGCCGTGCTGAAAGATCAGCACCTGGGAAGAAGATTAGAGCCGACAAGGCAGCGCAGGGCGCAGCGTGTGCCGCTGCAGCCCAGTGAGGCCAGCTGCTCGGGGCAGGGAGTGGGTGCTGGCCGCCCCCTGGGGCGAGTGGGGGTGACTCTGGGGCAGAACGGACCATTGTCCGAAACCCAGACTGCAGGCCTGGTCCCGCCCATCTCCAGGCCTGGGCGTGGCGGCCGCTGGCCCTCTAACCCGGCCCCCTCCCCGCAGCGAACTACAGCATGCCCGTGGTCAGTGCCCCGCTCAGCGCCCCCCAGGACCAGGACGAGGAGCTCACGTTCACGTGCAAGTCGATGGACGGCTACCCCAGGCCCAACGTCTACTGGATCAACAGGACGGACAATAGCCTGCTGAGCGAGGCCCTGTACAACAGCTCCGTCTCCTTGAACAGCCGGGGCCTGTACGACGTGGTCAGCGTGCTCAGGGTCCCCCGGGCCCCCAACCTGGACCTCGGCTGCTGCATCGAGAACGTGCTTCTGCACCAGAACCTGACGGTCAGCAGCCAGGCTGAGACAGGTACAGCCTGCTGGGGTCTGCACGCCGGCCTCAGCCCAGGGTGGGCCCAGGTGACTTGGGAAATCTTCATGGGCAGAAGACAGAGTCCCTGTGAGGTGACCGGCGGGGGCTGGGGGGCAGAGGACAGTCAGGCGCTCTGACGAGATCCCGCGCCTGGGGTGCACCGGACCGAGCCACTTAGTAGTCACTCACGGGCCGGTTTGGTGGCCCGTTTCCCAGATGGGGGACTGAGGCTCCGGAGGCTTTTGTGATGCCTCAGAAGCCCCAGGACTAGGCACCGACAGCGTCTGGATCACAGCCCCGGCCCACACAGCCCCCACCCAAGCTCCTTGCCTCAGGCATGTGCCCTTGGGAAGGCCAGACCCCCACGATAGGGGGCCACACAGACACTGATCCCCAAGAGGCCGCAGGCTCTCGGCCTGTGTCCCTGTCACCGGTGTTGAGATGGGGGTGGGGGGAGTGGCGTCCCTGGGCCCGGCCTGCGGCGGGAAAGGGTGCACATCACCTAACCCGTGGGCTGCAGTGCAGTGGGAAGGAGGGCAGAGCTGCCGGGTCAGGATAAGGATGCAAGCTGGGGACCACAGGGCATCTCACCAGGCACAGGCCCTCTGAGCGCGCGCCCCGGGAGCGGGCACAGGTCACAGGCCGCGACGCGGGCCCTGACCGCCAGGGACTGCTGCAGAGCTGGACGCACGCCTTCCCCGCGTCCCGCAGCCCTGCGACTCGTGGGGCATGGTCTCTGAGCCTGAGGGGGCCAGGACAAGGGCTGCACGGAAAAGCCCACCTCTGCCTCCCGGCCGGCGGCGGGAGGGGGACCGGAAGGTCCGCCTGGGCCAGTGGCCGCACCCCGGCTCCGCCGTGGGACTCCCCGGGAAGCCTGTAGCAGCCCCCAGGCCCAGACCCAGGGTGGGGAGTGGCTGCTGATGGGAATGGGGTCTCCCTTTGGGTGACAAAAATGTCCCGGAGTCAGAGAATGGCTACACTGCACGACCTTGTGAATGTGCTAAATGTCACCGAGTCGCTCACTTCGAAATGGTTATTTTCACGTTATATGCATTTCACCTAATTTTTTTTTAAGTTGACAAAAAGCTAGAAAAGAAGTTAAATGATTAAGTTAAATGTAAGAAGTGGGGTGGGGGGACCCTCCTGCCCGCCGCGGCGCTCTGCGGGGTGGCCGGGGTGGCGTGCGAGGCAGGCGGGAGTGAGGCGTGACCTTCCCCCTGCAAGGGCAGGCCGCCGCTCAGCCTCGGGCCACATGTCACCGGCCGGCGCCCCCCACCGTCCCCCTGTCCTCCCCGCCTGCCCATCTCGGCGCCTCTCCCTCTTTCTTGCAGGGACGTTCACGGGAACCAAAAGCAGCATCACGGAGAGCGGCGACTCCGCCCGCGAGGGGAGCCCCAACGCCCTGGCGGCCGTGACGGTGCTGGGCCTGGCGGCGGTGGCGGTGGTGGCGGCGGTCTGGGCATACCGGGGCCGGCGCCTGCCCTGCCGGCGCTACGCAGGTACCAGGCGGGCGCAGGGCCGTGGCCAGCGTGTGTCGGGCGGGAGTGAGCATTCACGCCGTTCTCAGGACATTTAAAAGCTCTGGGAGGGGTCAGTTCCCTTGGGGTGCAGTCTGGCAGTGTTCATGTCCGGATTGGGGTTCGCAGCCGCGGTCTGGGTCCCGGCCTCCCGACGCCAGCTCACAGGTCCGGGGCGGGAAGGGCAGCCTCGGAATCGGAGGGCGGGACGCAGTGCGTTGTCTTGGACGCTGAGCTGCCTCTGGTCCCCGGGAGGCTGGCTGTCGGGTCCTGGCCCCACTGGGCAGACCCAGGAAGCCTGCGTTTTGTGCACGTGACATGAGGTAGATTTCAGAGGAGGCTGAGAAGCCGAGAAGGTGGGCATGGGGTCCCCAGGGCCAGCAAGAGGCCTGCAGGCCGGCCCAGGGGCTTGGGGCGTCTCCCAGGTCGGTGGGCCTCGCACAGGACCCGCACCCCCTTGCCACCTGCCCTCACATCTCTGGTTCGTCCCAACAGGTGCCCAGGCTGCGAGGCCCGAGCTGGAGCTCGTCGGTGAGTTTGCGAGAGGGGAGGGGGCTGGGGGAGAAGGCGCCGTGACGTGCGCCCAGGTGGCTTCTCAGCCGCTTCAGTGTCTGCCCTTTGGCACGAGCGATACTCGGTGCCCAGGACAGAAATGCTCACGCTGTCAGAGACACCGAAGTCCCCAGGGAGGGCATCTCCCCCGGCCCCCTCCCGCACACAGTCCTGTGCTCGTGGACACACGCCGGGGTCGGGTTATGGCATTTTCAAACGTACACAGAAGCAGGCGCCCGGGACAGTGACCCCCGGGTGTGTCCACTGAGCCGCTGTCCTCACTGCCTCTGCGCACACGGCCCACACCCCACGGGGGTCTCGAGCGAGGCCAGACGCTGAGTCCTGCGTGATGGCGGGGGCGCCCCGCGGCTCTGTAAGCAAAGGTCCCGTCCGGTCTGGGAACATTTACCCACAGCATCGGGCTGCGAGGGGCCCTGCAGGCAGGCCAGCCCTTCCCGTGGACGCCTGAGGCAAATGACCACACCTGTCCGAGCCCGTTTTCCAGCTGTGGGAAGGGGTCATCCTGGGGAGCGTGCACCCTGGTGCCCGGGCACCCACCACGGGTGGCCCGCGTTACCCTGCTGAGCCTGGGCCACGTGGGCTGAGCGGCTGCGGGGGACGCACACCGGGGCCCACGCAGGCAGCCCCGGGTCACTGGAGCACGGCTTGCTGAGGGCTTCGGGGCTCCTGATCCCAGGCTCAAGGGAAGCGAAACTTTGGTAGCGCGCTGTCGTAAACCCCTGGTGTCACCATCCTGAGTCTTGAGAACCTCTCCTCCAAGATGGGGACGAGCAGGCACGGTGTTTGACTCCCGCCCCCCTTCCCTTCCCTTCCCAGACCACGTTTGATGAGCCCCACCGCCCAGGACGTGGACGGGGCCGCTGTGGGATGCCACCTGGAAGGGCGTCACACGGCAGCTTGAGAACTGACTCGAGCAGGCTGGTGGCCGAGGGGGACCGTCTGCCCCGACCTGCAGCGCCGATGCCGGCTTCCCAGACAGAGCCTCCCCCGCAGAGACCACGCACGACCCCGGGGAGAAGGCGCTGGGCGCCTCCCTGGTCCACAGGGCTCTGGGACATCCCCGAGCGGGAGGGGACCCACCCCGATGCCGAGGAGCGGAGCAGAAGGGGACAGCTCCTTCCCACCAGCCGCCTGGGCCCTGCCGGCCCCCCAGCCCGCGCCCCACCCTGCGCTGTGGCCAGGGGCTCCCGTGCTGCCAGTGCCGGCGTGCACCCCAAACGCAGGAAGCAGCCGATTCGCCTTCCTCTAGGGTGTCCTCCGAGAGGCGCCCAACCCCAGCCGTGGGGGCCAAGAGCCAGGGCTCCGTCTGGGGGCCGCACAGGGGAGTCGTGAGCAGGAGGCTCCAGGGAGCGACCACCAGGGGCCTCAGAGTGGGGCAGCGGCACGGGGGGCAGGCGCTCGGCACGGCGGCCTGTCCACTGCACAGGAATTCCCCAAGTGCGCATGCGGCCCCCGCCCCGCCGCCCGCCCGGCCCGCACCGAGAACCCCCGAGTCTGACGGAGACCCCGCTAGTCGCCAGGGCCCTCCGGGCGATGGGAGACTGACAGTGGCCCTGTCGTCTGGGACGAATCAAGCAGTTAAATGTTTCCAGAACATTCTGCCAAGGAGTCTGCCAGATGTGTGCACCCAGGACAACGGGGGCCGCGCGGCTGCGTGGCGGTCCCTGAACGCCGCCCGCCCCAGACCCCGACGTGGACCCGCGGTCAGGCCCGGCCCCGCGGTGCGGCTGCATCCCGCACGCGCTCCAAGGACTCGGGTGTCCGCCTCTGGGGCAGCCGCTCGTTGGTGAGCGCGAGGGGCCCCCCAGACCTTCACCGTGAGAGCACTGGGAGACCAGGCCAGTCCAAGCAGGCACAGCGGGGTGCCGACTGCATCCAGAGCGAGGAGCCCGGTGAGCCAGAAGGTGCGAGCCATGCTCATCCTCAGACTGATAAGCTGGACAGACACGCCCCAGCCCCGGCCCACAGGGGCCCCCCGCAACGCCCCAGCCCCAGCCACCTGGCGCCCCCAGCAGGCCCGGAGCGAGGGGCCCTGGGCTTAGGGGCTAGGAACTTGCAGGCGGCGGGTCGGGAACGGACACATTGGGGGCTGAGCCCGTTCCAGCTGCCTCTCCTGGCTGGGCCACCCTGCAGCGCTGCCCTGGGCCAGGGCCCCCACAGCCTTGGGGTGCTCTGCACGCAGGGTCCCTGTCTGTCACCGTGCCTTCTGTACACAGGCTGGACACTCGCTGCCTGTTCCTACTACCTTGATCTGAGCCAATACAGATGCCAGCTCTGTCCAGTGGCTTTGACGGCCCGGCTCGTCCTTCCTGCAGGTTGGGGCCCCTGCCTCGTGTCAGTGGTTCTCACCGAGGGGACCTCTGTCCCCAGGGGACGCTGGGCCAGGCTAGAGGCCTTTCACCGGTCCCAGTGGGGGCTGCTCTGGCCTCGGGTGGCGCACAGGGCCCACACTGCTGCGGCTGGCGTGAGGGTAGATCCTTGCCCCCAAGGGCACTTCCGCAGGGCAGGCTGGGTGAGCCCAGCCCCTGCCTTGTACCCCATCTGCACTGGGTCTCAGGGGTGCTGTGAGGCTCATGACCAGGTCCAGGGTGGTCCAGGTCAGCCCTGTGCACCCTGCACGGCCCCTGGGTCCTGACACCCTCAGCCCAGAGGCCGGCGTCTGCCCCCTGGTCATGCTCAGAGCCAGCCGGGGTCCAGCACTGTTGGCATCCTGGTCTCTGGGCACCCATGGCTCTTGCATCAGCCACCTACCCTGCACACAGTAGGTGAGCAGTAAACACCCATCAGGAGGTGGGGCCGAGGCTAGTGACAGGATGGCCCACCTCGAGGACAGGGAGGAAGCAGCCGCCAGTGTGACCTCGGCCTGTCCGTGCGCCTCTTCCCTGCCCTGCAAGGAGTGGTTCTGACCTGACTCAGGACCGTTCCGGAACCAGGTTCTGCCTGCTGGCCCCTGCAGCCTGGGCGCTCCCTCGGCCCGCGGCCGCCATACTGGGGTGGGCAGCTGTGGCTGTAGAACACTGTCCAGGTCTGGACACCTCAAGAGGAGGCTGTGCAGTGCGGCCGCGGCCATGGCCCCGGACCGGTGACGCCGGTCAGGTGGACGGCCGGACTCCCTGGGTCTCTGGCCCCACAGTGGCGCGTCCGGCTGTGTTTCCACCCACGCCCAGGCTTGCGGAGAGGACACCTTAGCGACTGACCCCTACACGTGGCCCAGGGGTCATCGGGGCTGGAGAGGGACAGTCCCCGTGGTCTCCTGGCCCAGAGTCTCGGCCACCGTGTCTCTTGCCCCCACCAAGCCCCCTGCTGCAAGCTGGACAGCCCCAGCCCAGAACAGCCTCGCCCTGGTCTCTGGCCCCCAGCGTCCCGCGGGTGACAGTCTCCTCGGTGACCAGCAGACGCCTAGTGCTTCCTTGAATCCATGTTGGTCCTGCTTACACAAGGGGACAGGACGGGTCGGGGAGGGCAGGCTGGACAGCTCCAGAGCGTGGTGGGTGGACCCCCGCCCCAGGGGCCAGCGTCAGAATCCAGGGGCCTTCTGTCCATCAGCTTGTCTGCAGCGGCCAGAGGTGTGGCCTGGGCTCCAGGAAGGGGCTTCTGCCACAGTCGCTGGTGACAGGGAACAGCACACGCTTCCTGGGGAGGCCCCCGCACCCCAGCAACACAGACACTGAAAAGCTGCTATGTCCAGGAGCCCGCGGGGTCCTGGCCAGCACTCGTGTGTTAGGGTCAGAGGCCCCAAGGACCCTGCCTAAGGCCTTGGCGGGGGTGAGAGGGTCCAGCCGAGACCCGGCCAGTCCCACCTTCCGCCTCCCTCTCCCCAGTCCTCCCTGGCCCTCCGCCTCACCCTGAGGTCTGTGCCCAGGTCTCTGCCCTTCCCCTGAGAGACCGTGAGTCCCCTCCCTGAGTCCCTGGTCCCTTGACCCTGAGTCTGCCTGCGGCAGGTGCCAGGGCTGCTGGGCAAAGCCGACCAGCAGGGAGGGGCCCTCCACCCCCCGCCCAGGTCAGACCCCTTGGGGCTCAGGGTGTCCCCCACCCCAGCTCAAGGACGGGCAAAGGAACTCGGCCCCGATCGCAAAGGGAAATGGAGTTGGGGGTCAGGGGCCCAGGGGCCCGGGCACCAGGCTGAAGCTGGAGGAAGCCGTGGGCGGAGGGCAAGGCTGGCCGGGTGTCTTTCAGAAGGGAAGTGGCCAACCCTGGGGGTGTGAGAAAGACGACAAGCCTGTGCCAAGGCTGCCCGTGAGGGCCTGTGAGAGACGCGGGGTTAGCCCGGGAACCTCCGGACCCAGGTCCGGCACGTCCTGCTCCGCCCCGCACACCAGGCGCCCCAGCGGCCAGGCCCGGCTCCCCGCAAACCCCTGCCCTGCAGGGCCCGGCACCTGCTGGCAGTGGCGGTGGCCACGGGGGCCGGAGGTGACCTTGGGCCAGACAGGAAAGTCATGGATCAGGTTTCCTCCAGACGCAGAATCAGGAGGCTCGCTTTGGTTTTTAGGGTGAAAAAGTCACTTTTTTAAAAGATCACTTCCTATAAAGAAGGGGGGAGGAGGGTGGATAAATTGTGGATCCTTGAACCCGACCGGTCTTTTTTACTGAACTGCGAGTGAGGTGTAGTGGTCTGAGGGGCCCGGCACGGTCACATGTCTCAGGGGACAGGCCCGGCCACCAACAGAGCGTGTGGGGTCAGGCGCGTCCAGATTTTGAAGAGAGAAAATTCCTGACCCCAAAGACGTGCAACCTGTGTAGAAGGCCCCAGGCCCGGGCAGCCGTGACGGGCGTGAAGGGCCACCCCTCAGCGCCCAGGCCGGGGCCACACACGGCCTGGGACGTCCTTCACAGGGCTCAGCCAGCAGCCACAGGGACAGTGGCAGTGGACCCCAACGGCAGAAGAGAAAGCAAGACTTAGTTAAAATCGCCTCCCCACACTTCCTGTCTGCCTTTAGGGCCTAAAAGAGGAACTGACACTTTCGTAGCCCCAGACAACACTAAGTGGGAAAAGACGCTCTTCAGTGTGCGGCCCCATAGCCGGCCCCACACCCCGTCTGGCATCGAGGCGCGAGGGCTGCTCAGCGGCCACTCTGGGCCAGGGCCTGCGACGGCCAGCCAGGCCACACCGCCTGCCGTGCGCTCGGCCAGGGGACAGGCCCTCTGTGCAGGGCGCAGGCTCCGGGGGCCTGGGGATGGGGCGGGGGCGGGGTGTCCCCGTGAGGACAAAATGAGAAAGGGCAAGCGGGCTGCGGGGACGACGGGTGTGCAGGACGGCACCCCGCTGCCCCCCGCCTCCAGCCTCCTCTGTGGGCTGGGGCTGCAGTCCGTGAAGTCCCAGATACTGGAGCGTGCTGGGGGCGCAGCAGGACCCTGTCCGGCCTGAGGGTCCGCTGTCCGTGGGCGGGGCTGTGACAGCTGGCAGAAGGACCTGAGAGGCAGGGCCTCCGGCCGGAGCTGGGGGGCCTGCCCCTCACCAGCTGGGACCAGCTGCAGGCGTGTGGGTCAGGCGGGACACGGAGGTCACACTCCCAGTCACCCGACCGTCCCTGCTCTGAGCCACCACTGCCTCTCGACCGAGCTCCTGGGCTCCCGGGAGGCTGCACGGTGTCCGATACGAAGGTATCAGGAGGGGGCGGCACATCCTTCCTGGACCCCTCAGGGTCCCGCGGAGGAAGTGAGCCTGGACCATGCCTGGGCGTGGCCTGAGGGGTGGTCTGTCCGGGGCCCCCAGCCGGTCAGGAGGTGCAGCCAGTCCCCAGGGTCCGTCCCTGTCAGGCCGCGGCTGCCCGGAGCCCTGCGCCCATCGGGGTCAGGGGAGGTTTGCCACACGGCACGGGCGGGCCGGGGAGGGGCACGTGGGGATGAAGCAGCCGCGGAGTTTACTGTTTAACAGAAACCACCCGAAGGTACGGCCAGGTGAACACACAGCTGGCCTTTCAGTTCCTTGTATCAAATTCCAAAGAGCCTGCGATTTTTTCCTCTGGGAAAATCCCAGAACCACCGGACCCACTGGCCTGGACTCTCCTGGCCTCGCGCCAAAAAGAGAGATGGGCTCCTTCACTGGGCCAAGGACGCCTGAGAGACGGTACCCCGAGCCGGGCCTCTGCCACAGGGCCACTCCCCGCCCTCCCGCTCCCTGCGGGCTCAGCCCGCGGCGACGGGGCGGGCAGAGCAGGACCACGCTGCCCCAGGCCCCGCCAGAGGCCAGGCCGGGCCGGGGAAGGCAAGGCAAGGTGCCACCCGCGGGGCGGAGCCTGTCACGCTCTGTCGCCTGTGGGTGCCGACACCCCCCGCCCCCGCCCTGAAAACGAACCTCCTGCCTTCAGCCCGCTATGTCTTCCTAAAGCCACAGCGCGAATGGCGAGCACCTGCGACAGGGCGGAAGTCACGGCTCGCGGGACTGTCACAGTAACACTGTCCTGCAGGTAGGCCGGGCTGCCCGGTTCCCCCTGCCAGGGGGCTGAGGGGTCGGCCCGCCCACCCGCTGCCGACGCGGGCCCTCCGAGTCCACACCCAGCCCCTGTCCCCTGTGCCCGAGACGCCCCTCTGCAGCTCCCGGCGTCCCCGCCGCCAGCGGGTCAAGCTGTGGGTGCACAGCCCGGGGGCCGCTCAGACTGCCCCGAGGCCGTTGGGAAAGACCTAGGGCAGTGCCAGAGCAGGCGGAGACAGGCCGGGCCGGGGTGCAGTGCGACGCCCACCCCCGGGGCCCCGGCCTGCACGTGAGCCCACGGGCGCCCCTCCCCACCCGCCGGCGCCCTGCAGCCCGCCTCCCCCTCCGCCGGCCCGGCCAGGCGGGACAGCGGGGCCTCTGAGCGCGTGTTCGCAGTTCTGCGTGAGAGTGTCCGGGGCCACCCGTGCGGTGACAGGGCGAGGCTGCACTTCTACGGGCGCGTGACATTCCGCTGCCGTCCGCGCCCCCTCGTCCAGCCGCCTGCCCGGACACCGCCTGCAGGCGGTGCTGCCGTGAGCGTGGGGCCCGCGTCTTTCAAATCAGTGGTTTGGTTTTCTTGGGATGAACACCAGCAGCGGGACTGCTGGCCAGACGTCAGCTCTGGCTTTAATGCTTTGAGGAGCCCTCCCCCCACATCTTGCTTTCCATCTGGCTGCTCCCGCTTACATTCCTACCACCAGTGCCCGAGGCCCCTCTCTCCACACCCGCCCTGTGCCCCTCGCTTGTTGACTCTTTGATGACAGCCCTTCCGACAGGTGCGAGGCGCATCTTGCTGTGGTTTCGATTTGCATGTCCCCGAGGACTGGTGATGTTGAGCATCTTTTTGTGGGGCTGTTGGCCATCCGTGTGTCCTCTTTGGAGAAATGTATTATGCCAAGTGAAATCAGCCAGACAGAGAAAATAATAATAATGAATCATGTAAAAAACTCAGATAAAGACAAATACTGTATCCGAAAAGCAAAACAAACAAACAAACGAAACAAAACAGAATCGAACTCATATGTGCAGAGAATGACCGATGGCGGCCAGGCTGGAGGGGGCTGGGGGTTGGGTGCGGAAGCCGAGGGGGTCAAGAACCACGAGCTGACAGAATAAGTCACGGGGGTGTGGAGGGCAGCGCGAGCGCAGGGCCGTAACATCGTGTTAACGCGTGTGCTGTCAGACGGGCACTGGGCTTCCTGGGGGGTCGCTTCGTGCAGGATGTAAATGTCTGACCACCTCGCTGTGCGCCTGGACCCGATATAACATTGTACGTTTACTATAAAGACCGTTTTTAAAACGTGGGGTTTTGCAGCGGTGTGAACGGGCTGGCGGCCCCCGCATGGCAGAACTGGGTGCGCGGGTGGGCAGGGCGGGCTCGGGGTGCCTCCTGGGGTGCTGGCGTGCGGCACTGACCTCCCCCGCCCCTGGGCCTCTGACGCCCAGTTCTTAGCCCTGGACCCTCCACAAGGCCTGGGCTGCAGCTGTGCACGCCAGCCCACGGGTCCTGTCTGCCAAAGTACCCTGCCTCCCAACGCCCTCAGGACAAACTGGCCAAGGGCGTTTCCCTGGGTGACGCTGCACACAGGGCCCCTCGTTCCGAGCAAAACCCAGGAATCAGTTGCCAACGGTGGTCCCTGTGATAGCGGACCCCACCTAGACACGGCCCAGGGTGGCCTCCCAGGCGCCCACAGGCTCTCCCCAGAGAAATCCCCGAGGGGCCGCTGGGCTCTGAAGCTGCCCCGGCCGGACACGGCCCTCCCGCGGCCTGATTCACAGGGCTCCTGCTGATCAAGGGAATTTCCATCCATCCGTTAAAGAAACTTTTTTTTAATAACTTCTATTTTTAACACTCTCAACCGAGGGCCCAGGTTTATCTTTGTGACGTCCAGGCTCCCAGAGGTGACCCTTCTCACAAACTTGTTCTGTCACAGCACTCGGTGGCTTTCTGCTCAGTCACACGCCTTCATTCAACACGCGCCAGGGGGAAGGGACTGTCACTGAGGGCCCAGGACAGGGCGGGGGTGGGGGGTGGGGTGGGTGTTGTCCTAGGCAGGGGGCGCTGGGGCTTCACAGAGGTAGGGGCAGGCGGTAAGGCAGGGGCCAGGCTCTGGGAGGGGGCTCAGAGGGGAGGGCCTTTCTTTTCTTTCTGTAGAGACTTCTGAGAAGGTGGCGTGTGTCCACACCTGTCCCCTGTGTCATGCATTCATTCGTCTGGGCACCAGGGCATTCATGTCTCCCGCATGAACCGCCTCCCGGGGCAGGGCTGGTGGAGAAACTCCCCCCACGGGGGAGGGGGAGGGGGGAGACCTGCAGGAGGGGCATGGACAGGGTCAGGCCGGGTTGGGTCTGGTCTGGGCTGGTTTTGCTCAGCGGGGAGCAGGACAAGGTGACCAGTGACGGTCCCCAAGGCAGGGAGGGCCCAGGCCCACCGACCTCGAGGCCACTTTGCGAGACCAGAGCTTTGCTGAGCTGATCGGGTGGGACGTTCACCAGGGATGTGGCTCCCGGGGCCGGCAGCAGCCTCATTCCCAGTGCCCAAACCCTCGGCACTGTCCAGGGAGGCCCTTCTGCCACCGCGGTCCTGACCACGCAGGCACCGGGCTGGGCACGTGCCGGGCGCCCGACAAGCCCCCGTGGGGTCTGCCACCTGGTGGGGGGGCCGGGCATCGGGAAGGGCGCTGCGTGGGCCAGGGGGCGGGAGTGCCCCCTCCCCCCGCTGCGTCGCACCCCGCTGCTGGGAAGCCTCAGCGTCCTTGGCTCTCAGCAGGGCACGGGCCTCCCCGCCAGGGAGCCAGGGTAACTGTGGCTGGCGGCTGGCAGTTGGCACAGCCGTCAACGCCCAGCCGGCCCGCAGTGGGGGACGGGGGGCGGGGGGCCTCGTCTGCCTCCAGCCTCCTCCCAGACTCTGCTCCACACGGCTCCACGTGATCTGGCCGGCGCCCTGTGCTCGGCCACTGAAGGCCCGTCCCGCCCCCACGGGCCTGCTCTGCGCGCTGACCCCACAGGCCCTGCTCTGCGCTGACGGAACAAGCCGGCCCTTTGTCTTCTCACCTGGAGACTTTCAAAACAGCGAGATTTCAAATGACCTGCTCGGGACGACCCTTAAAAACAACCCTGCCTGTTTCGTCGTCACAGAACCAATAAAAAATACGACTGAAATAAGAAGACCCGCCTGCCCGCGGGCCAGGGGTCGCCCGGAGCAGGAGGACAGCGGGTGGACACACGAGGACACACTCTGGCCCTGCCTCCCGGCCCAGCCCCGTCCACCCCAGTCACACGGGGGGTCGTCCCCGACCCGCAGGCTCCACCCCTCCCCACGGCCGCTGTGCCCGCTGCCCCCCACCCCACGCCGAGGCCCTGTCCTCACCTGCCACAACGTCCCACCAAGGTGTCGCCCACCCGCCCTGCCTCTCCCACTTCCTGCGCCCACCTGGCTCCAGGTGCCCCAGACCACCCCCCCCCAAAGCAGCATCTCCCCGCCGAAGCCACCGCTGCGGCTCCACCGGTGACTGGTGTGACAGGACCCCGTCACCTCCGCGAGGGACAGGGAGTGACGATTGGGCTCCAATGGGTGACCAGGCCTGGCTGCGGGCGTGGGGAGCAGGAGACTGAGCCCGGCCAGCACCAGCGATGGGGGCCTCAGCGAGAGCCTCTGCGGTCTGTTCTGACATCGTGTGTCCCAGGGAAGAGGGCAGGAAGTCCAAGAGGGGGGTGAGCGGGACAGGGCGGGAGCCAGAGCCGCTTGTCTAGGGACAGGGGAAGGGGTGCGGAGGGCGGCCAGGGGGACGCAGCCCTGGGGGACGGCTCGCAGCGCCGGGGCGGAAGGCAGGGAGGTGGGGTGGGCTGCGGGGCCCGTGCTGGAGAGGGCTGGTCACAGAGCGTGGGGGGCGGGGCCGGGCCCCAGCACCAGCGACGTCCATGGGCCAAACGCGGTCCACGGGATCGGCACCGGGGTGTTGAGAGCGGACTCTCGCTCAGCACCGCGAGTCTGGGCCCCGTCTCCGCCCTGACGCTGGGCGGTGTCCCGGCCCCCACCCTCGGCGCAGGGACAACCCAAACTCCGGACTTCGCGGGGCAAAACCACGGCAGGTGACAGACGACGCCCCAGACGAGGACCGCGTCTGAGCCGCCTGCCTCCCAGAGGGGCCGAGTCACCGGCCGGCCGGCTCCGCTGGCTTTCTCTGCTTCCCGAGGAGACAGCGTCAGGGACGAGCAGGTCAGTGAGCGGACGAATGAAAGAGCCAGCCGCACGAGGACGAGGGGGAGGGGACGTCTCGCCCGAGTGATGCGTCTGTTCACTGCCCTTCGCCACGGGTCCCCCATCCGTGCCCTGGAGCTGAATCCGCTGTCTAACTCGGAAAACCCTTCAGAAAAGTCTAGAAAAAGAGCAGGTGTGCGGTTCATCTGGGGGAAGAAACAGAAAACTGGTGACAGAGTAATGCTCGGGCAGCCACCTGCGGACAGTAGTGCAGCAGGCACGCTCTGCACAGATGGGGTGCTGCGCAGGTGGGGTGCTGCGCAGGTGGGGTGCTGGGCCCAGAGCAGAAACGGCCGGTCCCCCTGTGACGGGTGCACCCTGCCGGGTTTGTCGTCTCACAGAAGGCATCAGGCGGTGTGAATGACTCTGCCTCCAGCCTCAGGTGGCTAAGGGGAAGGGGTGGGCCCGGCGCAGAGCGAGCCTCGGGAGAGTGCTCAGGTCACCAAAGGGGTCTCCGTGAGGCCCACGAGTGGCTCTGAGCCCCGCCTCCCACCACGGCCCTCCAGAGTCACTGTCTTGTCTTCGTGGCTGTCAGTGCCGTTACTGACTTCAGCTGCTTATGGGGGTGGAGCTGGCAGGGCGTGGGGACGGGGGATGGGTGGGTGGGGCAGGGGCTGCTGGCTGTGTGTGGACATGGCTGCAGGCTCAGCACCCCCGGCCAGGAGGGAGGCTGGGCCGAGCTGGTGCTGTGGCTGCAGCCTCTGGTCAGCAGCCCAGGGCCCCAGCTGCACCGCCCCAGGGGGCCGTGGGTGGGGGGGTGCAGGGTACACAGACAGCCACGGGCCCCAGTGTCTTCCTGGTGTGGGGACCTGGGGTGCGCTCACGGCCCTGCCCTGCGGCCTCGCCTGGTGGGCGGCCCACCCCCCCCCACCCCAGTACCCCGGACGCAGCCATCTGTCCCCTGTTTCCTGAGCCTCCCGTGTGTGTCTCCTCCTCGGCCCACATCCGGGGCCTCGCCAGACCCAAACAGACCGGCTCGTGGGGTCACTTCCTGTGGTCGCAGGCTGACATGCCTCACGTGTCCCCGTGAGCACTGAGGCTTGTCTGTTTCCTGAAATCTTGAGTCAACAGCTGGAGCGAGCACCGGGGTCAGCCGCCAGGCGACTGGCTGTGTATCCAGAAGTTTCTGTGTCACAGTCCCTGAAGGCGTCGTAAAAAACAGTCTTCAAAAAGGAAAATCACACCTCTCGCCCAGCGGAACGGGCGGCCGTGACTTCAGTTTAAAGCAGGCATCAGCCCGCCCCGTCCCTTCCTGGGGCTGCGTGACGAAGCACCACAGAGGGGCAGCTGGACTCAGCGCTCACAGCTCCGGGGGCCGATCCTTGGGGAGCGGGGCAGGGGGGCCGGGTCCAGCCGCAGGGGCCCTTGCGCCTCTCCGGGCGCCGGGTGCACGGCACGCACCGTCCCAGTTCCCCTGGCTTCTCCTGCGTCACGTGGCTCGCATCCGCTCTCCTGGCCCTCGTCAGGGCACCGGCGTGGGCCCTAAGTCCAGGATGACTTCACGCCGAGATCCTCAAACTAACTCCACCCAGAAAGACTCTGCTTCCAAATAATGCAGCGAGGGCGTGGACACGTGGCCTTGGGTGGCTGTCACCGTTATTTAAAAGCAAGAGTGATCCAGAGTGTGTCACCCATCGTCACCCGCCGGTGACCTACTTCTCAGTCACTCGTCAGTTACAGAGCGTGGGAACACCCAGAGGCAGCGAAAGGCTGGAACCGGGAGCCCCAGGAGACGCCCCGTCATCTCTGAGTCCTCGCCGATTGTTCCAAACCTCCTCACACCCAACCCGGGAGCCGCGTCCAGGCTCCACGGGGTCAGCCATGTCTCAGGCCCACTGGTCACGGGGGCGCAGGCGCGGGAGCGGGCGCCTGTGAGGTGTGCAGTGGGCGGAGAGGTGCCCGCAGCCCACAGGCCTGGGCTGGGTGGGCAGACGGGGTGGGCAGCTGGGGCACAGGGATGGACCGTGGGAAAGGCCCGCCTGCCTAGGGCTCCTCCCCAGCCCCCCTCTCCTGCCCCTCCCCAGCCTCAGCCCCCCTCTCCTGCCCCTCAGCCTGGAAGACCACAGACAAGCCGCCTGGAAAGCCCTTTTCGGCCTGCCCTTCCGCCCCGCCCTGGTCCCCTGCCCCCCTGCCCACCCCCTCCCCTCGGGTGGTCCCTGCTCTGAGAGGCTCCCGCTCCCCACTGTTGTCCGGTCCCCACAGCACTCACACCCCCCATGGCTCTGCATTTGCTTCGGGCTTGAGCTCTGCCGGGGACATCGTCCTGTCCACTCTGGTGTCCAGTATCCAGAATGGCCCCTTTCCCGTCGCCGCACCCTCCACCCATGGGCTCAGCAAACAACACCTGACAGTGTGAGAGTGAGCAGCCTTCCTCTCCCAGCTCCCAGGGGCGGCGGCTCCCTCCTTGGCCCCACCCAGACCTGCTGGCCTCAGGCCCCATCTGGGCTGACCTTGGGTCAAGTGACGTCTGGGTCCCTTCGAGGCCAGCAGGGTCTGCAGGGTCTGGGGAAGGACCAAGGGCTGCGTGGTGTGGTGGGTGAAAAATTGACTCTTACTGGAAATTACTGTCTGACTACCACTATGGGCACGTAGGCCTTTGATTATAGGAACATAACATTCAAACAAACTTTCTGCTTCTGTACCCCGCTTACGCACCTGACCTGTGAGTTGACAGGTAATGAATAGAAGAAGGATAGACCTTTGTGTTTAGACAGAATGAAGAATGGGATTTTGGGCTTAAAACCCCTGCACCTCTCCATTTCGGGGTGCTTAATTTGGGGTCTGCGTACCCCTGACAGACCCAGCGGGTTGAATAAAGAGTGTTTCCTGTAACTCACTGAGTTCCGTGATCCGTGTGTCTTCGGGGGCTGGCGGCTACGACAGTGGGAGGGAGGTGCTGAGTGGGTCCCTAGGGAGGGAGGCGGGGTGGGGGTACCACAGGAGGAGGCTGGGGGTGCTGTGACCTGCCCACGTGGCGAGCGCCTGGGTCCTGGGACACCTTTGGTCCTGTGGGGGTGCGGGAGCCAGGGCCCGCCTTCCAGACGCTGCTCTGCAGGCTCCGTGTGCCAGGCCCCGGGCGGGTCCCCAGGCTGGAGCCTGGGCCTCTGCGGGGCTGAGTGCAGGGAGGCAGGGGGGGCCGGAGCCAGCGGCTGGGCAGCTGGGCCCCGGCCCCGCCCCGGCGCAGGCGGCAGCCGTTCTGTCCTGGGGCCTCAGAAGCCACGCTGGGCAGCGTCTGGAGGACGTGGACACAGAGGCCTGAGGTCCCTGAGGGAATTCCAGGGATTTTCAGGAGACCAATGAGCGTTTCTCTTCCCCAAACGCGCTCAGGGAACGCAGAAAGCCCCAAGGCCCGGCCGCTGGGATTCACGTTCCAGAGAAGCACATTCCAAGTTCAGCTCTGACCGCGAGCCATGGGGTCAGTACCCGTGTTCATAGCTCCCAGCAAAGCAAACAGAGGCCCCACCCGGCCCTCACAGAGTGCCACCCCTCCCCCAGTGCTGGCCCGGACGCAGGAGGCGGGCAGGACAAAGCCTCTGTCCTCACCGGGCTCTGCCCTCCACCCTTCAGGGTCCCTGCAAGGAAGTGGGGCACAAGCCCTCCGAAGGAGCGCCCTGTCCTGGGACTGCTGGGCAGAGGCCCAGCGGGTGGAGAGGTGGGGAGCGGGTCGGGGGGAGGGAGAATCCTGGGGACGCGGGGTTACAGGTAGGTGCAGACATCCTCAGACCTCAGACGCACAGCCCAGGGCGGCCTGCTCAGGGCGGGGGTGAGGGCGGCCAGAAGCGGGCGCGCACCTCCTCAGGCCTGCACCCCGCGGGGCGGCGGGCTGCCTGGGCGCCTGAGCCCTCGGTACGTTCTCACCGCGTTTGCTCTTTCTTCCTTCTGATGGTCCCTGAGTTTTTTAACTCTCAACTTGTGTTGGCTTCCTGTGTCTGTGGGGACAGGTTTTGTCCAGCTCGGCTGACGTGCAAAGGGAACTCCGTGTCCGAGGGCCAGGAGACGCTCCAGGGGCGATCCGGCAGCCCCCGCCTCGGCCAGGGGCCTTCCCCCGCCCTCCCACAGCCCCACTCTGCAGAGGCGACAGTCCTGGGCCAGGGCGGGTGACCGTCTCAGGATCGAAAAGGACACATGTTGTGAAGTCTGCCTCCACCGGCAGCTCACGGGGCCCTGCACGCAGGCGGTCAGGGGGTCCAGCTGGGTCCTTATCGCCCCTTCTTGAAGTGAGCAGACAGTCTGGGGTCGCCCGTGGCATGAAGGACAGCGGCCACCACAAAGGCAGGGGCTGAGGGGTCGGCCAGGTGCAGGCGTGGACGGGCGTCGGCGCCCGGCAGCTGCCTGGCCACCACCCGCCAGGTGCCAGCAACACCCCTCAGCCAAGGACGCCTCCGGGCCCTGCCGCGTGCCCCGGGGGCAGTCACTGCTGGTTAAAAGCTGCGTTTTTAGAGTTGATATTCACTAACCTCCCCGACGTCCAAGCCTAACAGGTGCGTGTCGGAACCGTGGGCCCAAGTCCGGCGTGGGCGGTGCGGGTCGGCACATGTGCACCGCGGGTCACTCCCTGTGCCGGGCCGGTGGCCGCAGAAGCCCACCCCGTGCGTGCTGACCTGGCTCACGCCCCTCGTTTCCAGAGCCCAGCCCGCCTGTGCCTGCCTGTGCCCGCCTGTGCCTGCCTGTGCCCACCTGTGCCCGCCTGTGCCCGCCTGTGCCCGCCTGTGCCCGCCTGTGCCCGCCTGGGCCCCGATGGCAGAGACAGCCCCACCCCCTGCTGCCGTGGGCTCCCAGAAGCAGAGCCTGTCCTGCATCAAGTTTTAGAAAATGTGTTCTTTTGATTCTTTGAGGGAAAACTTGTCCAAATCTGTGATGAAAACAACATCAAGAGCAGAAAAGGGGTGCCAGGGAGCAGGGCGGGGACACGGGGACATGCTGTCACGAGGACACACTTGCAGACATGGTGAAGAAGCCCCGGGCCCGGCAGGGCTGCACAGGCGCACGCTGCCAGGATGCCAGCTCTGGGTCTTCTCCCACGGCGGGGGGGGGCGGGGGGGCGGGGGGCTGGCCGCCGCGCAGCAGGGTGAGGGGTCGGCGGGCGCTGCGGTGGCCGTCCAGGGCTTCGGTGTTTCAGATCGCTGCGCACGCCTCAGACTCACGTGTCACATGTCCGTGACAGCTCAGTAAATCCGGGGGGGGGGGAAAATAAAAGTCATGCAGACCGCGGCGAGGCGTTCACGCTGCGCACGTGGAGGCTGGCCCGGGCCGGAAAGGGTCCACGTCGCCAAAGCCGCCGGTCCACAGCTGGTTCTCGGCAGAGACGTTCTGCGGAGGAGACACGTGGCCGTTGGACTCACTCACCACACACAAGCAAGTCGAAGCTGCTGGGCGGAGGGCCCCGGGCTCAGGGCGAGGACGGACCTCGACGCGCATCAGAATCACGCGGCGGTCGCTCCGCCGTGCGCCACAGCCCGGCCCTCCGGGGGCGCTGAGGGACACCCCAGGACCCTGGGGTGCTGCCTTCCTCAGCCGCCCGCGTGCGATGGCCACTCGACTCGGTAGGTCGGATGCGGTTTTCTTGTCCGCAGGAGCAGGAATGCTAAGGATCACAGCCAGCGTCACCGCGAAGGCAGGCGCTCCGGGGAGGGGGGAAAGTGGAACTTCGCTTCACTTCGCTCCCCCCGTGAACAGCCTCGGCTCTCCAGCTGTGTGTGGACGCTGGCTGCTTTCTGGAGCGCCTCTGAAGTCGGGGTGCTTCCCGCAGAGCACCCCGTTTGCGGACTCCGGGGACCCGCGACGTGGGGCCACATGGCCAGGCGAGTGCGGCTGGTCCTGCCTCTGCGCCCCGCGCCCCGGGCCCAGCTGTGCACGGGCCTCCCTGGCCCTGGTCCCAGGTCTCGGCGTCGTGTCTTCTCTGAGTGGCCGCTCCGTCACCCAGGGGGCCGGCTGGGGCCCGTCTTTCTCGGGCACGTGGAGCGCAGCTGCCCGGCTGGGCCGGCCGGGCCCACGCGGAGGCTGGCAGCGAGCACACGCTGACCACACGCCCTGCGCCCTGCGGCCGGGGCGAAGGCCACCGTTCCTGCTTAGATGGTGAGCACGGGATGGGGCCACTCCGTGTGCTGAGACGCAGCCACAGCTGTCGATTAGGACATGACTCAATCGCTCCTTTTTTTATTTGGCTTTTCTTAAGTGTGGTCTTATGTGAACTTCTGTAGCTGCTAGACAAATGTCTCGGTCTCACGCTGCTCAAGCATATTTTGTGGAAATTTTTGATGACAATGGTGCATTCATTTCCTCCCGCTGCTGGAATAAATCGCCACAGTCTGCTGGCTTAAAGCATCATGAATTTATTATTTTGCATCTGGGGTCAGAGCCACAGCCAACCTTGCTGGGCTAGAACGAGGGTCCCGGAGGCACCCCGCCTCTTGCTCCATGGCCCCCCGTCCCCCGAAGGCAGCCGGCGACGTCACTCCCCTCTCTGGCCTGTCTCCAGCACGATCTTCTTTCTCTGACTTTCCTGCCTCCTCATAAGGATCATCTCCCATCTCAAGGTCGTCACACCCACAGAGTCCCCGGATTAAGGCACAGAATCATTCAGCCTGGAACAACTAGACTTTGTAGCCAAGTTTTCCAGTTAAATAGGAAAATGTCTGAAGATGAAAACCAGAAGGACTAGCAGGAGGAGAGCTGTGGGGTCGCCTTGGGTGGGGGGGGCGGGGGCCGGGAGGGCGTGGGGGTGGGGACACACAGGGCGCCTCTTTTTATGAGCGAATCAGATTTCTTTCTCTTTTTACTAAGTGCAGTTATTATTTAATGTTGCCTCAATTATAAAGAAAAAACACTCTGTCCCTTGTCCCTGGGATGTGGTGGAGACGCACCTGTGCTTGACATGCATGATGAGGGGCCGCGTGGCAGGGGAGGTTGTACCAAGGGCCAGGCGAACTCGGGGTGACCAGGGGGCCGGGACAGAGGGGGTTCTCTAAGCTGGTGGCCTTCAAACTGGGGGCACAGAAGTACCAGACGCTTTTCAGAGACACGGGTAGGGGACCAGGGGGCAGAGCCTGGACTCCCACTTGCTCCTTTGTGGAGGGGACCAGCGGAGGGGTTGCTGGTCTGTGCTCTTGGGCCCAGGCCCGACACTGTGGTCAGCGAGCCAGACCCAGCAAGACCCAGGTCTCAGCCCCCCGCCTTCTCAGCGGCTCCCAGCACACTCCCAAGGGTGGAACACAGGCCTGGACGGCCAAGCAGCTCGGGCCAGTGGCCCTGAGGCCCACATGCGTGGGTGGACAGAGTTCCCGCAGGCTGTGGCTTCCACCCACCTGGACAAAACCGCGCATTGCAGGACCGGCAGACGCAGCTGCCCGGCCTGACCCGACCCCCCGGACCCCCATATGCCCTCCCTTCGCCCCCGTACCACACCCCCGGCCCGGGCCAGCAGGATGCGGGCCGCGCAGCCCCCTATCGCCCTCAGAGCCCAGGGAAAGCGTGATCCCCATGGTGAGTGGGACGGAGCCGCTAACCCGTCACATGCGGGTCTTATGTGGCGACTCCTGGAGCTGAGCCCCGACTTCCGTCTGCTCGGGCGCACGCACGGACGCGCTCCCACGATGCGCCGAGGCGCCCGGGGTGCGGGTCCCCTCGCTGCGCGGAGCTCGGAGCTCGTCCTTGCAGCTCGCGGGGTGGCGCGGCCGGCGACGGGGCGGGGTGCGGGGCTCGCCCGCCGGGCGTGCGCGGTGGGGGCGCAGGACAGCTGGAGGCGCCCGCCCCGCAGCTCGCCCCACAGCTCCCCGCGCCCAACCCCGCAGCTCACCCCGCGGCCGCTGCGCCCTTGGAAGACCACGTCTCACGCGCCCATGTCGGACAGGAAGTTCCGTTTGTCCGCTGGCGGGACGAGGGGCCAGCCACGCGGCGGGCGTTCTCCACTGGCCGGGCACAAAATCTGCTGCTCTGGGTTTTTTGACAAAAATACATTTGTGGCCCATAAAAGGCAAAAGCACCAAGCAGGGGCAGGCGCGACGAGTTGAGCCGGACCCGGACAGCGTCCCAGACCGCCGCCCACCAGGCCGCACGGCCCGCCCGTCTGGGCCCCGCCCCCGGGGCTTGCCTGGGGAAGGGTAAAGTGCGTGGTCTACGGGGTCTACGCGGCCCCCTCCCTGGGGCCCCGTCTACGGGGTCTACGCGCGGCCCCTCCCTGGGGCCCCGGGGCACTGCGCGTCACCGGTCGCTGACAGGAACCAGGATGACAGCAGGTGGAGCCCTTACACTCAAGGAGCATGCGTCCCGCAGGGGAATGAGGGCCCCGCACCCCGACACACGTGAGGGTCGGGGGTAAGCCTGAGCCGGGTCAGTGGACAGACGGAGGCGCTCGGGGCGACCTCGCGCGGGGGGCGCACAAGCCGGGGCTTTAGGCAGGACGGTGACCGCGGTGAGAAGGTGGGGCCACGGGTAACTGGCAGGTGGGAGGGCCGAGGGTGGCCTGCGACGCTAAGCCTGGGTGACTCGGGTGGTGGCGAGACCAGCCTTCACACCCCCTCCCATTTTTACATCGCCACTGAGCTGGGGCTGAGGGACAGCAGCAGATAAGATCGCGTTTCCATGGGCCAATCTCCCTCTGTGTGGATTTTTATTGTTTTCAGCTGAGACTCATCATGTGGGTTAGGATGGCCGAGCCTGGCTCTCAGAATGTTTACTTGCAAATCCAAGCCAAGGTTAAACAAATGGCCTGAATTAAACTTTCGCTGGGCCGCAGCTCCTCGCCCCGCCAGAAGCACGGAAAAATCTCCAGCGAGAACCACACAGGGCGTGTCCTTCAGACGCCCCGGCAGGCAGGGACGAAGCTGGCCCCTCGGCCCACCACGGACGGACACCATGCGAACGGCCCCCCGCTCCTGAGTGTGAGACGCCGGAACCTTCATCAACGCCAGAGGGGAAAGGCTCCGTGAGGCTGGATTGCACAACACGTTCTCAGAAATGATGCTGTGAGCACGAACGACAAGAGATGAAACCGACGGATGAGATTACATCGCAAGGGGACACTGCTCGCCCACGCACACAACCATCAAAGTGCAAAGGCAAACCGCAGGAGGAGAGGGAATATCTGCAAGGGGCTACTTCCCAGATTACACAAAGAACTCCTCAAATCCAACAACGACAACAAACAGCAGCAAACCAAACAACTATGATTTAAGTGGGCAAAGCACTTGAATAGACATTTCTGCAAAGAAGCTATAAAAATTGGCAATAAACACGTGGAACGATGCTCAACATCCCCGATTGTTAGGGAAACGCAGATTGAAACCATGACGGACGGCACCTCACACCTGTTTGTTAGGATGGCCGCTGTTCAAGCCACGACGGCAAGAAACGAGCAAAGCCAGACGGAAACACAGCAAGCGCTGGCCAGGCCGCTGGCGGGGCGGGCGCCTCGGGCCCCGCGGTGCGGACGCTGCACGGAGCGGCCGCCGTGAAAGGCAGGACGGAGGCTCTTCGAGAAAGCAAACAGAATTGCCGTGCCATCCGGCGATGACGGGTCTGGGAGCACACCCCAAAGAAGTGAAAGCAGAGGCCCGAGCAGACTTTGGCACAGCCACGTTCACAGCAGCACTACTCACGGGAGCCATGAAGTGGAAGGAAACGGCCCTAAGGCCCCCGACGGCTGAAGGGTGCTCGGAGCGTGGGCCGAGCCTCTGGCACCTGCTCCGCCGTGGACCACCCCTGAAGGTGTCAGGCCGAGCGAAAAAGCCGGCGCCAAAGGACAAACCACTGAGTGGGTCCACTCGGCGAGGTGCCGAAAGCAGCCACAGCCGTGGGGCAGACAGTAGAACGGGCCGCCGGGGCCAGGGAAGGGAGGCCGACGGAGGGCGGGGGCAGGTCGGGAGGTGAGAGGTCCTGGGGCGGGGCGGGGCGGTCACGCTTGTGTAAAATCCGTGTATATAAGGAATGAGGCTCCGGCTGCTGCACCCTCACTCCGGCGTGGTCGAAATGACGGATTTCCTGTTCCCTGTACGTCGCCACAACTGAAAACATCAAGAGCCTCAATATCACTGCATTTATAGTTCCGTAATAAAAATGTTAAGCTTTACAGCTCCTGACATCCTTTATAGATATACCACAGTTAGCATTACACTCTACTGCATTGACGCGACCAAAAGATTAATAGAAATATCGCACTCCGTCGCCTTTTTGTATCAGTGCTCTTCAAAGCGAAGTTGAGGAGTCGCCTATTCTTTCTGTGAGAGTTGTGCTTTTAAGCGGAGAGGTGTTAAACAATTTAAGTTTGGAAACAGTATGGGGACTTGATTTGTTATAAGCTTAATTTATTAGGTAAATAAAAGTAATTTAAGTGTTTGAGAGGTTTGGTTTGTGCTACTAATACCTTGCCGGTATTTGAAATGCTGAAGGAGAAAAGTGACTACATTAAATTATAACTGAACTCAAAACATATAAAGGAATTTGCTTTAAGACAAAGCTGATGCCCAAGGGTCAAGGTAAGGAAGGCGCCAACCTGGGGGTGGGGCCGGGGAGCCTTGACCTTGCCTGTCAGAAACCTTCTCACCCAGACCTGTTTTTGACCACGATGACATTTGGCAAGGGTCTCCCAGGACGGTGCAGAGGGGGATCACGTGTGTGAAATTCTAAACCCCTCCGAGGTCTCTCCCTAAGTGTCTCATATGGTCACTGCCATGAGGACGCACCCCGTTTGCTCCCAGAGGACGAGGTCCTTTCAGGAAAGATAGTCACACGACAACCTGGCCACAGTTGAGGCGCCAGCCTGGACCCCACCCAGGGACGTGCTCGGGCAGCGGCAGGGCTCCCAGCCAGATTCCCAGGGCTAACTAAAGCCTGGCCTAGCCCAGGCAGGGCCCGAGACTGGACGGCCTTGCATGGGCTCCCCTGGATTTGTGGGAGCATGGCCTACATCCGCCTCCCCACGAACTGGAAAGGAAGCTGTAGAATTGGCATCATAAAACCATCCTTTTTCCTCCTACCTCTGAAAACAGGGGAACAGCTTGGTCACCCGGTCCCATGACCCCTGCAAAGGGTAAAAAGACAACTCCAGATGGGGGACTGGGAGGGTGATGAGCGGCCCCCAGAACGAATAATCCAATACTGTGGACCTGCCACTGGGGCAAAAGGTGAATCGTGGGGATACCGTACCCCTTTACACGTGAAACCAAATTATCCGGCTGCAGGCAGTCTTAGAAATCATTCCTAACGATGACCCTCGCCAGACCCAGCTGAGAAACGCCATTGACCAGAGAGGGCTGGCACGCAACTGTCAGCAGCAGCAGCAGGGGGGTGTGTGGGAAATTCAATCTCACCAACCGCTGTCACACAGATAGAGCGCCAGGGCCGGGCAGTCAGAAATCTTGTCAAGGAGATGACGGAGCTGGCTGGTGCGTGTGCCGTGCACGTCCGGCCCGGGCGAGACCCCGAGAGCCTCTCTGGAGGCTGGTCCTCCCTCCGCTGTCGGAGGCTTGAAGACCTTAGCTGGAGTGGTGCTCCTCCTTCGGGCAGCCCGCCGCATTCTGCCCTGCCTGGTGCCTCTTGTCGTCCAGACGATCACCTCCCTCACAGCGACTGTAGTGGAAAGAAAAACTGCAGCACAGATCTCGGCACGATGGAGTTACCCTGGCACTGGGAGATCAAGAGGGAGACCATGAGGTTGATGCCCTATGAAGAATCTAAACGGGCATCAAAAGGGGGGAATGAAGAGGAAATTCGAGGAATGTATATTAAAAAGCGAATCAGCTCCTAATTGTGCTTCTGTAAATTGCTTGCCGTGCGCAGGAGCTCTTGCAAGCGCTCACTTGCACTTCGCTCCAGTGTAAATGTAACTGTTTGTAGCCACAGCAGCGCCTCCGCCTCTTGTAGTACCTTGTATCTTGGCAGATCCGCTTCCTGGAACAATTCCTGTTCATTGGTTGCCCTTAGCAACTCCCGCCCTTTGCCAGTGTTATTACTTGCAATCTGCATAGCAGCTCCTGCCGTTTGTAACGGTTCGAATTCAAACTGACCAATCAGCTTGTGTAAAATCCGTGTATATAAGGAATGTTGCCACCGAGCACACTGCCCAGACCTTCAGAGCACTAGCTCCTCTGGGACCGCGCGTCATAGACCTGAGTTCTCCTTCTCTCCAAGTTACTGCTTGGTTTTTCACTGGACCGGGTTTGGGATTTTTCTACAACAGAAGGAGATGGAGCGTTTCACATCTTCATTTGGGGTTGCACCAACAACAGAAAAACAAAACAGCTCCGAGGGCCACCCATGTTTACAAAGATTTGAATCCTCCCGCCCAGCTGATGGGAGGGGTACTGTGACCACTTCTCTTTTAGATGGGGACCCAGGCAGAACTTGCCCACAGTCAAGCAACTAGCCGCCCAGGTGACCAGGCTCCGGTTTGGGTTCCTGACCCCTCACCTGCCCGCTTACCTGTGGCAGGTAAAGACAGCGCAGTGCATTTGGGAGAGTCACCGCCCACTCCCGGCCATGGTCATTCTCTCCCTGTGTCCGTGAGCGGGCTCACCAGGCCCGTGGAGCAGAGGGTGGGTGGGCAGTGGGCATGCCCGGTCCTGGAGCTGCGTGAGGGAGGCCACCTGCCCTCCCCTGGGTCTTCAGGTCTCAGGATACTGAGACAAGGGGCTGGGCACAGAGGCGAACAGGTACCAGCTACAGGCACTTCTGGGGGTGTGGGGTCGACAGCAACCCTGCTATGGTTTCACCCAGACTCCTTGTTTGCTAGACATCTCCTCCAGAGACCCCCACAGCACAGACACAGCTCCCAAGCCTGCGAGCCAGAGCACCCCCAAGCACACGGTGACAGACACAGGAGTGGGCCTGGGGTGAAGAGCCTGGCCAGGGGCTCCCGGACACTGCTGTCCATGGGGTTGTTCGAAGGAGGATAACCGCGCAGAGGAGGGGGCGGCCCGGGGCCCAGAGCCCCACGCACGGAGCCCGAGTCATGAGGGCGGCCAGAGCCTGGGCAGGGCCACCAGCGCCTTGGGCCCAGTGGCACAGGGGCCTGGGGCCGAGCAGAAGACTCGTGCCTGGGGCGGAGGCCTCTCCCCCACCGTGAAGGCCTCTCTGACTGGTGAGTGGCCGCCCTGGAGGAGCGGGGCGGCTGCCGGCGGCGGGGCTGCCCGAGGGGGTTCAGCACCCAGGCGGTGTGAGTGGAGGGGCCGCAGGCCTGGCCCTCC
This sequence comes from Eonycteris spelaea, assembly GCA_003508835.1. Lineage (NCBI taxonomy): Eukaryota > Metazoa > Chordata > Mammalia > Chiroptera > Pteropodidae > Eonycteris > Eonycteris spelaea. Next base: position 1,441,994 of record PUFA01000267.1, on the reverse strand, counting down.
GGGCTCTGTGCCACGGCAGAAAACCACGGAGCCTGAAGTTCCCCCGTGGGATTTCCAGGGCCCCTCTACCCCCGCCCACCCCGCCCCACGCCCCCAGCAGCTGCAAACCAAACTGGCAAACACCGGCCACGGAAGGGACAATGGTGGGGATACGGCCACCAGACGACGAGGAGGGGGGTCAGGAACACACGCCGACGCCCCGGGCCAGGGAAATACCAGCCTCCGTGAAGCCCCAGCAACGGCCCGGGAGGAGTAAAGGGGAAAACAAAACCATCGCACGTTCCTTCCCACCAGCCCAGGAAAACATGGCATCCTTAGAAAGAAAAAAATCCTTCAGAAGGAAGAATGATACGTCAGGCTACTGTTTTCACTCAAAAAAATGTAAGAAATGCTTCCTGCGAGAAACAAGGGCTGAGGGGCAGATGAAACAGACCGGAACTGAGTGGGAGTTTGTGGACAGGCAGGCGGATGTGAACGGGCACAGGGAAACAGGAAATAATGTGGCATGAAGGCGCATGATGCCTTAGGGGACATTCAAAGACGAAAACTGGACCCTCGCCGGGGATAACTGATTTTCCAGGTGAAGACACGTGAGTGGAATAGAGACAGTCATGAAAAATATAATAGAAGAAACATTCTTGAACTGAAGACAGATCTCAGTCTATTTAACGAAGGGCTCCCTGGATATCGAGCAAAATCAGTGAATATTTTACATAACATATAAACTATCAGACAAGCACACAGCGCAACACTCAGAGTGGCCCAAGAGCATCCTGTCCAAACATCAGGAGACAGTGAGGACGGCCACCACGTCATGGCCACTGACCCAGGCTTCGGTGCCTAGCCAGGTCGTTGCAGGGTGACCTGCTGCATGCCAGCTACATGGGGACTCAGAAATTGTACTAAGAACAGTCCCTCCCTGAAAAGCTAACTCTAAACATTATCCAGGCAAACAGGGGTGACTCAAAGACCCACAAATGGGGGAGGCAGGCAAGAAATGGTGGATGGCGGAGTAGAGGTAATTGCAGCTAGAGTTAAGTCCAAGCAGTTTTTGTGAACAAACTGAGAATTACAAAAGAACCACCATTAAAGCTAAAACCTTCTCTACCTTACAAGGAACGATGGCTCTCTGGGGTCTCACTGCAAGGGGATAAAGATGTGCATGGCAGGTAGAACCTAGGAGAGGTGTGGATGCTGTCAGCTTCACAGCAAGCACCAGAGTCCCTGTGTCCCCTGCTCACCCAGGGCCCTTCTGACACAGCTCTCATAAGAAAGTACATGTCTCCGTCCTACCCCACGATCTGCGTCTATCATCTATCTGTCATCTGTCATCTATCTATCTATCTATCTATCTATCTATCTATCTATCTATCATCTATCTATCTATCATCTACCTATATCATCTCTCTATCTACATACCTATACCCACAGGTACACCCATACCTACATAGAGAGGTTTAACGCATTGGTTCATGAGACCATATGGGGCAGCAGCTCCAAACCCTGCAGAGCCCAATCACTTCTGAGATGCCCAGGAGTGGACACAGCTCTGGTTGAAGGGACTAATCAACCTTAGCAGCTTGGCCAGCAAGGGGACGGGGGCGGAGCTCCAGGACGTCACATGTGGCTCCTGCCCCACCCTTCCGCAGCGGTCACGGGTCCTGAAGGTGGTTCATCTACGGATGAGTGACCTGCTACCAGGGAGGCTGTCCGGCTCCTGGGCACATCAAAACCCTGGGGAAAGGAGGGGGAGTCTGGACTGGCCACGTGGTGTGGTTGAAGATGGAGGGGCCACCAGGAAAGGTCAGGGGTGGCCCCCGGAGCTGAGAGCCAAACCTGCCCGCCAGGCAGCAGGGAAGGCCCCCAGCTCTCTCGCTCGGGACTCCAGGTCCAGCCAGCGCCGAGTGAGCAGGACAGGCCGCACCGCAAGGACCAGCCTGGCCCAGCCTGGTTTCAGCCGGGGAGTCTCGGGCAGGGGCCCAGCCAGGCTGCACAAGGTGACAAGTGGGAGTGGGTTCTTCGCTTTGACCTATTTGCTTTTATTCTGGTAAAATACACAGAACACAAAAGTTACCATTTTTCACTATTTTGAAGTGTACATTTCAGTGGTGTTAAGTACACTGGCTCTGTGCAGCCGGCACCTCTGTGTACTTCCAGAACCTTCCACCCACCCTCTCGCTGGGAGAGCAGAGCCCCCAGAGCCCCCGCAAGGACGCGGACTGGAGAAAGTGCTTGTGGGCCTCTCCAGAGGCTGCAGGAGCTTCGGGAAGTCCCCACGGGGTCGCTTCCTCCAGGCAAGCCCCGCCTGTGCTCACTTTCTCCGGGAGCCCCGGGGAACTCCGCGCCCCACATCACACCCCACACAGGGAGCTTCAGGACAGTGTCCTGTCCCTGGCAGACCTCAGGCATGGTGGCGAGGAAGTGAGCGTGACCTTTCTCCTCTCCCTGAGGTCCCAAACAGCGCATTCTCCCTGGCTGGGGGAGAAAGGTGTCTGCCCTGCTGCCGGAGCCAGCCCGCTGAAGTCGAACCTGAAAGAGGGGGGTGAAGCCTAAGGAAAAAAAGAGAAGACAGGAAAGCGCTTCGGGAGGGCATCCAGTCCCTGCTGCAGCCCTGTCTTTATTTAGCTCAGCCTTTATATGCGTTTTAGGATACAATAGCAAAGCACAACGATGTCATTCGAATGCTAACATTCACACAAGATCATATAACATCCATTATCTTAAAAGGATTTCTTTAGGAGGCAAACCTCCCCTCCAGGGTCAGTAATGATTAAATCAACCATTTGCTTCCTTGAATCATTGATAACATAGTCTCAGCAGCTGCTTTATGGCTCCCAAACTATGTAATACCTTCAGTGCCTTGTAATGGCTCCCAACAGCCTGCCGCTGACCTGGGTGTCTGGGGGCAGCAGGTCACCTGCCGGCACTCCCAGCCAGCACTTGCCGGGGCGGCTCCAGGGGACCGGCTGGGCTCCGGGCAGCAGCAGGGGCTGGCCTGCACCTGGCCTGTCTTTGGAGGGGGTGGCGGGCTGACGGGACCCCAGGCACCGCTTCTGGGCTGGCGCCAGTTGGCAGCAAAAACCTGCAGAAGGCTGCGGGCTCCAAACCTGTCACCTCCGTGCGTCTGGCCTGCTGGGCCCCTGACAGGGTCCCCGCCCACGTGCCTCATACACGTGCTTCCATCCTGGAGGGCACGTCCGGCAGAACGCAGCGCCCCTCCCTGCCCAGGCGTCCTGCCACCCATCCCTACCCATCCCCAGCCATTCCAGCCAAGTGAGACGGCAAACGGCCGCGCATGCGCACAGCGTTCCCACCGCTCATCCCAGAGCAAGTGCGAGGGCACACAGCTGCGCATGCGCAAAGCGCGCCGCGATGCGCTGGCTCGCGCCACACTGCGTTCCCTCCGGTCCCCCAGGACCAGATGGGGTGCGGTGGAGCCGGGTCGGGCCCTCCTCTGACAGCACTAAGACTCGCGTCCTAGCATCCTCGTCCTGCGTTCAGATACGTTCTGCGTATCCGAACGCCGTTAACCAAGCCCCTCCCCACTTCCAGACCGCCAGCCTCAGCTTTCTGATTTAGAAAGTTTTACATTTTTGCAGGAAACCCGAATGGAGGTTGTCACCCATCGGCCTAAGTCCGGCTTAGTGCTGGCTCCCGGCTTTGCGAGCTCGCACCCAGCACAAGTCCGACTCCTCGTCTCTGAATGCCCCCTTCACTTGTGATGTGGGTGAGACAGCGCTGGCTTTAGAAGGGTCTAGAGAGGATTCCAGGAGCCAGTGCCTGGTCCTCAGGGTGGGGCTCAGGAACCTCACCTGCCATCACCACACCTGCTGAAGGGACCTCACATCCCTGGGGGAGGGTGTGAGTGCTGGCACCGCGACCGGTGTCCTGTCAAGGAGGGTTTGCCACAGTGAGGTTATGTCACAGACAGACGTGAGTGGCTGCCATTCTCACCTCCCCACTGCTGCTAAAATAAACGGAATTCTCTCTGGCTACATCTCAGTCGATGCACTTTGCGGGGGTTTGGAAAGTACAGAAGAACACAGACGATGATCTAAAAATACCCCGTTTGCGGCGGGCAACCGCCAGTCGGTCACTCCCAGTCGCCGACAAGAAGGCCAATTTAAAACAGGAACGACCTGTGGGGCGTGCTGCCGAGCGAAATCTGTCAGACAGAGAAAGACAAGGGCCACACCATTTCTCTTATGTGTGGAAACTAAAAAGCAAAAGAAACGAACCAACAAAACAGAAACACACTCATAGAGAACAAATTGCTGGCCGCCAGGTGGGAGGGGCCCCGGGGCTGGGCGGGGAAGGGAAAGCTATTAAGATGCACAAGCTGGCAGTGGGAAAATAGTCACAAGGGCCTGAAGTACAGCCTGGGGGACACTGTGGATAAGGTAATAGCTCTGCGAGGTGTCAGGCGCTGGACTGAGCAAGCTGTCATCTGAAACGAAGACAACCATGTATGTAAATTGTAATTAAAGTATAAATTAAAAAAATTTTTTAAATAAAATTTAAAAATTAAAAAAAAAAAAAAAGTAGTTACCTGGCTGGGTTTGGTCACGTTCGAGTTCCGTCTCTGAGCGAAGGGGTGACCGCCTCGGGTCAGGGCAGTCCCCCCACCCCCCGCAGGAAGCGGGTGTGCGGGTCTCCATCAGAGAAAGGAAGCGGCTGACGTCACACCCAGCACCAGCACGGGCCCTCTGCGCCGGCTTACCCGCCAGGGACGGCGAGGTTCATGGCGAGAAGTCCCACCCATCTGGGGACCTGACACGCAGGACCCTAGAATCCACATTCCGTGGACGGGCGCTTGAAGCTGCCGCCTGCAGCTTCTGCCCCGAGTCAGCGTCTCTGTGGGGGATACCGACGTCTCCCCACAACTGTCTTTACTCAGACACACCTGAGTCAACAGAGCCACGTGTAAGGGCCCCAGGTTGGAGCGGCCAGCACACTGACGGCCCAGGGTGCTGTGGGGGGCGGGGCTGGGCAGGTAGCTGCAGGTGAGAGCTTGACATTGAGAGCAAGGGGTGCCCCTGAGCAGTCCAGAGTTAAGGGCATGTCGTCTGCCCCGGCTCTTCTCTATGTTGGTTACTCCCAGGGCTCAAACAGACACCCCAGTCGTGACATGCCCCCCATCCTAGCCCAGGGGGAAGACAGCTGGGCGGCGGCTGTTTGACCCCCTGGACCTGGGGCAACAGAGCAGGGGGTGCCTCCCCCGCCTCAGACTCAGGCCAGCGCGGTGCAGGCCCCTGGGCTGTCCTCTGCCGGCAGCTTGACCGCCGCTTGCCCACGGGCCCAGGGCACACCGCCCATGCCGCCCGTCTGCTGGTCTCTCTGCCACACGTCCCAGGTGCCAGGCTGCCATGTGCACCTCGGGCCCCCAGCTGCTGGGACAGGTCAAGGGGTTCCAGGGGTCCCGGGGCCAGGGGTCACAGTGGCTAGTGTGGGTGGCAAACCAGAGGCCCGCTGTCCACAGAGGCCTGCTGTGGCCCGAGGCTGCGGGCTCCACTGGGGAAACTGAGACCTGGTCAGGTGGAGAGGCCAGCCTGTCCCCAGGCCAGGAGGGGACAGTCAGGCCGCCAGACCCAGATTCTGAATGCTTTAGCTCAGTGACAAGCCACCTTCCAACCTCACTGACCACTTCAGGGGGCGGCCCCAAGCCTGCCTGACAGAGCACTCTGTGCTTTTCTCAGCGGCCAGGAGCTGAGACTGCCCGCGGGGAGCCCACTGGACACTGGGCTGCGGGGGGGTCCCCTCCTGTCTGGCTGCTCCCTGTGCCAGAGCTTCCCTGCTCCCCTGCTCCCCTTGGCAGAGATCCCTCCCTCCGCCCAGCTCGGTGCCAGGCGACAGCTCACTTCCTCTCGCTGGGCCTGCAGGGTCGGCTCCCACGTGGAGAAACGAAAGTCAGGGCAAGTCCCTGCCGCTTCCCAGGAAAGCCCCGGCCGAGCCCCGGCCTCCCGGGCTGTGCCAGAGGGTGTGCCGGCCCTTCGACACGCGTGCGGGGAAAAGGGTGTCTTTCCCCTCACAGTCTGGCAGGCATCGGCTGCCTGTCAGGAGGCCTAACCCGCCCAGCAGTGGCCTCACCAGCTCATTCCCCAGCCTGCAGGGAGCGGGCAGCCGCGCCCCCGCCCCCGCACTGCTAGTGCCTCGTGTCTTTCTAGGCCGTTCTCTGGTGTCCGCCCCTACTTGGCAGGCGTCAGTGGGTTGCCCGAGTGAGGCTGAAGCCCCATTCCCAGACGGAGGACCGCTTTGGAGGGGGCGAGCTGCAGCGACGTTTGGGGAGACAGGGAGCTGACAGCAGAGCGTGCGGGCCTCCAGCAGGTGTCCCCAGGGCCGCAGCCTCCCCCGCGGAGCCCCGGTCCCAGCCGGGATTCCAGCCATGGAGGGAGAGCCGTGCTCCCCCACGTCTCCCGCCTGGGGGTTCCCCGTGCTCTGCCGTCTTCCTCTCTGGACGAGTCTGTGCCGGTGCTCACAGACCTCATCCGGCAGGTCCGCACTGCGCCAGGCCGCCAGGCCGGGCGAGCACACGTGGGAGCGAGCCCCGCCCCTGCGGGGACCAGCGGGGAGAGGCCCCGGGGCAGAGGCGCCTGGACAGGGGGGACGGCTGCGCTCAGAGTGGGCAGGGGCCACGCGGGTGGCAGAGACGGCACTGAGTGTGTGGGCTCTGACTCAGGTGTCGGGTGCCCTCGTGCCTCCGACACGGGCGTGCCAACCCCTCGGGCACAGCCCGGCCGCCCCGCACCGTGCTGGCTGACCCCACGACTCCCACTTTCACACGGGACTTCCCCACATCCGCGTCGGAGCCAAGGAGCCTGACCAGGAAAGTCCCCGGCCGGTCGACTAGGAAAAGTTGGTTCCAGCCTCCCCGCGGGGCCTCCCGAGGCCGCTGGAGGTCTGGCCGCAGGGCACAGGGACCCTGTAGTACCCCAGAGGACCGGCAGACCAGAGCTGCCCAGTAAGGCCTCTCCAGCCGGATGGACAGATGGACGGTGGGCCGCCTTCACCTCCAGTTCTCCCCACTTCTGCTGCCCGCAGCCGCTATGCCCGCTATGCGGGAACTTGCTGGGAGGTGGGCGTGGCTGTGGGCGGGGCGTCTGGAGGGGGCGGGGACTGGGCTAAGAGGGCGGAGGGTGGACATCAGACCTTGCCTTTGCCTGCAGGAGGTTGGGCATCACCCAGTAGACTGGGCCAGTGAGGCCCTCAGAGTGACAACCCTCCACAGAGACAGGGATGGACCAGGTGACAGTGTGCCAGCAGACAGGGTAGCCTGCAGAGGTGCTGACTAAGCCCACGGCCACAGCCTTCTCAGGGCGGTGCTGAGGCCCCACCGTCTCCCCCAGCCGGGGCACCCAGCTCTCACTCAGAGCTCACCGCTCTCGCTGGCCCCTCGTTCCCCAAGAGGAAGCTGGTGCCCTGTGCCCGCTCTGTGCCCTGCATGCCCCAGGTGACACTCCTGCCTTCTCCAGAGCTCAAGCCCTCCTAGGGGCCATGATGTCCACCCAAGCGGGCCACTCCCCAGTGACAGCAGGAAGTCAATGAGAGGCGCTGCAGCCTGCGCCTCAGGGTCCCCCCACTGCACCCCCCCTCTCCGCCAGCCTGCTCTCTCTGCCTCACGTGGGGCACGAACTTCACTGCGCCCCTTTATTGATGCCCTGGGACACTGCCTCCCAGCCCCCGCTCTGTCCACTGAGTCACCCCACTCTGCACCCTGTGACCTCCCGCGTTCCCACGACAACACGGACCCCACCCCAGGACGGCCCCCTCCCCAGCATCCGCCATGCCCGTGCCCTGCATTCCGTCTACACCCCGCAGGCGCGTCCTTGGCGGCGGGGATGGCGTCCTCTTGCAGGCAGTGGTCATGGACGCCAGCTGTTGGGACATGAACAACCCTGTCCCCTCTGCACAGTACACTCGCTGACAGGCCGGCCGCGTCCCATGCGCCAGCGTCCACAGAGGGACACCTTATGTCCCTCGCCTGCGGCACCCACCTGACCCGCCCCAGCCCCCACGCACCCACGAGCAGCTCATTCCCCGCTTTACAGTGAGGCGGCCGAGGCCCAGAGGCGGGCAGCTCGCCGCAGGCCACAGGGCACCGAGGGGCGTGCTTGGTGGGAGAGAGGGACGACCCTGGCCGCCCTCCATGCGAGCCCCCGTCCCGCAGGCCCGACCCCCCAACCAGCGGGGACACCCCTAAGGAGAGCAGGCTCCTTGAGAGGAACCAGCCAGAGCCACCGGCGTGTTCCCACGGACACCAAACCCGCAGACCCAGCTCCCCAGACGCCACGGCTTGTGCCGGACGCGCGACTCGGGGACGCAGGACTCACGCTGTTGCGGACGCCAGCCCCCCAGGGGAGCGGGAGACGGACAAGAGCAAGCCCAGGGCGCTGTCCGGGCTGGTGCCCCTCGTGTGCCGGTGCTGAGGGGGGCAGGTGGGCGGCAGCGGCGGGGCGGCTGCCCCGGCAAACAGTCTGCCGCGTCCTCAAAATGTTAAAAATAGAATGATCACGTGACGCAGCAATTCCACTTTTGAGCATGCACCAAAAGAAGTGGGAGCGGGTCTTGCGAGGTCCACGGCAGCCAAAGGCTCGAGCGACGCATACGCCCACGCACGGGTGACGGGGCAGCAGGTGCGGTCCACCCACACGCCGGACGCGCGGCCGGAGAAGGAGGGGCATCTGACCCCGCAACCACGCGATGGACCTATGGACCCGGAGGACGTCTGCCAGACAGAAGCACAAACGCCGTGTGGTCCCCCCACACGAGGCCCCTGGAGAGCCACATCCGTGGAGGCAGAGAGCAGACGCGGGGCCGGGGAGGGGCGGGGCGTGAGCGTGCCGTGGGGACAGAGTTCTGGTTTGGGAAACCGGGGAGGGAGGTCCTTACACGACTCCGGATGCGCCTGACGCCCTGGACTGCGTGCGCACTGGAACATGGTTAGGATGGTGAATTGTGTCCTGTGTGTTTTACCATAATGTTTAAAAGGGCAATATTAGCTCAAAAAAAAAAAAGTTTCACAGCAGAGCGCTGGGGAAATGCCCGTGTTCTGAGCCGCAGCTTCTAGCATCAGCCGATTTTGCTCCTGGACCCCAAGGAGCAGTGTCCCAGCCACCTGAACCCCTACTTCCCGCGTGGCCCCAGGGCCTGGGCGTGGGAGTGGGGAGCAGGTCTGGGGAAAGGGGAACTGACACCTGGCGGCCTGTCACCAGGCCACCACGAGGGCTGGAGGCGGGGCTGGACTTCCACTCCACTCTCCTGAAGTAGAAGTCCAGTCATCCTGAAATCCTGGCCCCACCACCCACCAGCCTCCCGCACTTCCCCAACGCCTCCCAAGAGGGACGAGCCTGGCTTCGGGCTCTGACAGGGATGGGCACGGGCCTGGGGCACGCGGCGCCAGCCGCCCCGGTCCCACGTTGCTCAGCCCCTTCTTTCCGGGCGCGTTCCCCGCGTGCACCCCGTGGCCCGCTGTCCAGTCTTAGCTTTGTTCCCTAGCCCATCCCAAACCTGGAGGCGCTTGCAAGGCTGGGCGGGGTCATGGGAGACGGACAACCTGGCTTGAGCCTGCAGCCAGCATGGGGCACCCAGCGAGGCAGCATGGTCAATAGGGTGTCACTCTTACAGGCACCGCGGCCCACCCCACAGCCCCCTCCCACAAGACTCACTCCGGCACCCCAGCCCTGGAAATGGGGGCCTCTCCTGGGGGTTCCATCTGAGGCTGGGAGAGGAGGTTCTGTGAAGTGAGCCTCTGCCACCTCACCCACTTGCCCCTGGCTGGCTGGCTCGGTCACCCCAGGCCTCGTCCCTGTTCTGGGGGGACATCTTCTCTCTCCAGAGGTGGAGCTGAGGCAGGAGTCAGGGTGGCTGGGTTTGCTGTTGGCTGGGGACAAAGTGACAGGGCTCAGTGTTGCAACCACAGTACTCAAGGGTGACCGGATGCACTGGGCCCGAGGGGCAGCAGAGTTGCTGGAGGGGGCCGGCGGGTCTGGTGTCCCCTCACCCTCCCCAGCCTTGTGGTGGCTCCACTGAGCCAGGTGGCCCAGCACAGGCCCTGCTTCAGGGTAGGCGGGGGTCTCTGAAGGGGGTGGCCCTAGCCCCACGATGCATGGCCCCCCGGGACCATGACATAAGAACAGGTGTCTGGTCACAGCGCAGTGTGGTGTGCCCCCGAGGCCAGGAGCACTCGTACTTGGGGGGGGGTCCCATTGTGTCTGCCACCTGCAGAGGGTCCTCAGTCACTGTGGGGAGTAGAGACTGAGGCCTCAGCCACAGGAGCCCCAGCTCTAAGCACCAGGAAGGCTGCACTGGGCTGACGCCGCTGGTCTGGAGGGCGCGTGCCCCCTGCGGTACTGACTTCGGGCTGGTTTTGGAAGTTCCTGAACCCCATGGCGGGGCAGGGGTCAGGGGTCAGGGCAGGGGCACCGCACTCCCGGCCATTTCCTTCAGAGCCCGGCTCCCTGTGGGGTCAGGGACGTGCGTTTCTGGAGAACATCCAGGCAGCAGTAAAGGAGAGTCCGCCGTCCAAGCTCCCCTCACCAGCGCGGAGCCGTTGGGGCCTGGACACGAGTCTCCGCTCTGGACGCCACCAGTGCGGCCACGCTGCCACAGGCCACCAGGGCTCCAGGCTGCGCAGCCCCTGCTCAGGCCAGTGCACGCCCACGGGGAAGCGTCCTGCCTGTGGCCCTGCAGCGGCTTCTGCCTCCTGTGTCCGACCCAAGGCCCCACTTCGGGGTCAGGCTCTCGCCTTTGTGGCCACAGCTGTGCTCCCCTCTGTCCATCCTTGCCTCTGCGGAAGCGTCCCCCCTTCCGGCGAGGGCAGCGAGACTGGGCCCTGAAGCTGAAGCCAGGTTGAGGTGTGGCCGCGGTCCTCGGCTCATGGCGGCCTCGCTCAGGCCTCGGCCTCCCTGCCACGGGCTTCTCACAGGGACACTGACCAGCACTGGGTTCAGGCCGACCCCGGTTGTCTGGCGCCATCTCGGTCCCATCTGTGAAGACTTTCCTTCCAAAGGATGCATCCTGAGGCTCTGGGTGGACGCAGGTCTGATGCACCCCACTCCAGGACAAGGGACAAACACCCCCTCCTCAGAGAGGGAGCCCCCAGACAGCACACAGTGGGAGGCCATCGGAGCTGCAGGAGACCACCGCCCTGGCAGACCTGTGCAGGCCTCCGGGAACATCACCCCTGTGGTGCGGGGGACAGGTCACAAGGTCAGCAGCTGGCTGCGAGGTCCGGGCCCTCTGGGAGGCTCTGGGCTGGGACCTGCCCACAGAGACGCCTGTGCAGCTCGTCCACACGGCGGTCCCCGTGCGCCTGCTGACGCCCGTGCGGGAAGGCCGGCTGTCCACGGCGTGTGCCAGGACAGACCTTAGCCCCAGAGGAGGCGGGGCCTTGGAGTGACCTGGCACCCCCAGACCCTGTGGCCGCAGGGCGGCATGGCCAGCTCCCCTCCATCCGTGCCCATCCTGGGGCACCATGTGCCCAGGGCTGGGCTGGGGACCAGCTACCTCGGAGGGTGGGGCCAGAGCCAGCTGGCATTTCACACCCCAGCCTGCCCTGGCCTTCTAGGGGACCGGCCAGAGAACTGATTCTGACACTTGTTAGGTGCTGGATAAAGGGAAACTTCACTCAGCACAAGGGGACCAGGACACAGCAGCTCAGTTCTCACGACAGCAGGGCCAGCAGGGTGTGTGGCGAGGTGTGGGGGCAGTGGACAGTGAGAGGGGACATCATGAGTGGGGGCCTGGCTGGGCCCGACCTGCATGAGTCTTGCTGAAGGCAGGCGGGATGGCCAGAGGCCTTCCAGGGACACAGGGGACGTGCAGTGTGATCAGCCACTGAGGGTGACCATGTGTGGAGGGGTGCTTTCTCCCAGCGTTCAGCAGGTGGCGGCTACCAGGGGGCCCGCAGGCCAGACCAGGCGCCCAGGGCACAGAGAGGGCAGCTAAGTCTGGGCAGCGAGGGGCTTCGTCCAGCCCACCACTCGGCATGGGGTGGGTGGTGACAGACGCTGTGACCAGCTTGTCCCTGCCCAGGCGCCACCCTGGAAGGAGCCCCAGCCGGCCCGCGGGTCCGGCCCAGGCCGAGGCAGGTGAGTCCACCTTCCAGGAGCGCCACCTTTATGCACAGGTGGGCTGCCCATCAACCCGCCCAGAACTGGCTTCTCTGGACTACTGTAAAGAATGGGGGGCCCTCCACCCCCAAGGCAGCTGACCCTGTGAGCCACCCACTGGGCTGTGGGGAGGACACGGGCAATGGGGACCCCCACCGGCCACGGTCACCTGGGGACAGTGTTTCCTGGGAGAAGGGTCCCTGCAGAAGTCCCCCAAGATGGCCCTGGGTCCCTGCAGTGGGCGGACAGGGCGGCCCTGCACGGAAGCCCCCCCGAGAAAAGCATCCCTGTGTCTGTCACTGTTCCCGAAAAACACCATGAAGACGAGGCTCCCAGGACAAAACGTCCTTAATCAGGAGACACCGAAGCCTGGATGTCCACGGCCACGTGTGGGAGGGGCTAGGTAAAGGCCCTGAGAACCAGCACGGCCCCCAGCGCCTGTCGGAGGCTGTGCCCACGGGCATTCCGCACCCGCAGTCGGGAGAGTGCCGTCGCCCGCACTGAGACCCAAGGGCGTGAGGCCCGGCTGCCCCAGGCCGCTGGGATGAGAGGCGAAGCTTGTCTCCTTTGCCCGTATTCCAGGAATTTGACCATGTCCCTTCAGTGACAACGGGACAGAACATCAGAAGTGCGGGCATCCCAGCTCCCAGAGGCCCCCCCACTCCTGCCCCCTGCTTGCCCAGGCTGGGGTCACCACCTGGCTCTCCCCGTGGGACGGGAGTGCCATCCTGGGGCAGTTCGGGGCTTTCTCCGCGGGAGGGAGTGTCCACCTGGGCAGTGGGCAGCTCCTCCAGCGCCCTGGTCTGGCAGCCACCCCAGCAAGGGCACTGCCCGCCTCTCACCCGCGGAGCCCTGGAGAGGTGCTGGGCATCAGGCCGGGCCCCCCGTGGCAGCAGCCCCGAGTCCGCATGTCCTTGGGCTTGGCTGGGGTGGGGCTGGGGGGCACCGAACCTCGCAGGCCCACGGGCTGTGTCTCAGGCTGCACGTGGCCTGGCGTGTGCTTTGGCTCCTGCCGTCTGGCTCTGCTGGGGTTTCAGGGGAGAGGGCTGGGAGTCACCAACGAGCGCTTATCTCAGGAGATGCCCTCGCAGCCAGGTCAGGGCCACGTTCAATGTGGACGGGCAGTCGGGTGGACACGGAAACCATTGGGCTCCTGCCCCCCTGCCTGGGGAGCCTGGCACCCCGCCCGCTGCCCGCCTTGCTCCTGGGCACAGTGTGGGACCGAGGCAAGCAGCAGCACGGACCCAAGGCGACTCATGTGACAAAGAGCTGACCTTCAGAGCCATTTAGCACCAGCAATAAACGCGCTGGAAATCCCCCTCAGAATCCCCACAGGGCTTCAGAGACCGACTTCCTCTGCCAGAGAAAGCGGAGGCTGTGACACCCGCGCCACCTGCCCGAGCTCCAGACCCCGACAGGAACCGCGGGGCAGGTCCCACCCAGGGCTGTAGGAGGGGTGACACTCGTGAACCCCCCGATCCCGTCTGCGCGTCCGGCCGGCAGATCGTGCCCCGCCCCACTGCGGAGGGGGGCCGTGCGCTCAGTCTGGGCTGTCAGGCAGTTGGGGCCGTGAGACCCCGGACTGCTGGGGGTGAAGCCCCACCCACCTCACCCTGCCCGGAGTCCTGAGGCCGTCGCCCTCACAGCTCCATGACCCCGAAACCTGCCCTGCTTGCCTGCCCCACTCCTGCCTGTCACCCTCACCGGGTGTCCCTCCTCCACACACCACTGAGCCCCGTCTCAGGTGGCTTCTGCAGAGCCAGTCGGGGACAGCCAGCTGGGAGCTGGGACCTCTAAGCACAGTGGGGTCACATCCAGGCCTGGCCAGGCAGTGTGAGGAAGGTCTGGGCGGGCTCAGGGGACGCTGTGGCCGTCACTGGCGTGTCCAGGACCCTCCGGGGCGCCGGGCCTGGCTGTGTGCTCGCAGTCAGATGGGGAAGGCAGGCAGGACGCGCCCCGGGCCCCCCGCGCTCAGGGCAGAGCTGCGAGCCGAGGCCCAGGCAGCGGTTTTCAGGTTTCTCCCTGAGGCCCAGCTCAGAGTGTCCAGGACCCCAACCTGTGGCCAGCCGGCGTGGAGGAGCCTTGCAGAGGACAGGGGGCTGTGCGGGGGGTCCTAAAGCTGGGCTCTGCTGGCCGCCGCATGGCACCGTAACTGTCCTTGCTGCCACTAGCTGCCCACTGTAAAACGGCTAAAACGAGAACTTCCCCTACCACAACTACAAACAAAACCCACGCACACCCCCGACAACCTGTGGACAGGGAGAAGCCTGCACTGCCTCGTGTCCTGGGCCGTGCTGGGCCAGCTCTGGGCGGGGGCCCCACGAGGCTGCGGCGGTGGGGGGGGGCGGGGGGAGGGTCCCAGCACTGCCTCCTCGGCCCGGCCCAGGACGAGCTCTGCGCTGTCCAAGCAGCACCTGCCCCCAGCCCGGGCAGGTAAGAGCTTCGCCGTCAGCCCCTGCAGTGACCCGAGAAAACCAAAGACGGTTTTGTGGGTTGGGCTGTGTCCCCCCAAATCCAGATACTGAAGCCCTGAGCCCTGGTCCTCAGAATGTGGCCTCTGATCAGGGGATTAAGGTAAATGGGGTCGCTAGGGTGGCCCCGACCCGATCTGGTGTTCTCGAGATAGACAGACCCACAGAGGACACAAGGAGAGATGCGTCTGCACCCCAAGGAGACCGGCCTCGGAGGACCCGCCCGGGCACCCGGCTCAGACTCCGGCCGCCCCAGGACACCAGCGCGCTGGGTCCTGGCTTCCCCCACCCATCCTGGCCCCGGTGAGCAAACGATGTGGGCCCCAAGCTGGGAACGGGCCCCTCGGGCTGACGGCCTGAGTGTCTCTTCAGGACCCAGGGCAGGTGCTCGAGACGCAGGCCACGTGCACAGAGCCCACGGCGGACGCAGGGACTCGCGGTGACCCGTATCAGAGAACTCTGTCCCGAGACACCAGCGAGGCCATGCCAGCGCTCCCACCTGACCCTGGCCCAGGCCAGGAGCGCAGGGGGCACCGGGGGGGGGCAGAACGAGGGCGGTGCCACCCCAAGACAGATCCGGAAGCCCTCTCCACGCTCCCGAAGGAGCGGCCTCCTGCTCCAGAACGAAGGGCCCAGGCCACTGTGGGGCGCACAGGGCCTGGGGGTGCTGGGGGCAGCCGGAACAGCCAGTGGCTGGCCGGGTGGCCGTGGCCGCGGAGCCCGCTCCGAGCAGTCCGGCACACGAGGGCCCCACGCCGCCGTGCCAGTGGCTGAGGCACGAGGCTGGGCCCGCGCCATCGACGGGCTGCCAGGGGGTCCAGGAGACCCGCAATAGGATGCGCCCAGCACGAGGTGAGCGCGCTCCGGGCCATGAGGAGAAGAGGTGGGCGCCCGCCCCTCAGACAGCAGCCCGGCCTGAAGCCACAGCAGGGCCGCCCCCAGCAAGCCGCCCAGCGTCTCCAGCAGCACCCTCTGCCTGGCGGCTCCCCGCTGTTCCGCTTCCTGATGCTGACAGCAAGCCTGCCAGGGGGCACACGCGCGGCCAGGGCCAGGCCTCCGCACTGTGGGCCAGCCACCCAGGCAGGGCGGCCCGAGCCCAGCTGGGCAGCCGCGGCATCCACCTGCAGTTATGCACAACCTGTGCCCTTGTGACCTGCCGAGGCATGCAGCCTTCTCCTGTACCCCAGCGCCCCGTCTCACTTCCTTTCCTGCTACTACCTCGCTGCACGTGCAGGTGTCCTGGGGACCTGCCACCATCGGCCACAGACCCACCCTGCGTGGACTGGTGGGGGGAAGGCTCGTCTGAGGGGTGCTGGTCACTCGCTGGCTCCGTGAGCCCGGAGTCGCCTGAGCTGGGGGCTGGGACTCAAATTCGGAGCAAGGAGAGCCCCGTCTGTGGGGGGGTCGGCCGGGGCACAGGCCCCTCGGGTCAGGGGGGCCGAATGTGGACAGCTTGGGGAGTGTCAGTTACCCCAAACTGATGGCTGAAAATAGCTTTTGGAATTGCTCACTTTACCTATTCTGAGTCCCTGCTTGGGCTGGTCACCTGGCCACTCACACGCCTGCAGTCACTGTCACTCACACGGCTGTCAGGCCGCGGTCAGAAGACATGTGGGGTGCACAAGCAGCCCGCCACGCAGTGGCCCTGCTGAGACCCCAGCTCCTGTCTCTCAGGCAGTACCTGGCTCTGGGCTCGGGGCTAAGGGCAGGCACAGAGGGCACCATCCCATGGCACCTGCCAGCATGGCCAGCTGACCCCCCAGCGCCCACCTGCTCCTTCTTGGCGAGGCCTCCTGACCTTAGGGGAGCAACCGACGGCAGGGACGCACGTCCAGACCTGATGAACCAGCGAGAGCTTCCGAAGCCACATCCCCATCCTGCAGACATGCAGCAGGAAGGAGCCCGTCAACACACCGCCGGGCCAGGCCGGGCCCCACTTCCAAAACCGTCTGCCCCATGGGGCCTGGCACCCAGAACTTGCATCTCGCCCTCCGTGTAGAGGTCTAGAATAAGCCACGTCTCATCACACTGCAGAAAACCGAGGCAAAGTCCTGAAAGAAGCCACAGAATTGAACCCCTGGCCTGCGGCGGCAAAGGGACGAGCAACACCTGACGTCTCAGAAACCACAGAGCAAGATGGAGAGGAGACGAGCATTTCAGGTGCCGAAAAGGCCCCCGCAGCCTGGAGTCCCACACCCTTAAAAATCACCCTTCAAAGTGAGGGAGAAGATGTTCTTAGACAAACGGACACTGGCGGAGTTTTCTGTTATCAATCTGCCTCACAGGGGACGTTCAAAGTTCTTCAGAGAGGAGAATGACACAGGTCAGAAGTTCGCAGCCACACGGAGAAGAAACACATCGGAGAAGGGACAACCGGAGGAAGAACGAGGGAATTTTAGTGTTCCTAATTAATCTAGCATTAATTAATTTCGTTCAGAATACTGATGGCAACGGTGTAGTCAGCAGGGCGGGCCAGCACTGCCACGAGGGGCGGAGGGGGCCCGGGGGCCCTGGAACCGAGAGCGCACGCACAGCGCCTGCTGGGGCCTTGGATGCTGCGGACGCACTGACCTCGGGCGCAGCCACAGGAAGTAAACGGTGCGACGGACACGCTGTGGGCGAGGAAAGCGCAGTGCGAAGTGCTCCATCAGAGCCACGGAAGGCAGGAGGAGAGCACGGACCAAAGCGGACGAGACGGGCCAGGGCCAGGCGGAGGGCGGCGACCGGAGGCAGTGACGCCATGGTAGCCCGCCCCCGCTACATCAGTAATCACTGACGGTCAGTGGCCCGAACGCACCAGCTGAGACAGACCGTCAGGCCCGGCGACATGCTGCCCACGGGAAATCCACTCCAAATGGAAAGACACAGTGAGCCGACAGGCAAATGGTGGAGAGAGACAGCCCACGTCGGCACTGAAGAAAGGAAAGTGGCAAGAGCTGTGTCAACGTCGGACACGGCGACTTGAGAACAAAGAACGTTATCAGGGATACAGAAGGGCATCACGTGATGATAAAGAGGTTGATTCTCCAGGAAGACATAAGTCTCGACGTGTATGAGCGTCAAACTACAGGAGGCAAAAGGTGGCAGAACTGCAAGGAGAAAGGCCGCTGTCACAGCTGGAGCCTCTGACGCCCGTCTCGGAAGCGGGCGGCTCCAGGAGATGGAAAAGCAGTGAGGACGCAGCTGAACTGCGTGGCACCGGCAGTCAGCCAGGCACACGGGCCCACGACGGGCCACGACGGGCCGCCTCAGCCGACGGGGCAGGGTAACCTCCCGCACCCACGGAACCCGCGCCAACAGAGACCGCATTGTGGGCCATAAACACACCTGAACCAGTAGACATCACACGATGTCTGCTTTCAGACCGGAATGGAATTAGACTAGAAATCAGTAAGAAAGATCCGTCAGTACGTGGAAATTAAACAAGGAATTTGTAGCATTGAATGCATATTAGAAACGAAAAAAAGACCTAAAGTCAACCACTAAGCTTTGACCTCGGGAAACTGGAAGAAAAGCAAATTATAAGTCCTAAGGAAGCAGGAGAAAAATAAAAACTAGAGCAGAATCAATGAAACCGAGCAAGGAAAACAGAAAATCAATGAGGCCATTAGCTGGTTCTTCTTTGAAAAGATCAGTAACATTGATAAGCCTCTGGCTGGGCTAACTGAAAAAAAAATTACTGATATCAGAAATGAAAGAGAAAACATCACCACAGATCCCACAGACACTAAAAAGTTAATAAACACCAAAAAGAAGTCTATGCTCCCAGACTAACCAATTCCCGAAAGACACAACCTGCCAAAACTCACACAATAAACGCAAACCACCTGTACTGGCCTTTACCTACGACAGAAGCTGCATCGGTAATTAAACACCTTCCCATATGGAAAGCACCAGGCCCAGGCAGGTTCACTGGGGAACTCCAGCACACATTCAAGAAACGGTGCCCTCCCTGCAATCTTTTCCAGGGGACGGAAGCAGTGGGGACACTTCCTCACCTCTCCTGTGAGGCCAGCATCGCCCTGATACCAAACTCAAGGCACTACAAGAGATGTACTGACCAGCGTCTCTCAGGAACGGAGACGCAACCATCCTCAACAAAATACTAGCAAATTAAATCAACAAAGTTTAAAAAGAATTATCCACCACGAGGTGGTTCAACATTTGAAAATCAGTTAATGTACTCTATCACGTCAACAGGCTAAACAAGAAAAATCACATGATCCTATCGATGTGATAGATGCAGAAAAAGCATTTGACGAATCCCAACACCAATTTATGATGAAAATTTTCAAGAACTTAAGAGACTTCAACTCGAGTGATAAAGGAAATCCACAAAAAACCTACAGCCAACATACTTGGTGAGAAACTCGAAACTTTCACACCAAGACGTCCTACAGCAGGTGGATCAACTGGTCCGTCCAGACAGGGGACGCTACGCAGCGATGAAGAGGAATGCCACCACGCCACCGAGGAACCCAAAGCCACCGCGCCACCGAGGAACCCGAAGTGCACTCTACGACGGAGCCCGGAAGCCGGCCCGAGAAGGCCCCGCCCCGCGTGCTCCAGCCATCTCGCACCGACTCCTGACACAAAAGCACAGAGCCAGCGAGGTCAGTGGTTGCCGGGGTCATGGGCAAGTGGGGACCAGGCGGTGCCCAGGGAACATAACTCTGTGGTGCGTACGTGTCACTGCGCGTTTGTCCAAACCCGTGGAACACGAGAGTGGCGCGGGTGCGACCTGTGGGCTCTGGTGACGACGACGTCAGTCAGGGCAGGGAAGACTCGCTGCTTGTAACAGGTGCACCGCCTGGCGGGGACGCTGCCAGCGGCAGGGGCTGTGCCTGTGTGGGCTCGGGGGTTGTGGGAACTCTCTGTACTTTCCGGCCAATTTTGCTGTGACCTTAAGACTGCTCTTAAAAACAAGCTACAAAACCAAAAAAAGCGCTATGAAAGGAAGGCGAGCAGAGGAAGGGATGTGTGTCCAGTGGCGGGGTGGGCGAGGGTGGGTCCTGGGCGGGGCGAGCCTTGGGGCTTCCAGCCAACCACCCTCAGGGCTGTCGCCTGGCCCAGGGGAGGCAGGCATGCCACCGAGGCTGCACCCTCTCTTCTGGAGCTCCTGGTCCACATGGAGCACAGATGACAAGCTGATGATGTGCGTGCGCAGGCACACTTCCAACCGTGTGCAGCTGCAGCATGAGCTCACAGCAGCCCAGGACAGAGAGCCACAAGCCCTCTGCAGAGCGATGCAGATGCCAGGAGCTGGCAACACAGAGAGGGGCTGGGCTTTCTGGCTGGAAGGGATTGGGATGCAGGGACGAGGTGCCCACGAAGGGGACCACACAGACAGGGACGGTGCAAGGGTGAGGGGTCCAGGAGAGCTTCTGGAAGACAGCGCGTGTCCCTGGGGGAAACTCACCCTGGCAGCGCACACAGCTGCGTCAGCCTCGGAGCCTGAGCCAGACGCCAGGAAGAGCCCTGTGGCCCCTCTGGTGGCAAGGCCTGAGCCACAGGCCTGTTCCGTGGCTGGCCTCCTGGTCAAGGAGCCTCCGGACACCTACCACCCCTGGCTTTGCCGCTGGCCCTTCACTGAACTCCCCGGCCACTCCCCTGGGCCTCTGCACTGGCCGCCCCCATCTGGAATGTTCTCCACACACAGCCGCCTGCCCTCCCCACCCCTCGCCTGGCCGCCCAACACCCTCCTTCTGAGCGTGTCCACGTGGCCTCCACTGTCCCTCAGCTCCCTGGCTCGCCTGCCGTGTCCCGGCCACGCCCCAGCCGGGCTGCGTGAGCGCTGGCGTTGGGCCCGCCAGCTCTGAGTGCGCAGCGGGGGCCGAGCTGCGGGCAGGGCACAGACGGCTGCTCCGGTGCAGCTGCAGGCCCTCTGCAGCCCCACGGCACCTCGGGCTCACCGCCAGCCTTTCCGCCTGACCCGAACCCAGCTCCGCCAGATGACCAGGACAGTGAGGAGGCCCTGTCCCCGTGGTGGCCCCATGGCTCATGTGGGCACGTGGCGGCCATGGGTGCTGGCAGCGGCCCTGTCCCCCAGTGCAGTGGGGCTGCAGAGGAGAGGCCTGCGGTGGGCCCTGTGAACTGGGCAGCTGGGCGTCCCACGGGATGGACAACAGCGAAGTGCCTGAGCATGAAGCGACACGCAGACTTGTCCAGGGGTTTTCTCCCAGGTTCCCCTCTGCGGTCACCTGCCCTTTGGCCGGTTTACTGGCGAGAAGGGGTGACGGCCAGCGAGCCCGCTGCTCCCCGGCACAGGTTCCACTTCCCAGGCACGTCGGTCCCAGCACCCGCAGTCACACACGCCCTAAAGGTGAGCCTGGGCATGCTGGTGCTGCCCCCACACAGGGCTCGTCCTGAGGGTGCTGTGGCTGCTCACAGGTCACTATAGCGCCCCTGGGATTTCCAGAGGAGACACACCAAAGTGCAGAGCAGACGGAGTCACAAACACCCAGGCGGACCGGAAGCGGAAACGTGCCCAGTAGCTGAAGTCTGCATGGCACTCGGGGCACCAGCCGAGGCAGAACCTTCCCCCCGAACGGAAACCACATGGGGGGCGGGCGGCCGTTCCCTGCTCCCTCGCTGCATGGTGCGTCGGCCACTGCTCATGACCTGGCGTCAGCCCCACCGTCATCACCCAGCCGGATGACCACGCAGGCCAAGTGTCTGCAACTTCCCTTTCTTCCCGAAATTTAAAGAACTGAGACCGATTTAAGGAACCTCATTTACATTCCTCACTTGCCAGTTTCAGAAGACCCGAAACGTGGCTGCCGGTGACCACTCTGGAGTTTATTCTCTGCGGCCACAGGGACTGCCTGCCACAGAAATCCCCATAACACTTCCATCGTACATACTTATTCCCAAAGAGAATCTGTCAACAAACATTTTTGGTTTTCTGATAACCAGATTTACAAACATAACACTGCCTCTCCCTTCCAAACGCCATGTGCTCGGAAGTGGGCCAGACCTAGGGCTGCTGCATGAACCTCCTGGCCCTGCCGGACAGGCTGGCCCCGCACTAACCTGCAGGACACACAGGGCTGGTCACTGTCGTCTCCTGAAGGGCCACAGGACCACCAACCGCCCTCCTGGCATGTGGGCCCTGCCTCCCTCCTCCCTGAAGGCAGTGAGCAACTCCACGGTGACACACCAACCTACCCGACCCCAGCACGTGGCAAGTTTTTAGGTAGCAAACATCTGCAGACTTAGGTAGAAGATAAGTTCCTGCCCTGTTCCCGGCTGGAGGCAGAGGCGGCGGAGCCCACAGCTGGGGCGTCACTTCCGGGCCAGCTCCAGCACCTTGGTCACCATGGCCCCGATCCCATCGTGGATGTGGTGCAGCGCCGTCTCGCACATGAAGGCCGGGGTCGTGACCACCTTGTTCTTCTGGTCCACATGAGCTTCGTGCAAAGACGTTAAAGAAAAACATCAGCCAGCAAGGACGATGACGCAGTCTGTGTCAAGCATGCACTGGCCACCGCTCCTAGCTGCCCCCAGGGCACGTGCCACCTTCCCTCCCACTGTGACTGGGGACATTCTTCCCAGTGTGATCTCAGCCCCACTTTCTGCTGTCTCGAGTGGTGGCCTCATGACACTGCGTGGCAGCGTGCCACGCAGACCCACGATAGCCTTGCAGCCAGCACCAGCACCGCCACTTCTCAGATGGAGAGACCAGAACCACGGGAGCTCGCCACCAGCTGCTGTCACCGCAGAAGCCAGCTCCAGCTGGGGCCCGCCTGACTCAACCCGAGCTCCCACGCTGGGTCACGCATTCACCAAGAGGTGACAGCGCTGGCCTCCCTCCACCTGCCCTGAGGGGACAGGGAACACATACACCTGAGACAGACTGCCCGCAAAGATGCTTCCAGACAACAGAGCCACCGTCCCCACCGTGGACCAGAAGGACGCCGATGGGGCAGGGCTGTCTCTAGGACGCTGCACTGGGTGCTCCTGCAACGTGGCCCATGCGGGCTCCTCGGGTCCAGGTGTGGGGCCAGGTGCAGACCCAGCTCCCACGGCGTCCTCCGTCCGCCCCAGAATGCGGCGGACCTGCTTGCGGGAAGGAACATGGCGTGATGGGTTGCCACCCGCCTGAACCGCCAGGAAACGTCACCAAACAAGGAAGGAGACCACCCGCCCCCCAGGCTGGGGGCTCACACACTGCAAGTGGCCACCGGGGAGGGGGCTTGAAACACGGCCAGGGACGGGTGCAGAGGCGCCCCGCAGTGCCCTGCAGGTCGCGGGTGAAGTCACCGCCTGCCCGAGGCTGCCCTGAGGCCGAGGAGTCTGCCGCACGCGAAGGATATGGTCACGTCCTTCACACAGTGCTTGGCGCCCAGGGCTCTGATGGCCTCTGCAGTTCCAGCGTACGGCCACTTGCCGCCCTCCTCCTGCTCATGGCCCACGGTGACCTCGACGCCACGGAGCACTTTGGCCGCGAGGACAGGAGCGATGCAGCACAAGCTGAAAGGCAAGGAGCAAGCTCAGGTAAAGACCGCGAGGGTGGACGCCAGGCCTGGGCACAGGGGCAGAGCCCCGCCAGCTCTGAGAAGGGTGCTGCCCCCTGAACCCAGTCCACCCACAGTGCTGTGCCCAGTGGAGCCTGGGACAGCTGCTCGTGACCTGACCCTCACGCTGGCTCCTCTCGACACTGAGGGGACCAGCCATGGCAGCCTGTGGAAAGGTGGCCTCTCGGATGACAGCTGAGACTCAGCTACCAGATGGGCACTGGGCCTCCCGACCTGGTGTCCAGGGGCAAAGGCCACTCTCAGAGGTAACAGATAGCAGCAGCCGTCTTAAGCCTGAGTTGTGGGGAGTCTGTCACACAAGAGACAGCCACAGCCACTGCCACTGCCACGCTGACTGGCTACAGCCAGGCTGCCTCCTCTGGGGGGCCGCAGGGGACACAGCTCCACGGCAGCCTCACATATGGCCCGTGTACACAGAGGCGAATGGGTGCCGGGCAGCTCTGCCTGGTAAGCCCCAGATGCACCCACAAGCCAGCTGTTCCCAGGGGCCCACGGGGCTCCCACTGGGCTGCTTTCCTGAGCCCAGCAGTTTGGCCAACACTGTGGCTCCAGGGCCCCTGCTCCCGAAAACATAGGTGACAAGCCATAGCAGCTCCAGGTGGCCCAGCCCCTCCTGAGGGCACGCCTGCCCTGTGGCCACACCAGGACCCACCCCTTCCCTGTGTCCTTAATGCACGTGTCGTGTCGGGCCCACTGCTGACGCCACAGGCCCGGGCTGCAGTGGCCAGTGGGCCAGGACGCGACGCTGTCCGACACGTCCGTGCTCACTGCGTGTCACCACGGACACAGCCCCTGCTCAGGCTCCTGAGCGCGGCCCCCCTCAGCCACTGCCAGGGCAGCAGGGCGGGAGCCACACCGAGCGTCTTGCACCTTGAGACTTCACAGGGACCCGAAGCCCGGCGGGAGACCAGACGGCTGCTGCAGCCACAGACCTTCTGGTCGGCTGCTCGGGTCTGAGGCCGCGGACACGGGCGCCCTCGCCCTGAAGGTCAGGGCCATGCTCGTGAGCCCCTCGCTCCCCTGCACGCTCCTGACAGGCGGGCCGGAAGGGGAGACTCAGGCACCACCAGGACAATGCTGTCACTTTCTGGAAGAGGACAACAAAGGAATTGTGGCAGGAGGGGTGACCTGGGCAACCCTGGCCTTGGATCTCTGGAGCCCAACTCAGCCGAGAAGCCTGTTTACACGACAGCACACGGCCACGGCCAGGGGGCCCGTGTGCCTGGCTTCTGTCCCGCTTGAGCTTCTGAATCAGTCACAGAAAGGGTGCCAGCCCCTCCCCAGGTGCCTGCCACTTAAGTGGGGCTGCTCCAGTGACAGCGGCCGGGAAGTGAGATGCACATGGTCGTCACCCCTCTCCACGCAAGCCCCGGTCTGGAAGAACGTGGACAGGAGGCGGTGTGCTGAGACCCCTCCCAGGCTCGGACCCAAGGCAGGTGTGGGCTGGGCAGCCCTCGGTGAGTGATGAGTCTGTGAGATGCTGCCCACGGAGGGGACCATCCTCATCTCTTCTCTCAAGGGTCCAACATAACTTTTCCCGGTTTGCCAGGAACATGGCAGCAAGTAGCTCGGGGGTGAGCTGGGGGTGCTGGGGTGGCCTCAAGTCTGTGCCCAGCACACCTGCTCCTGGTGTGTCCGCACTGCTGCGCTCCTGCCCGGCTTTCCCCAACAGTGACCAACTCCAAGAAAGAGTGACACACGTGCCCCAGTTCACTGCCGTGGATGGACCGCACACCGTGCTACAGCAGAATCATGGGGTGATCGCAGGATGCTCATGGACTCGGAAGTCTGATGTGAGCAGGTCTGACCACAGGCCTGGGGGAGCAGGGAGGACCCTAGTGTGTGGCGGCCGGAGGCTCCAGACCCTGGGCCATGGGGTGTGACCTATGCACCGAGAGTGACACACGGCAAGGACGGTGCTCACGGCCGCGACCCAGAGTGGAGATGACGGCCAGCCAGCGGGCCTGTCGAGCGAGCATGGGAAGGCGGAGGCCAGGCCAGAGCATGGGGCACTAGCAAAGGCTGACGAGGGAACCTTCTAGAAGCTGATGACCTCCTCCGTACTAAGTCATTGTGAGAAAATAATGTAACCACATGACCACAGAATTTTCGGAGCTGGAAGGCACCTGTGAAAGTGCGTGAATCCCCTCAGTTAAAACCAGAAAGCGACCCAGAGTATTCAAAAGCACACGGCTCAGAGTGGCAGCTCCTGGCTTCAGGCCATGGGGTCCAGCCTACCCCCCAACCCTCCAACCGGCAGTCACCGGTCTCCAGTGGAAGCCCCACCCCCGCCAGGGCCACGCACCCGATGGGCTTCCCGGCCGCGTGGAACTCCTTCAGGACGCGTTCAACGTCCCTGTTGACTCTGCAGTCCTTCCCGTCCACGGCAAACGTGCTCCTGCGGGGAAAGAGGCCGCTGCCTGACATCCCACGGCTCCCGTCTGTCTGCAACCCGCCCCAAGACCTCCCGTGCAGCCCCTCAACCTCTCAGCCACTGAAGTCATGTGTGCACGTGTGTGTATGTGGCTTCTCACGGGAGCATGTTTCCGTTTCTTTAAAAGGGAGTGTGTAAGGCAGAGGGCAGGTGGGCGGGCAGCAGAGCGGGGGTGCCTCCAGGATGAGGCAGGTACTAGACGGCTACAAGCAGAGGTGTGGACCCGGGTGCAGGGCCTGGAGAGCTGGGGGTGGAACAGCAGCACTGCCCGGCCTGAGAGCAAAGGGGTCAGAGGCATGAGGGACAAGAGGGAGTGGTGGCTCCCGGAGCAGTGCCCCTGCAGTGGCAGGCAGTACCATCAGCAGAGGTGGGGAGCAAGGAGGTGCAGAGCCCCCAGGAACAGCCTGCTCGGCGGGAAGTCGAGCCTCAGGGCCGGCTGCCTGCTGTCGTGACCAGGCCTTGTGTCACCAAAGGCTCCTGGGGCAGAGGAACCTTCTTATCTGTGACACAAGGAAAGGCTTGATCTGGGGCCTGATTTTCTGATCCGTTGTTTCCATCAAGAACCTGTGGCCACGCTGTCCCGCACACCACACTGCATGTTTGTGCAGCTGTGACAGCTATGGGGGAAGCCCGTCTGTCACTGCAGCCCTGTGCCCACTGCAGGAGAGGGCACTGGCACAGAGAGACTGGCACAGTGTGTCTCCGTGAAGCACGGGCACGAGGGATAGAGAAGAGGATCTGAAACCCACAGACGTCACAGTGACATCTCCCAGGCTTCCACCCAGTGACTGTGACAACTACGCAGAGAGCCAAGCAAGGACGGCTCCTTCCTGCAGTCAGGACGGTCAGATGACTGGAAAAGCAGTTCTCTGTGCTGCACAGCCCACAAGACCACGGGCGTCTGCAGGGCTCCTACGGGGACACCGCTGTGCAGCGAGGAGACCCCCACACTGTGGCTCGGTCAGAGGGACGTGCCCAGGACGGCGGCCGGGCGCCGGGAGGGCTGAGGGGAGCAGGCAGAAGAAAAGTGGCCCCTGCTACAACGCGGCCTAAGCCCCACCAGGCAGTGGTTCCCTGTCACAGCTGCTACGTGCATCATTTGGACCCTGAGACCCCAGGAATGACTCACAGCACCACCCGATCCCCATCTACCACCCCAAGGGAAAAGCGGAAGGCTCCAACTCAAACACACACAGGTTTTTGGCGGCACCGAAGCCCCCCGGGAAGATGGCGGCGTCGTGGTTGGCTGCGCTGAGCTGGGCCAGGTCGCTGATCTTGCCACGGGCGATCCTTGCCGACTCCGTCAGAACGTTCCTGGGAAAGAGCACAGAGCGCCACACAAGAGATGCGTGATGGGAGAAGCAGCGGGGTGAAGCCCACGCGGCTCTCCTGGCCCCAGGGAGGGGTGCTCACACGTGACTTACAGGTCAATACACGGAAAAGCAAGAGAGACGGGGACGAAAAGCTATGAGCTAAAGGTCTCCAGAATCTTCAGACTGGGACTGCGGAACCCACGCTACTTCATCTGGAGCCTCCTGCACCCCTCAGGGGTCGCCAAGAAGACAGAACCCCAAGTGTCTGAAGTGGATAGCATTTATGTGGGGATCTGATGGACGGGCTGTGGTCGGAAGCTGCCACTCGGGGTGAGGGCGGCAATCCGGCATCTGCCACGGCCGGGCCCAGGCACTAAAAGCAAGCACGGGGAACCGACTGCGGACTGAACCGCCCACCACCATCTGAACCCAGCTGCGAGGGTCTGGGAACCACCGCCTTCAGGGGCTGCAGTTTTGCCTCCTGGCAGGACAGGAGGGGGAGAGGTGGGCCTCAGAGCACGTGGAGCCTTGGGGACAGACTTGCTTCAGAGAGCTACTCAAAGGTATGTGGAGCCAGGCAGGAGAATGAGGGGCAGCCAAACAGGCGCACACCTTGGTCAGGATGAAGGCATGGGCTCACGCGGCAGGAATCTGTTTCGGTAAGAAATGGGAGGTGAGCATGCAAAGGTAGCACTCTGAGGCTGATGAGTGCAGATCAGCCTGGGCACGAGGCCTGAAGGACGTGCATCTGGACAGATCTGGCTCTGGTGAGATGCGACAACACAGCCTGCAGGTTCTTGGAACTCTGACCCGCCCCATCCACAGCAAAGCAGGAGGGGGCAAAACTCACACCTGGTTTCGCTCTCAGAAGGCTGCCCCTTGGTGTGGTCGATCACATGCATCTGAGGGACATCAGGGGCGAAGATCTGGACCTCAGCCCCACCACGGCTCAGGTGCACCAGCGCACTGTGTGGGAAGCGACCGAAGCAGACTCTGAGATGTGCCCAACCCAGCTTCAAGTGTTAATACGATTTTAAAAACGGGCTTTTGTAAAACAGGATTTCAGCTTAATGTCGGGTATAAATACCTTAGGTATGTTATACCCCACTTACTTTGCAAAAACCTATAATCATCACTTGCTAAAGACCCAAATGTCCACAATTTGAAGCCACTGTCACTGAACCAGCCTGCAGAAACCAGTGGTCTACAAGTTCCCTTTACAAACCTGGTGCAGGACGGGGTGACCTAGTTGGTGTCACAGCCTGAATGTTTGGGTTCCCAGGCTGTTGCAGGGTGCCTTCTTCTAAATGCCTATTGATGTGGGGCTCAAGGGCTTGAGGGTGGCTCTGGGTCGCCATAGTTAAGTTCAATTCCTGGTCTCCACCAACTTTGCCGTCATGGGGGTGGGAGACACAGAGACATGCAGGTCTCCCCAAGGGCTGCTGATCACAACAGCTATCTACTGAGGGCTACTTTGTGCCAGGCACGCAATAATCACAATCCTTCCCAGACTCGGTGCTGTCACTGGCCCCCTTTCAGAGGAGGTGGATGCACAAGACGCATGACCCTGCAGAGGCGGGGTGCTGATACTCACCCGGGCTCTGCTCCTCCCCACACACAAGCACTCCACATACAACTCCCTGCCCCTGCCGGGAGGGTTCGAGCAGCTCCCGGATCCTCCTCTGCTTCCTTTGCTGTCTTGTCCCCCACTCCTGGCCCTCTGCCGCCCACAAGCTGCACACACTCCAAATTCACTCCTTGTCTAGAGCCAACCGCAGTGCATGCCAGTGACTCCAGGATGAAGCGGCTGGAGGCCCTGTATAGTGACCAGCGTCAGGCTCCTCTGGGTGCCCGTGAGGCACCGACTTTGGGGGGGGGGGAGCGGGCGGTGGGTTCCTGCACCACCACCTAATTCACCCCTGGAACTCACTCTGAACTTGATCCTGCTCACAGGAACCTTTCTTAGCAAAAACCAGAATATGAACTACTCAGCAACAGCTGACAGGTTACATTAAGGACCGCCAGTCTACAAACAAGGGTGCGTGGTGGATGGAAACCCCGCTGATGCAGAATAAACGGTTCCAACATCCAGGCGCCGGACCCCAATGTTCCTAACACGTGGGTGTTCAGAACTCCGACAGGAAGACGTCAAGTTCTTATCTGATGACAGCGTTACAGGTTAAAGCTAAGAACGTTATTTTGTGTCTCGCTGTATTTTACAGACACGACTTTAAAGGTTCTCCCTGTGTCTCCCTGTGTCTCGTCGGTCACTTGCTTTTCTCATAGGGAGTTTCTCCACACAGTTGAGAAGACAGCGCCCCCACCCGCTTCGCAGGCGTCCCGAGGGGCTTACGCTGACGCCTCGTGGAGCTCCGTGCCGTCGTACACTCCGCAGCCGGACAGCACCTGCGGGAGGAGCGCGGGTCATGGGGAGTCCGCCTGGTCGGGTACCTCGGGCGGGGGTGGGGTGCACGACTCGGGCGACCCGCCCTCACGGCCCCGGGGCGTGCACTCACCAGCGCGACCTTGGGGCCGGGTCGCATCGCGGAGCCGTGGAGGGCCGCGCGAGGGGAGGGCGCCAGTCGGCTGGGCAGCAGCGGCCGCAGGCAGAGGAGCGGCGCAAACGTGGAGGCCGCCGACAACCGGGGAGCCATCAAAGTCCTAACAGCTGCCATGGCCGCACGGGACAGCAGAGTTGAAGGGTCACGCAGCGGAAGGACCTCGCGCGGAACGATCCCTACCGCGCCTGCGCAGTCGCGCAGCTCCGGTTCTAATTCCGCGAGCGCCTCGGAGGGCGGAGCCGCGCCTGCGCAGTCGCCAAACGCTACTCCTGCGCGTCGAACGCGTACTAGGCTGTCCTGTTGGGGGCCGCTGGCCGAGCCACTGCGCTGAAATAGACTCCCGGGAATAACCTCAGTGCCTGTCTTCTCGCCCCTAAAAGCGACTCCCGAACAGCGAAGAGCTGGCGCTCAGACGTCCGAGTGCCCCACATGATCAGTTTGCGTCGGGATCCGGGAGCGGTCCTCGCGTTGCGGACGGGGTGCCGCTCCGCCTGCAGCCTTTTCATGTAGGTACGCTAGGCGTGCGGACCGCACAGGGGTCCCTGACACTGCCCTCGTGTCCCCTGTGGGCTGCAGCCTCGCTAGAGGCCCCCCAAGGACAGCCGCAGGGGCGGCACGCTCGGGCGTCGTGAGCCGGTGGTCCGTGGGCTCGTCCTGGGACGCGCACGCTCGCGATGCGCAGTGCGCGTCCACGCTTTGACCGTAAGATGGTTGGAGCCCTTCCGGTACTAGACAGAACTCTAACGTTAAAAAAGACCTAGTTGGTTCACATGCAAACGCCTGGGTAGATGTTTTATTCTTTCCTTTAATTAACCGATTTTCAAACTAACCATACGGGTTTTTTGAAATAATTTGAATGGTCACAGTTGGAGGCCACTGGTAAGCAACAGGCCGGGACTGCAGACACAACCCAGGGCCAGCACTGTCTTACTGGTATTCAATTGTCTCATTTTTAAGACTTTTCCAGTTACTCTCTGCAGGATAGTCTCTTGGGAAACAACAAACACATTATGAAACTATAAAAATATGAGCCTGAAAAAGTTTTACTGTCCTTGTTCCTGAACTTTCATCCCTCACCTCTCCATTCCTATGGATGGGCCCAAGAGAGCTGTTCTCAGTCCTCTTCCTGTAGCTGTGACCACTCCAGCTAGCACCCTGGGGGACCAGCTGCCTCCACCAGAAGCTCAGCTGATCCCAGGGATGGTACTAAAAGGCACAATCTGATTCGGTCAGTCTGGGAGTCACGCCCCTGCCCTCACCAGGCTGCCACAAGGGCGTTGCTCCTCTGGACTTGAGCACAGACCTCCCCCTCCATGTCCTGTCACCTCCCCAGGCATCTGCTCAGCCACACTATGCACATCTGAAACTTCTTGGAAAAGTGGAGGCGTGGAGGGGGTAGCTGGCCAGTCCGTGGTATGTGTGGCGATGATGTGTAGGAACACACTGACACGGGCCAGAGTTCTCCCAGCCTGAGCACACAGTGGGTGAGCGACTCAGGATACACAGCCCTGAGCAGGCACAGGGCTTTCCAACTGGATGGTGGCCGTGGCTGCAGCTCCTGGTGCACCGGGTGTCACTTGCATCAACCCTCACTTGACCCATTAGGCCTCATGTCAGCCTGGGGAGGTAGGCTCCATTTCGAGGTGATGCAGGAGATCTGGGTGCTGGCTTGTGACTTGTGGGTCCCACCTCTGGTGATCGACAGGTCGGGGCCGGTGGACTCCATGCCCGCACTGCACCTGGGGCGGTTCGTGTTTTGATCCTGGAAATTGTGGCTACTGAGCCATTGGGGACCAGGTGCCTGGCTGTGGTGGAGAAGTGGGTCAAAGCCACTGTCAGTGACCTGTGGGGCACCGCACAGCAGAGCAGCCCGAGCAGAGCTAGTGGCAGGTCTGAGCGAGCTCCCAGGAGGCATACCCGGCTCAGGCCCCTGGGCTCGCTGCGTGCCCCCTCCAGGGTCAGCGTCAAGCGGATGCCCAGAGAGCTGGGATGTGGCCAGCAACCCACCTGCCCTGCTTAACTGTTCCCCTGGCACAGAGGGGCTGGTGGGTGGGTGGGTGGCCCTGAGCCCCCTGCATGACAATCGCACTCAGGAAAAAATACTTTAGTTTGGACTTAAGTCATATATACACGTCAGAAAACCACATCCTTTTCGTCTCTAGGTGTATCAAAACTTTATATTAAAAATATAAATAACTTTCGTACTGAGTTTGAATCTATAAACATGAACCCATTTGCCTCTTTGAAAGGTGTTTTCAATAGCAGATGCTCATTGCTTCTTGGTGTGAAGATCAAGTGTGACAGCCGACACGCAGCCTTTGTTTATTTCACACCCTTGGGTCCTGGGCTGTGTGCCAGGCCTGTGGTCATCTCGCCCTTCCGTGCCGCCGCTGAGTTTGGTTCTCACAGGAGGAGCAAGTCCTTGGCGACAGGTCCCACGGCGCTCCGGACCGCCCTGCACTCACTTCCGGGCCCAGGCAGTGTGCTTCCAGCTCTTCCAGGGTCTTCACCGAGATGATGGGGCTGCGGTGTGGCTGGCTCTACACCCGCAGCCTGTCCCCATCCCCGGGGCCTGCCCCGAGCAGCTGCAGCCTGTCCTGGTCGGGCGCGTCTGCCTCCTCCTCGCTTCCCAGCGGTTCCGCGGGGCGCTTGGTGCCCCGCTGCCGGGACACTGCCAGCGCGTACTGAATGCTGTAGCGGTTCCAGTCACAGCTGTGAGGGCACAGGGGTCACACGGGTGAAAGCGGCCCGAACCCCGCTCACCTGGCACCCAACCACCTCCTCTGTGACCCCGAGAAAAACCAGCAGTGGCTGCGTGAGCCCCCACCCGCCCCAGCTGTTCCCTCCAGTCATCCCTGCCCCTGGGGTCCGGTATCGCCACCCAGCCCTGGAACAGCGGGCTTCAAGGACCCACTGTAAGACGTGCCCCTTCTGGCCTGTCCTCACTGCCCCGCCCGTCCCTGGGCCCGTCCCTGGGCCCGCCCCGAGCGCTCCGCCAGTCAGTCCTGCCCATCTGTCAGTGACCCTGTGGGGCACCGCACGGCAGAGCAGCCCGAGTTTCGGAGCTGGAAGGGCGCTGATCCCACGCTGTGAGAATAAAGATAGGAACCGCACGATCGTTTCGGTGTTGGAATCCCCCAGTAAGAAGGGCGGACGGAGGAGGGAGGGACGAAGCGCACCCCGGGAAGCCTGATGGAGGCCGGCCAGCGTAGCCGGGCCCCCAAACGGCACACACAGCCAGCTGAACCCTGACACCCATGACAGACCACGCGAGGCGGGAGTTTAGGGACCACGCGCTCGTGTTAACCACACCAGAACCGACCCAGGAGGAGGCAGCGGCCTCTTGGACGGAGCTGCGGGTTCAGGGAGCATCATGAGGAGGCCCTCGCCAGAGCCAGGGCAGGCGCTCTCCGCCTCGGGGTTCCTGCAGGCAGCCAGGGCGCGCGGGAGGGAGAGCCTCAAGAGGCGCTTGCTCCAGACTCAGGAAGGCTAAGGAGCACAGGCCTGGAGGACCGTGGGACCCCTAGGTCTGGACCTCTGGACCCCACCTCTGTACTCGCTTGGTCCACAGTGGGCAGGGAAGACCCCCCAGGACAGGCCAAGCCGCGAGGCCCTCGGGGCTCCACAGAGGACCCGGCGCCAGGAAGAGTTCGGCTGTGAGCCACCGCGGCTTTCAGCTCCACGCCACACCTGAAGCCGGCCAGCCCCGGTCCCACTGTGTGGTGGGCCAGGTGGGCTGAGCTCACGAGCAGCAAGGGAACAGACACCTCTGACACTGGCACCTTTTGTCCCCAAGTCAGACGATGTGGGAAGCAGTCCCTGGAGTGGAGCCGGCCAGCGACGGTGCCAGCCCCACGCTGCCCACCCACACGCCCGCAACACTTACAGTTTGGAGACGTCGTCCAGGTGGCGCTGGATGCTCTTCTGCAGGAACTGCACGGCCGGCAGCAGCGTCCCCACTCTGGAAGAGAGGCCCCCTTAGTGCTCAGCAGCCATGGAAGCCCCGCGGGCCTCCCTCTGCGCCGGGCCTGGGGGTCAGGCCCGCCGCGCCGCGTCTGCCTGCAAAGGCCTCACTCTGTGCCCGTCTGCATGCCACTGTTTTTATCTACGAAGAGCAGCTGTGACAGGAGGCACAGATGAACACAGGTAAGCACACGGTACCTGGACTTCAGCTTCTGTCCGTGTGCCATGAGCAATTTCTGAGTCCAGATGAGGTAGAATTCTAGATGGCGAGACACTTCAAAGGACGAGGCCAAAAATTCAAGCACTTTCTCCACGTACAGCTCAGGGAGGGAGGAGCTGATAACTTCAACTGTGGGAAAGGAAGAGACCCAGGCTCGCTGCAGAGAACCCAAATCCGCTGGGAGCCCAGGCCCCGCCCAGGGGGTGTGGACGTGGCCAGGCCCGTGCTCACTCTCGTCCCAGGGCACCGACTCCAGGGCCTCCTGCAGCAGCTCCCTCTCGTTGAGGCGGAAGGCCATGAGGATGGCCCTGGTGAAGTCCCGCTGCCGCAGCGCCGCCCGGACCCGCCCAGGGGTGACGCTGGTGTCCAGCTCGAACGGGTCGAAGAGCAGCTGGGCGTCCAGGGAGTAGATGAGGAGCCCCTCGGTGGTGGTGGCCGCCCAGCAGCGCCCTGCGGGGTGAAGTCAGGCAGCTCCCTAAACGGCTATTCTCACCTCGCGGTGTTTAGGGTCCCACGGTCCCCAGTGCAGCAGCACAGAAATGGGGACGCCTTCTGCCTGCCCCAGCCAGCAGGTCCTCCCGGGTCGCCAGCGCGGGCCCTGCTCCCGAGCCAGTGTGCACGCGGGAACGCACATGTGCACCTCCCGCCCAGCCGCCACCGGCAGGCTCCCTGCCGGGGTGGACACTCCGGCTTCGCAGGCCACGCGGGCTCTGCTTCGACGTCTCGACTCCACCGCGGACCAAACGCAGACGTGGGCCTGGGCTGTAAGCTGATCACAGCACCGGGTGTCACTGAACCTGTCCCTCGGCCACAGCCTGCCCGCCTGGCCCACACGGTGCAATGCCACATGCTGCCCTGTCCCTTACTGCTCCTGCCACCCTACCTGTGCTGGGGAGCATCAGCTGCCAACCCAGAGACAAGCCCGTCCCCCCTGCACCTGATGGCCCAGCCCCCAGCCCACTAGGTAGCCCCTCAGACACCGTCCGCGGACACTCAGTGGTGGGGGCAGCAGGCAGCTCCCCAGGACGGTCCCAACCAGCACCCGCGAACGGCGCTCAGGGCGGGTGCCCACCGCCCCATTCCAAGCCGAGCCTACCTCAAGTCACGGCTTTCGTAGCCGTTCTCTAGAGAGGACAGATGGCCACATCTTACCCACGTGGGACAGTGCAGCCCAGAACCAGTCAGACGCACCGAGACCGACCTCGTCCCCAGGAACAGAGCTGCCACCCAACCTGCACCTCTCCTCATACCAACCACCCGCTGCTCGGGGCTCACCAGTGGGAGAGAAGCGGAGTGAAGTCACCCTGATTTCAGGTTTGAAGTGACGAGAGCTCATGTCACCTGGAATGTAAAGGAACCACTTGTTACAGGCAGCATACCCCTTTCCACTCACCAGACAGGGGAGGGCCCCTAGGGTCGCTTCGCTGCTGAGGTGGCCACGGGCCCAGGAGCGGCAGCCCCCGCCCTTCCACCCTGCCCTAGACGCAGCGGTGAGCTCTGTGTCTGGGCCTCAGCTGCTGCTTCGCAGGCATCTCCGGCCTCTACAGATGAGCCCTTGGGGCAGACGCTCCCGCGGGCATCAGCCTGGCTGACAGATGGCTCATTTCTTCCAGGGAGAGGCCTCTGCCCAGCCCAGGGCTGCGAGGCAGGGTGGGCCTGTCCCCACCCACCCGCTGGTGCAGTGAGCCAGGCAGCTCGGGAGTGGGGACCCCTCCTCCCCGGATGCCAGTGCATGAACCACCTGGCACTTTGTTTTCAGCTTAGCTTTGCAGAGAGCAAACCAACCCGGGTGAGAAATTGAGTGACACAAAGACGACCTGGGAGGTCTCCTGGCTGCCCTGCCCCCAGCCACCCGGGGCCCTTCCTGGAGACTGATCTGAAATACGCTACGCTATGGGGGCTTTTGACCTCGGGGTGGGTGACATCTGGGGCTGGGTCCTTATGGGTCCTGCAGACCCTGACCTACCCACATTCAATACCAACAGCAGCCCCCCCAACCTGTGACAATCAAAACGTCCCAGACAGGTGAAGGCCACCGCTCTAACACCGAGGAACTACAGCCACACTCTCGGTGGGGGTCTCGAAGACGCCAGCAGGTGCAGAGAAGCGAGCACACTGTGTGCCCCCCACCGGTTGCCCGCCAGTTGCTAAGGTGCCCTGGCTCCCCGAGCGCAGGGCAGGCCCCACGTGCTCAGAGCAGGCTCAAGCCAAGGTGAGAATGAACGTGGTCGAGCTGGCACTGGGCACAGCAGGCAGGTGGCTCAGCTGCTGTGGCACGTGCCACGTGTGGGCTTTCGGGCTAACGGATGTCCCTTCTTGACGGTCTACCCAGGCCCGAGGGTCCCAAGTCTAGTGCCCTTGTCCCAGTGAGGCACATAAACCCCTCAAGCCGCCTGGACTGCCAGCTCCAAGACATGAGCCCTCCTTGTGGCCCACACGGGGGATGGCGGGCCCTGGGGCTGGCCTGGCCTAGAGAGCACGTCGCAGCCGTGGATCCCCTCACCCCCGGCTCCAAACACGACATTCGCAGCGAATGCTTGGACACCGACCAGCACAGCCCGACGAGGGGGAGGGATGGCTGCCACCCAGGGAAGGCGGGCGAGCCGGGCAGCCTGCAGTGGCCAAGCCGCGGAGGACGTGCGTCTTCTGCTCACCTTTTTGACACCTGGCAACGGGATCGCGACGCCACTCTCCTCCGCGGCGTCTTGATCAATTAGCGAGGTTGCCAAACTCTGTCATTTTCTTTCGGTTCAAAAATTCCTAGAAAAACAAAACCCCAGATGTCTCGCTGTCAGAAGTGAGGGGCGCGTGTCCCCACCCGCCGTGAAATGGAGGAGAAGCCCAGCCCTGCCTGGAATGTGCACAGGACACACGGACCCTGAGGAGAGACAGCGACAAGCCCGTTTCGTGGCAGAACCTCCCCCAGGGCCTGGCGCTGGGGCCGGAGTCCCCACTGCCACCGCAGTGCTCACATTCTCCACACAACCTCCGGAGGGCAAGCGGGGTGCACACAGGGTTGTCTGCCGACACGCAGGGGTGGCTGCTCTCGCGGGTGCCCACCTGCAAGGCCCATCCTGGCCCCATGTCCTCAGAAAATGCCGAGGAAGCTTCCCCCAGAAACACCCAGCAGCTCATGGCGTGACGCAGGCCCGTGCCGGGGGTCCCGAGAGGCCCACGGAGCCAGGCCGTGGCGCCCCAGCGCACACGCACCTCCATGGCGTCCAGCGACAGGTTGCAGGAGATCTCGAACTTCTTCCTCAGAACCTGCTCCTTGACGTGGTAGATGCACACGAACTTGGACATCCCTCCGGCCAGGACGCTCTCGCCATCCGCGGAGTAGCAAAGAGTGGTGAAGGCCCTGGGCACAGGGGGCTGGGGCTCAGTCGCCACACGTGTGCCCCCACCACGGCACACGGCCCAGCCGCTGCGGGACCCTGGCCTGCAGTTCCCACGGTGCAGGCCCCACTCCTGAGGTAGCACTGTGCCCACGGATGGCGTGGACTGCGGCCTCCCCCAGGCACGACCGCCACACACCAGGGCCACGTGGCTCAGTCAGGGCCTGTCCTTGTTGGAGTCAGAATGAGAAGGCGGCCGCCCTGCCCCCCCGCCAGCGCCCACTCCCTGGGGTGTCTCAGTCCTGTGGCGCCAGAAACTGGGCATCTGTTTGCTCCTGGGACTCGAGACAGTGACCTTGGACTTCATGATGGATTCTTACATATGACACCAAAATCATAAGCGACAGAAAAAAAGAGATGTACTGGCTGTACTTCAAAGTGAAAACCCTTCGCACTTCACAGGACACCGCCAAGACAGTGGGGACGATGAGGGTGGGAGAAAACGTTTGCAAATCGCACCGTGACGAGGGCCTCGCAGCGTGACGTATGGAGAACTCTTCACACAGGTGACAAGAATCTCGCGATGCGACACGTGGAGGCCTCTTAAACTCCATAACAAAGACAGGCACCCCAAGTAAAACAGGCAAACACTCTGGAGACACCCTGTCCCGAGCCGCCATGAAATGGCCAGTGTGCCCACGAGGAAGTGCACAGGGACATCGGTCCTCAGGGAGTGCAGATCAGAGCCCCGGAACCCCCTGCCCCCCTCCCCCCAACCCAGGCTGTCACTTAGAACGACAGACTGGGCTGGTGGCCATGTGGGGAATTGGACCCCCCCTACCCTGCTGCCGCTGCCTTTCTGGGAAACGGCCTGGCGGTTCTCAAAAACCAAAACGGTCACCCTGTGGTCGCCCGGCGTCTCCTCTCCGAGGGGCACTCCCGCGAGAACCGAACAGAGGCGTCCCCACGGCCTTGTCCTCGAGGGCTGCTCACACAGCCCAGGACGTGGGAGAACACTGCACCCACCAGCCTGCACGACCCCGCACGGCGCGAACCCATGCGGCCCATCCCGCGCGGCGCAACCCGCACGGCACTCAGGCCTCAGCTTCGACACTTCGCCGGGGCGGAAGAGCGCCCGCATTCTGCTGGGCAGGCTCCCGAGCTTCGGGGGCCCACCCAGAAGGTCGCCCGCGCCCCACGTTCACAGCCCCGCAGCGGCCGGACAAGGCACTCACTTCCCCTTGGCCGAGTGCTTGGCGGTGATCTTGTCCAGCTCCCTCCTGCCTGTCTTGAGGTCGTGCCTGCCCTCGATAGAGCCCGTCTGCACGGCGTTCTCGGGGTCCCAGAAGGTGATCTGTGCGTTCAGAGTGGCCACGGCCAGCTCTGCACCATCGGGGCGGAAGGTCACGGCCAGGGCTGCGAAGAGATGCAGAGTTGGAGCCTGAGAAAGGCCCTGGGCTCTGGTGGCCGCACCAGTGCCGCGGGTCCTCATCACTGGCTCCCCGAGGGACTGGTCTGGGGGAGGGTGGGGTTGGGGGCGCGTGGGCTCTCCTCAAGAAACTCCAGTTCTCCAGGGAGGCCCCAGGCCCTAGCACCCAGCTAGCTCAGAGCCACGTGGCTGCACATGTGGGCAGGGCCCCAGCTGCCACAGGACGGGCACGGCAGGCCCAAGCAGGGCCAGCCTGGTGGGAGGGTGCAGGGTGGGGGTGAGGCCGGGCAGAGAGAGTTACACAGAGGTCACAGCAAGAGCCGTTCCGAGAGAACCAGGACAGACTGGACACAGAGTAAGTAAAGGTGGAGGTCACTGCAGAGACCCCACAAGGACGTGAGGCACCGGCCACTAAGAGCCCAAACCGGAGCCGGGCAGTGGGAAGCAGAGTGCCCCGCAGACACTGCGAGCCCCGTGGCCAGCAAGCATGTTCGGGGCCAGATGGCAGTCGGTCTCGGCTGTGACCAGTCCATGCTGTCCACAGGGGACAGCAGCCAGGCAGGGGATGCTCAAGCTTGACAGGCTTAAACACAGGTCACAGGATTCCGGGCAGCAGTGCCTACCCGGCCTGGCCACGGGGGGCCTCCTGCACGTGCTCACAGGGACAACAGGGAACCCACAGGCAAGTGTAGAGAGCGGCGGGAAGCTGCAGCCCCAGTCCCAGCTCGCTCTCCGAGGGGCAGCCAGACACCGAGGGACAGGCCTGGGCCACCAGCCCCCGACAAGGGGTCCTGAGGGTACATCCACACACTCGGCCCGGATGGGAAGAACAGGCAGAGACCAGGCCCGTCCGGGTCACGACTCCTGCCGGCCAACCCCGCCACGCAGCTCACCGTCGGAGGTCAGGGCCAGCGCCTCTGTGCTTCTCCAGCTGTCCACCATGTCCCACAGACGGACCGTCCGGTCCCAGGAGGCACTGGCCAGGACCGACTTCGTCGGGCTAAAGCACAGACCGCTGATGGGCCCCTCGTGACCAGACAAGACCTACGGCCGTTCACAGGGAGGGTTAAGACGTAAGCGCCTCAGTGGGCGGCCCGCACTAGACCAAACGTGCAGACCGTGGCCATGGAGACACGGCCCCTCTGAGCAGCCGAAGCCGTGGGATGGGGGGGGCGGGGGCCAGGCCAGAAGACACGCGCCAGCAGTGACCTCCACCCCACTGGCTCCCTTGGGCCACTCGGAGGTGCCCTCACAGCAGGGGGTGTGTGCCCTCCCCGACTCAGCCCCCCCAGAGCACGCTGCCTGGGACGAGCGGCTGACCTCCAGCAGCCGGCCCGTCTGCATGGACCAGATTAAGATCTCGAAGGAGTCCTGGGCCCCGGCAGCAACGATCTCCCCACTCACGTCCACTGCCACACAGGAGAACTGGGTGGGCCGTGGGGATGTGAAGGTGCGGAAGTTCCGGTACCTGCCGGGAAGAGGCCCTGAGCTGGCATTGCCGGCCCTGGTCCCTGCCACCTTGTGCATTCCTGGGGCCCCAGTGCTGGGGCT
Organism: Eonycteris spelaea; assembly: GCA_003508835.1. NCBI lineage: Eukaryota > Metazoa > Chordata > Mammalia > Chiroptera > Pteropodidae > Eonycteris > Eonycteris spelaea. The sequence continues at coordinate 1,402,073 of PUFA01000267.1, read as the reverse complement.
TCCCCGAGCCTCTGCCTCTACCGCGTACTCCCCAACAAGCCCTAACTTCAGCCCGCCTCTCACAGCACAGCAGAGGGGCGACCCGCTCTGAGCCACAAGGTCACCTGTGAAGGTCAAAGGCCCGCACGGTCCCATCCATGGAAGAGGTCACGATGACATAGCCGGTGGTGGTGAAGGTCACGCCGGTGACCCCGCTCGAGTGCTCCGTAAAAGTGACGAAGCAGAAGCCACTGAGGGTGTTCCACACCTTGACCTGTAGTGGGGGGCGCGTGACAAGTGGTGGGCCCAGGCAGGGACTCCCCCACACGCACGGGTCCCTGTGGGCACCCAGGCCTGGGGAGGACGTCTGCCTGTCTCCCTCACCCCATGAGAGACATCTGGGAGGTTGTGGGGGGCTCTATGGCACCTCAGGAGGTGCAGCAAGCACCCACCCACATCAGATGGCGGCTGCTAGTACCACAGACCCCTCAGCTAAACAGCTACAATGTACAGGACCCTGAGCCAAAAACAGGGACAGACACCTGAACCCCCTCTATGCAGACCCAGCTAGATGCACCAGCCCAGATGAAGCCAGGTGACCCTGAGAGCTCCAGACTGAAGGCTGCAGCCGGGGCCTGGCCACGGTGTCCCAGCACCCTAGCCAGGAGGTCAGGACGGGACGCCCACAGCTCCTCCCGCCCAGGCCACGCTCCCCTCTCCTCCCCTGACCAGCCCAATCCCAAAGCGGCACAGCCCCACCTTGCCGTCGTCCCCGCCGGTCACGATGTACTGCCCGTCGGGGGAGTAGGCCAGGGACACCATGCTGTTGGGGTGCCCCTGCTGCTTGAGCACGTAGGACTCGCTCTGCCACTCCCACACCAGCAGCTGGCCCAGGCCTGTAGAACACACAGGGCAGGGGCTGGGGACCACGCACGACAGCTGGCCCTGCAGGCCGGGGACACTGACTGCCCGGGGTTCCGGGTAGGCTCGTGTGGCCCTGACTCATGCTGCCACCTTGACAACCCGTCCCACCAAGGCAGCCGCCTGCCACTGCCCTCCACCCACATGAGGGGGCCCAGCGAGGAGAGCCAGCCTCCGGAGTCACCCGTGGGCGGAGCAGACCCACTGTGCGGCCTGCTGCAGCCCACCAGGGGCGCCTCTGTCTGCGAGTCCTACTGACCACTCCTCCGCGCGCGAGCTGCCGCTGCCATGCCCTGCCTGCATGGGCCCGCTCACGCCCGCCTCCCATGATTAGTGGCCGCGGTAGGACACGGGCAGCTGTCCAAGCACACGACTGCCAACTCATTCTCACAACCCAGCGGACAGACGGACCTGAGCAGCCCAAGGCGATCCAGTCCCCGGAGCTGTTGATGGCGACGGACTCGACCCTCTGATCCGAGATGCTGAGGGGGAAGCGGGAAGAGGGACTGGTGAGCTCGGAAGAGTCCCATCCCACCCTCGGGGTGCGGGCCTCCCCTGCCTGCTGGCTCAGGGGCCCGAAAAACTCAAAGCACTTAGAGCCAGAAAACCCAGGGTGGTGCCTGAGTTCAAAGCCACGAGGCTGTATGATTTTATGAAACTGGCATTTTCATTTTCTGTCCCAAAGATGCAAAATGGAAAAAATAAAAATGGTCCATGGCCATGCCACCCTGAACGCGCCCGATCCCGTCTGATCTCGGAAGCTAAGCAGGGTCAGATCTGGTTAGTACTTGGATGGGAGACACCTAGAAGACAAGGTGCTGTAGGTGTAAAAACAAATAGTAAAATAAAAAAAAATAATAACAAGGATTGTGAGCTGACAAGGTTCTTGTAATCTGTGAGATCAACCAAGGACTGCCTCACTTAAAAAAATAAAATAAAATAAACGAAATAAAAAAATAAAAACGACATGACTCCCCGCATGGGGCCAGAGCCCGGGGTGGGAGACTGAGTGTCTGAGCTGGGGACTGGGGCAGCATCACCCGAGTCCCCTCCAACGCCCGCCACCTGGCCAGGACAAAGATGAGGGCCGGCGTCTCGGGGGGCTGTCCTTGCGGCCACCCCGGACTCCAGGCCCAGCGGCAGGGGCGGGCACACACAGCCTCCGCCCGCTCTGCTGTCGGCCCGTCGGACTTGTGGGCGCAGGAAACCACGGCCGGCAGAGCAGAGGCGCCCACCTCAGGGAGTGGATGAGGTTGAACTCTGGGAGCTCATGGAGGTGAAAGATTCCGGAAGCAAAACCCGTGACCAAGAGGTGGGTCTTCTTGTGATAGGCTGCAGCTGTCAGGTTGTTAAAATCTCCTTCTTTGTTGAAAAAGTACCTGCGTTGACAAGGGACGGAGAGTTGTGGAAAGAGGAGCAGACGGCCAGGCTGTCACGTGGCCCCACCCGGGACCCGCGGGCCATGCAGGCGGCAGCCCTGACCGCACTGTCCCTCGGCCCCGAGGACGCCCCGCTGCCTCGCGCCCGTGGCTCTGCCCTCCTAAGCCTCCCCAGCCTGCAGAGGAACAGCCTGGTCACCGTGCCTCCGGGTCCCCGCCAGATGGCCTGCGTCCAGGTCCCTCTGAGGCCCAGGAGCCCACAGGAGTACCCCGATTCAGCCCGAGAGGGTAGGGACCTACTTGGCCAGCCGAGAGTACTTCACTTTGCCCTGCTGGTCTTCTGCGGCCGGCGCGGCCTGCCCCCGGATGGTGGTCTCCCGCGCCCCGTCCTCCTCGTCCTCGTCCCCCTCCTCCTCTCTCCGCTGCAGGTCTGCCTTCCAGCCCCGGGGGGGTTTCAGCCTCAGGCCCTCCGGAGGAGTGTCGCACTGCCACACACACAGGGCTCCGTCCTGGCTGAGCGTGTACAGCTGCAGAGGGACACGCACAGGTGGCTGCGGGGCACTCTGATCCGCAGCCCACGCCGAGCACAGGCGGCCGAGACAGGACCGGTCGTCGCCTCGTTCCTTCTGCCGAAGCCTGCCCTGTGCACGGGGAGGGATGACGCCCAACGGGCAGCCCGCGGCCACCACCGAGTCCCCAGCAGCCCAGTGGGGACCTGGGGGGAGGGCCCCGCACCCCTGTTGCAGCCGTGACCCAGGACGCAGTGGCTCTGGGGTCGGGCGCAGGGACGTACGTCCAGGCTGCTGGATTCAAAGAAGCAGGCCACCACGGCGTCCTTGTGCCCCCCCAGCGCGTAGTAGATGAGGTTGTCCCAGCGCTCGGCCCCGAACACCCACGTGGACATATCTTTGCTTCCGACCGCAAAGCACCTGGACAGAAAGGACACAGCTCATCCCTGGGGCCCCCTGCCAGTGCCGCCCCAAGCCCAGGGCAGACACTCCTGGGTGACGCGTGGAGACAGGTCAGTGGTGCTGCTTGAATCCATCTGTGCATCTCCTGGGACCAGGAGTCTCGGTGGACATGTGTCACTGTCCTTCGCAGGGGACAGCCAGAGAAGCACCGAGCACTGACCAGCGAGCCCTGGGCGCTGCCTGGGGAGCCTGCTCCTCACACCTTCCCGACCCACCGGAGACCCCAGCAGAGCGAACTCTGTTTACGGCAGAAACAGGCCCCGTCGGGAACAGCCTCCGCCTCTCTGAAGAGGGGGGAGGCCTGGCCTCGGGGCAGCCCGCCTTTGCTCCGCAGACCCCCGTCCCCAGGAGCGACACCACTGTGTCCTGCTGACCACTGCCTGGTGGCCCTCAGAGGACGGGCAATCCCGGCGCCCGGGCGGGGAGGAGCCGCTGACGCCAGCCACGGCTCCGCAGACGGGGCGTTCCGGACGCGGCCCACACGCTGGGGCAGCGTGTGTCAGGGACCAGGCTTCTGCTCCCTGGTCTCAGTGCCAACGCAGGTGGTGTGGACCCAACCCTGCCCCCTACCCAGGGAGCCCGCCCTGCATCCGGCCCCCAGGGGGCTCAGGACCCTGCGGAAACTGCACGCAGGGCACCGCGCCGGCCCCCAGCGCTTCCCCCCAAGCGGCTGGGCACGGGCGTCCCTTTGGGCCCATCCCAGCCTCACCGGGAGTCATCTGTCCAGTCAATGCACGTGGTCTCATCATAGGGCCCAAAGTAGGTTTTGTCCAGGACGAACGCATTGAACTCTCGCTTCCTCCCCGGGGCGTGGTACATCTGAGCGATGTTGCCCTTTGTGACGACAAACTTCCTATGGCAGAAATGGGAGCCATTGATACTGCACACCGGCGAGGCCCGAGGCCAGCCCTGGGCCTCTGGGAGGACAGCCAACCTGCTCAAGGCCAGTTTCCTATGACAGGCAAAGCTGGGGGCCTGCCTCTCACCAGCCCCGAGTCCCCCTTCTCCTACAGGGACCCAGGCCAAAGGAGGCCAGTGGACAGTCAGGGAAGAACTGGACACACCCTGCGGGCCCCGCCGCACCTCTGCCCAGAGCAGAGGCCCCACTGGCCAGTCACCAAGGCCAGGACAAGCTCAGACAGCCCTGGGTGCAACCGAAAGGAAGACACGGGCCGTGCGTGACGGTGCCCCGGGGCACTGGGTGCCGCTCTAGGAGGTTTCTGAGTGGGACAGGGGTGGGCTCGCGGCCAGCACCTGGAGCCGCCCCAAGGCACATCTGGGTCAGCCAAGGGTGAGCAACCTGGGAACAAGCTCTCTTCCCCAGGGCCTTGAACCTGCCCACACGACACGCTCCTCACTGTGACTTTGAAGCCAGAGCCCCATCACAGCCCCGGGACCAGGAGAGGGGAGGCCGTACCTGCCGTCAGGGAGGAAGCAGACGCTGTGCACAGAGCCCTTGAAGTGGAAGTGGTGGAGCACGGACCGGCACACCAGGCTGACCAGCAGCGCCTCGCCACCTGCAGGAGGTGACAGTGGTGAGCACAGGGTCACCGACAGGCAGCTGGACCGCAGAGGCTCTGCGTGCTTCCACTGGGGGCAGCAGGGCCCCGGAAAGCGAGCCACCAACCCCCCTCGCCCCCCGTGAAGTCCTGCCCCCCCATGCCGGGGCACAGAGCCAGGGAGGGGCCCGGGCCCCAGCGTCCCAGACGTGAACGTGCCCAGTGGGGAGGACTGTGCCAGTCAAGACCGCCAGCAGGACTTGGGGGCGGCTTCGTCTCCCCTGATGCCCACACCCCCCCCGCACCCAGGTCATCGGTCACCACCCCGTGCCACCGTCTCCTCGCCAGGCTTAGGGTGGTTACCTTCATCGACGATGATGGCGAGGCGGCCGTCCGGGGACAGCCCCACACACTTGATGTTGTACCGAGTGGCCAGGGGCAGAGTGTTGGACTTGTTGCTGAGAGAAAAAACCAGAACCATGCAGTTGGCCTCGTGTCATCAGAGGGGAGGCTGGGCCACCAGCCCGCCTGCCCCCACGACATGCCCCCTCCTGTCCGGTGGGACCGCTGGGCCAGAGCTCATCACTAATTCTCAATCCCTGCTGAAGGGACAGGAAATAAGACAATATCCCCACACCTCAGACGTCAGCTCTGCCTCTGGGCCCGCATCCCAAGAGGATCCTGCAGATGTGTGAAGCTGGACACCGGGGAACACGCCAACTGCCCGATAGAAGAGACTAACCACAAGGACAGCACATGGACAAAAAATTGGTTTTACAGAAATTGGAAAATGTGTAAAATGGAAAAATAAGTATTAAAAACAAGTAACCACTGGGTTAGATTCTAATTTCATTCTTTATTTTCCAAATTCTCTTCGATGACCGTGATTGCTACTCTAGAGCGCCCCCTGTCAGATGTCACTTAAACAACAGTGACAATGACGACCACGCCAGCAGCCAGCCCTGGGCACTGGGCACTGTCCCCTGTCCCAGGGACAGTGAGGCCTGCAGAGAGCGGCAGGGGCCCAGGCAGCCTCCAAGACAGGAAGCTCTCCACAGGCTCGCAGCGGTCCGGGGGTGACGGCTGCTCAGGTCCCACCAACTTCAGAAAGGAGCATGCCCAGTGCTGGGTCAGGACAGGGAACCAAGCGGGGAGCACTGTGCCGCCAGGTGGCGGTCTGGGGCGCTTCCCATGGTCCCCACGCCCCTGCCCACAGCTTAGCGGGCGACCGGGACGGCTGCCTTGAAAAGTGACAGCACGGGCTGTCGCTCAAGGAACTAGAGGCGGAGGCTGACGCACACGCCCAGCCAGCTCCACAGAACCCTGCGACCTTCGTTAAGTGGTGTCGCGGTAAGAGAAAACCGAGAGAAAACACATCCAGTTTTACAAGCAGACGACAATGCCCGTGACTGTCAGCACCGGTTCACCACACTTACTTTTTAAGGTCAAACACGGTGATTCTATTTCCCACGGGACTGATGACTGAGTTTCCATCACATGTAAAGTTTAAGTTGCCACACCGATACACCGTCCCCAGCAAATTTGAAAACTGGAAAGAAAACAGAGTCTCAACTCCAGAAAAAAGCTAAGTGAGGCATCCAGGCAAAGAGATGGCAGAGCCCCCGCAGGGTCCCTGACCATCCCCGAGTCCCTCCAGGCGTCCCCTGGGATGCTCTCTGGGCACCTACGTGGCCCAGCCCTGAGAAGGAGGAAGGAGAGGTCAGCCCCGGCCACAGGGCCCCCGGCACCCACCACGGGGTCAAGGGCACCGTGAGTGTTGGGGAGGCCTCCGGGGACAGGAGGTGTTGCCGGGTGGAGGGGAGGACAGGACCCACAAGTCAGGGAGAGGGAGCTGCAGCCGCAGAACAGGCCCCCAGTGCACCTCGGGGTCAAGGCGTCCTGAACGGAGGGGCTGCCGGCATCCCTCTCATCAGCGCGTTCACTGATCGACCACCACGTGTGAGCACTGCCTGGAGAGAGCTGTGTGCAGGGTCTCTGCCCCCAGGGCCCTCGGTCTGCCTAGCAGCCGGGCACTTGTAAGAGGAACATAACTACAGAGCGGTGGCGGAAGTGGGGGAGGGACTTCGGCGGGTGGTCAGGGAAGCGCCCTTTGAGGGGCCGCCTGGGCTGGGACCTGGTGTGGGGCCCCAGGGCGACATCCAGAGCTGCAGGCCAGCGAGGCTCGAGGGCGTCAGGGAGGCAGGCAGTCTGAGGCAGAGGCTTGCCGCGGTCCCTGTCCCACTGTTTGAAGACCACACCAGGGACCGCGGAGGCCAGCGGGGACGCAGGGAGGCTGCCCAGCCTTCTGTGCTATTCCACACCGAAGGCGACGGTGACCCAACCAGGGAGGTGACTCCAGGAGTGGAGAGAGCGGATCAAGTGCAGGCCTGTGCCAGGGGCTGGGTACGGAAGGGAGAAGCCCCTTCTGGTTTGGGTCACAGGGGACTGTTGGTGAGGATGAGTGTCTCAAGGCTGGGCGGATCTTACTAACTGCAATTCTACTTAATGCTAGAACGGGGCACAAGGTCTTGCATATGAGCTTGACCTGAACCCCAACCCGGTAAGTTTAACCAACTGCAAAGACGACAGCAACATGAAGTTAACAAAACAGTGTGGACAAGTAACAGCTTCAGGAATAATCGCGCTGCCTCCTTTACTTGTCATGAATAAAAGCAAAACCTTTGTCTTCCAACGGGACTTGTGTTCCTTTGGCCCGGACACCCCAAGCTGCGACCCTACTGTGTTCGCCCGCAGCACCACTCTAAGGGGCAGGTCCGAGGTTCAGCGTGGCGCAGCAGGGGTGTGGGATGCAGCCGCGGGGGCCCCGCACGGAGCTGGGACCCACCAAGGGGAATGGAACCAGCAGGTGGCCGCGGCGCAAACCTCCGCGGGCCAGGCCAGCAGGCGGCCACCGTGTCCATGACCCCGCGCCGCGGAGGAAGACGACAGTCAGTGCCGGCGGGTGGGCTCGGCGACCCGTCTCCCGCCAGTCGGTGCCTGCACCGCCGCCGCGTCCCCGCGGCCTCCGGGAAGCGGGATGGCAGCTCCGGGCTGGCGTCCCTGTCCCGCCGCACGCCGCCGCCTGCGGGCCCGCGGCCCGGTCCAGGACGCTGCTACCGCTCGCGGCCCGCGCCGCCGGCCTCTCTCAGGCTGCACGGGGAGGACACTGCCCCGGGCCCCGTTCGCCGCCCCCGAGGTAGCAGGTCTCGAGCAGCGATCCCCCTCCTCTGCTCTCCCCGCCCCGCGGACCCACAGGACCCCGGCCGCGTTGGAGGCTCACCCTGTAAGCGAACTTCATCGCGCTGCCACACGTGTGCCGCCGCCGTCTCCGCGACCGCCCGCCGGCCCGCAACAACCACTTCCGGGGCGAACCGAGACCTCGCGCCACAGCGCCCCACGCGGCTCGGAGGAGCGGCGCCGCCCCTGGAGGAGCCCCAGGCCGCAGGCCCGCCCGCCCCCGCCCCGAGGCGGAGCCTGCCCGGGACCACCCAATTCCCTGCCCGCGCTACGCCCTGGGCGGTGCCTGCCCCGGCACCACCCATTACCCCCGCCCACGCCACGCCCCTGGGCGGAGCCTGCCCCCCGGCACCACTTATTATTCTGCCCACGCCACGCCCCTGGGCGGAGCCTGCCCCCGGCACCACCCATTACGCACGCCCACGCCACGCCTCTGGCGGAGCCTGCCCCGGCACCACCCATTACCACGCCCACGCCACGCCCCTGAGCGGAGCCTGCCCGGCACCACCCATTACCCCGCCCCATGCCACGCCCCTGGGCGGTGCCTGCCCCGGCACCACCCATTACCCCCGCCCACGCCACACCACTAGGCGGAGCCTGCCCCGACACCACCCATTACCCCGCCCACGCCACGCCCCTGGGCGGAGCCTGCCCCAGCACCACCCATTACCTACGCCCGAGGCGGAGCCTGCCCCCGGCACCACTCATTACTCTGCCCACCCGAGGCGGAGCCTGAGCTCATGGCCCCGCTCCCGCGGTCGCATTTGTGGGATTCTCTAGTCTTACAGTCTTGAGCTGGACGCGCTCCGCTGCCCAGAACCGTTCACGGAAAGTGAAAAGGTCCGACTCCGCGGCTCATTTAATAGCTTTGGGTTATGAAAGGGGGGCCATAAAGAATAGGGCTCTGAATCAAAGTTGAAAACCGCTTTTCCGAAATAATTGTATTAGCGATGCTAGCAAATATTAGAGGCAGTTACCTTGTCAAATGTTAGGTTGGTAAGTACGTTTACAAAAACTCAAAAACTCTGAAGACTGAAATGTCTTAGTTCTTGTGAGCTACTGGATAATAAATTATGAAAACAATCCCTAATGCTGTTCCCTGAAATGAATAATCTACACCTAGAGTCGGGAACCAGGATGAGAAAAAGAAGAAAATTCTTAACTCCACGCACGCAAACTTTTACACCCCATAGCAAAAAAAAAAAACAAAAAAAAAAACAAAAAAAAACAAAAAAAAAACTTGTTAAATCAGCAAAGTGTCTTCCTAAAATGTGTATTTTCATAATTATAATGCTTACATTTTAAAGTCTTAATACAATGGTTTTAGTCTAACAATATATTACAGAATGTGAAAAATGACTTCCGTATGTAGTAAACCATGAAAATAGAATGCCTGCAGTGTCAGTCACCAACTTGTCACCTTTTCCAGCCACAGAGTGCCAGCAAATTGTATCGAGGCTTTCTGGCCTTACAGCCTGACATATAGGCTTAACACATTTAGAGAAAGGGGGCATTTTCATGAAAAATCAAAGTTGAAAATCATTTGGATTTAAAGATCACAGATGACAAGTAAAACATTTAAATCAGCCTGAATGTTTAATAAAAGAACGCTTTTATTAAAAGTATAACTTCAGTTTATATACATCCCTGGAGTCTTTATTTTATAACCCAATCTTATTTTAAACACTCAAGAAAGAGTGGGAGAAGCCTGTGCGTATTTTCTCTACTCGTTCTTTGTGAGATCTCTATCCTCGCCCACCAAGAATTACTAACGCGGAACCCAGAGCAGCACAGCCTGTGCTGACAACACACTGTTGGCAGAAGTCATTTTCAGATTAAATACAATAATTTTCACCTTATAATTAGATGTTATAATTTTTCCAATCATAGGAGACCCCATGAAATTCACCAAAATTATAACTTTTCTTTTCCATTTGCCAGTATTCACATGTTCCACACTATTTGTAAAATGGCTGCATTTTGTTTTTTAGATAGACATTTGATATCTGGCTTCACAATTATATAACAGCTGCTACATCTTTATTAACAAAACCAGCTTGTCTCAAACACATAAGCCTTATTTTAAACACAACAAAAATCCATTTACAGTCTTCTAGTGAAAAAAAAAAGTGAAGTTTTAGGTGATATTCTTTTGTGTAAAACATAAAAATGAAAAAAACACACTCATGGAATTTAAATCGTAAAAGATCTTTTGGGCAATTAGAAGAAAAAAACCTGTGATAAATTTGATCTCATTCAATTTCCAGATAATAAGAAACCACCATAAACATTTTAGATCCCCCCTTCATTTTTTTCTCTCTATATGTAATTAGAGCATTTCGTCCTGGGGTTAGAACCCAGACACAGAAATTGAACAGAAATAAGGTGATCATTTAATCACACTCCCCTTCCCAGAAGTAAAGGGAAAGTGACATTATGCATGGAGGGAGGGCCTGTTCCCTTGGCTCCGAGGCTCACAACACCCACGAGAACCTTTTCTGACACAATCAGATCTCAAAGATCTCTTCATTCACAGGGCTTGGCAGATCTGAAGGGCAATCATTTTTACAATAAAACAAATTTATTTTAGAAACCCTAAACTATCATTATATTCTGAAGTTCTAATTTGCCTAACTAGTTGACTACGTTTTTTATTAGTTTTAAACTGCTCATAAGGAAGATTGACTTCTGGAACGTTTAATTAAACACACAAATATTTATCTTCTTCACACACTTCTCCAATTCCTATAAATGGAAAAGACGAAGGGGGAAATCGCACCACCTTTACTTGCTGGATGAGCAGACAGACAACACACAGAAGAGTGACGACTGCTTTGCTGTGTAGCCACCGATCTGACCTTCTATTCCCACACTAGCCTCTCTCGAGCAGGCGACAAGTGGGGCCAGTAGCAGCTGCAGGATGCTTCTTTTTCTCTAAGGCTTCACACATTTGAGGTTACCTGTGAGGCTCCACCCTCACTTGCATTAATCTGGTTAAGTTAAACTTCAACCATATTTTCCCACTGAATTAACAGTTCTCTATCTCATATGTACAAAAAGACATCGCTTTGGAGAGCTGGAAAAGGTTTAATACATACAATGCTTATTTACAAGCTGTGACCTTCACACCAATGAAAACAAACATTTATTTTGTCCTTGATTTTTGGTGCAACTTATACATAAACATTACATCAGTTAGTTTGTATTTTTTCAAATAATAAATCAACCATATGTACAATTAAATTTACAACCGAAAGCAAATTAATCCATTGGTATGGTATGACTACAGTTTCGTGGCCCTGTAGAGACTATGCAAGACTTTTCTCTCTCCTACAACCTGACTAGAAATACACAGAGTACCCTCTAATCTTCATTTAAATGGAACCTCTTCATTTTTAAGATTGAAGGTGCAAAAAAAAATATTGATCATATAGTTACAATTACACGTAAAGACTTTAAGTTTAACGGTGAGAGAAAACATATTAACCCCCACACATATGATAATTAAAATAAATATATTTAATTTCAAGTGCATATGTTATTAATCAACATTGAGGGAAAAAGGGTTCCAGGAACATTTATTCCCAAACGGCTTCGATGCCAACCTGTTCCTTCCGCCCTGCCTTAGTCTTCTCAAAGTACCTTTAAAACGGCTCCAGGGAACAAGTGCTCCAGGTCCCCTGGCCTGACATCCCAAGGCACAGAAGGGGCTGTGTTCCCTCCCACCCCACCCTCGGCCCCGCCCACCTGCCCTAAAAGGGTGTGATTCTAGAAAAGCGCAATGAGATGAGCTGGAGTGCAGGCCCCTGTCACCCCTTAAGAGTCTTGCAAAGCCACCTGGTCCAGAAACCGGGTGCTGTGTGACCAGAAAGGCGCACTCCCGGCACTGACAAGACTGCAAGGCCAGCTGCACCTCCCTGAGGTACCGGACCTGTGAGGAGCCAGCAGCCTGACCGTGAGGCCCCCGGCGGCCTCCTGTGGGCACGGAGTGAGGGGAGAGGACGTGGGCTCTGGCCAGCCCTGGGGGACAGCAGGGCGGGGACAGGGAGGGGAGGAGACGCTGCGAGGTGACAGCACAGAGGACACAGACGTAGCGCTGGGACTCCGCTGGCCGGCTGCACACGGAGACTCCGCAGCCTCCACGGCCAGGTGAGTGCCCAAGTCTGCTGGGAAGCGGCGCGTCAGAATCCCTTCACGTGTGCTCACAGCGGGCCTGGGCGCGTCGGCCCGAGGCGTGGTCATGTGACACTGACTTCCAGGACGTGGTCGTCCTTGCTGGGGATGACCAGGACCTGCGTGCCAGCGCCGGAGTTGAAGACCTGGCCGGGCGGCAGCGCCTGCAGGCGGGGCATGGGCAAGCCCTGGTGCTCGCTGCTGCTGGCCGAGTGCGCGCTGCCCCGGCTCCTGCCGCCGCCGCCGTCCGGCTGCTCGTCCCCCTGCTTGTCCACCGACAGGCTGTCGTTCTCTATCCAGCTATCTGCAACACGCACACGGAGTGAGACAGGTGCCGCACGGCCGCAAGCCCTGCCCTCCCCGAGCCGACCCTCGGGGCGGCAGCAGGTCTGCCGAGCCGGTGGCCAGGGCCTGTCGCCCTGGCCGGGTTCTGGAAGTCCCCGCGGGCAGCGGACGCGTGCTGTGAATCCGCAGGCCCGCGCCCCGCCAGTCCTTACCAGCATCCGGCTGTGCGGAGTGCGCGGAGTGATGTGGGAGGTACTTAAACAGCCTGACGTCGGGAAGGGGCAGGTGACCCGCAAACAGCGGCACCACCTCCATGTGGACTCTGTGAGTGGCCTGAGCGGCCACCGGCATGCAGATGACTCCAGAACTTTTCCCGCACACCGCCCAGTTGCTACTGTTGTCGACCACTGAAACAGAGAGGGAAACGCTGGCTTACACCAGGGAAGCGCGTGTGACATCATCGCAGCACAAGCCATTGCCCGCTCACGGCTGTGCGCAATTCGAAGCTGGAGCACGCCCCCTCCAGCTCAGCCTCGGGACTGCACCTGCCCGTGAACCACGCGGTTAACGGAGGTCCACGCCCCACGCGCAGGAAGAGCACGCTTCCCCGCCAGTCGGCAACGGACAGCGACTCAGCTCTGACGGGACGTGACGTCGCAGCCTTCGTGGCCGGCTGTGCCACGAGGAATGGGGGCGGGGCAGGGTGGGGGAGTCTGCTAAGTGGAGGCGTCGGACCCGTGGGTCTGAATCGCAGCTGAGGACGTGCGGCGCCGACACACCACCTCCCCTGGCACGTGGGAGGCCTCACGCGGGCCAGGTGTGGCTACTAACACTACTATGAAACACAACTGTGCCGAAACTCGGTGCAACTCAAACACCCCACCGTGCAATCATTCCAAAGTACACAGGACTTTGTCCTCAAGTAGCAGACCTAGCAAAAAGGTCACAGCATCACCGTCACAGGGACACAAAGCAAGAGGCCAGGAGCATGTGACTAGAAGTCCCATGAGCAGCAAAAGGGATCACAGAGGGCAGGCTTCGGGCAGCTGGCGACGCGGGCACTTTCGAGGCGACGGCGCCACGGCCGTGCAGAGGGCCCGCGGCACCCGGAAGGGGCGCTGCAGCAGCAGACCCCAGAGTGTGGTCCTCAGGGCACCTGTGCAGCCCAGAGCCACCTGGCACTCCTGCTGTCCTCACTGCGGCACCACTGCGGGCCCGGGCGTGAACGGAGGCCCCAGGTAAGGGTCGCGTGAGGCCTGCGTTCTCCGCCACCAGACGGCACAGGGTGCCGCACTGCTGAGCCCGCTGCCCCGTCACCAGCCATGGCTACCCCGTCCTGGGCACTGGCAGACATTTTCTTGAAAATGAATGGCATGCGTCTGTCACTTCAAAGAAGTGGCCAATGATACAATCCGAAACTCTGATTGAAAATTAGAATTTGGGAAAACTTGCACTTGCCACTGTCAACTTGACAGTGTCCTTATAATCCAAGACCATCCTGATGATGTCACAGTGAGCCTGAAGCCATGTGACTTGGCGACCATGCACGATGAAAGGTGCCAACACGGGGCCTGTGTAACTCAGGAACCAGGCGTTAACAAAATGACACCTTGGTAGGAGAGCCTTTCAGAACGCCAGGCAGATCAAAGGAGCATGGAAAGGTCACTCGTGCGACTTCCGGCTTCACGCTGTAACCAGCCTGTGAACTGCGCCGGGTTGTGGTGAAGTGTCAAGAACATCCAGTTACCTGAGGCTGCTGAAAACCCCTCCCATCTCGAACTACGTAAGTGTGCGAGACTAGAGTCTCTTTGTGGGCTTCCGCCAATAGGAGGTGTCACAACGGACGGAACGCAGCAGGTGGGAGAGCCCCGTCACCTGCAGGGCACCCGGTGGGACATCAGAGAGATGTGAGAGAACACAACAATGTCGTTCTCGCTACTTTGCTTTGGAAACTAGTTCTGTTTCGAGAATGACGTCACGTAATGGGCTATTATTTTAAGCAAGTAAATAAATATATATTTGACTCCTCAATAACTTTTTAGAAAATAAAAGGTCCTGACACCAAATACTGAGAAGCGTGACTGGAGGAGCCAGGCCCTGGCGGAGAAGGGCTGCAGAGGGCTGTCTGGAGCCGTCGGTGACAGGGCAGGAGCCTGTGGGGAAGGGGCGAAAGGCAGCTGGAGGGAACGGGGCAGGAGCCATGACTGGAGGACGCCTGGCCTACTAAGCGGTGGAGGCCAGACTTGCTTCAGAGTGATGCGAAGGCCCCGAGTCACAGCGGAGGACAGGGGACAGGGCGGCTCCTACGAATGTGAGCTCAGCCAAAGTCCAACAACAGCCTAGTGCACCTGCGAGAATGACTCCATGATAACCAAGTTCAACATCTTACGAGCCTGGGACCACACCGTATAATGCGACATTCCACAGGACCTTTCAATTCTAGAGTGTTCTCTTTGCATAAGGAACATCACACTTTGTGAGACTGGATTAGCACGGCAGGAGAAAAAGATGCCTCCAGACCTACCTTCATACATCAGCTTGGTGGAAAAACACTGGTCGGATTCCGTCAGCGCCTCGTCCCTGTCCACCTCCAGGAGGCCCGAGAGACGCGTGATGGACACCGCCAGGGAGCACAGCGAGCCCGTCCTACAGTGCTCCGTCCCCGCAGGCGGCAGGATCTCGGCCTTCACATTATACAACGTCTGGTCAGAAAAGGGGAAAGGCCAAAGGCAGCGTATGAAGCGCCAAGGAGGCTCTGAGAGGCGGGCAGCCCGCAGCCCCGGGGCGGGGCAGGGAGCCGTGTGCCCGGCCACGCTGGCCCGCGCCTGCCGGAAGAGGCCCTGTGCGTCTGCTGGGAAACCAGACCGTCTCGGAAGCCCTGCTTTATTTCACGCTCGGCATTCTCGTGCTGCACGGTGGTGGTGGGCGGGGGGAGTGGCTGGCCCTCCGTGCTGGCCGCCGTGGTGACTAGCACTCTGTTCTCAGGCTCCCACCTCTATCCATCCACGCTCACGTATTCACCGGGGGCACATTAAAGCCAATTCCAGACAACTGGCACCTCACCCGTGTACCAGGGTCACTGCTGAAACATGTGGACGTTTTTTACCAAAACACGATGCCACTATCACAACAAGCAAAATTCACATTAATTCCTTGGGATCATCAGATATTGGTCCATAACCAACTTCCTCCATAATGCACCCTTCTCTATGACATATTATTACCTGACATTCACACCTAGTCATCCTCAGCCAGCATTTGCTCACTACCCAGGACAAAGACCCAAAGCCCACTTAGAGGATGACGGCCTTATCTTTCCATTTTGTTTGGCCCTGTGGCCAGTAGGGACCCTAAACTGACAGTGGTCCCTCATGCAAGCGCACACCCTAGGTAACAGCCCCGAGAGTCACAGCAAATTAAGTCCTGATGGGATTTCTCCAACACCTGTGGTCGACAGTCTCCGCCGCCTCCCGGAGCCCCCTGTGTGCCCTCAGCTAAGATCCCGGGGGGCTGACCCAAACCCCACTCTTTTGGTTGGAACTGAGCAAGCCGGCCTTAGCCCAGGAACCCAAAGCATACCACCCACAGCCCCTAATAAAGGCACGGGCCCTGCCTCGGTCTGCTCTCTGCCTGACCTCCCCGTGACCTCTCGAGGGGTGTCTGGTACCTCCTCCAGGACCTAGGAGTAATAACCTCCTCTACTTCAGTGCCCTCCTGGTCACGGTGGAACCGCAGCTCACCGTCCAGACGTGCCCCACTTAGTAAGTGTTACTTTGCCAAAATCGTAACAGGTATATAAAGTCACTGCAGTGTAATTCGACTTAAAAGTATGCTGGTGGTACTGTAAACAGTTCAAAGCAAAGAGATTTGGGAATTTTAAAAAGACTACTGTGGACATAACACTTCCTGGGAGCACCAGCAGGAGCCCGTGAGGACTCACAGGTCACCTGAAAAGGGCCTGGAGCCGAGTATAGCCAGTCATGGATTTAACACTCGAGTGTGAACTACTTTCTTCAACCTGCTGCTTCGCTGTACGGAGAGATTCTGTCTGTCTGATTTTTTTAGGTTATAAAGAAGAGGAAGCTGCCTTTCATTTTCCTACCCACATCCCTAACCCCACCAAAAAATAATACCATACATACAAAGAAGTTTTCCACTTGAAAGTCGTAAGTATAGGGTTTTAAGGAGACAGACAGCTGTTCTTCAGATGCTGGGCAGAATCCCACGGAGAACCGGCCATGCAGAGCAGGGGGAGGCTCCTGGGCCCACGTCAGCTCCCAGACGAAGTACACTGACTGCCGGCTGCGTACGTGCTGCAAGAGAGTCGGTGTCACCACACGGGGACAAAGCAAACGTGCCATCAGAGAGTTGGCAGTCATTGTACACATGAGGACAAAGCAAGCACTCTGTCCAAGACGTACACACAAGGACAAAGCAAACACTCCATCACAGTGCTGGCTGTCACTGCACACAGGGACAAAAAACTGCTCTGTCCCAGACGCACTTCCTGCAAAGGGCACTAGCGTGAGAGAGCAGCAGCTGCAGAGCCCTGCTCCTCACGGTCCTCACGTGCGGCCCTCAGCCCCACACCCACCGCGGCCCTGGCTCCTGCTGCCTGGCCCGACCCCAAAGAAGGTCGCGCGAGGCTACCAGACGGGCTCTCCGCTTCTCTGACTCCATGAGCTTCACAGCATAGAAGGCTGTTTAAAAACCTCAAAGAACATTTATTAGTGTCCCACACATTTCCGAAATGGGAAATGCATCAACCAAGTAAAAAGGCCATCTCTACCCGTGCAGGTCCTTCGTACTAAGAAGCCGATGAGGCGCCCCCTCGTGCATAACGTGCACACCTGCAGCACAGTGACAGACGTGGGGGCGTGTTTGACATCAGTCAAATGTTAGTTGGGAAAAATCTTCTGACAATGTAAATTTCAAAAAAAAAAAAAAAAAAAAAAAAGCATCTGCTAAGAAAACCTATGGTCTTCTAAACACCGAGCATTAACTGTCTAAAACACACATGACAAACAGAAAAGGCAAGGTCGGGACTCAGCTGGGCAGCGTGAATGTGGCTATGACCCCTTTACACCCGGACCTCCATGCTTCGGGGGCACGGGCACAACGGCATGGCCGCCACGTCCTGTCCACAGTTACACGAAGCCGTGGGAGTCCGACGAGTTTCAGATTTGCTTCTTCTGACCAGACCGACAGCAACCCAGCTCCCAGGCTCCCCGCTGCACCCGCCACCGCCCACACGATCTCCGCGCTGGAAGCTGGTCGCCTCCCCCCGACACCGCCCTCCGCCCTTCCGGTCCCGCTCGCGCCGCTTCGCGTGCAGCGCCTGCGCTCGGCCCCGGCAGGCGGCACCTGCTGAGCCTCCGTGTTCAGCGGCGTCAGCTGCAGGCCGGTGCTGCCCCGCGTGTCCACGAGGTCACTGCCCGAAGCTGGAAGTCGAGTTCCGACAAATTCTGGACACAAACTTGAACATATTTCCTAAAGAGAAAAACAAAAAAATGCAACTTGGACTGAATTGAAGACCTTTATTAAATATATTTTGGCTACGTTAAGAAGACGCTCTCTGGGGAACTGAAAAAGTGACAGTAACGTAGGAACCAGCTGTTACGTACATTCCTACTTTGATTTCACGTGCAGAAGGGTCGGAAAACACCAGTGTCTCTAAGCAAGCGTTTCTGAGGAAACACGGATCAGGACGCTGCTGCTGACAGTGTCCCCCACGGTCGTCACTGAGTTTCCTGCATCACGTACTGACTGCGGCGAGTCACGCGGGACAGTGGTCACCCTTCACCGCGACAAGAAGCTAAGTGCAGGGCTCACCCTCACGGCTGCCATACGCGGACGAGCTGTGAAGGGCCAGTCTCAGGGCAGCCGAGGCTGGGTGCGAATCTGCTCGCGCCGCCACCGCGAACGCCGCCCTCCCTCGCCGCCCCCGAGGCGGGAGAGCTGCCAGGGCGGTTCTCCACTCGCAAGTCGGTTCTGCCGTGTCACCAGATACCACCAGTGGATAAGAGCAGGAGGGGACGGTTACGAAGAGAGAGGCGGACTGGCGCCTGGGCCCGGTCGTGGTGTGAGCATCGTCACACTTACGGCGGGACCCTGAGACCCGCTGTCTCCTGAGGCAGTGACATACGAAACCTCCAAACTGTCAGCCGCTCCGAAGGCTCCGAATCCAATCGAGCCTCTAACAGCAGTGGTTCTCAAATGGTGACAACAATTTTGTCCCCTTGCCCCGGGGGACATCAAGCAATGTCTGGAGAGATTTTCGGTTTGTCACGCTGGGGCTTGGAGAGAGCCGTCGGCATAAAGCGGGAGAGCTGCTAACACTCCCCGGGGTGCAGGGCAGCCCGTGCGGCAAGGCGCTATCTGGCCTGAAGCATCAGTTGTGCTGTGGGGGACAGGGCCTGCTTTAGGGGTCCCTAGCGGCTCACAGGGGAGCCAGCTGAACAGCCCCACAGGAGTGTGACCAAATGCAGAGTGGCGGACCTTCCAGAAGAGGACAGCTGACCCACATCTGTCCATGAGGCAAAGGGCCTGAGGAACAGGGGGAGGAGGCATAAAGGGGGCCCTGGAATCAAGCGGGACTGTGCTGGGGTCTCGCATCTCTCAACCCCAGACCAGCTGTGCAGCCGACGACCGAGAACAGCTGCACGGATCTGATGTGGACAGGGCGCCCCAGGACACCAGGGGACTACTGTGAAGTTCAACAGGTGGACAAGGCATCCCGGTCAGGTAAGAAAACATGCTCGAGGTCGCCGAGGCCACACCCCGAACAGCAAGGGTCTCCGAGTCCGAGAGTCTGGGACAGGAGCGGGGCCGAGTCCACGCCTCCCTTACCGTGTCCCCGCTGACAGCAGAGCGTGTGTGGTCCTGAAGGGGACGCTGAACGTCAGGGCGATGACGGTGGAAGTAGATGGACCACGGGCAATCGATGGACACCTGCGGAGAGACGGGGACACGCGCCGTGACCACGCGCCAACGCTGCAGCCAGCACCACCGCCTGCCGGCCTCCTGCGCGTCTGACGGCATCACGCCGCCTTCTTCAGGAGAACGAGCCCATCAGACACATGCGCGCGATCAGGAAGACATGGAGCCGTGCCCACGGACAAGAGGGAGGTGGGACCGGCAGCACGGCCACGAGCCACCTGAACGGTCTCGACGGCACAGAGCAGACGCCGCGGCCAGCAGCACGAGGCCCGCCTCGCCATCGTCACACGCGGCCACGATGCCAAACGTACCGTTTCACTGAGCAGGAGATCGTGACAAAGTGCGTTTAGTCACTTATGTTCAGATGACACTAATCAGTCGTTAATTAGTACAAAACAAAATGAATTACCAAACACTAAATGCACGTGACGCTGAACGAAACTGAACACCGATGCATTTGGGGACATAGTGCGGGCCAAGCTATCACGTCCCTTATGGGCAGAACGCAGGCCTCGAGCTTCGCTTTACTCCCCCATAGAAGAAACGAATTCACTGAGTACAGACAGTCGCTCACGGCGCACGCCTGTGCTCACCGAATACACGTCAGCGCTGTCTCCTCGACTCGCTATCGGAGGAGGGGAGAATTTTCAGGGGCTGAAAATTAAAACCTAATTCTTTCGGTGCTGACTGGTCTGATAGTCTATGCCATAATCTCTTTGAAATGACTGAATGTCTTAGGCTTCTGCTCTACTGCTTTTGTGCTTATTTTTAAAAGTTAGTCATTTAACCTAAAAAGAAAAAAATTCACCCATTTCTCCCACCCGCCACCTTCTGCCTCAGGCAGCATCAGTCTGTCCTCTGCACCTACGAACTCGCTCCGTTGTTGTTCAAGAGACCCTACGGGATTTGTCTTTCTCCGACTTATTTCACTTAGCACAACACCCTTGAGGTCCATCTGTGTTGTTGCAAATGGCAGGCAGGATTCCATTCTTTTCCAGGGCTGAGTATTCTCCCACAGTGCGTGCGTGTGGGGGCGGAGGGGGCGAGAGAGAGAGGGAGGGAGATGGGGAGAGGGAGAGTCAACTGCTCTATCCACTCGTCCACCAACAGACCCCGGGCTGCTGCTGGTGCCGGCCACCGCACACCACTCATGGACACGCGGGGGCGCGGCCAGCTCTTCGAATCAGTGTTTCTGTTTTCTCTGGGTTAGCAGAGCACATGGCCCGTCCAGCTTTAATTTTCTGCGGAACCTCTGCACCCATCCACAGTCCTGCACAAACAGGGTGCGGGGGTCCCTCCTCGTGGTTCTGAGAGCATGTCCCTGATGACTGTGACGCTGAGCACCTTTTCGTGTACCTGCTGGCCCTCCGTATGTCCTCTATGGGAAATTTCTATTCAGATCGGCCCATTTTCAAAGTGGATTGCTTTTTGCTACTGAGCTGTAGGAGTTCATGTACTTCGGATCTGAGCCTCTCACCAGATGTGATTTGCAAGCGTCTCCTCCCGTGCGCAGGCCGCCTTTCCATTCTGTTGGTGCCCCCTGCTGCGCGGAAGCTGTTTAGCTTGATGAAGGTGCTTGTTTCAGTCTTGCTGCTTTTGCTTTTGGTGTCCGATCCAAAAAAGCATCGCCAAGGCCTGCGCCGAGACGTCACTGCTTGTTTTCTTCTAGGAGTTTTATGCTTCCAGGTCTTACACTCAAATCTTAATCCAGGCTGAGTTAACATTTTGTAATGCATGAGTGCTCCAGTCTAGTGTGTAAGAGTGCTCTAGTTTCATTCCTTCACATGTGGCTCTTGGTTTGCCCAGCACCATTTACTAAAGAGATGTCCTTCCCACTGTACATTCCGGGCTCCTTTGTCATAGATTAGATGACCACATGGGTGTGGGTTAATTTCTGGGCTCTCTGCTCTGTTCCATTAACCCATGTGTCTGTTTTCATGCCAGTACCATGCTGTTTTGATTACTATAGCTTTGCAATGCAGTTTGATGTCAAGAAGCGTCATGTGATGCCTCCAGTTTTGTTCTTCTTTCTCAAATTTGTGTTGGCTATGTGGGGGTCATTTGTGGTTCCATACAAATTTTAGGACTGTTCGTTCTAGTTCTGTGAAAACTGTCATTGGTATTTTCTAGGGATTACATTGAATCTATATATTGCTTTGGCAATATTTTAACATTAATTCTCCTGATCCATGAGCATGGTGTGTCATTCCATTTATTTGTGTCTTCTTCAATCTGTTCTAGGTTTCAATACACAGGTCTTTCACCTCCTTGGTTGAATTTATTCCTTAGGTATTTATTCTTTTGGATGCAATTATAAATGGGATTGTTTTCTTAATTTCTCATTCTCATAGTTCATTATTAGTGCTGCATTGAAGTGCAAGAGTTTTGTATACTGAATTTGTATCCTGCAACTTTACTGAATTCATTTATTAGTTCTAACGGTTTTTTTGATGGGAGTCTATATACGATACCATGTCATCCGCGAATAGTGTTTTGTTTCTTCCTTTCCAATTCGTATATCCTTTACTTCTTTTTCTTGACTAACTGCCCTGGCTAACATGTCTGATACTACGTTAAATATAAGTGGTGAGAGTGAGCATCCTTGTCTTGTTCCTGATCTTAGAGAAAAAGCCTTCATTCAGCTTTTCACTTGTAAGTATGATAGTAACTGAGGGGTTGTCATATGTGGTCTGTTGAGTATGTTCTTTCTATACACACTTGGCTGAGAATTTGTATCATAAATGTATGCTAAATTGTCAACTGCTTCTTCTGCATCTATTGAAATTATCCCATAACTTTGTTCTTCATTTTGATAGTGTTGCATACCACACTGACTAGTGGGTCTGACCCAACCTTGCGGGTGAACCCTCCTGACCACGACGTCTTACTGTTGGACACGGTTTGCTGGCATTGTGATTAGGAGCTCTGCCCCTGTGCTCGGCAAGGACACTGGCCTGCCCCTCTCTCCTGTGGCGTCCTTTTCTGGTTTGGGGTATTAGCGTAACACTGGCCTCAGACGATAAGTTCAGAAGTTTCCTTCCTCTTCTATTCCTTGGAAACGTTTGAGAAGGACTTGCCTTATAATTCTTTGAATTTCGGTAGAATTCACCGGTGAAGCCGCTGGCCCTGGACTTTTATTTGTTGGAAGAGTTCTGACTACTGATTCGATCTCCTTTAACTACTAGTAACCGATCTGTTCAGATTCTCTATTTCATTATGATTCATTTCTTCTAGGTTGTCCAATTTTCTGGCATATAATTGTTCATGGTAGTCTCTCATGATCTTTTGTATTTCTGTGGTATCAGTCGAAACATTTTCTCTTCCATTTCTTATTTTATTGCACTCTCTCTTTTTCTTGTTGAGTCTACCTAAGGTTTGCCAGTTTTATCTTCTGAAAGAACCAGTTTAGTTTCACTGATCTTTCCTATTGCGTTTTTAGTTTTTCATTTACAGCTGCTATAATCTTATTTCCTTCTTTCTACTATGTTTGAGCTTCGTTTGTCATTACTATGACGTTAACAGAACAACTTATAACTGTCTATTTTAAGCTGATAACCATTTAAGTTTGAGGACATTCTAAAGCTCAATGGCTCAACATTATTATTCTCCCCACCACCATGTTTCAAGCGTTTTTGTTTTCTGGGTTTTTTTTTTTTTTTTTTTGTATTTTATTATAAAATTGTTGACTCCAAAGACGGGTCATTTGTAAATTTATAATAATAATGACCCACACATTGTGGCAAAAGTTTTGTTCTAACAAAATCAGTATTTGCGAAAGTAGTTTATAGACAGCTGGAAGCAAAGAATCTCTTAATAATGTAATGGCTACATATTATTCTACTAAAAGTTACAACTGAGAGTTAAGTTTGACTTTCTTTAACTTACTAGGAAACATTTTATGTTTTATCTTGTGTATCTCTTAACTAATTATTGTAATCATAGTTATTTTCACTACTCTTATCTTTTAACCTTCATACTAGTTTTGTAAGTGATTACTCCAATACCTTTACTATCTATATATTTGCCTTTCCAGTGAGATTTATTCTTTCAAGTGTTCTTGCTACTAATCACTGCCTTTTCTTTCTACCTTAAAGAAGCCCCTTTAACACGTCCTTTACGGCAGGCTGCGTGTCGATGGACTCCTTTAGCTTTTGCTTGTCTGGTAAATGCTCTCCAATTGTCAGTGATAACTTTGTTAGGATAATATTCATGGTCGGTAGTTTGACTTCTTTTAGCCCTTTGAATGTATTGTGACACTCTCACTTTTAATCTTTTTCCTGTTTAGAAAATAAAAGTGCAACTCGCTGCCAGCCTCAATTTGACATCACGTGTAGGAATGCTCCATTTTCTAGGGTTTAACATTTTCAGCGATCAAGAATTGCTGTATTTTGTAAACAGAAATACCACTGCTAAAACCAGGATGCTAGGAATAGAATGTTATTGGTTTCCAAAGACTAGCGATATACTAGAGCGATGCAAAAATAATAATAAAAGCGAGATATTTCGTGGCAGATTTTGGAGGTCAGCTTAGGACTATAACCCGCACGTTATCTTGGGGTGAACACTGCAGCCGCCAGCACCGTTGGCGAGTATTCTCGGGCAAACGGGAAATAGGTTAAGAGTCTCGCGTTGTCTTTACCTTCTGACGCTTTCATTCTAAGGTGTCTTGGTGTGGGTCTCTTCGGGTTCACCCTACTTGGAACTCCCTGGGCTTCCTGCATCTGGACGTCTGTTTACCAAGTTAGGGAAGTTTTCAGCTATTATTTCTTCGAATACGATTTCCACCCCCTCTCTCTCCTGGGAGCCCTATCACGCGATGCTGGTCTGTCTGCTGCTGTCCCACAAGCCCTGCAGACTTGCTTCACTTTCTTTCACTCTTTCTCCTTTTGCTTCTCTGGGCGAGTTCTGCTCCCTCGTCTTCAAGTTGACCAACCCTTTCTGCCGCCTCGCCTGGTCGGCTGCTGGAATCCTGTGGTGCATTCTCAGCTCAGTTACTGCATCCTTCAGCTCTGTGACTCGCACTTGGCTCTTGTACGTCCCATCTCTTTGTGGAAGGTCTCACTGTGTCAACCATTCTTTGTCCTACTTCAGTGAGCAGCTTTGTAAATAGCACTTAACTCTTCATCAGGTAAATTACTTACTTCCCTTTCATCAAGGTTCTTTTTCCAAGGTCTGATCTTTTTCTTTCATTTGGAACATACTCCTGTTCCTTCATTTTCCTGGCTGTGGTGGTGGTTTCTTTGCAGTAGATGAAACCACCACCTCTCCCATCCTGAAGGGTGGCCTCGTGCAGATGAACCCTGTCCTTCAGCCTCAGCTCCTGGCTGTCTCTCCAACCTCTGTGCTTGTCCAAGCAGCCTGTTTAATTTTTAATAAATCGCAGTGACTGAGGATGTGCCGGGACCCGTCAGCGCCCCAGAGAGGCGATCTCGCTCCCTAGATTCAGGCTGACTAGAAGCCAGACCCTCGGGCAGCAGCTTTCGAGTTTGCAAATATACGTGGTCTTGTGAGACCGCATGCAAACGCTTCTACACTGGGCTGTTCAGAAGCTCTCAGAACTGATACCTGTGTCACAAGACGTGGACAAACCTGAAAGAAGCATAATGCTACCAGCACGTTCCGTGAGCTAACGGCCTGTGTGTCTGGGACCAGAGTCGAGCATTCTCCTTGCTAAGTGTCATGTGATGTTTCAGTTGACACCAAGACACAAAGCTCCCTCTAGCCTCATCACTAGGACGGACTGAGGACCCAGTCACCTCTGCTAAGCAAACTCTCTCTCTCATAATAAACTGTCCTTCCTCTCGAGGTGGGATACGACAGCTAGGGCCCGCCTGTCTCTGTCCTCCCAAGACCACCCTCATCTGAGAAGCAGCGGTTCACAGACATTGACGCTAAACGCGGCAAGCGCACGTGAGATCAGGAACTAAAAATCTGCCACTTCAACAGAAGTCGCCTGGTATGTCCACGTCTCTCAGAACCAGCAGGACCGGCGGAACCAGCTGCCACAGGCTAAGCAGTGCCAGCCCCTCCTTACTTTGTGGTCTATGGTGGCCATGCAGTGGCCGGATTTCTGCGTGTCCTTATGCTTCCTCTGGGGCTCTGTCCGCCCCAGCATGCCGCCTCCTCTCCAGTTGCTGGAGCAGAAGGTGGAGAGAGAACTTCCAGTTCAAATTCGATCACATGGTACGCAGGCGCAGCCGGCAGACTGATGCTCGTGACCTTGTCAGACGAATGAACTCGGAGCGACGCGTCAGAAGCTTTTTCTAGAAAGAGAGAAAAAGTCACGCTGACATGTTCCCTGTTCCTGTTCCCCTGTTCCCTTCTCTTCCAGCAGGCGCCGGGCCCAGCGGTGACATTCCAGCCCAACTCCTGCTGCTCCTCCGCACGTTAACAGTGCATCTGGGGGGCCGGGGGCCAGGAGAGACGGGAAACGAGGAACGAAAACCCCGAGACACGGTGACGCTGCACGAAAGCCGGCTGATCGCAGCCCAGAGAACTGTCATGGTGCTCAGACGGAAAGGGGCGTTTCCTGCGTGGCCTGCCCAAGCACTGTGTCCCCTACGCAGCGTGCACCCACCCTGTCACGTCGCTGGAACGTGCCCCACCCGGCGGGGAGCAGCAGCCTTCCCTCCGCACCTCACGCCTGGGGTTGGGGACATAGACGTTTCCAGGGCCTCTGACCAGTGCCGGAAAAGGCAGACTTACTTCTGCTTTATGGCGAGCGGGTCTGGGGAGGCTGAAGGAGGCTGGCGCCGGGAGGCAGCACTGCCAAGCAGAGGCCCACACTGCGTCGCCAGCCCCTAGTGTGCGGTCAAGGGTCCTACAGCACTGAGTGTGGTGCCAGGTGGGGACTGGACTCATCGGTGAGTCGCTTCGCGACTTATATAAATATCTAACCACCTCGTTGACCCTGAACCCAGTATAAAATAATACTGAATGTCAACTCTAATTGAAAAAACAGAAGCCCCTCGCAAGGTCGGTGCCACCTGGCCACGGAGCACATGCACGACTCAGGCCACTGCCCACGAACTAATGAGCCATCCAGGCCGGGGGCCCAGTCCACGCAGGGAGAAGCGGGCCTCAGTGCCGCCCCAGGACGGCAGGGCTGACGGCTCCCTACACCATTGCGGTGGGACAGGGCCGAGTCTTCCCCGGCCGGCTGACGGCAGCCTCACCTCTCGTGTTCGAGTAGATCACTGCTCTGTTGTCTGCGTGACACAGGATGAGCATGGTTTCCGCATTGCTGAGCTGGAGGCTGTCCCCGTTTTTTACTGTATAATGGCCAGTAGTGACAGTGAACTTGACCTTCTGAGGAATACCAGCCAAAAGGCTATCTAAAGGGAAAGAACACCAATTAGCATCACTGTCAACCAGCGGGCCTCCTGGGCAGGTAAAGGGCACTGTTCCTTCTGGAACAGGTGGGCTCTCTTCAGACCCCCTCCCCCAACTCGTGTTTCCATTACATGGACTGGAGGCTTGAGAGGCCCTTGCCGGGAACACGAGGTCCTGTGGGCCTGAGGGTCTCCTCAGCACCCTGGCTGAGAGAGCTGGGGACCATGGGAGCAACCAGGTCCACGAGGGGCTCAAGCTGTACCTGCCACTGAGTAAGAGAACCAGACAGTGACATAAAGGACAGAAGGATGGAACGGAACGAGCGCCGCTGGTCAGGACTGTCTAAGGCTTTCCTAGCTCAGGTCTTCAGGTTCTCTGGTTTAGAAACAGCCTGTAAAAGGCATGGCTGCTGGTTCCTCCTACATGGAGGTGAGCTGAGGTCCGAGAACCCCACTCCAGGGAAGGCAGTTGGAAGACGGGAAGACATAAGAAACGAGGACTAAAGGGATGAGAAGGCTGGGGAGGCCCGGAGCACGGAGGGAGCGGGGCGCTGGGGCGGAGGTGGGACGCCGCCAGCCTCACTGGCCCTTCCCGGGCCCTGACAGTAACAGGCTTGTTGGCTTTTCTCGCCCCAGGTCCTGACGGAAGAACCACTCAGGACACTGCTGTGTTCGGTATCTGAGGGGCTTCCCTGATGGCCATGGGAGAAGTTCGAAAGCAGAAAAATAGGAAGATGGGGAGATTAAACAGAAAGAATGCTGTCCATGGTGTTTTTCAAATGGAAGAAACAAGCCAATAAATCCCTTGTTCCAGCCTAAACAATGGAGACCTTCACTTGTTACTGTTTTAATTAAGTGATGGATGTGTGGTCTTAAATAATTTGGTTATGCCGATCCTTTCCAATTTTAGGACTTAAGAAAAAGGACAGCAGCTCTGAATTTCCGAAATGCCATGCTGGGGATGGGTGGGGAGTGGGGGGGGGGAGAGGAGAGGGAGGGAGGAAGAGAGAGAGAGAGAGAGAGAGAGAGAGAGAGAGAGAGTGAGTATGTGTGTAGTTCAATCAACATTCTCAGAGACTTTGATCAGAGGACAGAACGTAACTGAATCTCGCCCTCAGTCTGTGACATGGACTGTCAGCAGGCATTGCGTTCACTCACTCATCTCTGCAGCGAACACCGACTGATAGCTAATCTTTCTCTTTTTCTTAGTTTCACATACACCACGTTTATTAGACATGAAAGTTAGCAACTATAGGAAAGCCAATATTCAAAGAGCAAGAGCCACCATCAGCTCCCAACCAAAATTCCCGCCACGCTATCCCGAACGTCTCTTAACGAAGGACACAGCGACGACGCACCGGCGGTCTGACGGTGAGAAAGGCCCCCTTCCACCTGACCCCCCGTGAGGGCGGGAGGTGCCACCGGGACGGAGGCCCCAGCGGCCCGGGCGCTCACCAGCCAGCGGCTCCACCAGCAGCTGCGGCTCCTGGGAGTACACGTCGTACTGCGCCAGCGGGTAGATGTGCGGGAGGACGAACCACACCGGGCCCAGCGAGGCGCACAGCTGCCGCAGCGTGTATGTCCCCGGCTCCTTGGCCTACGGTCAAAAGCGGCCACCGGAAAGCTGTTAACGCCCTCGTAACTGTGAGCTTCCCAGGAGCAGGCTGCGCCACCGGCTCCGAGCGGCGGCGTCCCTGTCCCTGTCGGCCTCCGCGCCCCCCGCCCCCGCTCTGTGTGTGTGTGCCCACACGTGGCCGCCTCTCCGTGTGCCTGGCTGCTGCCGCCACTGGACTTCGTGCTCCTAGCACTGCATTTTCAATGTGATGAACATTCTTCTGAAAACGTATTTAAGGGAGCCATCCGGCATGAGACACGAGGCCTGCTCTAAAACTAACACTCGTGACAAACGGCTGGACCGTCCACTGGCCACGTCCTCCTGAGCTAGTGGACTCACAGGACACGCTGCAGAGGAGAAAGCCCTGTGTCAGAGTGGGGCGGAAGCAACTGTGACGTCCATGCAGCCGCAAAGGAAAAGGAAGTTTAATGTCAAAGTGTGCCACTTTCTCTAAAATCTCATTTTAACAAACGCAGCCATATTTTAATACAAAGGGAAAAACCTAAATTCAGTGAGGACGCAAAGCATTACCAACGCTAAGAACGTCATATAAAACATACCAACTGCCTTAAAACTGCATGGGAGATTTTTAAATGTCAGTCTATTTTTCTTTAAGGATAAAAAGCAAACAAGGTGCAGGTGCCAGGCCTGCTCTTGACCCCGACCACACCACAGATGACCCGGCAGGCCAGCGCCCATTCCTGACCACCTCTGAGGTCAAGTTCCTCCCCCCCAACACCTACCTGCGTCCTGAACGTGATGGTGTTGGCCCCGGCTGCAGGGTCACGCTGCTGCACTTCAGTACGTGGGCCCCGTCCTCCAGGGCCACCGCTGAGGGCGTCTCCAGGGACGTGCTGCTCTCCTGCCTTCTCAGGAGCATGTGGACGTTTCTGCATATGATCCCTGTAGTGTTCAACGAGTTCGGAAGGGCTCCTCTCGAACATCTCGTACAATTCCAGCGCGGGCAAGCTGTTCTGGGATGCGGGGAACGGCGACGTCTCCGCCGCGAAGTGAATGATCCCGTTGGCCGTCTTGTGCTTGGTGAGCCACTCGGCGGTCTTGCGGTAGTTGTTCTTCTCGATGCTGAAGTGCACGTTGACGGCGATCTGCTCCACGTGCACAGGGACGGGCATCTGACTGCACACGGTCATCTCCACGGACAGAACGCCGCCCACGTGGACCACGGCATTGGACGGGGTAAAACGGAGGTCTCTCAGTTGTGCAAAAGAATGCATAGGGAGCACGACCCTGTGACCTGGAAATACACACCACGTGTTTCACTCCCGCAGGCACACTTGTAGAGGACGCAGAGGCGGCGGCACGCGGCTGCGGTCGGCCGGCAGGTGCACGAGTAGCAGCGGTGATGCGCGAGGGAGACAGTTTAACCCTCCCAGCCTCCGCCGTCCCCACACACCGGAGAGCTGTCCTGCCACGACAGGATGTAAACACACGCCTAGGTAACGCCTGCAACATAAAGCCTGCAGAAACTGAGGTTTGCAAGTTGCTTTGGCAAACCTAAGAAAACCACGGGTTAATTTCAAAAAAAAAACTTATAAATAGTCCAGCCCCTAGAGCTATTTCAAGGAACTCTGCCACTTTCTCACCTATGTAAAGAAAGTCCTGGTGAAATGTCCATGCTCCTCCTACCCCCCACATATCTAGAAACAAACCCTGGTGTTTGCAGCCTATGAGTCAGCCCGCAGAGCGGGGCCTGCCTCCTGGACCCCAGGAGGGCAGGGAGGCCCAGACCCAGAGTCGCTGAGGAAGACCCACTGCTCTCTCCCGCCTCCTCCTACAAGCAGCTGTTTGTCTAGAAACCCCACATGGAGTTTTAAACAGTATTAAAACTGACCGGGAGTATTAAACAGTAACTGACTAAGGGCTTTGCTGAGTTGATGCTATAAAGCCACAAGAAAACAAAGGACAATTACAGAATATTTTATTCACACAGAGATGACAAGGAATATCGACAGAAAAGCATCCCTGAGGTCTCACATACGTGTCACACACAGCAGACGTGACACACGGCTCTACCAGTGACCAGTTTGGGCACACTGAAGAACCTACACAAACCAACAGACAGATGCCGTGCGCTCCTGAAAAACCCACGCAAATGGCCGGATTCAGTGAAATAGGAGCAGTCAACGACCCGAAAGCCAAACCTACAAGAACGCTGGCTTTCAGTGGTTAGTAGTAAATGCTAATGAACGAAACGCATGTTCCCCCAGATTCTTAAGTTGAAGTCCTAAGAGCCCCCTTTCTTACCCCTGTCCTTGCCATGAAGGGCAGGTCGGGAGGAGAGGCCTCATCAGAAGCACACCCTGCTGGCATCCTGAGCTCAGCCAGCCTCTCGGAGCTGTGAGGACATAAACGTCCGTTTAAGCACCCCGGCCTGTGGCACTTTTGCTAAGGCCACTGAGCTGAGACAGTAACTATTTTAAATCATCTTCTCTTCTTGATAAAATGTGATGAGCTATAACGCACGCTACAGTAAGTTTAATGTTTCCCCGGCATTGCCTATAAAGCATACATGCCGAGTCAGTCAGCCCGAAATCCCCTGGTGGACACTCCAGAAGGTGGGACTGCCTGTGAGACAACTGGTTCCATGTCTATAGAAAGTCAGTCTTACAACCCAAATGTCACACAACTGAGGAAGGAACAAACACAATGTGGCCCATCTATATGATGGAATACCATTCAGCCATGAAAAAGAAGGAAATGCTGACATGCTACAACATGGAAGAACCTTGCAGATGCAGAAAGACACATGCTGTATGACTCCATTGCCATGAACTATCCCGAAGGGGTACCGTAGAGCAAGCAGGTTGTGACGATGGCTGCACATACCCGTGAATAGACTTAAGACCACTGCAAACCAGTGAGGGCCCCATGTGAATTCTACCTCAACAAAGCTATTACATGTTAAAAAACCAAAAAGTCAGTGTCTTGAAAAACAAGAAAAAGAGATGGGAAGAACTATCCTAAGTTAAAAGAGAACTGAGATACAAAATCAAATGCAATATGTGACCCCTGATTAGACCCTACTAAAATAACGTATAAAAACATTCCGAGACGAGATTTGAATCTGGGCTGCAGAGTGGCTGAGGTTAGACTGTGGGTTTGGCGTGGTTAGGGGACTCCCTTGTTCTCAGAAGACTGTGCTACACACTGTTTCTGGGTGAGGTGTTCCCCTTGGACAGGGGTTACTTTGAAGTTCAGCAAAAAAAAAAAAAAGGAAGACAGACACACGTTTGCTGTGTGTGTGGGGGGGGGAATGTTACCAGTTGAATCTAGGTGACTGGTATACTGTATTCATTGTATCATCCTTTGTACTTTCCTATAATACCTACAAATGTTCATAACAAAAAGCTTTAACGTCTCACCTGGGCTGTCCGTCTGGCTGGCAAAGCTGATTATCTCCTGGCAGAAGTACTTCCGCTCGTCTTCCGTTAGGTGGCGATCGCTGGCCAACAGGCTGCTGCTCTGAAGGTAGCTGGGCACAGAGTCAAGGGGCCTGCAGACAGCACCCCTCCCCCGGCTGCGGGCACGACTGGCTTCTGCAGGCCCCCAGAGCTTTCGGGGCGCAGCTCAACCAGTAGGTTTTTTTTCTTTTTAAATCATTAGGAACTCAAAAAGAGATCACATATGTGGACTAGGCTTTAACTTATATTCCTCAGGGTACCTACGTACAGGTAGATTTTTTCTCGTAATTATTAGGCATTTACTAAACACTCAATTACGGGCATTGTTGCTGTTCAAACAGAAAGCAATTTTCCAATTTCATGAAAATGTTACACTTAAAGCACTGGTCCCCAACCTTTTTGGCACCAGGGCCTGGTGCTCCTATGAGCATCTAATGCCTGAGGATCTGAGGTGGGGCTGAGGCGGTGACGCCAGCGCTGGGGAGCGGCTGCGAACACAGACGAAGCTTCCCTCACTCGCCTCCCGCTCACCTCCTGCTGTGCAGCCCGGTTCCTGACAGACCACAGACTGACCCGGTCCTCGGCCCCGGGGTGTGGAGACCCCTGACTTAAAGGATACTTCTCAATCTGTCCAAGGTGTTTCTGACACTCGGCCAGTTGCTTCCTTGTGTGTGTGACGGGTAGTGCCCAGCCCTCGGCCAAGTAATTTTTTAGGGCTCCTTGAAGATAGACTTCCGCCTTCTGTGGAGACTTTTTCCTCCTTGCAAATCAACAAACAGAAGCTTTCATTATGGTTCACAATCACCAACGAACTTAGACATGATCTGTTGCGACGCAGCCCAGACTTCTCAAGCCCACCGCCTGCGCATCATCTTCAGACGGTACCAGCACACGTCAGCAGCAGCAGAACCGGACCTCTGACATGGCCTGCCAGCATCATATACCAGTCAAAGAACCTGACAGCTGGGCCTCAGGATAAGAAAGGGAGGGCATCGCTCACTGATTCACGTTGACGTGTAAGAACGCCAAGGGTCAAAGGAGGGGCAGGAACTGCCCACAAGGATGCAGCTAGTTAGAGAGAAGCTATGAAATCGGGGTGCGGTGCCACCTACCTACTGAAGACAGGTAAACATGGAAGCGTCTACACGGCCCAGCTGAAAGGGGAATGTGAGCCAACTGTGAAACTCGGGCAAATGGCATGGAGCAGCTCTCTGAGCTTCACAGAGAACCGGGAAGAGTTTAAGTGGCAACATTCATCACCTAACAGAGACTCTCCGCAGTCCCAACTTAAACCTCCTAGAAGTTCAGAACAAAACGACGTTTAAAGCACACCTAGCGAGAACTTGCCAAAGCCTCGGTGTAACACGGGTTCCCTGGCCCTCCGCAGAGGACTGGGACTCCCGAGCTCACAGGATGAAGGCTGACACGAAGAAGCGTCCTTGGCAGACAACCAGTGTTCATCACCCAGCCATCAGCAACACTTCTCAAACTCTCAAGGCAAAATTTACACCTAGCAAATTACGTGTGTCAGTTTTTTAACTTTCATGAGGCCCGAACCCCAACGCTTCTTCAGTAACTATCTCCAGCCAAAGATTCTTACAGCCCACCCGCCATCCAGCCCCCGGAGACCGAGGCTGATGGTCACCCGGCCAGTCTGTGGCCAAGCTGGAACCAGGAGCCAGCTCTCAGTCAGCAGGCTGGCACTGGCCCACTGCAGCTGCCGGCCTCAGTACCTAGTGTTCAGGTGGAGCTACGGCTTCTTTGCTCCTTTAACTAGTAACTCACTC
Organism: Eonycteris spelaea; assembly: GCA_003508835.1. Lineage (NCBI taxonomy): Eukaryota > Metazoa > Chordata > Mammalia > Chiroptera > Pteropodidae > Eonycteris > Eonycteris spelaea. The sequence continues at coordinate 1,368,535 of PUFA01000267.1, read as the reverse complement.
CCGAGAGAACACTAGACGGAGGCTCAAGTGAGCCAATTTCTAGCCCTGACTGCCGTCTATGGGTTACATGACCGGCCAGCTGCTCTGAGCGCATCTGGAAAGCTAGGAAGTTACTTCGATCAGTTAAAATATTCTTCCTTGTTTTACAGACTCCAAGATACCGTTTTGAACACATTTCCTTGGGAAAGAAGTGAAACAGCTGTCACCTCGTGTCTCCCTCCAACGCGTCAGCAGTTGCGCTGCCAGACGGGGCATCTGCTCGTCCACAGGCCGATTTTATCACACGCGTGAGAAATACGCTGTTCTGCGCCTTTTCTCCAGAATCCGACTCCAAAGCTGGAGCTAGCCTGGGAATGTCCCCAGCAGGTGTACACGCCCTCGCTCAGTCACAGGTCACCCTCTCTCACAGACGTAACACAAGCGGTTACGTCACTGACATCCAGGCATTCAATCCTCCTAGTGAGCATTTGGTGTAGACTAGAGAAAATGCTATAGAAACAAAATATCTAGAATCTACATCCCAACTTAGATGCCACTGAATGTAGATCCTTAAATCTTCCCTCATGGTTCTTTAATTAAATAAATGTAACTATAATACTACATATATTACATGTAATACCTACACACACAGGTAATTCACGATATAACTTCATTATGTTAATTTGATTAAATAGAAGAACGTAAAGATCACTAACAGCTATTAAGAGTGACACTAAAAATCTCTCCATGTGGTTTTTGAAGCAACTGAAAAAGAGATGATGGCGACTGGGTAACAAACTGCGTTTTCCACTCTATGGGCTGGCGCGCACCCCACACCAGCTCCGCACACAACAAGCCTCCTCTGACTGCGCGTGCGAGACGACGGAAATGCAGGGACGTTCAAAAGCAATTACATGTAAAACTCTGCCAGGTCCTTCCCGACGAACTTAGCTGACCGAATCCTCCCGACGCTGGTGTACATTTCGATGGCGGCATGGGACAGCTCCTGCGGAAAGTAAAGGCCGCATGACTGCACTTCAGTTTCAATGCTAGATCAATCCCACGTTTGCTGACCCCGAGCTGAAGCTGAAGACTTAATACAGCATTAACACTACTTTGTCCTTTGCATCTGCCTTCGTGTTGAGTTTTTATGTCGTATGTGATTTGTACAAAGTCATTAACTTGTAGGTAAAATTATGAGGCGGGATTAAAAGCAACACGAACTCAGCAGGCACAGCACCTGACTGGCAGAGTGCCTGTCCCACGTGAGTACCGCTCCTAGTCTCTTTCTTACTCTTCGGATGACAGAGACAGACTATCAGAGGCCACCGTCTAATGCTCTCATGTTAACCGAGACCCAAGTATGCGGCCGCCTCACCAAACTTCTGACTACACTGCACTCTGAGGTCTCTCCCAGACTTAGCCCTGTCCCAGCCCAAATTACTCCTCTGTTCACAGAGCATCATTCATTGTCCCCCATTCTGGTTTCTACACCATCGAATGAGGAGTACCATTCTGAACAAAATTATAACTATGTGAAAGCGTTTTGTGCTTAATTATGGCACCATGGACGCTAAGAAACATCTGATGATAAACTACTCCATTCTCACTCGCAATTCCCTAGCGCACCAAAGAAACGCAACAAGGCAACTGGAAGGAGGTCCTGAATACCAGCTCATCCCAGTTCAAAGTTCACGCAGTAGCGGTGGGTTTTCTGCCTTAGGTAGATGGGGAACATGAAATACTTACCAAGTAGTGTTTTTCAAAAGCTTCTACTGATGACAATGCTTCTTTCAGTTTCTTGTAAGGACTCTGAGCTGTGTTTGCTTAAACGGAAAGAAATCAGAGTTCTTATATTCTCACCTTTTCTACGTCCAGTCGTGTGAGTTTACACTGTCTCTCTCCTGCCCAAGGGAGATAGATGACTTTATCTGACGCTTGTGGAAATTACCAACACAGCCAGGCCCGCCGAAACTGCGTTAATTACCTACACTCCTGTCTGATTAATACAAGCATGAAATAGTCTAAATCTCTCATGTAATACTTTTATCTTTGACTGAGATTAGGATTTTTAAAAGTACATGTTACAAATCCTCTAATGGATTAAATTACTGCCAGAATGATCTGAGGTGGTCTCAAGGTGAAACAGCACAATATAAATGTCATAATTTCCTCTTTCAAATGTATTCGATTTTTAATAGGAGTCCTGTAAGTATTCATTTCGGCAACGGTTTTGCTAAATCACACATTCTTATGGCTACATTCGTACCTAAAGGAACTAGTAACACCCTCTTCAAAGTGCTTTATTACCTGGGGGTAATTTATCGAGTAAAGGAAATGGTCTGGCCATAATTAAAAATAGATCATCTGCAATTCACAGGATGAAACTGGTCCATGTCATGTGGGCTGTAAAAAGTCATATTTAGCTCATCTGAGCCTATGAGAAACTCAGACACATTTTTAAGAATGCTTCCAACAATTTATTAAACTATTTCTGACATTTCTTTACGTTACTAAAAGGAAAAAATATCCTACCCATTACCCTAGTCAGCTAATCCTGAGTGCAATTTTCCAAACGGTGAGTAACTGCATTGTCAGAGCTTAGGTCACATGACCACTCAGAGTCGGCGGCCTCCTAATTTGCCGCCATGCCCCTACAGGCGAACGTCTTAGCAAGTACCTGTCTCAGGCCGCTCAGCTCCCAAACCCGCCAAAAGGTCAACTGTCCTATTGAGGTCTTCCGAGTTAGGTCCTTTTTCTGACACCAGTCCACATAGGTAGCCCAAGGACTTCAGCTGTCGAGATAAACCCATGATGTCAATTAATTTGCCATGAAAGTCAGCAGAGAATTTATAAACAAATATAAACATTAAAATCCAACTAAGGTCTAGGAGACATTCAATCTCCTACAGGAGATCTAATTTAATTCAAATTTAATTTCCTGTCTAAATGACTCTCATGTGAAATACAAACACATCTCGCTGAGATCATTCCAAACTCACACCTTCCACACGGCAAGTCTGAGGGGCTCTGAGGCTGGCAGCTCTCGGCTTACGCCGTTCACCTGTCTGCACTCGGCCAAGCTTTCAAGGCCCCCTGCTCAGTCTGCACATCACAACCCCAGCGCCAGCCGCCCTGTCGCACGCCCAGGACTACCGTGGGTCACTTAAGCAAGAGGCCCTCTGCCTTTCTACACGCTCTGCACTTCGCCCTCTCTGTGCCCACCGCCGCCGGCTGGCACACGGCCACGCCTTCAGCACCTATAGCAAGTGCTTGCTCTCTGCTGAGTAAGGTGACACTGGCAAGGGACCATTGAGTCCCCACGGCTACTAGACACACCCTAAAGTAGCCAGAACCGCCCGCGTGGGGACTAAGCGGGGACTGAACGAGCACTGCTCCAAACGGCTGACTCTGCCCGAGAGGCGCGTCCGGGGCCATTACCTTCTCCGTCGCATAGCTCCACAAGCCCACGGTGTGCGCGCTGTTCGCTTCGAGGTGCGCGCGGTCACAGCAGCCTTCTATCCTCTGCAACACCTCCAGACAGCTCAGGAACACCCAGCAGTCCAGCGCGCCGGGCGGCACGGTCACCTGGGAGAGCACGAGAGCGGCCGTGTGAGGAGTGCCGGGGGCCGCGCCCGCGCCCGCCCCTGGGAGCAGCCACCCCGCCGAATGCTGCTGTTGCCTGCAAACTGCAGGAGAGAAAAGGGGACCATAGCAGTGCCGTCCGTCCACCTACGAAGAGGAAGGCAGTGATCTATGTCCAAACACGTGGCTTGGCTTTCGATTTCAGATGACGACGAGTGACTCGGCGGGGGTATAACTTTCAGAAACAGATTTTTTCAAGCTTATGAGAAAAGAAGCCTACAAAAAGGCCAGCTACCATCTCTCAGTCTGAGATCTGGTCACTCTCAGTTTGAAGAGCACATATTACAAAGGGAGGAAGCTAGGACCTCAGATGACTGCAGGTCGCAGGTCAGAAAGGTCCCATTCGAATCTAGAAATGTGGACATTACGTAGATACTAGATGATGTTCAGGAATTACTGCTAATGTTTTTAGGTGTGATTATGTAAAAAAGAGCTCCTGTTGCTGAGAGATACACACTGAAATATTTACACACACATAAAACACATTGTCTAGTATTGGCCTGAAAAACAAGCCAGGGGAAAGGGGACAAGGACGAAAATGACCTAAGAGACTGGCCACATGTTGCCTGGTAACTGTTGCTGCTAGAGATGTGGCCTAGAGGTTCATTATAGCATCCTCTCTACCTCTGTGTATACTTGAGCAGTTGCATTAAAAATAGAACAAATGTGACATTATGTAAAAGCATCTACTGTACATGCTCGGGTCTCAGGCACATTTTTTCACATTTCAGCATCTCTGAAACAGGAATGTGCCTTACGATCGATGGCATCTGTGCTGCCTGCTTTTCTGGCGGCGCTGACATCATGGAGTGTCTTACAATGGGTGCCCCAGTTCTGGTGAGGCAGTAATGGTCTACTCAAAATGGGAGCCTAGGAGAATTCATTGTGTCAGCTGACAAGTGGAGAGAGACGCAAAGTGGACAGAGCTGACTTGTGTGAGGACTCCTGCAACACACCGAGCACAAACAAGAGGGCCTGGAAGCAACTGGAAGAACCAGAGGGTGACATTAAGTGACCCTATAAGAGCTAAATTGCCTCGTTCGGTCTCTGAACAAGGTAAACTAAACTACTTAGACCCTTTGAAAAATCAGCATAGGAAAAAACCACGTGATCAGAAGCTACTTTCATAAAGTAGCACGACTTTCTCGTCTAGACAATGGACCACACCCGAAGGGACACAGGAGAGTTGGTCACAGGACACAGCTCTGGGGCCCCAGACAGAGCGTGCTCCTCCCTCGCGAACCAAACCAGGGCAGGTCTGAGGGGGCTGGCTCGCCTTGAGGGGACTCCTGGCTCTGAGGTGCCAGGTGACCTGGGTATTTGCACCTCACATGATATCACCACGCAGTGCCAGTCCTGGGGGCACTTCTGCTACACACAACAGGCAGGCGCGCGTGAGCGAGCACGGGGAGCTGTAGGAACGGGCAGCCCGTTGCAGGCCGCCGGTTTTCGGGACCGGGGTGCCCACACCCCTGGATGCTGGGTCCCTCTCCAAAACCCGAGGGAGCGATAGCAGCGGAGAACAAGCAATGGACTCGCAGGGCACATCTGTGTGCGTGGGAAAAATCGAGTCACACGCCGTGATGGGCACGTGGTTCCTTTGTGGGAAGATAACAGCAGATGCTTTCTTGGTATCCGTTTTCTGCAGAGAGCAAGGACCCCTCGGTAAGTCTTAAGAACAGCGTGTAAAATGTTAACGCCGTCCGTCAGCGGCAGCTCTCCTAGGCGTGAAAAAGGCAAATGCAGTGGCGGCCCCAGGCCGCTGAAGCTCCAGCCTCCACCCTGGAGGCGGCTGCAGCAGCTCAAGGGCGTGCGTGGGCTGCAGGGCCTGGGCCCTGTTCTGCCATCTGGACGCGTGCGGGCTCCCCCAGCCGAAACCAGAAGCGGCCGCCAGCCCGGCCCCGTGGGCGGGCACGGCCCACGCGGCTGCCGGCCATGAGGTCTGCTCCGTGCGACAGCGCCGCCACTGCCCCTGCTTTCAGAGACTTCGGCAGCTCGAATTTCAGTTTTCATCAAAGGACATTCACACACGAATCAGTACGTCACGTGACATCTCATGACCCCCTCTGATCTTGCTTCCTGGTGGCATTTACCTCTTATGTTGCCACACACATGCATGTGTCCGTCTTGGCCCCTAACAGGACCCCAAGTAAACACCCCGAAGGGACCAGCCATCCTGTTTCTCCTCCACACACTGCAAAGGCCTGACACAGCTGGGCTCACGACAGCCAGGGCCATGGCCTTGGGTCATTTAAGATTTGTGGAAATGTTAGTGAAACATATATACGACTGTAACATTTTTTGTTGCTTTAAAAAAAAGTTACAAAATACACACGGTGAAATGTGTAAAAGACACAAAGCCTATGTTTAGACCTCAAGGAATATGTGCATCTGTCACCATCACTCAATTCGAGGAACAGAGACCATTTCCATTAACCTGGAAGGCTCCCTTGAGCCCTCCCCAGTAGAGACCCACCCCCAAAAGGCAGCCCCCATTCTGCCTGTCACCGGCCATGCCTCTTGCCTAACGGCGAACGCCGCGCCAGCCGAGTCCGACAGCACACATTCGCCTGCATGCGCGTGCCGCCCTCCGTCCAGCATGGGGCCAGCCCAGGCCAGCCCCACGGGCCGTCAGCAGCTTGCTCTGCTTTCCCGTGGGCACTGGGCCTTTCTACGACATGGCACAACTCACTCACCCGTCCCCGCTGACGGGCATTTGCTGTTCCCAGGGCTTGGCCACCATGGGGAAAACTACGGGACGCTGTGCCTCTCTGGGGGAGGGGCTCCTCAGGACCAGAAGACCCCCAGCCCCAGGCAGCAGGCAACACAGGAGGGAGCGGGCGGGCAGCCCTGGGCCCCCTCCCACTGGGGCCCCCGCATGCCAGGAGAGACCGGCGCTGGGCTGCCTGTGAAGCCTCGTGGCCCCGGAGCCACTATGTCCTGTAACAGCTGCACTGGGCAGCAAGGGAGCCCGAAGCATGGCCTCGCTGCCAGGCGTCTGGAAGCTCCCCGTCCAGGACCGTCCGCTAATCACAGGTGACTGGTCGGAAGCCATGCTGCCCAGTACACAGCTGCACCAGCTCTATTCCCAGGGACCGACCGGCCAGAGACCCTGCGAGGTCGCAAGCTCCTCGGCACACTCCCGTACTTGTCCTCTGGTTGGACGCACTACCCTTGGGTACCCAGATGGGACTACTGGGTCACAGGACAGGCGTGCGCTTAAGTTTAACCGGGAATTTCCCAAAGTGGTTTCCCAAATCTACACTGTATCACCAAAGTCTAGTTCCCATGTTTCTGTACCCTCACCAGCACTGGGTACTGGCCGGCCACCTTTTTTAAGTGTTACTTTATCTATTAAGGTAGTTTGGAATTTCGTACAAGTCCCATAAACTTTGGAAAAGAGGGGGTCATTCTGCAGCCACCAGAACCACTCACATCTGTTTGAATGATGGCGTGCTCACCTTGGGAGCCTGTCCAGGTGTGTCAGCCCTGGCTCCTATGGTAGTCGGTGTGGGGCACATGCCAGGAGTACCAAGTGGCCCGCACAGGTCTGTCTCAGAAGGCACATGTCTGCAGGCAGTGGTGGCCACGGTCCCCCAAACCCAGCAAAGCGTGAGGCTCTGGGCCGCTCGGAGGGCCGAGCCCACCACAAAGCTCTGGGCTGTCACATCACTGGGCACCGGGTGACAGGCTCTGAACTCCTGACAGCACAGTCCCTGGTGAGGAGGATGCTGAGCACCTCTCTTCAGACTTCTGGGCCACCAGACAACCCCCTTGTGAACGACAGTCCTGCGAAAGCGACGGCCTCATCCAGTCTCCAGGGTCCGGAGGCCCCTCCTCCCCCAGCACCGCCATCGCCGGCGCTGGCAGGAGCTGCCATGCCACTGGCAAAACCTAAAATCAAAGATTCTTTTTACTCTTCCTTTTGTTAGAACTGTATTTTTTATAGAGCCCAAATACTGAAAATTAGAGTCCTAAGGGAACCCCAGCACGCCCACCCCCCGCGGCAGAGGCACGGTGGCCATGGCCCCCACTTGGAGCACTGCCCACCACCGTCCCCTTCGCGAACCTGTCACTGGCCTGACGCTCACGACGCCTGCTTCTGCTTAACCTCCAACTCTGTATCGGGGGACGCAAAATGTCCGCCTTCTCCGGCTTGCTGCGTGGTCAGACCGCCCACTACGAGACCGTCCGTCTCAAGCTGGACACCATTCCGCCCCCTGAACACGCCGCAGTGACTGCCCCGGGTGGCGATGGGCACGTGGGCTACTTCCAGGTTGCAGCGGTGAAGAACGCTGCCTCGGGCGCTGCGCACCTGCCTCTGGGCACACACGCTGACGAGCTGTCCGCGCCGGGCGCGCGCAGCTCGGCAGACGCGGCCAAGCCGCGTTAACGGTGCTGGCACCGACCTCTCAGCAACGAACGACCCTGCGCCTGAACGTCCTCCTCTCGCCGCCAGGCGATGCCGCGTGCTGACGGCTGTGACACAGCTGCTCAGGGCATGCGACTGTGGGTTCCCCCTCATGCTGGTCCCCTGCCCCCAACGCCACGCTGGCCACAGGGCCTGGCAAACGACCCATGGCTTCTCGAAGGATGCTCAGCATCCTTCCTTCTCCCAGAGCCATGGACTCTCGGGGACCTTCCCCAGCAATGCCCTTCATCCACAGATGCCGCCTCCTGTCCGCGCCTCCTCCTGGTCCAGCTCCGGTCCTCACGACTCAGGGCCACGCAGCAGCCTCCATCTGCCCACTGAAGACCCCCACGGGGCAGCTGGTACATGGCAAGCACCCAATGACCCCGAGTTACAGTCCTCGGCCATACCTCTGCTTCTGTCCTCTGCGGGGCACCTCAGGACACCAATCCCCGCTGGCATACCTTATCTGTCTTCTCTGCTTAACCTGGAAACTTTTACCACATGTGGCCCTGCTCACAAACCGGTTGGCCGACTGGCTGCAGTGGCCTCCTGTGCATGGCTCCGCCAGTCTCCAGATCGGGTGTCAATTCTGGGACCCTGAGCAGTCCTGACCCTTCTCAGCCTACCCCGTCTGTGACGTAATCACAACAAAGCTGACGAAAGACGAGTCAGCGCTGAGAGAACGCACTAACAAAAATCATTTGGGCGGTCACTGTAACAAGCACATGATGGCCTTCTAGAAAGTACCTTCCTTATATTGTTCTCACTATTTGGTAAAGAATGAAACATAGGTACTGCTGATGTAACTGAAAATGGGGAGATTTTCCTGGAAGGCAATGTGACAGTGTACGCTGAACGTTTTAAGGACATATGACCCCTGAACCAGCAATCCACTTGACGACCATGTCGCACGGAGGTGACGCGCCAGACAAAGGTGGTGGTGGCGGCAGGGCTCAGGCATCTGCTTGGCACAGAACTGAACCATTGAGCCACAGCTGCCCCATGGCCGGGGCCTCCAGCCAGGAGACCAGCCACAACACTCCTTCTGTAAGTCTGTCTGGTTTTCCAAACTTACATAGACAATAGAGTCAATTTTTTGGTAAATGGAGGAAAAAATGTGTAAGCGTTGTAGGAAAAAAAGCAGTCTGTGATGGAGTCACCGACGCTCAGGGAGAACTGGTGCTGTGGATGCTCCTCCCTGACCCCCGCAGCTGTACGAGAGGCACAAGGTCCCCCTTCACGCACCTGCGACCAGGGGAGCTGGCCCAAGGCTCTCCTCAGGCACCCCTGGGGTGTGACTGCAGGCCCCACTGCAGAGATGGGGCCAGTTCCCAGAGCATCTGGCCACCACCCTTTCTCCTACTCTGGAAGAAGATACTTTAAATCAACTGATGAATCAACCTGGAAGTTACCAGAATAAACCTTACAAACTGCAAACGCAAAATACATACAGCATTTTCTACTACAGATGTCACAAAACAATTACAATACTTACGCTTTGGGCCTAAAAAGGATTAACAAACGTAAGCCAAACCCTAAAAGAACCACACACCAGCCCAGACTGCCAGCTAGCCAAGTCCCTAGCCTCTGTCTCCACAGCTTTGCCCATGGCCAGGGATGGCAGTGTTCCAAGCCACCTTAGCCCTGTGTGTCAGAAGCCAAAGATCAACACTGGCCTCTGGCCATCGACACAAATATGTAAAGCAATCCACCAAAAAGCCAGCCCAGACGTAGGAAAATGAGTCTATTTTTGAAAGTAAAACCAAATGTATGAAATTAAGTAAATAACTTTGTCTTTTCACTTTTGAATGTTTCCAGATTCCAAAAGAAACTAAGAATAAACTTTTCAAGTGCCAACTGCCAAACATATTTAAGACATAATAATCCTCCCACTCGAAAAAAATCAACTTAGATGAGAAAAGATTAAATTTCGTGCCTGAAGTGTCAGATAATCTGTAGTCTTCTAAAAATGCTAACACGTAAGTGTACGTGAAACATTCAAGAAAACACAAAAAGCAAGGAAGGTCACGCTAAGACGTAGCTTGTGTGAAGGGCTGACAACATGCCCGGTGCTCTGCCAAGCTCCCTGCACACGTGTCACCTCACGTGTCCTAAGAGCCAAATGGCTCTCAGTCCACCCCCACTTCAATGGGACCCGCGTGTGGATGATGAGCCAGTCTCAGTGGGCAGGGACCGCTCAGTGGGACCCGCGTGCCTGGCTCCAGAGCCCGTCCTGCAGGCCTCTGTGCCAGACTGTCTTCCTGAAGCCCTCACAAAGGACACTTGACGAGACCAGAAGAAAACGCTTCTGACATGCAAAGGCCATCCCCATGGAGCACCGCCTGCCGATGGCACTCAGCTATCACACAGAGAGCAGACGCCCCGTGAGGACTGCGGGCGTGTCCCGGGAAGAGCCAAGTCCCAGGTGGCCGAACAGGCATGGCGCACCTGAGGCCAGGGCACCTCATGGAGGACACAGGGACACCACCGCGTGACAACGCTCTCAATGGCATCGTGCTGTGTGCAGCCTGAGGACAGGAACAAGATGGTCATCAGGAAGAAGAGGCTGAGGGAGCGGACACTGGACGGTATGTCTTCAGCTTTCACTCAGCACTCAGTCCGGGTCAGCTCCTCCCAAGGGGGGCGTCATAGAACCGCAAAGTGCAAAGGAGCATAACAAATGTGATTAAAGTGGGGACAGTCTGTGCTCCGGGAGAGAGCAGGGTGATCATGACCACTGCACTGGACAAGAGGCAGGGAACACGCCGCGCAGGACATTGTGTGCAGAGAACAGCACAAGGCGCTGAGAGCCCACTGCGCCCGCAGCGAGGCCGAGCTGGGACTGAGGGCCTAGTGATGCGGCCAATGCGGCGCTGAGCCCAAGCCACAGGCACGGTCCTCCTTCTGGCCCAAGGGCAAGCAATGGCCCATTTCCACTCCCTCCCCCAGAGCCAGAGGCCTCAAAGGACTCAGGAGATAGGCTAAGGCGAGAGCGGACCGACCGTGAGCGCTGGGGCGCCGATGACGCGGTGAGAGCGCTGCGGGGTGCTGGCTGAGCGGGCGCCATGCACGGGGACCCCGGTGGGGACAAAACACCGGTGAGCGACGCGGCAGAGGACGAGGCGTCACCACTGCGAGTCTGTACTCGGGCCCGGCCACCCGGATCCACCTCGCACAGTCCCCCGCCCTCCCGTCCCGGCTGTCCTCAGCCGTCCCTGGCTGTCCTATGTAACACATCAACGGCACCCTCGCCCTCCCGCTTCCAGAATGCCTGGAGGAGGCGGCCGGGTCGCAGTGCAGCCTCCCCGGGGCCGGGGCCCTCGCCAGCAGCTTCCTCGCCTCTCTGCAGGTGGCAGCCGTGCCGTGTGTGAACTTCCTAAGGCAAGAACAAGAATCTGGGAAAGAGTCTTAAATCCTTAAGGTTGTGCCAGGGGCGCGCGCAGCACTGCGGGGGCTGGCTGTGTGGCTCCCCGCGCCCGCCCCGAGCCGCGCAGCACTGCGGGACGGACCTGCCTGGGACCCCATCTGAAGTGTCAAGCGTGACCTGCCCCGAGCCTACTTCCTGCTCCCTTCCCCCCTGGCGAAGTCTCCGGGTGCCTGGCACACGCGGCCTGCCTGGTGTCGGGGGCTACTGCCCAGACCGTCCGCACAGCGAGGCGGAGCAGCGGACACGGGATCTGAACCCACTCAGTCAGAGCTGCCGAGAACAGCATTTCGAGGTGGAAACTTATTTTTCCCCGCTTGTTTGATTAGCTAAGGCAAGAAAAATAATTTGATAAAAATTCTTAAATTCTAAGTGTCCACTCCAGATGCACCCTCCTCGTCCGTGAAGTGGAACCAGAGCACTCACTGGGTCTCCACCGGGGGACGGGCTGAGGCACCTGCGAACCCTGCGAGGATACGTGACACTCTGGATGTGCGCACGTGCGTTTTCCTGGGTAAAGGGGCCGCTGCAACAACATGGCGGGACCCAGAGTCATCCAGGTCCCCTTAGCGCACTGCTGTGGTCACGATTCCACAGCAGGGAAAGCGCTCAGGAGCCGGGAGAACGGTCCCCTCGGACACACAGCGCTGAGGCTCCCTGGCTGGTCTCCTCCACACACACACACACGCACACATGTAACCGACATGTACCTTCCGTGGAACTGCGGCCTCTGCGCGGCCCGTGTGCCCCTCGCACCGTTACCTGCGTGGTCACGTGCAGCACACAGACGGCCGAGATAAAACCGACGCGGGGCGTGCGTGTCCGTCAGGTGAGCAACCCAGCGGTGAGCACCCGCTCCCGCGGAGCACGCCACGGGCGCTGTGACAGCGACAGTGACGAGGCGGTCCAGCAGGCCTGCGCGGGCCAACGCTGAGAGCGGAAGCCGTGTTCTCCAGCAATTACGTAATCAGCGTCCAGAGTAACTACAAACACACTAAACCCGCGGACATCCGGGGGGAAACTGTCCCGGGCACCCACGTTCAGGCTGGGCCGTCGGGGCGGGCGCTATGCGGACCGGGCGGGGCGGGGCGACTCACTTCCAGGAGCTGCAGCTCCTGCACACAGCTGTGCAGCAGCTCGAGGGCGCGCTGAGCCACCTCGCACGGCCTCTGCAGGAAGAGGAGCAGGGTGCACTGGCGGGAGAACAGGTAGCTGCGCAGATCTAACAGGGTGGCTTCTTGCCTCTGTATCAACTCGCGCTTCTCCATATCTATGGGCTTTCGGAGGATCAATCCATTCCAGCTCTTCACCGGCTGGCAGAAAAAAGTCAGCCAGTTGGCACCATCTAAACAGACACACAGCATGAAAGGCGCTGACTGCACACCCCCTCACCCGACCCCCTCTCGGGGCTCTGGGACCCACGAACCGCCGGGCGGCTGACTGCGAGCTGCCCCCGACCGCTGGCCCGCCCCCTAGTTTGGTGTGGAGCCAGTCTGGGGACGCGGGAACAGGCAGTTACCACCTGCACCCCCACTCGGGATGTGGTATCTGATCATGAGCACAGGATACACAGCCTGGGCCCCAGGCACGCTGTCGTACCAGGCCGGAAAGCTGTGGACAGCCCAGTGGCCAGGGGTCAGGGGCCGGGGGCTCGGGCGCCGTGTTCAGCGGGCCGGAGGGGGACCCACCCACCTTCCTCCATCTCCTTCTCTTGTCTCTGACCCCACTGTGCTGACCACCTGGGCCCTGCTCCTAGAGGATGGACTGCAGGCACCAGGGAAATGTAGGAGCAGCAAGCGGAGGGGCAAGTCCTGCTCGTCGAAATGTCCAATGAGGCTTCTGATCTTAACTCAGAACCCCAAGACACAAACGTGTTCGGAATACACACGTAAGAATCTACAATAACAGGTCATTTAATCTTTATGAAAACAAACAAAAAAATCCTATCTATTTTCCTTGTCTCAAAAGGGAGACGTCCTAACCCTTCCACTCTACGGCCCTGTGGGGGAGCGACTCGACCCTGGTAGCTGACGAATCTGAGAATCTGGGGTGCGACCGCCACCCACAGCGCCTCAGCTCATCTGAACTTGGAGCTGTCAGGGCGCATGCCATGTGTGGTACCCAGCCCACCCCAGCAGGACCCTACATCGGCAGGGCCCTCTGCTGTCCCCACCCCAGGATTCTCCCGACTCACCTCCACCTTCGTTCGGTTCAGGCCTCTGTGCCCATGCCGCCTGCTCAGCGGGCCCCCAGACTGCCCTGTCTAAAGTCAAACAGCGCCTCCTGCCGCCCGCCCCTCACCTGAGCCCTTGCCCTTGCCTGCCCTCAGCACTGCCTGCCTGTGAGTTAACAAGCATCTCTCTCTGTGCCTGGTCCCCCTCACGCAAACTCCACGAAGGATCGGGCTCTGTTCACCCTACAGTATCTATTAAATGAAGGAACCGAAGTGAACAACCTCATCATTCGGCTGCAAAACTTGGTCCAGGTTTACCTCTGGATTTTAAATCACCCCAGATTTATTTTAAAACAGGGAACAAAGAAATTTAAGAAACATGTAGGATGTTTAAAAGATACATATGTATAACATAAATATGTGAAATATAAGGAATGTAATCTTACCTCTTCTAAATTTAAAAAATTAGATTAGTAAATACTTTGCTTTGCTTGTACATTTCTACTGTGTCTTAGAGCAAAGTAAAAGGTCCAAACCTTGACTTGATAAAAACCAGTTTGGAGCGGGAATCATTGGTGGCATTCATTGGCACTCCCAGAGCACAGCTGGTGCCCAGGGCTCGAGCGGGCTGTCCCCGTCCCTACCCTCCCACCAGCAGGTGCCACGGCTCCTGGGACCACTCCTTCCCTCGCCCATCATGACCAGGGTTCTCTCAAAAAGAACACCCAACAAAGATGTCTAGTACAGCCCTGCGTGTGGGGGCAAAAGCAGAAAGAACTCAAACGTCCAACACCAGGGGATAGCTGAACAAACTCACGAAACCACACTGTGAAGCTACGCAGCCATGAGCACACACAACAGGACCTCCTCCGTTGACCTGGATGCCTGCGATGGGCCGTTAACAGGAAGGACAAGCTACAAATGTCTATGTGATATGATGCCATTTCCATCCAAATAAATATCAGCCACAAAACAGTGGGGACAATTATAACCTTTCTCCTTGCACATGGTTTCATTGGACCAATTTCGTACTTCTAAAAGAATTTAATTGTCGGAAAGTTTAGTTCATCAACACCCGTTACAACGGTGTCATATGAACTCACTGCAATGAACACTCGAACTCTGCGAAGACGGCCTCACGATGGAATGAGAGGGCTCTGCTCGCGTGCCAGCAGGGAGGGAGGCACAGACACAGGTGCCACTGGCCAGCACTAGGTTGTGAAAACGACACTTAATAGCTAAAAGACAACTGCTTAAATACTTTCGTTCCTTAGGACTCTTCTAAAAGTGAAAGTGACTAGTTCTCAATTCTCATTTACTCCCTATCGGAACCATGAAAACACATCCTATGTAATTCATAGAAAAGCGGTAACGAAAGACAGTACCGTCACGTGGTGACTCACTGGCATCCGCAAACTATTTGGAAGCGGGGAACGGCGCTGAGGGAAGGGTCTGCTTCTCACATGTCACTACTCACCGCCAGCACCAAAGTTGACGACATACTGAGAAAACAGGGCGTCCAGCTCGTCGTACTGCACCAGCGCGTCCTCGAACTGCTGCAGCATCTCGAAAACGAAGGCGAGCTCCTCCTGCTCGCCCGAAGGAGTTGAGAAAAAGCAAAGACATGTATCAGCGTTTCGAAACACTGCTATTAAAGACCACAGCAGAGAAGAGCATGGAGCACTGTGAGTAACGCGTCCACTGTGCTGAGTAAAAACCAGTTTGATGACATGCCAACATTTACGCAGGCGCAGAGAGGAGAGTGGACAGGAAAAGGCCCAGCAGAGTTCTGGAGCCCCTGCCCTGGTGGCGGCACCGGGACACCAGTCACCCTCGTCCTTGGTACTCCCCTCGCCACCCCAGACTCACGCTTCTACCTGGAATCCTCCCAGGAGCAGGAGCTGCTCCATCCCCCCTCACTCATCCAGCCGGCTATTTACTCAGACCTACGTAGACTCACATCTGTTAACTTTATTCCACGGGTTAGAATCGAGCTGTCACTATCCATTTTGTCGCACGAGTTGTCCCAGCTTCGGCCATGGGGAGACCCCTCCAGGTGGACCTCCATCTTTTTCGTGCACTTCCTTACTTGCTGGTTCTATGAGTTACTGTGGGTCCCTCTGGCATCTTCCCCACCCACGCCTGGAACCAGCCACTGTACAAGGAGCCCTGGCACCTTTTAGTGGAGAATGGAGTTTGGAAACCAAGATTCGGGCAGTAGGTGTACTCACCGGTACTACTGAGGGATCACTTTTTCCTAGGCTGTCAGAGGACAGAGCGAGACAATGTACGTATGCGGTGTGTACTAAGCCTCAAGATGCACACATACGTCTGTATTTCCGAATCGACCTATCCATCCATCCACCCGCCCACCCGCCCACCAAGCCATGGGCTCACACTGATAGCTCAGATTCCAATCCAATACCGCTGGGTTTAGACTCCCCTCCCCCTTGTTTGTAACCCTGAGAAACTAGGTTTAACCAGCCTGGGGGTGACGAGACGGGCGGCCAACCGCACACGGAAGCCCTGTGTGCACCCAGCCATCCGACGCAGCACGTGTGACGCGAGCGTCGGGATGAGAGATGAATGTCCCACTTTCTAACCAGAACGGGCCTTTTATTGGGTCCAAGTGCATTATTTCTTCAGTAATTAAAACACACGTGATATTTAAGTGTGAAAATTATGCTTTTTCAGTCAAAATATGGTGACTAAGGACAAAAGAACCCTAAGAGCAACATTCTTGTCACTCTGTAGGCCAGGAAGGTCCCCATTCCCCTAACTGTACTGCCACGTGTCCCTTTGTTCACTTAAAACTTTTCTTCTTAAAACAGAAAAAAAGCTGTCATAGATGACAATTTTAAACACCTAGCCATTTTTTAAGCTATAACAGTTTAGATAGTCCTCAACCAGCTCAAGGACTATCTCTTATGGGAACCCAGACTGTGAACAGGAGGAAGGGATGCCCCAGGAAGTCACAGAGAGGCCAGGTGGGCGGCACCTTTCCCATCAGGACTGCCACCACTGCAGGGCTGCCCTGCCCATGGAGCATCCAGGGTGGACCCCGCAGGAGGCCTGAGACACTGACGGACCCAGCAATACTCAGGACAAGGCCAGCTGCCTGCCCTGAAGCAACAGGGAGCAATGTTAGTCACCAGGGAGACCATCTCTGGTTGTCCCCTGCCCCCGTCACCACCCCCCCCCAGGAGACGGAAATGTCTGTCAGCTACTGTACTGGTTTTCAACACGGCCAGCAGGAATCAGCAGCAGAGATCCACCTTACTCAGAAAGAAGGTGCGGCCAGGCCGCAGCAGCAGGTACCTGGACCATGAAATACTCGCAGAAGCTCCAGCCGGGCTCTGTTCTCTTCTCCCTCAGGGTCCTCATGTCGTCCTCGAACTTGCCTAGGTTCTTGGTAAAAGACATAAGCAGCAACGTCCTGAGTTTGGTCAGGAAGGCGTTCCAGGACTCCTGAGTTCGAGAAGAGTCCTTCAGGGGGTCGGAGAGCACGACACACCTGCGGAAACACGCGTGGACCACGTGGAAAACGCTCTCCAGCGCACGCAGCTCCGCCCCCCTTCCCACAGTGCGCACTGAGCCCCGCCCCCGTCCTCCTGTCCTCCCTCCCTCGTTCCCTCTCCCTCCACCGGTGAAAACACGAGGCAGGCACTGAGAAACCAGATCAGGAGAAGCTCAACGCCACGTGAGCAGTGATGCTGCCCCACAGAGCTGCTGTGGAGAGCGCTGGAGGAGGGATTTAACATGGGTCTTAAGACTCTGCCTCCGCGTTCTCTGCAAAGGAAAGTGACCGTGTCACAGTCGGTTCCCAAATCTCTTTTCCCCTGTCCCCCTCAAAACCCTCTTTTGGTCGCTGGACAGAATAAATTAAGATTCCTTGGCGAGGCGCGTGAGGGCCGCCACCCTGGGTGCGTCTAGCTGCCCCGCCTGCGTGCTCCCGCTCCTGGTTGGAGCCCACGGAGCTCCTTCTGCTGTCCCGCCTGTCACTGAGCATACTCCTATCTGCCCTTGGAAGCGCAGCTCACCGAAGCCCCACCCAGCAGCCCTGCGCTCTCAGCTGCTGTGACGACACGGGTCCCCAGGAAGTGCCGGTGTCAACGTGTCCTCTTTGTGGGTCTGTCTCTCCCCCTAGACTGTGAGCCCCCCCAGAGTGTGGCTGAGGACGGGGCATAAATAATAAACAAGGCTTAGAAGAACGTGGTTTAACACATAGGGACGATATAGTCTCACCAGTCTCAAGGGTCACAGGGGAGACGCTGGCACGAAGACACTTCGAAGCTGGGGAATGGCCCTAAGTGCTGTCACTCCAGCCCTCTGGGGACTGTTTCTTCCCCTGAAGGACAGAGGGGTCCAGCCAGCTGACTCCCAAAGTCCCCAAAGGGTACTACGTGCTCATTCACTACTGAACTGCGGAAACCACCGGCTCAGCGCTCAGCCGTTCACCCACAAGGCCTCTCAGAGACCTCATCACCAGCTCTGTTCCCGACCACACAGAAGGAGACACAGAAAAGACCCCCCACTGAGGCGTGAATGGGAAGGGAAATGCCCCAAACACCAGCCTCCCAACAGTGTTCTGCCCAGGCACCTGGCTCTCTGTGACACCGGACTCGCTACGTTCCTAACCCTTGTTATACCCTTCAACTCTCACTGCTTCTAGATCTTTTATAATAGAAAGCACGATGCTTCAGATATTCACACTGGGTCTTGACGGTCAACTCAGGAAGGGGGAGCCGAAGCGCCTCCTCAGGTCGGGCCGGGGCCGAGCTGGAGGAGCAGCTCCTCAGGGCCAGTCCGCCACTCACAGAGGTGCAGCGGACCCAGCCCTGGGGGCTCCCCCAGTCAGGGGACCGCTGCGGGTACAGGCGACTAAAAAGGCAATGCTCTGACTTCGCCATACTTACCCAAAACCTAAAAAATGCACAAAACCTTTACCGAGCAACTTTCCTTTGAGAGATTCCTCCCAAGGACACAACAAGGACGTACACAGCATCAGAGCTGGAGCGCTGCTTACGACACTCAGCAAGCAACGACTTCTGAGCCAGCCAAGGGCGTGTGGGTAACTTACAGTATGTTAACAGGATGGAATGTCGTGCAGAAATACATTTATCATTAAAAGGAAAAGTTACAGAGTATTTAGTGAAAAAAGCAAGTATGAGACATTATGCACAGTATTTTGCAGGCACACACAGATGTGTGCAAAAGAGAAAAAGTCTGAAAAACAAACCAAATACTAAGAATATCTATTTTCTTTTTGCTCACTATCTTTACTAATAAGTCTATAATGAACATGTAAATATTTCTAATCAGGAATTAGGTACAAGATTAAAAATACAGTAAGCCACTTCAGGACCAAGTGTTCCAATATTTCAAAAGACAGAAATTATAATTTCAAATAAAAACTGTCAACACAGATGTTATTAAATTCAAATTTATAAACATCTGACCCAGATTTTTACATTAAAAAATAAACATTTGTCCAAGGTAACTTTGCAAATGAATGAAAATCAAAATGTTAGAAGGCATGTTTAAATACTGATGATAAAATGTTAAAATTTTCAGTAAGCCGAATTTTACATGTAAAGAATAGTTGTTAAAAGCAAGTTACTTTTAAATGCACTTGCCAGAAACATACTTCTGGCACTCAGATAAAAAATATAGCATAAGTTAAAGGTAATCAATAGGCACTTTGAAAACTATTATACAACTCGAACTCTCCTTAAGTTCTGACTAACACACTCCATTAATACCAATTTATTCACCTAATAAAATCCCAAACACACGATTCCTTGGTTCTGTTACAGGCACTCCAGGGCCACCTGGGCATGCCTGTCACTGCTCCCAGTCCCCGCCCGGGCCGGGGAGGCGACCTGCTCTCCCTCCTCTGAGAGCAAAAATGCTGTGGGCCTGACGGCAGAGGGCGGCACTTGGTCACAGCGCATCTTGTCAGGACGCTAAGCCAATTCCTTCTGGATAACTTATGAATGACAGACCTTAAAACAAAACTTCCCACAAGTCCAGAATCACGAAATTTCTCTAAGATAAACCAGAAGCTCAATAATCTTTCATTCAAACTATAAATAAAGTTTGAACGTTACTAGAAAGGAAGCCACATGTGGCTCCTGGTGGCCCCAACGCAGGACGAGTGGCAGTCAGTTGGCCAGGGTGGTCGGGCTGGCACTCCTGGCCACAGCCCCAGGGTCTTTCCCCTCAGCTCCCTCAGCCCAGCCCAGTGCTGCGTTCTCAGGGGGGCTCCCCTCCCCAGAGCAGGCCAGCGCCCCTCCTCCGGGTTCCTGCTGCACTCTAGGCCCTCTGCTTGAGCACATGCCACCCTGGCGACCACGGGCAAGATGACCTAGGTGTGAGCAGCACCCGCCTCTGCTACTAGAACCTGCAGTACCAGAGTGGGGACCAGGCACCCCACTGAACCCCCAGGACCAGGGCGAGTTAACGTGCTGAACTGCCTGACACAGACGGGAATCCCATGGCACTGGGACGTGCTAGCCAGCACCACTAGGCGGAGCACCGCTGACGAGGGGGACGTGTGCGCCCCCAGGAGAGAGTGCGGGCCAAGCAGGGAGTGTGGGGGGCGCTCAGCCTGAGCAGTGTGGAGGCCGCGCCCCAGTGGCCCCTTACCGTGCCCGAGGGAGCGCAAGGCAGCACCTTACGTCTGCTCCTAGGATCTCTTTATTGGTGTAGAGGTAAACAAACAAAACATGGGGCCCCAAAGACAAAAACCTTTAAGGGATTGTGCTGCCCACGGGACTACGAGACTCCTCATAAGACCTCCCTTCACCAAGGCCCAGTGTCAACCTTCAGAAAGGGGACCCACTGCGGCCCCTCCCTCGGTCACTGGGCCACAGGACCTCTCCTCCCAGGCAGGGCACTGGGGTTCCCTGTGCACAGATTTTCAGCTGCCAGACCAAGAGATTCACGAAGAGGGACCTGGTCCTCTCGACGACTCCAGCATCACGGGTCGAGGGCAGGCCACTGCAGTGGTGCACAGAGCGGACATCACTACCTGGCAGCCAGCAGTCCGTACCACTCGGAGACCAGCCCGGTGAGCTAAAATAAAGGCGCACTTACCTGTCACTCTGCTTATTGCAGAAATCATTCCTTATTTTGTCCACGATAGAAGTTCGGGAAAGGATGTTGGTTTTGTTTTTTTTCTTGGCGTCGTTTTCAACCAGCACTATTAACCAGTCTGCAGAGCTGTGCGCTTTCAGAGTGTTCTGCCACTTGGTGAGGTCATCCTTTACTGTTGCTTTGTACACTTCGGTATCCTAAAGAGAAAAATGTCACTGTGAACAGAAGTTAACCAATCCCTCCCGTTTACACGGCAAAACGTATCTAGCAACGGAATATGGTGGCCACGGCGCTCCACAGCTCGGGGCGCGACGCTCCAGGAGACGTCCAGCTCCGAGCCACCCCTGCGACACTCTGGCCAGGCTCAGCGCCCTGGCCTTGGCACACGGTCTCCCCAAACCCTGAGGACACTGAGGGATGATCTTTCGATGTCGCTGAGAAAGAGACTGAGTCATACATAGAGCTCAGGAATCTGCCGACAGCGATGTGGTCACTAGGGAAGTTGGGACTAAAACCCAGGTCGACACGGCCCCTGTGCCCGAGCACTGCAGCCATCCCATCGTTGTGTGCCCTGCCCTTATGGCGGAGGCGAGCGGCCCCTCCCCCATGGACTGGCTCTCATCACAGGGCCCAGGCGACAGGCACGAAGCCCAGGTCAGCCTCACAGCAGCTTCCTCCGCAGGCGCTCAGCGCTGTGAGCCCCCAGGGCCACTGCCACCTCGATGCCACTCATGGACCACAGCAGGGGCAAAGAAGTTCAGATGCAAACGAAAGGAACGAGGGCCACCTGGGCCTTCTTGAAAGCTATCCTGACTCCCACGGATTGACGGGAGCTGTCCCTGTCCCAAAAGCCAGCGTTGTTTCAGCCTCAGCACTCTAAACACCAGCGGGCCGGAGGGCACCGGCCCGCACACCACCCGCTGCGCCCAGCCGGTCTCCGTCAGAGACAGCAGGGGAACAGGGGTTCTCCTTGCTGTTCGTTACCATTTATAACTGCCCTTCGGTCCCTACATCCACTCAGAAGACTCAGAGCAAAAATCTGAAACCAACGTGCTTAATTCATTTTAAAATTAGGCCTTTCAAAACCTTTGGAAACTATTAACAGCCACAGTTAAATATCCACCTTCGCCTCTTTTACTGCACGATTCCTGACTATCCCGCCCGTTCCTTCTTCAGGTGTTTTCGTCTCTCTCAAACAACACTCACCCAAGACACATGAGAAATGATTGATCCACAAATGGGTTAAATCTCAAGTTCTGTATCCAGTCCCTCTTTTGGTTTAATAAGTGAAAAATTCCAAAAAGCAGTACTTATCATGTTTAGCCCCCAATAAATTAGAAGCAAGACCTTCGGCTTAAAATTTAAGAGGAAAACCACCTTGCGAAAGTCGATTTCCTGAGAATTACTGGCCTCGGGTACCGCGTACTCCCCACAGCATGGCGGCGTTGGACTCACAGTTCAGACTTCACGTCATGGGCATTCTGCCAGGTCTCTGAAGCCCAAATGCATCATCCCGCCCAGAAGACACAACCAAAGGCCAGGGCCGGCAGCCGCAGACCCCGGCTGCCTCATCCAAAGGGCAGACGCAAACCACAAGGCCCCACCTGGCCAAGGGGCAGCGAGGAACTGAGGAGCACAGGGCCTGGTCGCAGGCACCTTTCGCCAACCGCCAGCCCCGCCCCGCCCAGCTTCCTGCACTGGGGGAGGGCTGCTGATCCCCCCTGAGTCGCCCTGCTCTGCTTGGGCAAGAAAGTCTCCCAAGCAGCAGGCAGCAGGGTTCCCCAAAGCTCTGGGGGGATCAGGGGAAATGGTCTAGCCCACTCTGTGCGACGGTGAGCAGACAGGGGACAACGCTAAGTAGACTCGGTGACTCTTCAGAAGGAAGCCCAGGTGAGCCAGTGGCCTCAGGAAAACAAAGCCAACAGAGGAAGACCCGTTAGTGCGGAGGGCCGGGGTCGGCAGGGCGCCTGCGCAGGGAGAGCTGTGTCTGGGCATCGCTCAAGCAGGGCAAGGAGGGCATCACGTGCAAAACGCTTCATGCGCGCTGCAGGACAGAGCACACAGGCGGGTGTGTGGACGGTGTCAGGAGTCAGGGCGGACACAGACGCGAAAGGAGGAAAGGCCAGAAACAGCCCTGGGGCCGAGCTAGGACCACGGGCGGCAGTCCCAAGCCTCGGTCTCCTCTACCATGTGGGTCCGTGGTGGCCCGTGGTGGCCGAGGCAGCAGCGCCCTGGAGGCAACGGCTGACTCCAGAACAAGAGCAGCAAAGGCACAAGCTTCTGGAACACCTGCTATGCTGGGAAATAAGAATGCTCAAAAGGACGCGGGAGCCAGTGTGAAGTGACCCTCGCTCGCCGCATCTGGGTCAGCTTGAGCATCACACCACGTTGGAGTAAGGTGAGTAAGGTGAACTGGCCACGAAGCACTAACCAAGCGAAAACCCAGGCGGGCTCTTTCCCAGAGCAGAGTGAGGCATCTGCGACCTGGGTAAAGACTGGCCGCAGAGCCGCCGCTGCCGCCGCCGGGGGCAGGTCCCAGCGCCAACGACGCGGAGGAGCAGGGCGCCTGCGAGGCCACGCCGGCCCCGGGGCAGCTTGCTGACTGCCGCTCGGGAAAAGAGCTGCTGCGTGGAGACAGGACTCCTTGACCACGACTCTAACCCTACATTACCACTGGGGGCAGCAGAGAGAAGAGTTACCAGGCCGGGCCCCGCGCTGTCCCCCAGGCTGGCTCTGGGAACGTAGACTTCGGGAGGGTTCCCATCACCATGTGACCAGAGTGCTTCGTGGGGCCTAAACCGTCCTGCATGGACGCGATGGCTGTGCTGGCACCTGCTCCCCCTCTGGAGTCTGGGACTTGGAGACATGCCAGGCAGAGGTGCCATGTGACCAGCCCCCAATCAAACCCTAGGCGAAGAGCTCTCTGACAGACACCTCACAGGTGCTGTCACACTCCCTGCTGAGCAAAAGGCCAAAGGTGCACAGGGTGAGGGCCGAGGAAAGCAGGTGTGGGCTTTGGGTCCTTTCCCATTAAAATTACAAAATTACTTCTGCATCCTCAGACTCAGGCTAAACCGTCACAATATGCAATGATTGATATATTCTGTATATTACTAAATATGTCTTATTAGAGTCAAAACAGACAGGAAGGAACAGGCAAGAAGAATGACCCACAAAATTTCAGTTCATGACAGATGAATTCTGCCAAAAATAGAAGTTTACTTCTGGACTTAGGAACATGCAAATGCAAAGTGCGAGCACAGGCCACGACACCGAGGGCAGAAATGTCCGCTCGTGGTGCGGGCAGGCAGTCGCCAGGTGCCACCTGCGACAGACACTGACCATGAGGAAGAAGGGCACGGCCACTGCCCGCAGAAAGTCTACAAACCAGCAAGGACAGGGACGACCAGAAACCGCTGTGCCGGGTAAAGACTGGCTGCAGAGCCATCGCCGCCGGGGGCAGGTCCCAGCGCCAACGACACGGAAGAGCAGGGGGTTACGAAAAAAGGTTACGAAAAAAGCCAAAAGCCAGCACTAAAAGTACCGAGTGACCACGAGGGCACAGTGAGATGGTCACGAGAAGCTGAAACACAGGAAGGGAGCTTGTGTTGCGTGATTGCCACAGGTGCAACACACTGGCCCGGCGGAAATACGCAACAGAGCCATACACTTGGCTGAGGAATGCAGAAAAGAGAAAAACACCAAAATGAAGAGTGCATCACAACGCAAACGTGAACTAACACAAAATAACACTGAACATCGAACTGCAATTGAAAAAGAAGAAAAATGTTTTTTCAAGTGAACTTGAAAAATGACGGTTGTCTTAAGAAAACCTAGGCCCGTGAATCCCAGCCCTGTTCCGCGACGCTCCGGGACCGTCCCCTGGACGAGTACTCACGCAGCACTCCGCCCAGTAAACGTGCAGGAAGGGGAAGGTGAGCAGGGCCTTGTTCCCCTCCTTGGCCAGCAGCTCCTCCTTGAACTGCACGAAGTTAGACTCCAGGTGAATCATCCTCGGAGCCCGGCCGTACGACCTGCAACAGTTTTGAAAAGTCACTGAGAAAAAATAAGAATGGTCAGCAGAAAAAGAAAAATACAACAATGACTTAATCATTTCTGAGTTCAGAAGTACAAATAAAATATGCACCCTGAATAATAACCATAACAGTCTGTCCAAGAAGATTCTATAGATTGTCTTAAACATGGTTTGCGTTTACACGTCCAAGCTCCTTCTCCATAAAATCTTTTTTAACTCAACGATACGTGCATGGTGGCGGTGTATGTAACCGGGGCTCCTGGCCCTGTCTGAGAAAAGCGGACCTCACTCGGGGTTTAACCCGTCCCGTCCCGTCAGTCACCTACACCGAGAAGCGCAGTCTGAAGCTGCGAACGCTCTGAAGCGCAGATTCCTCCGTGAAACCCCGTGTTATCCAGGGGGCTGTCTGAGGAGAGAACAGGGTGTTGTCTGCAGAGCACAAACGAAACTGTGGCACCCCGCACCCCTCTGCTCAACCCAAGAGGAAAAAACACAGAGACATCCCACAAGCTACAAACGTCTACTCTAAGGCTAGCCAAGGATGTGAATGCAATTTTTTATACTTCTAAAAATAAATGACACCGCGTGTCTTTTCCCCACACCTTTATTTTCCACAAGTAGCTGCATCTCCGATCTCAGAGGTGGCCGCGCTTAACGAGCTGACAAGTCGTGCTGACGTGACCACGCTAAGGCCTGACTTATCTACTGAGGCTATTTTTTCCTGTCCTTTATGAGATTAATCGAGTTCTTTTTCCATCCTTTTTCTCTGCTGGTTTGAAAGTTTAACCATCTATTTCTATTCTGCTGTTGGTTACATTTTTATTTTTAAGATGTACAAACTTAAATATTCTTTCAAAGACTAAAATAAATGTGCATCCTCTTCGAATTAGACAAGAAAGACAGTATGCTTTCTTCTTTCTCCAAATGTCTGGAATTTTAAATTTTTTAATTTCAAAAGGATTGATACTGTAACTTTACCAAAATATTGTATGACTTGTTTGCTGGCAGCTGCTTCTTTCATCTTGTGAATTCTGGGTTCCTTTTTCACCTTGTTGAAATGTATCCTTTAATTATTTTGGACAGGGCGGTAAGGGTTTGATTAGGTACATCTTAAACTGTTATTTACTGCGCTGTTTCCCAACCACCTCCATGTGTGGCAATAGGTAACCAGAATATCGGAATGGCACTCTGCAGTAAGTAATACAGGTGGCTCTGCGCAGGCAGACCGGGCCCCTGGCCGTCCTGAGCCCAGCTGGCCCCCAAGGCCTGAGGGGAAAAGCCTCTCTCCGCACCTGTCTCGTTCAGGCCACGCGGAAGGCCCTGACACAGTCTTCCCTCTAGCACAAGAGTTCTAGGGTCAAAGGTATCTCCCTCGGTACTTTGAGAAGACCGTTCTTAAATGTACCGTTTTATGCTGCATTTTAAATGTGAGGAATCACAAATGTGGTTCTTCTCCCCTCGGTTTTCTGGGCATGGCGCTGCTTCCCGCCTCGCTTTCACGCTGCCTGCCTCCGGGCAGGCTGCTGTAGTCCGACTCACTTCTGGAGAAGTCTTGATTCTTCTGGTTCTTCTAATACTGCCTGCCCTCCATTCTCTGTTCCCGCCTCCGAAACACCAGTCAGGGGGCCGCTGGAGCTTCTGGATTTCTCCTCCCCGTCCCAGCCTCTCCCCCTGCTCTCCACCTCCAGGTCTGAGCATTCAACTCGCGTTTCCAGGCGCAGACGTCCAGCTCACTAATCTGCTCTCGGCTACACAGCTCTTTGCTGCATCTAGCAAAGTTTCTGCTTCAATTTTTTTTAACTCTAAGAACTAATCGATTAAAATTTTTATCAAAGTATATTTTTCTCCCTCTCACACATACGCCGCTTCTCCCTGCTCCCTGCTCACGCCTTCTGCCACCATCCTTCCCAGCCTGCTCTTGCCCTCGCTGACCAAGGTCCAGGGCCCTGTCACCTGTCAGGGACTTGCCTGCTCCTTGGGGAGCCACTTCTGCAGACACATAGGGCTCGGCTTTCTCTCCCAACTCCTCCACCTCTCCTGCTTCCACCAAAAAGGTGTGCACACCTCTCTGCTGCCGGCGCCCGCATCCCCCTTCTCTGTCCTTGTGAGTTCATGTCTCTCTGGTCCCTCATTGACTGGGCTTTCAGCAAGGTGAAGGATGAATGCATATGTTAAATACGTGTAACCTGTGCAGCTTATTTAGTTTTTTCCCCCAATAACCCTTCTTGTTTCACGGACGTTCTTTTATCTTTCCAGCTGTTGAAATAACGTAGACTTATTTGAAACCCATTTCAGGTCACCCCTCTTCAGGCATCTGGCTCTTCCACCCACTGAGTACTCTCTCTGCTCACAGCACTGGGCGTCCTCAGAGGCCTGAGCAATTTTTTTGTAAGCGTTCTCCCACGTTCTGTACGCTATGTTAAATGTTAGGAATTAAATACATTACTGTAACAACAACTGGGCTTAAAAATTAGAGAGAATAGAGAACCTGGGTGAGTCGCCCCCAGAAAGCCACACTAGTTCTTCATGGTACTGGGGTACAAATCGGTGGCCAAAAGGAATAGCGCATCAAGAATCGCAATTATGTGAACATGAATAAAAGGAAATTTATCCACCTGGGTTACAATCAGATTACCTATTAATAAACCAAAATCCAAACATTTTCTAAAAATAACACCTTACCAGAAGTAAGCTTTCTAGTAAGATAGCTCAAAGTCAATTACTCCCTCTGAAGGGTCATCAGATGAATGTGCACAACAGGGCGGCGGGAGTGGCTGGTTGATGCGGCAACCCCCTAACTTTTCCAAACCGTCTCCCTGCTTTCTCATACCTAAGAAAGAGCCTGCGGGAAGGTGCTCAGGGTGGAAAGAGGCCCCGCCTAATACTCTAACCCAACGTGGGGTCCTGAGGTCGTGGGGTCGGAGTGAGTGGTGGCTCCTGCCCGCCACGCCTATGCCTTTAAGGCGTCTGATGCACCCCGAGAACTGAGCAGTCGTTCCCAGAAAAGCTGGCCTGCAGCTCAAAGGAACTGTGCTGCTTCTCATCAGGAAAATCAACGTGTTCCTTAGCGCGGCCCAGGGGCTGCACCGCCCCTCAGTGTCTTGGCAGCACCCCAGTGTCCTGGATGAGGGGCGCAGCCACTGCACCCACCGTACCTTCTCCATTCCATGGGCTCCCGGGGCAGCTGCTGGGACAGTGTGGGGTAGAGAGACGTGAACAGGTTCTGATCTCCAGCACCTGCAACGGAACAAAGAGATCCAGTTATGACGCTTTTAGGTAGATGTAGGCAAAATAGGCTATAAAGTTATTAAACTGGTCATCAGACAATTTTATATGCAGTACAATGGCATCCCGAGGTCGTCTCTCAGTTGAAATAACCGGGCTCTAGAAAACCCGGCCCTCGCCATGAGTGACGTAACGGACCCGGCACCGCGCCGGGACGAGGCGGGGATCGCTCCGTGAGGACAGCGAGGGCCGGAGAGGCGGCGTGACCGGCCCGCGAGGCGCAGGAGCCGGAGCCGGCTCGACGGCCCGCTTCGCTGCTGGGTCCATGCTCCGCGGCCCCCGCCGCCTGCAGCCTCGAGAGGACAGCAGGAAAATTCCAGCAGAAAAAGGAAGCCGGAGAGATGCACGTGAGCCTCTTCACCAAACTAAACTTGGCATGCACCCAAATGCCAGGAGCCAAAACCTACAGGACCCTCTCCGTGTGCACGCACGCCGCAAAGCACCGGTCCTGCGGTCACTCCCAGGGGACAAGGGCAACGCACGGATTGCAGAGGGCGGGCGAGGGCTGACGGTCCGGCGTGCGGCTTCGCGTGCACACCAGCCTCTCAGCCCTCTCACCGGCGCCTGAACTGACGCTCCGCTCGCGCATGAAACGACAGCACGACTGTGTTACCTCACGCTGGAAAGAACCTTGTCAGCGGAGGTGTCACAGCAATAAGAAGACACTGACAAGTGTCCAATTCACAAAACATATATAATTACAGATACAACTGTATCGTTGGATTTTTTAAATTAATTTATTTTTATGGCACACTAGTTAATGAAATCCAATAAATTTCAGCTTTACACCTAACAGAATGGCATATATGTACCATCAGATTTTAAATCACCAACAAGACTGTAAGAAAATGGTTATTTTTAAAGCAGCTTAATCTATACCACGCCACCCTGAACAAGTCCGATCCCACCTGATCTCAGAAGCTAAGCAGGGTCGGGCCTAGTTAATACTTGGATGGGAGACCGCCTGGGAAGACCAGGTGCTGTAGGTGTAAAAAATAAAATTAAGGGATTGTAAACTGACAAGGTCCTTGCAATCCGTGGGTCAACCAAGAGTTGCCTCCCTAAAAAATAAAAAAATAAAGCAACTCTAGTCTTCAAAGAAGTCGAATAACTAAAAATTAAAACCTGTAGGCTAGACCGTCTTTTCAGACCCAAGATGCTTTCACTAAGACGAGAGTCTGACCAAATCAGTAACAGGCCCAGGCGAACCACGATGACGATGCTACCAGCCGGCCACGTGGTCAGGCCAGTCACAAGCCACATGGCATTGTTTCACCCTTCGTCAACCTAAAGAGCAATGAAAACGTTTACTTTCAATCATTTTATGCACAAAACCTTTTATTTTATGGTCCACTAAAACTGCAAAATCATGAACTTATTTAGTGTCAAACGTTTTAAAATTCAGGTTTTGAATTCTTAACAGTTGACTGTGACTAGAACAGAATCAAGTTGATACTTAAAAGGACGAAGGGCTCCAAGACACCCTGCCCCGTGTGAAAACGCCTCGGGTTCACCCCCTGAAAATCTACGCCCAAATCGACCTGCCCGAAGGGGCTCTCTTTCGAGGGTCTTCGCCTTGCTTTCAGGAATATAGGCCATCTACACTAAGACAAACCAAGGGTCCATATTCTCTTTAACCTAAGAGAAAACGTTTGTATTCGTGATGAAAAGCTATACATTTATTGTTAATGTTTATAATGTTTATATAATAATTTAAAAAATATTTTAGGACTTGATTATGACATAAGACTGGATTCAATACTAAACAGTCTACAAAAAAGGCAGTTAAGTTATCAAATGTGGTTTGAATGCCTGAGAGCTATGAATTGTGCATGGGGGAACACGAGGTTGAACCGAAGCTGCTTCTCAGCTGGGAAGGACACAGCACTTCGCACTTATAAAATCAGTTCTTCCTGTGATTTTGTCTTCCAGACACGTGCCAAGAGCATTCAGAAATTTCTGTAATCGTCCTGCTCCCGGGGTCCGTGAACAGGTTGGTACTGGCAAGGGAGGATTAGATGCTGGTGTGTGAGGTTGCTGCCAGCCAGCTGACTTTACAGATGGTTCCAGATTATCCACCTGGGCCCACTGTGCTCACAAGGGTCCCAGAATTTGACAGGCCGCAGAGCCAGAGCCAAGCCTGGACTGGTCTCTGCTGGCTAAGACGGAGAGGGGCCAGGAGCCTAGGAAAATGGGCGCCTGTAGAAGCAGGCAAAGGCAAGAAAACAGACGGTCCCCCAAGGCCTCTGGGGGTGACCCCCCACTGACACCGGGATCTCAGCCTGAGGAGACCCTCGGTTTCTGACCTCCAGGCTCCAAGAGAATCTGTGTTATATTATGGCACTAAATTGATGTAAATTGTTACAGCATCCACAGGAAACTAACATAACTATGAAAAGTATATGAAAGACATAATGGAAAAAATAAAAGCATTTAATTTGCCAAAAATAAAAATCTCCATAATACCTCTGACCTGATGATACAGGAGGGCTGACCAGGCAAAAGGGTTCGGCACCAGGTGAGGGGCCACCTGTCTACCGTGCGCACATGGGCGGTGTGGGGCGGCACACACGCCCTGAGCACTTAGTTGACACCAGCCCCAAGAGAGCGGTGCCACTCCGCTGACGACCACCAAGGCACCAGGCCCCTCCCCAGCCAGGCCTGCCGCGCAGCTGAGGAGCAGGGACGTGGGCGGAGTCCCAGCAGGCGGCCTTGCCCGGGTCTCAGCATTCCCTGCTGCCCTGCGCTGCTTCCCACTTCTTAGTTTTCTTGTTTGCTATTAATCTGCAGTAGCTGTGTTGACACTGCTCGGCTAAAAATAAAGCTTCCAGAAGACCTTCCACCAAGAGCGACCACATCTGTCATCTGCTTCCCACTGTCACTGATCCTTAAACATGCAAAGTTGTGACATCTTAACACAGAAGAGGGTCAGGACACAAGGACCACGAGCAGCAAAGGAAACAAAGCGCTCCCCGGCCTGCAGGGGCGCACCGCTTCCCCGGTTCTCCAGACCACGTGTTTGCAAGGTCAGCGTTGCTACTTGGAGATTTACCGTGGGTTAAAGACACTAACGCCCTAGGTGTTTGTTAGTACTCAGACAGTGTCCTCTCCTCCAAAGGCTTTGTTATAATCTTAAAGGGAAATGGTTACTTTGCCAAGAACACAGATGTCTCATTTGACCGTGAATTGCTGAAGACGCCCGATCACCTGAGCCCGTGGATAGGACGCAGCCTTCCGCTTGCTCAGAGCGATGTCTTCACGGGAGAGGGTCCGAGTCATTGACCGGGTCACACAGGCTCCGCAGCACCAGCGGGCGCAGCAGGCAGGGTGATGGCGTGTGAGGGCGAGGGGCCTGCCCCTGGGGGGGACGTCTCCCGCACCTGAGGCCCCTGTAGGTCTAGAGATGGCACGGTAGCAGGGAGGGGGGCGGGGGGGGGCTGCACTAGTACCACGTGCCTCTTCCCAGGCCCTTCCGAGCACGAGTCTGTGAGTCTACTTCCTAACAAGAGAGTCAAAAGAAATACATTTTTCTAACACTTGCTTTACAGAAAATCTTGTAGCGACAGCCATTCTTTGTGCAGGCCACTGATGAAGCAAGCTGCCCTTAGGGGGCGGCGGCCCACACCCGGTCGGAAGCGTGTGGGAGCTCTGTCTGTGACCCCGGGAATGCCGGTCCTGCCCGCAGACCGCACGTCATTTTTCCCCACACCTTCTGGCAGAAAAGACTTTCAAGTGGGTGATAAAAATGTCCAAGGTCACAAACTGGGAAGTCATTTCAGCCTGTTCGATAACACGTAAAGCAAATTTGCTGTAATTTATTTATAATGTCAATGTAGTCATAAAAATTAACGCTTCCAGTTGGCGGCTTTTTCAGGGGGCAAACCCTGACACCGGATGCGCACTTCCGGAGATGCCGCACGGGGTGGGCGTCCACGCTGCTGGGCGCGGGGACCGAGGTTCAGGAAGACCCCGAAAAGTCCAGACCTCTCCAGACTCTGCAAGGAGAAAGCCAGGCTAGCCTGTCCCCTAAAACGCGCCAGGCAACGGACCCCGCCTCTGCGCACACACACTGCCCTGCCTGTCCTGGAAGGCACATGTCTGAGAAGGTGGCAGTGACGCCTCCCACAGCTCTGCACCGAGAGGCCAAGTTTAAAAGAAATTCCGCCGTGTGATAGGGAGCGCCTCCCTTTGGTTGTCACTTTGTTACATTTCAACTTGCTAAAATGAGGGTGACTTTAAATCACAACTCAGTATGTCCTGCCATGTCCTCACTGGCTTTCACGGTCTACCTGGTCTCCTCCTGATCCTCTCTGTGACATGTGCGCTGTGACATACACGCTGTGACATGCGGGCTGTGACGTACACGCTGTGACGTACACACGCGCTCTCACTCCCGCTCTGCTTTCCTCCCTCTCCCACTATGTCTACAGTTACCGCCCCGGTGGGTGCAACCAAGCGGGGCGGGGGAGGGGCACAAATCACATGAGCGTTAGTCAAGTTTAACAGTGTGGTGGTCTGCAGAAGATACACAGACTGGTCGTAAGATAGAAAGTCCCAAAGTCTTTCTTTTTCCATGAAAAGTAATAAGCACACGTGCCAAGCGTTAAGAGGCCTGAGTAGACCCTGATAACCAAGGGGACAAGTCTCCTCTCACACTCAGAGACCAGACCAGACTTAAAATCGAAGAGTTTAAACAGAAAGATTGCATAAATGTATCTAAATATAAGAATACTGGAAAATCGGCCTTTAACAGTCTGTATGTTTTAGAAAAAAAATACACATGCAGGACGCACGTGGCCGTCTGCAGCGTGGCATCTGCAAGTTCCAGAAGAGGCCTCGGCGGCTGCCTGCCCTGCAACTTTGTGCGAGAGGGACTGCTCTCTCCCCAGGTCCCCCCACTTCGTCTCCCTGAAGTCTGGGTTCGAGGACCACCTCCCCAGGGAGGTCCCTGCAGCTCTCAGAAGGGGCACCACCGCGCAGGGAAATCGGGCCACAGCCCCCGCAATCCCGTGGGAATCTGGCCCCACAACAGCAGACCGAGACAAGGCTGACGAACCACGCGGACTGCCCACCAGGGTCTAGACTGCGCTGCGGGCCCGCACGGCTGTCAGGTGCTCCGGGCTGGGAGAGGAACAGAAAGCTCTGGATGCTGGACTGGCGCGAGCACCAGGTAGCGCTGAGGGAAAAGGCGGTGGGAGACGTGTGCGAGGCTGGCCACCTCTCATCTAAGGGGAGCCCCAGGGTGTGGAACTGGTTTTTACTCTACGGAGACTTAGCTAAGGGAAGGGATGGTGGGAAGGACAGGCTTTTAAACATACCTTGTTTGATAGATTTGATTTTGAAAGCATGTAAATATTTTTATGTAATTATAAAACTAAATTTTAAAAAAGGTTTACCTAAAAACATCAGGAAAATAAAAGATGAATGAAATTAAATGTATGCGTAGTATAACCACGAGAGGGGCTCTGTGACGAGGAACTTGAAAACCACAGGCAGGTGACTGACTGTTCCTGCCGGGACATACCCAAATGCCACAAAGAATTACTTTAAAAAGTGTGAAACCTGTGCTCACCGGCCTTTGGCACTGCTGATGGCGGAGTAAGAGCTGGTACGCAGACACTGCGTAAGGGGGACATGCGGTCGCCGTCACCCACAATCACCACCAACGCAAACTGCCAGGCCCCTCAGACCTGCTGAATCTGAGACTCAGCTGCAGCCCGGTGTCAGGTGCTATCAGCCCCGCAGGGGACCAGCATACAACCCGCTGGAGAACTTTGCTCTGACTCTGCCACCCCCAAGTGTCCACGACACTGAAGGAAGAAAATACGGCCCGTAGAGCAGTTCGTTCAAACTCCGAAGTCCTGAATTTCAAATCAAAAAAGATCAGCAGGAACTTAGGGTATGCTTTACCTTTAAACTCCTAGCCCCATCCCCGAAAAGGTGCAGCAGTGACTGGAAGCCCAAGCTTGCAGACCGGGCTCTCAAAATACCATGAGAATAAACAGCTGCTAACATCACAAAGAGAGAGGCCACCAGACATTGCGCACCTGCTGCAGGAAGACCACCACCACCTCGGACAGTCTCACCAAAAAAAGTCCAACCTCAATCTGACCCAGCCTCTGGCTCTAACCTCCACGCTATAGGAAATGCCGAGCACAGGGCGCAGCGTTCAGGACAACAGAAGTCATGGCTGCAGAAGTCCAGGTGGGGGTGGGCACTACCACAGGGCCAGCCACCCAGGCTCCTCGACAAACTTCAGGGACAGAAGCGGGGTTGAGGGGAAGCAAGATCTTAAGAAACGGGAAACAGGTGTCTGAAACTCTTATTTGGATACTGATTAATGCAAAGAGTTTTTAAAAAGATATTTAAGACACACTAGAAATGTAAGATTGAACAGCTGACATTAAGAATTTTTTAGGTGTTATAAGGTTTTATAGTTTTTTTTTTTTAAGTCTCTGTCTTCTAGAGATACCTACCATCTTAGCTCAGGCTGCCACGAGAAAACACCATAGACAGAATGGCTTAAACAATACGAATTTATTTTCTCCCAGCTCTGGAGGCTGGAAGTTCAAGATCAAGGTGGCAGCTGCTTGGTTCCTGGTGAGGCCTTTATACCCAGCTTGCTGACGGCCCCCACGTCTCACCATGTGCTCATGTGGTGCTTCCCTGGTGTGCACAAGGCGCATGAGACCACTGACCCATCCTGAGGGCCCCACCCTCATGCCCTCACCTAACCCTGGTCACCTCCTGAAGGCCTCATCTCCAAATACCATCCCGTGGATGGGTTAGGGCCTCAACATGGGACTCGGGGAGGGGGAACATCAACCTTCAGTCCATAACATACATTTACAGATAAACTATGTGATGCTTGAGACTTTCTTCCAAATTAGGACCGGAGAGAATGGGGATGGAGAAGAGAGACCCGCCAATTCACCGAGCGCTGGAAGTCAGGTGACAGGTTCGCCGGGTTTCTTCACATTGCTTTCTTTTGTAGGGTTGCGAGTTTCGATTTAAAAATGTTTAAAATGATACGATTCTCCCATTTTCTTATGCTCACCACCTATTACATCACATGATTTCTGCCGTCAGCTCCCCGCTGGAATGTGAGCGCTGAGAGGGCGGGGTCTTTGCTCGCATATGTAACGCGGCCACAGTGCCCAGCACGTGACATGCTGAGCACGCAACATGCTGAACACGTGCTGCCGGACTGGCGGATCTGCCCGACTCTTTCCCGGTCCGCACAGCGCACGATATGCTACAGCGCAAGTGACGGCGGCGCTGGGCGTCAGATCGTGGTCTCAGAATACAAGCTTCATTTTAGATAACACTAAAAACTCCTGGTGTGGCTGACTTAGCGCTTAGATTGCTGAATGGAAAGGAAGTGATATTTTTACTTAACTCCCTGGAAAAGGCTTTGTGAGGCTAATTTTAGGGGAAACCACCCCTTCCGTGTGGGCAGAGGGTGTCTAACTCCCCACCACTTGGTGAGGCCGTGGCTGCCTTGACGCTGGTGCTCGCTGCGCTGCCCAGCGCCGAGGGACGGTCAGGCACAGTAAACGCCGCCCGGTCTTCACCTTCAAAACGAGCCGACGGCCCTCTGCACTTCGCCTCGGCGCTGACACTAACTCATCCCGCAGACACACAAAAGGCGCGCTACAGATTTAACAAAAATTACTACCCAGAGGGGCTCCTGTTAGGTCTGAGGCTCCACCTTAAATGTCAGCTCTGAAACTGATGCAATGACTTCTAATGCTGAACAGTTCTGTCGAAAACAAGAAAAATGTCCAGACACATAACCTGGTAAAACCAAGGTCTAAACCTGTATCAGTTTCTTAATAGTTTATCTTTAAAGAAATGTTATAAAGACCTAAAATAATATTAAAGAAGGAAACATCATGTAACACTTGTGCAAGAAGCCAAATAGAGGCATTTATTTCCCTAGGGAGATAAAATCGAGAGAAATTCCAGAAAAGGCTCATCTGTTTCTAAGAGGTCTTCCCACTTTGCATCGCCTTCTGGAGCCCCAACTCCAGATGCCCAGCAATCGTTCCCTCAGTCTGAAGTAGAGCCAGGACAAGCCTAGGGGGACAAGCCCCCGCACCCCGAGCTTCCGGAGGGAGCATAGCCCTGCTGACACCTCAGTTTTCAACTTCTGGTCTCCAGAACTGTGGGAGAATAAATGTGTTGTTTTAAGCCATCCAGTTTCCAATAATTTGGTATAGCAGCCCTAGAAAAAAACTAGTATCTATGGTATAAAACACAAAAATGGAATCCACATTTTTTTCCTAGTGCTATTCTAATTCATCTTTTAGTCATGCTTTTGGCTATACCTCTTAAATGTCAAGTAAACAGACGAACAGGTAATTCTGAAAAGGTACAATCACCAATAAACATAAAAAGATCCTCACTCATCACCAGGTGTATGCATACCACTATGATGACCTTGGGCCAAAGAGTTCTCAGATATCAAAAGCACAATCCATAAGAGAAAAACAATGGATGACTGGACTTCATCAAAAAAAACATTTGTGCTTCAAAAGACACCGTTAAGAAAAATTAAAAGACAACCAAAGATTAGGAGAAAATATTTACAAATCGTTTATCTAATAAAGGATATGTATCCAGAAAATATAATGAACTCTTACAACTCAGTGATAATCTAATTTAAAAAAGGGTAAAAGATTTGAATAAACATTTCACTAAAGATCTACAAATGGCTAATAAGAGTACTGAGCAAAAATGCTCAACACCACTAGTCATTAGGGAAATGCAAATTAAAACCAAAATCAGACGCCACTTCATGCCCACTGGGATGCCTTAAGAGAAACATCAGGGAAGGCAGAGAAACCGGACCCCTCAAACACTGCTGGCAGACAGGTAAGCAGTCACAGCCACTCAGAAAACAACTTGTCAGTTTGGAAGTTAGACGTAAGCTTAGCATACAACGCAGCAGTCCGCTCCTAAGAATCTTTCCATGAAAAATGTAAACACATGTCCACACAAAGACACACATGCAAATATTTACAGCAGCCAAAACCTGGAAACCTACCTCATGTCCATCAGCTGATGAGATGAGTGGATAAGCTAGATGTGGTCCAGCCACATGATGGAACACAGAGCGGTAAAAAGGAAAAGTGATCAAAGATGCAACGTGGATGAACCTCAAAAATAGTGCTGTGTGAAGGAAGCCAGACACAAGGCTGTGTTACATGATTTTATTTCTAGGATTTGTCCGGGAAATGTAAATTTATAAAGAAAGCAGACGAGGGCTGCCTATGCCTGGGGATGGGACCTGGGATGAAGTGCTAACAAGCACGAGGGGACTTCCTGGGGCAACAAATGCCCTAAAACTACATTACGGTGCTGGCCACACAACTCTAAAGTACAATAACAACCAAAGAATTGTAAGCTGTTCAAAAGAATTTAAAGCTGTTTAAAAAAAAAAAAAAAAAACTATGGCAGTTCCCCCACCCACCCATCATATTAGCAAAACTTTTAAAAATGACTCCAATCCAGTGTAGTAAATATAACTTGGAATATATAAAACTTTTACACAGGGTGATTTGAAAGTAGTTTTTCAAATTTAACCTGCGCTCACCTTCAGACCTAGCAAGTCCACGTCTAGATTCCATTCTTTATAACAAAAATGTCTTCCTGTTTTATTCATGCATTTTTAAGGTATAAACTTTTGGTTTTGAAAAGCTGTAGCTGTATCTTCTTATAAGGCTTCATCCAAACGCCAGGCTGATGGGCCCCCAACCCAACGCACACTTCAGAAGCCGAATCGGTGACTGGCCAGGGAACGTTTCGGTTTGGTCAGTTACATTTCCACTGGCATGCAGTAAAGCAGCATGTCCGAACACAACTCAGGACCACGTCACAGAGCACAGTCTCTGGCACAGTTAACTTTCTTTTACTGGATTAACATTTTTTTCCTTGGTTCAAAACCTCTGAACAGAGAATGCTCCAGCATCAAAAAAACTAAGCGCATAAAAGTTAACCTAAAAACAAGTCTAAAATAATGAGGATTCAAACTCTCTGAGCATCTTCTCCAAAGCTGTCTTATCTTGATAAAAACAAGTATTTAAAGAAAATAATGGCATGCCATCAAAAGCTTCTAACTCAGTGGTCCCCAGCCTTCGTGGCACCAGGGAGCCGTGCTCCTATGACACTCTAAGGCCTGACGATCTGAGGCGGAGCCGAGGCGGGGCCAGCGCTGGAGAGCAGCTATAGACACAGATGCTTTGCCTGACAGCCCACGGCTCACCTCCTGCTATGTAGCCCAGTTCCTAACAGGCCATGGACCAGTACTGGTCCCCAGCCCAGAGATCTGGGACTCCTGTTCTAACTTATAGAAGCATTAAATGGCATACAGTATAGTCTCTTTCCTTCAGAGAAATGCTGACTCATTTAATTTAGTCAATAAATATTTACTGAGCAGCTACTATGTGTAAGTATCATTTTGTGTGTTGGAAACAGCAAACAAAACTGATATAAGCTCCTGCAATTTTCAGCCTCACATTCCAGTTTGCAGGCAGCCTCGGTCAGGGATGGAGAGAGACAATAAATCACAAAATACATACATATATATATACATACGTATTATATGTCGGTAGGTACTGCACCAAGAGGACTGAATACAGTCAAAGGGAGGCTCATAGGTGAGTGGGGTGAGGGCCGGCCTCTGAGCAGCCCCAAGGGAGGATGGGCACCACGGAGGGATCAGGCTGTGGGGGCTGAAGGCACAGCCAGGGAGCCTGTGTTGGGGTGCCCGGGGCTGTGCGTCGCAGAGGGCCTCGCAGCCCTGGAAAGGCCTGCAAATGTCAGGCTACGAAGGTGGCTCGCCACTGGGGGGTCTGAGCAATGGCATTGCATGCTGTGCCTTCTCTTAGAGAATCACCATTAACCCAGCTCTAGGGGCAAGGGCTAAAACGGGGGCCAGCTGGGAGGCCCTGAAGCAGATGAAGGTGGCTTGGGGGAGCAGCAATCAAGATCAGCAAAAGTGACTAGATTCTAAATAAATTTCAAAGATAAAACGATATTTGCTGACAGACTACTGTAAGAGAAAAAGAGGAGTCAGAACGACTCCGCGGTCCTCAAGTTTTAATTTAAAAAACAAATATACGCTGAGACCCAAATACTGTGAATATACTGACGATTCATGGTGAGAGCAGTTATGGAAGATTCGATGAGGGAAGAAAGGAAAGCCAGAAGGAAGGGAGAGCTCTAAGGAGGGCAGAAAGCCACAAGAGGCTCCGAGGCGAGCACGGAGGGGTGTCTGGGCGCTGAGGGCTCAGAACCCACCTCCCCAAGCTGGGCCACTTTGGCATGTGGGCTCTTCTGAGCTAAAGGCAACAGGGCTCACGGAAAACCTTCACCTCACCCTTAATGTAAATTGGGGCCCTGCTCATAACAAGAGTAATCACCGTAAATAAGCTTTTTGACCTCTCTACAGGTCAGGGCCAACTTCTAATGACTGGACACCTGCTCTTGTCATCATGCAGTGATTGTCCCCGCCCCACCTCCCAGGCCCAGGAGCCTTACCTCATCCTTAGCTCAGAATGTCACATATACCTCATCTCTCCCATCTGTCCCTGAACCTCTCCTGTATGTGGGGCTCTCATACATATGTAAGTAATTAAAGTTGTTTTTTTCCTCATTAACCCATCTTATGTTGACTGGTTATTAGGCCAGCTGGTAGAACCTGGAAGGGTAGAGTAAAATTTCTTCCTCCCCAACAGAGTATTTAAGGCCATGCAGTCTTTCCTGCCACCCCTTGGTCCGTCCTCTAGATCTGAAGCCACCAGGCAAGAGCAGAGGGAACAGGGCATCAATGATCCCTTGTGAGACCACACACACTGAATCATGCGATTCCTATGAAAAGACACTGTCAAATGGCAGAAACCTTTCTTCACACAAAAGCATCCTTAAGTAAATTGCTCACATTTCCAGTACAAGCTGACCGGCGAGCCCTTGCTCTCTCTGTCACTGTGGACCACAGTGTTGCACTGTCAGCTTCTTTCTCGGAAAGCCTGGCTCGTGCGGTGTGCCACACTTGGTTCGGTTCCTTCAGAGATTCCTCAGCACTTAAAAAAAAATCAGACCCTTGAGTTTTATTTGCACAAATCAAATTTTACTTTTCTAGAAACTTCAGAAATACATCTTGTAAACCGGGTAAGTGAGCTGAAGTTCAAGTAGAAAGGAAGCTTTTCACTTCAAAATGATCAGCTCAAATCCACCCTAGAGTTAGGATACTGTACTAACAACATGAGTTCCCAAAGTGTGTGCCCAGGTGCCCCAGGGGACCGGCAGGCCCATGGAGGCCCCACGAGACAGCTGAAATTCACGCGCAGACAGCACCGCCGGCTCGTGTCAGGTCATGCGGGTCCCTTCGGTGATGTCATGACCATCACAAAATAGGGTGGCTGCTGTGATAAAAGACAAGTATCACACACACGAAAATCAAAGAGGGCAGCAGTGTCCCACTGGCAGGTTCCAGTGGCTGTGCAGGGTGCCACCCGGCAGTCTGTCACCATGGTTATCTACCCATGAAATAAACATTTTCTCCCAATGTATGGTGTATTTTTTTTTTCAAATAACTACTGTTAGCCCTAACCCTTAATAAAATTATTTGGACCTAATTACTTGATAAATGGAATTCTTAAGTATTCCTTTTGGTCTACAGGTGCTATGAAAAGTTACTGAGACCGAAGCCACTGTGGACAGAGGACATTCAGGACTCTCCTTGCAGCTGACACGTTTTGCTCGCTGATCACATTCTGAGTGCTTCACACGTTCATTCTGTTAACCACGTCGATCCCATCGGGTTGGCACCGTCCCTCACAGATGAGGAAGGGATCACGCAGCGCCAGAGGCCACGCGCGGAAACGGAACTGTTTTCAACCAGACATGAGAAGTGACACAAAGCAAGGTCAGCCCCGCTGGCGGAGCCCGCGGCACCTGCCCTCCGAGCACACCCCGTGGAACAACTGAGGTTTCGGAAGACCCGCCCCTCCCACGCCTCACCCACCCGTCTGCTCGCTACTGGCTCAAGAATCCAATATGGACCAAAAACTGCACTGACGCACATCGATTAAAAAAAAAAAAAAGACATTTGAAGTTACATTTCTGGTAATGAAACTGAGACAGTGGTTAAATCACAAACACCATACTTTCAGGCTTGGTGGAAAATTGTGACGAGCAAATTTAAAAACTTTAACCTACAGGGGGAAAAAACTTTAACCAGGTATAAACGATTACAGACTTGCTCACTTTTATTGCCTTTTCCCATTTCAAAATTTATGTCAGATCTGGAACCCCAAATACGAAGATTCAGAAAAATGAAGTAGACAATACAAGATGTGACTGGTGAGCACAGACCGTTTAAATGGAGAGTTGCTGTTTTCAGATACTACACGACTCCACGTTGACAGTGTGCGCTGTTCCACATGTGATGCCCACAGTCAAAGAAAAAAGTCACAAATCAGTGGAATCACAATAACCTTGTCCACGATTGAGGGAGCTGGGAAATATATCTTTCCTCACATACCCTTGGACCGGAAACCTTAGTCTTTAGCCTAAAGCAGAGAACTGACCTAGCGGTTAAAAAAAAAAATCTAAATTTTTAAAATTTAGATCAAATGGATCTGCTGGATCTGTTTCAGTTTCACCGTGCATTTTTCACGATTAATAAATTATACTCTAGGTATTCAAAGTGCTATGAGTAGGTAATTGAGCACCCAATGTCAGCACCTTACAGTTATCACTAACTTTAAGCCATCACTTGCCAGACACCTCTCAGACAGGGCTC
Organism: Eonycteris spelaea; assembly: GCA_003508835.1. Classification (NCBI taxonomy): domain Eukaryota; kingdom Metazoa; phylum Chordata; class Mammalia; order Chiroptera; family Pteropodidae; genus Eonycteris; species Eonycteris spelaea. The sequence goes on along the minus strand of PUFA01000267.1, from coordinate 1,326,671 downwards.
CAGCAGTCACAAGCTTAGTCTTGGGTCTCGGTAGACCCCTTGCTGGGGCAGTCCCTACAGCACAGGCAGCTGGTGGCAGATTCAGAAACTTACCTCATGGACCCAAGGCCATTAAAACTTTTGGGTAGCTTTAGGAAAATAAAATAATTCAGCGAGGTTTTCAAATAATAATGAATCTATTTCCCCCTAATCTCGGGACTTTGGATTCTTATGCCCACATACGAACAGTTCCATTCTACATTCTTCTCAGAAAGGTCTATGCAGAATTCATTCGCTTCAAGTAAAATGTTCTAATTCTATGAGAAAAATTAGAAACAAGCAGAAACTCTCTGCTCTTATTTTAAAATCAAACAAGCACAGACCTCAGAAGGATACAAAGGCTAGGTACGTGGTCAAGAAAGAGATGTAAATGGACTTTTGAAAACAAAAATGTTGCACAGTGAGAGAACTATGTGCCTGTTATCAAACAGGTGCCGAGTAGAGTCCCCGGATGGACTTTTCCTACTCCGTCTGCCTGCCCTGCTCAGGCTAGCTGTCCCTTCAAAGCACATGCAGCTGAAAGAAGGGGACGAGATGATGTACGAAGCGAAGCCTGGACGAGCTCACCAAAGCTTCAGCCCCAGATACAGCAAAATGTCACTTCAACTATGAGCTATGTTGGCAGAATTTTTCTAAAAGTTAAAAAGTTTGGAACTTTTAAAGGGATCTTTTCATTTTTCATGCTAACTTTCTCTGAACATTTATGAAGCCATTTTTCTGAGGCTCCACCGAATGAAAGGTTGTGCCTTTTTAAGACAGAGCCACCATCAGTACAGACAGCAATTATGCTTTAAAAGACAGGGACAGTCTCAACCCATATAACCAATCTGGAGGAAAGGAAACATCCCTCAGCCGTCCGTCATGCCCATGTGTGTGAAACCAGACACAAAGCACTGACCCCTGGTCACAGCGAGCCCAGAAGCGCTGCGGGAACTTGTCTCTGGAAACTTGTGACACCTAGAGAACCATGTCGCCGAGAGGTGAGCTAAGGGGGTGGGAGGTGAGCAGGTAAGTGGGCGCCCGAGCAGGTAAGTGGGCGCCCGGCAGGCAGTGCTTACACACACACTCAGTGTGTGCACCAGAGGGGAGAAGTTTCAGGAACCCTGACCCCGTGAGGACCAGAGCGGGCATGGCCCCTGTGCCCTAAGGACACAGACATGGCCTCGGGGTCAGCTTCCCACACACCTCTCCTCTGACACCCAAGGCGCGGAGTCTCGACTAAGCCTTCCAGTTACAAGGACTCTGGGGGAGAGGAAGCAGCCACTGTCCAAATTTAGATGAAAGAGTCCATTTCCCTAAGAAAGGTTATCCTCAAAGATGAAGCATCATCGAAAGATGAAGCAACAAACTGAGTATTCAACATCTCAGGGCTGTGACAAGGGGGAGCGTACAAGGAGCCGTCCACAATCAGAAAGCGGACAGGGAGACAGTCTTCTGAGGCCCGGGCGCCCACATTTGGCTGTAGAAAGAGCACTTCCTGCCGGAACATGGAGGACTATTGAAAAGCTGATTGAGGGTACACAGTAGTGTCAAAGATCAAAACAAACAGTTTGAAACACCTCTCTGCAAGTCATCAAAATGTCAGCCAACATTTCTACACTTCCCAACAACCCAGTGTTTCTTAAAGCATTTAATTCTAAAGTTACGACTGTAAAAATAGAAGTGTCCTGTGAAAGAAAAATAACCTCCCTATGTGTCCACAAACGTGGCAAAAAAAGAAAAGAGAAAAAAGAAGGAAATCAACGCCCAAAACGAAGCGGCGCCGGCCGAGCCGTCCCGGGTGCGGGCTGCGAGCGGAGCCGGGGCTCGCCGCGCCCTCCCGGCCTCGCCTGTCGAACGCGCGGCCGGGCCCGGCGGGAGGCGGCAGCGAGCGGAGCCCGGCCCGGCCCGGCCCGCAGCGCGGCCCCGGGGGAGCGCTCGCGCCCCAGCCCGCGCGTCCTGCGCGGCGCTGACGGTCACCTGCGCGGTCCCCACTTAACACTTCGCTGAAGTACAAACGCACGCCTCCCGCACGGCGGCGCGCGCCAGCCCCGGTCTGCGGGCACCGGGGCCGCCCCGAGACGCGCGGGCGGTAGCCCCCGACGGCGAGCCCGACCCTCGGCGGGAAGGACGGTGCTCGCCGGTCGCCGGCTGGGAGGCCGAGCCGGGGGCCGGAGCGGCGCGCGGCGGGGCCCCGTCCTCGCCCTCCATCCTGTGCGCGCCGCCCGCGCCCCAGGCTCCGCCAAGCCGGCACGGAAACGCACCGGCACGGCATCTCCGGCGAGGTCGGAGGTCGGCCCCGGCGGGGTCGGAGGTCGGCCCTGGCGGGGTCAAAGGCCCCGCCGCAGCCACCGCCCCGGCCACACCTCCGTCCAGGAAGCGGCCCTGCCGGGAGCGCCGGGGCCGGGCCGTGGGGAACGAGGGGCCGGCGGGCCCGGACCCGGCTGCCCGCGGCTGCTGCCGCCGCCTCCCGCGCCGACCGGCACTCACAGGTGACGATGGGCTTGTTCTCCATGGTGTAGATCACCGGCGGCAGCGGCTCCTCAGGGGCGTCCATGGGCGTCCGGCGTCACCGGCCCGGCCCCCCACGCTCCATGGGCAGCCGCGAGGCCGCACCCGGCCAGCCCGAGCCCGAGCGGCGCCGCCGGCCGCGACAGCGACGCCCGCCCGGCCGTGCGAGGTCGCTCCCCAGCCGGCCGCCCGCCGCTGCCGGCCGCATCCACTTCCGGGGCCGGCGCCGCCGCCCAATCGCTTCCGGGGCGCGCGGCTTAAAGGGGGAGGCTCCCCACCCGCGCCGCGCTGCCTCCGACTGGAGGCGGGTGGCGGGCGCGTCCCCCGCGGGAGTTCGCTCCGCGCCTCAGGGCCAGGGTGCCCTGCGGGCCGGCCGTGGGCGGCGGCGGCGACACCCCGCCTGGCCCCTGCGCTGTAGGGAATGCACGACTGGGGGCCGCCCACGAGACCGGCGTCTCCTCCCCGCGGGCGGACTGCGCACCGGCCTCCCGGGAGCGGCAGGGACACGGCGGGTCTTCCACGACGTCGCCCCTCCCGGACGACACGACGCCCGTGGTCGGTGCACGCGGCCGAGGGCGACGCCTCAGGCGGCCCCGCGCGCGGTGACGCGGATGGGCGCCCGCCGCGCGGCCCCAGCCCTACCGCGCGGATTCCCCCGGACGGCAGCCACCGGGGGTCGGGGGTCGCTGACGGCTGCGGGCGCGGGGTGACCCTAGGGAGTCACTGAAAAGCATGTGGACACAAACACGGCCCCGCAGGCACTGACGATGGCGTGTGCACGTGGGGCCGACCCTGGGGGGTGGGAGTCACCGAAAATGGCATGTGGAACAGGGGCGCCGGTGTCGCCCGTGCGGCGGTTACGGGTCACCCAATCTTATTTCTGCCAGACCGCGGACGCCTCTTGCGGCGTCGTTAAGACACACCAGATAAGCCCGCACCACTGAGCCGAATGGCAGCCGGCCCTCGCCAAGCCCTCGGTCTTGTGTTATCTTGTCACACTGGTCTTTACAAAGCAATATCGCTGCCGTAAAGTAGAGCATGGTTACCACCTTCTCACTGCAGAGACGGGCCGCGCCTCCCCGGGCCCACCTCCGAGGCCGCCTGCCGGGTCCCTGAAACGAACCTCAACCCGAGCTTCCGCAGCGGTCCTCGCCTCTCCTGCTAGCAAGCGTTTCCTGTGTCCTTTGTGGGAAAAAGAATATTTGGTAGTTCTGCTCAGAGAGAGAAGAGCCAAGAGTCCCTTGACTGCCCATGTGCCCGATATGATCAACCTGAGACGATGACTGCGTTGCCTTTCCCTCTTCCCGTGACACTTAAAATTTGATTTAGGGACTGTGCCTTTTATTTTCGTCGCCAAGCCCCGCTCCCCCATACCAGCCACATGGGGCCTTCCATGGAGTAGGCAGTGGTATACGGTTTTGAGAATGCCACAAAACAAAACCTTACTTTTACTGCATATGAATTTCTTGTGTCAGGATAGTACATTTGGGGTAACTTGCAAATGAAATTAAGCACACGTGTGAAACGGTTTGAGTGTGAACACAGCTGACAGTGTGCGGGTGCTGCAGCATGGTGCATCCGGGGGAAGATCAGAGTCAGGGCAGGTGGGGTGCTGAGAAGCAAGAGGTGGGCAGGGGGGAGGGCCAGAGTCTGCGTGGGGGCCCCGTAAGGCCTTGGCTTCGGCTGGGCTCAGCCTGTGTAGGATGAGACGCCATGGCACTTACCAGGAAGAGGCTGTTGCAGAGTCCAAAATGGCCCAAAGACGTGGTCTAGCAGGGAGGCAGAAACAGCCTCGCCGATGCCTCCTTAACGCCCAGTTCAGCTGAGACCCCAGGAAGCCCCACGCTCCCGCTCCTGGGAGCCAGCCTACCTGACCTGTGAAGGCCTTAGAGCAAAAGTGCTAGAAAATAAATAAATAAATATATGTATGTCTGGCTAAGAAGCCAGCACAAGAAATAAAATGGAAAAATATAAAATATCTGATTAACCCAAAAGAAGGCAGGAAAGGAATAATGTAAGAATAAAAATCAGATGGGACTAATTCAAAGGGCTAGTCATCCCATGAAAAGGTGCTCAGCGTCCATTACAAATCAGGGAGATGCAAATTAAAGCGACAGTGACCTCTCACTGCATGTCTCCTCAAATAGTTAAACAAGTTTTTAAAGCCTGACAATGGCAAGGATAGACTCCATGCCCAGCTCCATGTCATTAGTCCCTTCTCAGAGACGTCGTCCAGACACTCAGAAAGCAGACACGAACGAGGAGCCCTTCTGTGGTGGCCATGCAGACACCACGTCCCACCCAGGAGAGCCAGGTCTGGGCTAGAAGTGTTTTCTTTCCGAGGGAGGAAGGGGAAAAGGCGACACTCGGGCACATGGCCAGTAAGGGGACTATTTTCTCTCTGAGCAGAACTATCAAAGATTCTTTTTTTTATATGGGAATTTAGAAAATGCTTGAATTCAGCACAAATACTGCTTCAGCAATTCCTTTTAATAATGGTGAGAGGGTGGTATCCCTATTAATGGATGTCCTTTCTTTTTTCAGAGCCTTTTTGTCCTGAGACAGCATTTGTTTGTTTTTTTTTAAGGGTTGCTGGCCCTTGAGCCCAAATGGCCTTTCCTGGTAGCCCATTACACAGTGTCCGGGCTTCAAAGAGCCTGTTAAATTATGTATTGGGACGTTGCATATGCTTGTTCCAAAGGGAGGCACCACGGGCCTGGCTCTATCCCATGGCTCAGGTCCTCTCAGATAAAAACCGAGGCCAGCCAGCAAATGTTCCCAGCAGGTTTGTTTGTAGGGGCCAAACCTGGAAACAACCCAGTTGTCCTCTGACGGTGACTAGCTAGACAAACAATGGTCCACCCAACCACGGAACAATAAGCTGCAATAGAAAGGACTAGGCTATTGATACCCGCAGCCACCTGGGTGAATCTCGAGAGAATGATGCAGAATGAAAAAAATCCAACCCCAAACGGTCACATTCTGTGTGTCCCGCCTAGAGAACATTCTTGAAATGGCAAGACACAGAATGGAGACAAGAGCGGTGGCTGATGGGGGTTCAGGTCACAGTGGGGTGGGAGGAAAGGGGGCGGGCAGTGAGAGGGCAGAGTGAGGGACTCCTGCGAGGACAGACCTTTCTGTGACCCAACTGTGTCGGCGTCAGCATCCCGGATGTGATGCTGAACGAGCCTTGTGCAGGAAGGACATCACCCCTGGGGGCGTCTGGGTAAAGGCCACATGGGTCTCTCTGTGTCCTCTCTTACAACCGCATGGGAATCTACTATTATTCAAAATAAAAAGTGTCATCAAAGGCCCAACCAACTTTAAAGTAGTGATGACGCAGGGAGGAGGCAAGAGAACTAAATATGAAATCAGCCACGTTCAGAAACTGCGGTATGCCCATCAGCCCTGCAGCCAGGGCCGAGGACAGTTACAGAACAAGGGGAGACTTCTGCTAGGATGCCAACGGCCCATGCCTGCACCTGTGACGGGAAATGGGCACGACAGCGTCTTCAAGTGGTGCAAAATCGTTTATTCCCTCTGGTTAGAGCCATGGGGGACCTACGGACTAAGGCTGGGAGCGGCCAGCAGGCCTTTCATTCCCACATTCTTACCTTGTCACACGACGTACCCCATCCTTCCTCACAGTATGTCCATGTCAGGGGAAATGGGTACACAAACGTCACTAAAGAATGGTACATAAACTGAATTCCAGGAACTGGTGCCTTTCTCGGTCCCTCTCAGTGCCTTTACTCCATCTCCCTCACTGTCCTCGTTTGTCTTAGTCCCAGAGACCACGCCCTGTCCGTGGAGCACGACCCCTTCTCTAGTAACCTTTCCTTGTGACTCTTTGGGGGGTGTGTTGAATTCTTTCTACGCTCCCCGTCAAGAACCCTCTTCTCTCTGTGTGTGGGGCTTGGTCTCCCCGACATGAGTCACCAAGGAATGCATGAGGTAACCCATGTGTCACCCGCCCCTCTGCTCAAGTGCCCCCCGCCGGGGTTTGGGGGCACACCGCTGGCCTCCAGGTCAGAGGTTTCCTCACGTGCCCTGAACATGAACGTCTGAGCAGGCCTCCCAGAAACATCCCAGGTGGGCAGACAGTCCAGGAGAGGGGGATTAAAGTAACTATCAGGCAGGGAAATAATCTTCCTCATGAATGAGCAAGGAAATGCCATGGAAACTTTTTTTCCTACTAAACTACAAAAACTTGGGAGGAAAAAAAAAGAAGCCAGGAAGGTGAGGGCGTGGACCAGGCAGACGGAGGACCGGGAGGTGCCTGGGAGCCTCTGAGGTGCCACCTAAAGAGGCAGTCACCCCCTTTTGTCCTTTGACTCAGCAGCTCCACGTCTCGATCCCTTTAAGGAAGTTCTCTCCCGAACATCCGTGGATAAAAAACACATGGCAGCATCGCTGGCAGTATCAGCCGAAAATGAAACAACCTAAAATAAATATCAATAACTGTTACGTAACTTATGCCACATCCATTTGATGACCTGTTACATCGCCATCAAAACAGCATTTAGTCTATGGCCACGCCACCCTGAACGTGCCTGATCCGACCCTAAACGTGCCTGATCCGACCCTGAACGTGCCTGATCCGGTCTGATCTTGGAAGCTAAGCAGGTCGGCCCTGGTTAGTACTTGGATGGGAGACCACCTAGGAAGACCAGGTGCTGTCGGTGTAAAAAATAAAAGATTGTAAACTGACAAGGTCCTTGCAATCTGTGAGAAGTCAACAAGGGCTGCCTCGCCTAAAAAATAAATAAATAAACTTTTTTGAAAGGTGGAGTTTAGAAAGGGTTTCCAACACTCTTGACACACAAGCGCCTGTAATGTTCTTCGAGAAAAGTCGATCCCTGGACCCTAAAACTCCACATGGCTGTGACAATAATTGCTGCTGCCACTGCTTTCCCGCTGTAGTCAGAGGAACGCACCACCCCCGACTGGAAGCATCCCGAAGCAGACGGCTGAAGCGGCTGGAATTCCGGCTTCCGCAAGGGAGAAGCCATTGGTCAGCACCTGCCAGTCATCTCACCTAAAACTTGGATAGCTTCAGGCCTTTGACGTTTTCAAAAGTCTCTTGAGCATTTCAAAAGGAATAAATGGTGGCTTTTAAAAAGCTAGAGGGGAAACAAAAAGCTCTTAAGAGGAAGGGAAGCTGTGATATGATGTGATCATGACATAAAGAGAGGGGAAGGGACGCACCGCCACGCTAGCAGCGACTGGCCCGGCCTGCAGGTGCCCCCTGCCCTCTGCCGTCCACCACGCTGTCTGTCTCCACATATCTGGGAGGAGCCTGGCCGTCTGCAAAAAGGGCCCACACCGTGGTCAGGTGGCAGGAGCGGCCACCCTGCGGGAAGCCCTCATTTGTCCCCCGTCCACCTTGTTGGGCTGTTCTCAAGCCCAGGGAGCCCCCCCCCCGGCCTGGGGCAGAAGCCAGCTGCGGGGAGCAGGGCCAGCTCCTCCTTAGCCAGCCTCTGGCACATCTAATGTTGGGGTGACAGGGGCAGGAGAGTGGGGAGGGGAGGGCAGGTTACAGGCTGGGCCGCCCAGAATGCGACCTCCAGGTCACCAGAACTTCGCTGGAACAGGCGGGAAGGGTGGCGTCAGCCCCCCGACTTCCACGTGTCTCTCCCTAGCTAAGCGGCACCATGTGAAACTGTCCGGTCGCCGTCCTCACGCCCGCCCTCCCTCTCTGGGGCCCCCAGTAAGGGAACCGCCTGCACCGAGTCCCTGCTCCTGCTCCTCCGAAGATGCAACAGTCGGTGACAGATGTGGCTCTGCTGCCCTCGCCCTGGGAGGGGACCAGGGGTCGCCTGACGGCCGGAAGCAGATGTGTCCACGGCCCGCTGCCGAAGACCAGCGACTCCTTGACTCGGGCTGTGCACGCCGCCTCGGAGCTGGGCTGGCTCAGAGCCGCAGCGGTGGACGCTTCGTTCTGAGCCTTAAGAGCACTTAATGGTTATTCGTAGAAAACCCGGGCTGTCCCTGCTTCCCTTCAGGGAACGGGGAGCAACGTATGAACCACAGCTTGGTGGGGCGCTGGGTGCTGTCCTAGCCAAGCTGCCCGCAGGCCTCAGCCCAGGTGCGGGTGTGCCTCCACCCCCCGTGAGCCCCAACCCCCGTGCTGCTGGGCTTCCTCTCGTGGGCACCGTCCATCATACGTGTCCCCAGGCTCACTCCCCTCTGGAGGGTGGGGGTGACACTGAGAGTTCACAGCCTCTGTCACGGCTTGTCTTCTCGGTGACCAGCTCCCCGACCCCTCACCAAGAGCCACCCAGAGTCACCTCATGAGGACGAACAAGGCTCCTGGTGGTCTTGTCACCTAGGGGTTCACAAGAGTTTTGAGAACTCTGCATCCTGGGGGAGTAGGCGGGGAAGGGAGGCGGGGGACACCCCAAAGGCAGGGCACCCCGAAAGCCCAGGCCCCACTGCGGCCTACAGTATCCATCCAGCTCCTCCTGACCAAGCCCTTCTGGGGGGCACTGCGGTCGGCCATCCCGGTTGGGAGCAGTGGAAGCAGGTCTGAGGGAGGCATGGGCGGCACCGAAGGCCACACCCTGAGAGGCACGGGTCCTGGCCCGTCTGGATGGCTGGGTCACTGGAGGTGGCAGCCGCCCCTCGGTCTTGCATAAGGGTGGAGGACATCCAGGGGCCTAGGATGGCCCCATGGGTCACGTTCCTTACAGAGTCCTGGGCAGCGGGGACTGGCCATTTAATCTCAGGGACATCCCCGGAATGCTTTACCAGGAAGTGATTCGTCGTGAAATGGCCTGTGGGATCCGCCTGCTGGGGGCCTCCAGGTTTTGGGAAGGTGAGGGGAGCCGGACTAAACCTGGGCAGGTGTGCAGGGCAGGGACGCACCCCAGCTCTGCGTGGCCAGCACCGACAGCACCTGCGTCCCTGTAAGGTAACCCCCAGCATAAGGTCTGTCCCTTCGGGGGCAGATGGAAGCAGAGCCACCCCCACCCCCAAGCTGCTCCCCTGGGGCAGTCTTAGATCTTGCCCCCAAGCTGCTCCCCTGGGGCGGTCTTAGATCTTGCCGTGGTTTTGCAAACAGGCAGGTCATACCTGGCTAGACTGGCTGTCTCCTCCCCCGCCACCACCCCTGTTTGCTGACTTCCAGGGCCTTCGCCCAGGCTCCGCATACACCCCTGGTTCAGAGCGGTCTGGGGCCTTGGCAGCCCCTCCTCTGACTCCTGAGACCTCGCCTCACACTCTGAGACTGTGGGGACAGGAGACGGAGCAATCGCTCTGGCTATGGGCTTATATACCTTGTTTTGCAAGACATCCTTCCTGAATGCAACCTGGGGCCTCACTGGACCCCACCGAGTGATCTCAGGAGGTGGGCTCCACTGCACATGGCTGGAGACGATCCCCCCAACACTAAAAACACCACCCACACCCCACGCCCCCACTCCTTTGGTAGTCCCTGCATGCCATACCTTCTGCCCACTTCCCACACAATGCGTCCCCTGGTGTACATTCCTGTGAGTGCAACGTTCTCCCCACTCCCTGGCGGGGCTGGAGCTGGGTCAGGTGATGCCAGCAACTCCTCCCAGACGCCACAAAACAACGGAACTTCTTCACTGAGGTCACTGTCACCGAGGTCAGCCTCTGGGGAGCTTCTAGAGAAATGTTCCCTCCCACCCACCACCCACTGCTGTGCGGGTCACCTGGGCAGCCCAGTGTCCCCAGGCACAGCACCAGGAGGAACCGCGGAGGTAAGGGTGACCCCGGGGCATAGGTTTATGTCCTCCCACGCCCCAATGGCTTGTTGCTATACGACCCCCCAAGCCTCCCCCTTACTCTTCAGTGTGTGTGTGCGTGTGTGCATGTGTGCATGTGTGCACACGTGTACATGTGTGTGCACCCGTGTTTTGCACACGGGTACATATGAGTGTGATGTGTATACACACATGCAACTGCATATATGCAAGTGTATTGCGCTTACACGTGCCTATGTGGGTTTGTGTGCACATGTGGTACACACGCGTATGTGCACATTACACACACGTGCACATGGCTATGCGTGTGCAGGTATGTGTATGTGTGTGTGTGTGTACGTGCTCACACACACTTCTCATCACGTCAGGTGGTCAGAGGCTGATTCTTCCTGAGTCCCCGAAGCAGAGTCAAAGCAGAAGCCGGCAAGCCCCAGAATTGAGCTTGCCCATGGCCTGGGTGTCCCAGATGTCTGTGAAACTCAGGGTTGGGGGGTCAGGGGTATCTTCCTCAGCCACCTGTCTCTGCCCGTGGGCACTCGTGTTCAAACAGAAGCAAACACACAAGTGGAGCAGAGCTGTGTGCACAGGGGACAAGGGTCCAGCCCAACCCCACCATTCCAAAATGCCACACGGCCCCAGGGCCCTTCGGTTTCATCCCCTGCACCACCCCACGCCAGATTCCACACCTGCGTGTGCATGTTTGTGTGCATGCATATGTGTGTGCTTGTGTGCACGTGCTGGTACATGTACACTCTGAATTCAAGGTGTAGTTTTAAAAATAACTGCGGCTAGAGGTGGGACTTTGCGGGCGCCCTGTCTGAGCCTGGCCTCCCTAATTCTCAGGAGGCTGAGCTGAGCGTGGATGTGGGCCTGGCCCACGCCCACCAGCGCTACTGGATTAGACTGCCCAGGACAGAGAGGCACGTCACCATGGCGGGTCCCGAGCACAAGTGACGCCAGGGTTCTTTGAGCTCAATTTATTTTCCAGACAGACAGACAGACAAATGAGCCCGGGGAGTAGCTCTTGGTTCTAACAAGAGTTCTTTTCTTTATAAAGGAGAAAAGGAAATCCTTGGTTTTCTGGTTTTCACAGAACGTGTTTTTTTGTTTTTGTTTTTGTTTTTGTTTTTACAAAAAAATACTTCTGGATGCGCACATGCCTACTTTGTTCTTGATGGCTTTTAAGACCCGTTTTTAGGCAGAGTGTCATTTTTGCATACTTTATGCACCAATTTTCTCCCTGGCTTTGCCAGATGATGATGCTCCCCATCCCCCCCCCCCCCCCGCCAAAGGCAGCTGGCGGGGGGCGGGGGGAGAAGCTCGCCAAGTGCACTGAGCCCAGGTGGCTGGAAAGACAAAGGACAGGCAGGAGCGACCTGTGCAGGTGCCAACCCCACAGGCCAGGAGTGCCCAAGGCCCTCTGCTTCCCCGGGAAAAATCTATGCAGACCACAAACAAAAGAACAGAAGGAGGCACACAGTCACTTTCACTTATATTATGGGCATTTTATCCCTCTCTTTCATAGCAGCGATTTTAATAAACAAGTACGACGCCTGCAGCATTTTCTCTAGAAAATCCCGCCGCTCGGGCAGGCTCACGCACGCCCGTGTACAAAGTCGTCTTCACGGCGCATGGCAAACACAGTCAGTTTTGGGGACACAGGCTTTTCAAGTCTACGTGAGCTCCCCCGCCCCCAGCCTCCTATCCACCGAAAATACCGCCTTCCTCAACTTCACAAAGTTTTGAGTAGCAAACTTGTAAAAATGAAGCGTACAAAAGGGACCGTCTCTAGGACATATTTGCACCCTGTATACAACGCACCACCCTCTGAAACTGGCCAGTGGTCACGATTGTCGACAACAGATAAAGACTCCGACGTCTGTCGCACGTGCTGCGTCAACGGTCCGTGTGGTTTTCCAAAGGGAGATTTTCATTTACGGCGACGGTGCTTGCTGACAACCTCCAAGACCAGTGATTAGCTTATGACACAGCACTCGCTGGCTGTCTTCATGAATGAGAAGCCAGTTGAATCTCCTGGCATTTAGGCAAGTAACATTTGATTGTCACAATGTACGATTCTGAGACAATAAATACAAGTAGATCGGATGCATTTCTTCATTGTATCAAGTAACTCCAGTTTAATTTAATACAATTTAGTGCATTTCAGTATCTCATTCACAGTTTGACTTCTGTCCAAATACTTTTACAACAAAAGGTTAAACTGAAAAATTTACGAGAAAAGAAAACTCCATGTGACCTTATTAAAAAGCTTAAAAAATTAAAGCAATTCAATTGTCTTTAAAAAGAACGTGTGGCTGCCCCTGGGGCTGACGAGTGTCAGCTTCTCTGACCATTTCCCGGGCTCCCTGACAGTGATCTTGTCCTTGTTTTTCCCGAGTGGTTTGTAAGAATGCCACCACTTTAACTAAATCAGCTAGCGGCAAATGCCTGTGCTAAAACTCAATTCACGTGCCCACCCCCCCAATCAAGCACGACATGGTGTGACATCTTCTACCCAAAAACTGTCCCTGTGTTTTTGCATCCTGGCCCTGATGTGCAAATGTGAAGTCTGAATGTCCGCATGCACCTTGGCAGCCCCACACGCAGGGTGGGGACGAAGCCGGGCCCGCCCGAGTGGGTGGCGTGGCCAGGCAGGACCAGGCGCTCGGAGAGGCTGGCCTTTGCTTTGGGAGCCAAGTCGCTGGAGAAGGGGCAGGCACGCGGGCCAGGGACGTGCTGTCTCCAGAGAGAAGGGTGGTGGGCAGGCTATGCCCACTGTTTCAACCTGGAGCCTGGCCGCGTGGCCGGAAAATCGGAAGCCACATCGTAGCAGCGAACGCTAAGCATGGCCCGCCAGGGGAAGCATGCGCTCCGGTGAGAAGTTCGCAGCGTGGGGTGGAACAGTGTAGCGGAAATCAGCCAGGCTGGACAGGTTTTCTCTGGCTTGTCCCATGGGTGTCTCGGGCAGAGACAAAGCAACATGCAGGGGGTTACTCATCCTTCACTCCCAACCTGACGCACACCAGTGGGCATGCGGGGGACAGCAGCCTGGAGTCGGCTCCGAAATGTGCAACTGCACGCCCTGCCCTCCTTCGGGCCAGAGTCGCGCTCTGAAACCCAGCCGGTGTCGGGAGAGGTGACCGGGGTGCGCAGGGCGGGAGACAGGGCGGTGAGGCAGGCAGGCGGGCGGGATGGCGTCGGCGCTGATCAGTGATCGTACCTGCACTGCGTTTTTACAAGAAAGCGCTGCTCACGCGGTAGCTTACGCCGTTACTTAGTGGTTTGTGCGTCCGGAGCTCCTCTCTGCGCGTCCTGAGGGCAGGGTCTACCGAGCACCTCAGACAGGGCTGCGTGGCCAGTGCGCTGTCACTGGGACCGGGACCACGTTGCTCCTTGCTCTGGGCTAAAACTCGTGGACGGGCAGCGTTTCACAGCCCCGGCAGGGCTCGGTTTGGAGGAGGAGGGTGCGCAGGGAGCGTTCGCGAGTCTGTGACGTGCTCCCCCGCCACTGGCCAAGCCGTCCCGGCACGTGGGGCACGGTCGCCACTCACAGCGCTAAGAGGAAGACCCTGGCGGGGCGGAAAGTCCCCGGGTGCTGGCAGCGGCCACGAAGCCACTGGAGAATGCCACAGGCACCTCGGGAGCCCCTAGGACGCCCCAAGGGGCCTGAAGAACTGTGGCCCTCTCCCTGGCTAGACCCACGGGCAGGGCCCACGGCCGAACCCCACTCGCTGCCCGCTGAAGCCCACTCGCCTGGCAGGGCCAGGACGCGTTCCTGGAGGATGACAGAGAACACGGGACCCGGCCCCTGAGAGCCAAGCCCAGGCCTGAGCTGAGAAGCATGTGGCCAGCGGCCCCCGGCATGGGGCTCAGCCTGTCGGGCACTCACGCTGCTCTCCGGAGCGGGGGGGGGGGGGGTGTGTGGCACTGCAGACTTGCCGCGGGTGGCCGGGCGGCCGGCGAGCCTGACCCAGTGGAGGGCGCCCTCGACTCCAGCCTGAGCCCACTCCAGCGCCTCGGACTGGCACGGCCTGTCCACTTGGCCTGAATGTAACGTGACAGCATGAGGAGCTCAGTGGTGGGGTGCAGAGGAAGAGAATAAGGAAAAGCACTGGTCTGGGATTGTTTAATTTAATGTAAGACATGAAAGGGGCTCCCTCCCCCTTTCCTTCTCAAGGGGATGAAAAGCGAGGTCCACCCTCTGTCAAAACGCTCCCAGCGTGGAGTTCGCTGCCTGGAAGGGCTTGGCCCGTGCCCTGGCCGCGGCCTCCGGACCAAGGGGTCCGCCCGCCCGTCAGCCCCGGATGTGGGGTCACACATTCTGTGTCCCTGCCAAGCGGCAGGAACTTCTCCGGGCAACGAGCATGTTTAACTCAGTGGTAAAAGATCCAAAATTGCAATTTCTGCAGGGTAGAACCCTTATGCTTTTTGCACGAAGGTTTTTTGGGTATTAGTGACTTAGCAAATGACATGGATAACACACATGAAGACAGACCAGCAGCATGGGGTGAACACGAACTCTGAGGGGGCCGTGGTGGGAGCGGAGGGCCGGGCCTCGGGGCAGAGCTGAGCGCGCTCCTGAGACGAGAGCATCTTAAAGCTGTTCGGTCGTGGCCCTCGGACCTCAGAGGCCTCATGTTCGCCTCGGCTGGCAAGCCAGCACAGGACTGTGCCACCCCCCCCGCCCCCGTGTCTGCCGCTTCGTCCGTCACCAAGCCCTGAATGCAGAGGTGACACAAAGAATTCACGTCATCCCCATAAACCTTCCCAAAACACATACTTAGGGCCAACGCGTAATTGTTTTTCCAATGAGTTTATAATTTTCTCCACGCCTCTTTCCGCCATTGGCTTTCCTAGGAAACTTAACCTGCCTCCGTTCAGAACGCTGGTTACAGTGTAGCGGACAGAATACCTACTGCGTCCCTTCCCCTTGCTGGAAAGGGTGAGGGCGATGTGGCTACCAAAACGAAGTCTAAGAAGAAAGTCCGACGCAGGGGGCTTCACAGTGAAATGCTTCAGCTGAGCCCTGCGGGGAGTGGGGGGTGGCCTCCACGCCCAGTCCTCCTCCTGTCCCCACAGCGTCCAGCCCGGACACCCACGGTGCCCTGAACACGCCTCCACCTGCACATAAACGCCTCCCACGAGGGCAGTGGCCCAAAGGGACGCTGCCAGGACCCGAGGACAGGCTGTCGGGGTCCTCGGGGACGCCCCTGTGGCAGGAGGCGCGGAGGAGGAGCTGGCTGCCCGTTGGGCCGTGGCAGGCGGAGAGGCAGGCCCTCCCCAGGGACCCGTGTGCCTGCTCAGGGGAGGGAGGGGGCCGGGGAAGGGGCGGCTCACCACCTCTGTTTTTCTTCAGGGAGCTGAGAGCCATCAGCAGATCAACCCTAAAAATAAAATCTCTACCAGCCAACAAGCTCTGAGCCAACAGAATCCAACCACCTTTAGAAAATGAAGGTTTGGCGGTGACGTTGCTTTTTAGGGAGCTGCCGGGCGTCCTGGGGGATCAGGCAGAGGTCTCTCTCCGCATACTCCCCGCAGCTAGCAGAGAGGGCCCCGGCCCAGCGTGGCCTCCCCAGCCCCCAGCAGGTCAACGGCCCAGGGAGAGGGGGCTGTGCAGGGAGCTGTGGGCGTGGGGAGGTCTCCCTGGTCACCGCACCCTCAGGCGGGACGCGGGGTGGGGCATTCACCTGCGGCCGGCTGCACAGGGCCCCGGGTCCCTGTGTCACCCCAGTGTGTGCTTTTCACCAAGAGAACTTTCTCCACGGGGCCCCTACCTCCACCCTCAGGAAGCGAAGGCGCAGGCCCCCTTGGGGGCCAGGGACCTGTGACATCCATTCCCAGGACAGGGAAAGAGCCATGAAGGGGGTTTGGTGGGGATGTGGGGAAGGGGCTGGGGCTCGGGCAAGTTCCCGAAACCGCAGATAGAAAACAAAAACGGGACCTAAGTTTAAGAAGAGAGAGCAGCAGACGCCCTCCCTGGCCGGCAGAGTCCTCAGGGGATGACATCGGGTGACAGCCGGCGCCCCAGGGGCCGCCCCCCGCAGACGCAGCCCGCCTGGCCGGGCCCGCGGTGCGCCGTGGCCGGCTCCGGCTGGCAGCCCTTCAAGCTCTTCACTCTTGGCTCAAGTTTATTGGTTAATATTAGTCACCAGTTAATAAGAAAAATAGTTTCTAAGTGTCTTTTTTTCCGCTCTGTGTGTGTTGTTCTGTTTTTAATTGAGTTAATTGGATACCACCATCAGGTTACGTGTGTTCAATCACAGCCATTAATTATTCCTTTTTCTTAAATTCTTGGTTTCCGTAGCTGGAGCCTTTTTCTATCTCAGTTACTCCTATGAGCCGGCGAACTCCAAAAGAAGCTTCAAAACAGGAGAAGGTGAGGTTAGACCCACCGCCTTCGAGGGGGGGGTCCCCAACCTCCAGCCTCAGACTGCTGCCCCTTCCCGCCCCTGCACACTGGTCCGCCTGTCCCCACAGAGCGGACACCCCGCAGCAGAGCGGCCAGATGGGCCAGGCCTCTTGGGTCCCTGGACCTCGATCGGAGCCGCGGGATCACGCCCGTCCCTTACCTGCCCCGACGAAGCCCAGGAAGGTCAGGATGAGGAGGGGAGAGCCGCTGGCGAAGACGCCCAAGGCGAAGCTGAACAGAGGGGACAGCAGGACCGTGGCCCAGAAGAGGAAGTTCAGGAGCGTCCACGGCCTCCGTGCCGGCTTGAACTGCTGCCCCGGGAACACGCCCTCCTGGGCATACATCTCCTGCAGCGCGTCCTGCAAGAGGCCAGCGGAGAGGCAGAGTCGTGACAGGCGGCCCTCAAACGCGGGGAACGGGGGAGCGGGGACCGGGCAGCCTGGCTCCGCCGGCCGGGACGCATGCAGCGGGGGAGGCAGGACCGCCGTATGGCGGCCGCGCCGTGGCGGGACCTCGGCCCCTCGTATCGGGAGCTTGAAAAAAGGCACATGACCTGGCATGCTTCCCAGGCGGGGGACCATGACCCCGTCGTCACCATCCCAAAGGCGGTGCTGGCCGTGGCCTGCTGGGCGTCCAGCGGCCGAGGCGCAGGTCCCGCACCACCCACAGAAAGCCACTTCCCCTCGCCTTCCGCCGTTTCCTGCAGGCTGACGACGGGGGTGGGGGGAGGACGGCGCTGTCGGGGCCGCGGGCCGCGTCGGGGGCACCTGGCACAGCGGCCCCGCCGCCCCGTCGCACAGAGCGTGTGCACGAGCAGGCGCCTGTCTGAGGCGCCGTAGGACTCTGCTCACCACGTGGCCATGGATACTGCATCAGGACCACGTCTAGGGAGGTGCTGCCCACACAGCCATTAGCCCCCGGGAAGCGCAGTGTCAGCTCTTTACCTTTTTTCCATTTTATTTTCTGCATCCAGTTTTCTACAGCTGTGTTTTGCGCTGCCTAAAAACGGGGGTGGGCTGGACACACGCCCAGCCTCGCAGCTCTGTCCAGGCTGCGGACAGGCGCCAGCGTCCCCGCCGCTGGACGCCCCGTGGGGTCAGGAACACCTGTGACCCTCCTGCTCACGTGTGCCCCGGGGCGGCCCTGGCACACCCCCGCCACGTGCAAGCCCACGGGGCCATTTCCACCGGCTGTGGGACCCTGAGCAGCAAGGGGCCTGCCCCGTCCCCCGTGCAGCACCCCACGTGCTGTGCGGGCAGCCCGGGCCGCTGGGCACCGCCAGGGATAGAGCGGCAGACGCCAGGGTGTCCCCCGCCGCGGGGTCAGCCTGCCAGCTTTCAAAATCAGGGCACGCGGCTCGCTCGGACTGCAATCCGGCGTCCACACCCTCAGCCGTTTTGGGAGGACACAGGGACCTGTTCTGCGTTTCCACCCACCCTGGTGACACGCAGAAACCATCCTGGGGGCGGCTCCCAAGCCCCATGTGCTTCCTCCCAACGACCCCCTCACCGGGCAACCTCCTCTCTTCCGGAACTTTAGAGAGACCAGGATGTCCCAGCACCCCGCCCCCTCCCCAAAGCCAGGCCCCTTGCAGAGGGGGCTCTGGGCTCCCACCACGGTCACAGGGCCCAGCGCGCACACCGCACCGTGACAGAGATCCTGGTGGCCAGGCGGCAGGAACGCAGGGCCAGGACGCGGCCTGGTCAGAGCCGGTCCTCCCCTGGGCAGCGGCCATGGCGCAAAGTATGCGGGCCAGAGGCCTGGAGGCCTGAGGACAGTGCTGCCCTGGCCACCCGAAGGACAGTCCCTTCCTTCCCAGGACATTAGCGTCTGCATCTGTGAAACGGGCCGATCGTGTGGAGTGGCCCGTAGGCCCTGTGGCGACACCACGGCCTGGCCGTCACCGAAGGCGGGAGGCGCCGCGCTTCCGCCCCAGGTGGGTCGCTGCGGGGTCTCTGCGTCTTTCGGGGGACGGGGGGAGATAGGGCTGCAGGCGATCCATCCTCCACTCAGAAGATGGGAGGAAAAGGGGCCTCTCGTGCCTGGCTGGGCATGCAAGCCGGGCAGGCTCTTTGGGGCACAACTTAGCGGAACCTCCCCCAGGAACAGTGCCCTCCACCGCGGGTCTCCAGCCAACGCGGCCACCGGCGCCCAACGCACTCCCAAGGCGCCGGGCTGCAAGTTCACTGACAGGGGCGGCACCCCGCACAGGGGCGGCCTCTATCCGCTTGCGACAGATGCAAAAAATAATGTTGACAGATACGAAAAACAGCTGCCTTTCCTTCAGGTGACGAAAAAAAGAAAAAAATAGAACAACACAGTACGGTGTCTTCGATGTTAATTAAAATGTAAGTGTCATGAAAAGCAATTGAAGATGTCATGCTATTTTCAAATATGTTATTCAAATAATTCAAAATGTTATATTATTATATATGTCAGTATTATAGACAAATAGAGCAAATAATATAAAAATCCCCAAATAAATTGGTTATATCAAAACTAGCTCTTTGCTGCATTTGCCTCGGATTATTTTTAGGATGGAGAGGAGGCCCCATGTCCCTTTGCCCCGAGAAGTTACCCTGTCCCGACCAAGGGATTTTCATTCTCACACACGGTTTCACACTCACACCCACACGCGTGTGTCCGTGAGCTTGCATGCTTTGCAATTTTCCGTAAGTAGCATCAAACCACACACATACGGCAATCTGCTTTTTTCACGTTTTCTCGAGATTCAGTTATGTTGATAATATGTAGTTCATTTATTTTAACCGAACCACAGCAAACGGATGCACATATACAATGTGTCTATTTCCTAATAATATACTTTTAGGTTACTCTTCATTTCCTGCCAAACCAATACTGTTGCTCACAAATGTCCCTTTGTGTTCAGAGTTTCAAACTTTTAAAACCTGACCCGGGGACAGAGACACATCCTCCTTGCAGCCTGCAGCACACACCCATCTGCCTCCCTGTGGGTAACACCCAAGCTCTACTGCTTTTTTTTTTTTTTTAGGCGAGGCAACCCTTGGCTGACCTCACAGGTTGCAAGGACCTTGTTAGCTTACAATCCCTTATGTTTTTTTTTTTACGCCTACAGCACCTGGTCTTCCCAGGTGGTCTCCCATCCAAGTACTAACCAGGCCTGACCCTGCTGAGCTTCCGAGACCAGACGGAATCGGGCGTACTCAGGGCGGCATGGCCGGAGACTCCACTGCTTTTTCATTCGGGTTTTTTTTCTTCTGGAGAGGGTTGTATTGCTCTTGGAAACTACACATTTTACCTAAGCTTTCGCACGTGTGCGCGTGAAGCGGGTCGCAGGGCTCTCCTGTCCTTTCCGCTCCCTGCTCCCTGCTCGGGCCGCCGTTTCTGCCCTCGTTGCTGGCGTCACTCTTTTCTAACAGGACCGTCTTGCCCACGGCTTTCCATTTTGTGATCGTTTTAAAGGAGAAGTTTTCAGTGCAGCTGAGCTACTCCTTTGTAGCTTTGCTTTCTGTGACCCTCATTTAAGCGGTTTTTACTTTTACCTTGTCCTACTCTGGGTGTACCGCATCTTGTGTGTACGTGTGTACGGATGTGCAACGTACGTGCATGTAAGCGTGTGCGTCAGCATGTGATTAGCAAGGGGATAAAACGTGTGACTTTAGAAGAGATCCTGACACGCAACGAGAGACACGTCCAGCGTGAACTGCAGGGACGGTCGTTCGTGGGCAGCACGCCTTCCCCCGGCGAGGACGACGCCTTCCCCCCGGCGAGGCCGGGGCCTTCTCTCCAGCTGTGGTGTCCTGTAATCTCCATGCCACGTGAGGGTGATTTTTCAAATTTATCCCAGACTTGTATTTCTTGAACCCGATGAAACCCACATTCGCCGGCTGTAGAAGTTTTATGGTTTCATCTCTGACAACTGCTTTCTCTTTCTGCACCTGCTGGCCCCGCAGGCTACGCTCTATCTTTTAACCTTCCTTCCGTGGTCACACTTCCTCTGCGCTGCATTCTGAGCAATTTCCTCTCAACCTTCCAGTTTACTAACCCTCCCTCTAGCTCTATCTCATCTGCCATTTCATCTGCTAAGATCTGACCACGAATGACTCCATTTCTCGTGTTCGTAAGTTCGGGCTGGTTTTTCTCAAGTCTGACTCATTTTTTCCTAGGTCTTCCTCTTTTCATTGCAGTTCCTTCTCTTGTGCTTCATCATTTCAAACAGACCGATTTTGGTCTCTGCCCGACAGGTCTAATAGCTGAGGTTGTTGGAGCGCCTGATTTTCGTTTGTTGTCTGTCGTGGAGCCCACGGTGGCTGTGGCTCTGAGCGCCTCTCCAGCGCAATCTGCTGGGAGGAGGCCACGGGCAGCCGTGTCCGGCCAGTTCTGCATGTGCTGCTCTCAGAAACTCTAGAGAGATCTGCCTGGAATCACTTTTCATGGTGACATTTTGTCTTTTTTCTTCTTGAACTATGTCGTTGGCACCATGTAAACCCTGCAACCTGCTTGGGGTCAGGCTTGCGAGTATGAATTACCAGGGGAACCTTTCTGAGACCGAGAGAGGGAAGCCTGGCAGGTTCATGCTTTTCCAGTCTAACCTTCCTGAGGGCCCCGGCTTCGTGCAGGGTCTTCGGTCCTGACTTGCTGCCTTGAATAAAGTCAAGCCCTTATCTTCTATCTCCAGGTAGGCAGCAAAACTCAAGACGTTAGGTTAAGGTGACCAGCACACTCCGCCAGGAGAGCGTGGCCGCATCAGCCCAGGGGCGCGCCCTGGGCTTTGAGTCCCAGCCCCTGTTTGATCCCCAGAGAGTTCCCTTATTGTCTTGTGAGCTCGTCAAGGCACTTAAAAGGATATTTGTCATACACAGGGAGGATCTTTTGATTATCTAAGCCTCCCACAATACTGAAAACAAAGATCTAGTGTCCTGTATGTTTGCGTACATAAAATAAGCCAGAAGTCAGAGTCAGGGTGAGCTGTGCTATGGGAAAAGAGAGAGAGCTGGGTGTGATTTTAAGAATTGTTTCATCTATATTGTGTCTCATACACACACACGTACACATGTCTGTTAAATATCTATATTTTCACATAAAAAAATGAAATATGTGATAAAATGTTATCAGCCATGGCTATATAAGCATTATGTTATCTTTCACACTTTTCTCTAGTTTCTTAAATTCCCAAAAGTTAAGAAAAAATAAAAGAAAGGAAAAAAAGGATTGGAAACATATATTTGATAACTGCAGAGTGCTCCTGACTCTGGAGCGAGTCAGTACCGGCCCTGCGAGCCGCCCCATGAAGCCTCCCCACGGCCCCCGGGGACGCTTTGTGCCTTTACCTTCTCCT